>CM046881.1:193736206-194439539 GCA_025667525.1 Glebionis coronaria | reverse complement strand
CATTTTGATAAATGGAATGTTACGCGTGATTATGGCGTGTCATCAAAGCATACAAGGATAAATGTATAAAACATTACATGACCATAAAGGAAATATCGGAATCAAACATCGGTACCCCAAAAGTAGAACTCATCACACACAAACATAAGTAGTGTAAATGAAAGGACTAAACAGTATCCATGGAAATGAGTATCAAAGTATTAAGAAATGCATAAAGTAAAGAAGGCTAGGAAGCTTCCAATCTATATGCACGTACGCTTAAAGTCTATGAGCGTCCCTGAGTACCTGCCGTTTTGGGAACATGAAAAGGAAAACGGCTGAGCATAACGCTCAATGCACAGATATACAAGTAAAGCATGAATAATATAAGCATATAAGCATGAAGCAACGGAAAAGACTAAGTCCTGGATAACCTGGTTATATCTTAGTAAAAATGGTTTTATAGTTTGAAAAGCCTTATGTTTATCTTGTAAAAACTGTTTAACATATTTACCATTAGCCAATATAGGTCATGAATTATCCACGTGTATGAATACTTGGAGGGGGTGACCTCGTCATGCAAATTAGAGGGGTTGCCTCTAATTTAATATACTGGTTTGGGTAGGAGGGATCAGCTCCTTGTGAAGAATGCAAGGCACATACCGCATTCACCTGAATAATCTACTGAAAACATGTAAACTAGGATGCACCCATACGCCCCACCTGATAATAATAATATGGCCAAAAGCTGAAGGGACGCCACGAGCTAGCACTCCGTCGTGGTGGAGTCATAACACTGGTGCCTCCAGTGTTATGGTTATGGTACCTCCATAACTAGGTGAAACTGGTCATGCATGTATATGGCTTTAGGTATTCTAATTAAAAATAATCAATTCAAAAACATATAAAACATATACTAGGGAAAACAGTTGGCTGCATACGGGGAATCCTAATAAGGAAGAATGTCCATACTGAAAGGACGGAGAATCCGTACCTTGTGTCCAGTGAACGAAGAAGACGAACGGAAGAGAGTCCTACTTCGGTATCACTAATGCTATATAAATACATACGTGTATAAGTATATGATTACTGAGTACGTAACTGGTTTCTATATCATATCTTAGCTTGTTTTATATGTTCATGTCATGTTTTACTGATTAAAGCGTTATATTGTGTTTATCATGTATTATGTCTATTCTGTTTAAGTATTTCTTTTATTTCATGTATTATTATACCTGTTGTGTAATAATAAGTAACTTTCTAAAAATAGCAGGTTTCCTAAAATAGAAAGTTTCCAAAAATAGAAAGTTTTCAAAAATAGAAAGTTTTCAAAAATAGAAAGTTTCCAAAAATAGATTTAATGCTTAAATTAGATAAGTTTCTAAAAATAGAAAGTTTCCATAAATAGATTAGCTGCCTTAATTAAATAAGTTTCTAAAAATAGAAAGTTTCCATAAATAGAAATAAGCTGGATTATTAAGCTAATTATATAAGCTTAAGTGTTTACTGATTGATATTCTAAGTCATGTAATTAAATAGTATAGTTTATTAATTATTTCATGTAAATTAAATAAACTATAGGTTAAAGTATTTAATTAAATATAACATGATTTAATTAAATAAAGGTAAAAATACTTAGGTTAAAACATGTATTATTATCTATTAATAATATAACCTAAGTCATGTAAATTAATTAATTATAAGTCATGATTTTAATAATTAATTAGTTATATAGTCTAATTAAAATGATAACTACTTAGGTTAAAATTCATGTATTAATAATAATATTAATAACCTAAGTCATGTATAAATTAAATTAATCATGTACATGTTTTAATTAATTTAATTTAATTCTTGTAAAAAATAAACTTGTAAAAATAATTAACCTTGTAAAAACAACCCATGAACCGAACCCGTGTTTTAATCTAAACATGTCGTGAACCGTATTTATGAACCCCGTGAACCGGTCACAAACGCACCCTTGGTCAAGACTAGCCGCCGGCTAGCAAAAGTTCCCACCGGCTAGCCGATGGTTCCCCTTGCTGTCGCGGCTAAGGGTTCCCCCTGCTTTCCTTATTTAGACACCGGCATAAGCCGGTGGTGGTTCTTGTTCTACCCGAGACCCACCCGAGCAACAAACATACCCCGACTGAGGTCAGGGTTCCCTTTTCTCCTGCTGCCGAGACACAAGACACCACACCGAGACCTTGAGGTTTCGGTTGGTGTGAATCAAAACAAGCCGAGACCCCCTTGGGGCTCGGTTTCTTGCGTCGGCCAAAACAAACACCCTTTAATCCTTAATTATTTTACCCCCATGATTTTATAACATGTAATTACTTGTTTTTAAATACACCATGATTTTATGTGTTCTTGATTTAATAAAAACATAAAGGAAAAGAGGTTTAAAGATATACCGATCACGTGAATCAAAGGAGAACGAATCACACTAACACCCTTGCAATAAATCGATCACCAAAATCAACAAACACCCCTTGGTGTGTGTTTATACCTGGCGGCCAAAGAAGAGGAGAAAGAAAAGGTTTTTAGGGTTTTGATTATTTTCTAATTCTTGTAATTATGAAAATAGTTTTTCCCTTTTTCTTGTTTAGTAAAAATCAATGGGCTTGGCCCTTTTTTTCTTGTCTTGTCCGCGGGTAAGGGGGCCCACATGGGGTAACCCGAATGTTTTTCCGTGTCTAATATTAAGTGTGTTCTCGTGTTCGTGTTTTACGTGATTTGATTAGTTATCGTTCGTGTCTTATTATATTTATTCATGATCGTAATAAATATACATACATACGTAATACTAAGCTCGTAATTATTTACGTTCATGATTTCATGTTCGTATGTTCGTGATTATAATTATTATTGAAATAATTATCGTGTCTTAATACGTAATACATACTTATCGTGTTATAACACGTACGTAATACTTGTAATTCTTGTTCGTGAAACGCAAACGTGCTATAAAAGGAAAGTTCTAATCATGTACGTACGATCATAAGGGTACTATTCATGGTAAAAGCATGCGGGTTTTACAACCAGCGCACGAAGCATATAGAGACTGATATTCATTTCGTTAGAGATTTTGTTGTTGTTGGTCAGGTCCGAGTTCTACTTGTTCCTTCACGTTATCAGTATGCGGATATCTTTACCAAGGGATTGCCTTCAGCCTTGTTTGAAGAGTTTCGCTCCAGTTTGAGCATCCGGTGTCCTCTCGCTCCAACTACGGGGGAGTGTTAGCTGTCAGTGATTGTTGTTAACTATAGCTGATTGGCATAGATTGTTTGTTTCCTAAATTATTATGTTTGTGTTTATCTAGATGAGTTGTATATGTGTCATGCGGCTCAAACCCAATCCATTGTATTGTATATATATCCATCGTTTAATATGGAATAAACAAGAAATCCTTTACCAACTCACACTCGGTACTATTCTCATTCGCCTTCTGGCGGATGGAATGGTACTCCCTCTTCTGGCGCTCCTGCTCAACTCGAGGGAAAAACTGAAGAAAGAACAGCTCCTTGAATTCTGCCCAAGTTACAGCGATGAGCCACGTCTCTCCTCCTTTGGCCTGCTTATATGCCTTCCACCAAGCCAAAGCATCACCCTCAAACTTATACAACGCCAACCTTGTCTTGAAAACATCATCACTACCCATAGCATCAAACATCTTTTCCATGTGGGAGATCTAGTTCCCCGCGTCTGCAGGAACTGTCGCCTTTTCGAATGAATGGGGCTTTTGCTTATTAAAGCGTTCAAGCCAAGTATGAGTAGTGACTGGTGGAGGGTTTCCGCCTGAACCATTAGAGGTCCAGCGTGAAACTCTACAAAGCTGTCTGAACGGCTGCAACAAGTTCAACATTGGTACGAGTGTTAAACATCTGACATTATCACAGGGAAGTAAACGATTAAACGGTTAGAAGATCAATACACGGAAGAGAACAAACGTCGGTTAAGGAAGATCCTAGCAACTACCCAATCATTACAGGTCAAGTTTTAGAGCCTACAGGTCGAAGCCTTGGCTCTGATACCATAACTATAACGACCCACTTAGACAAGAAGGTCGTTATGTCATAATCATGGCGTGTCATCAACGCATAATAAAGGCATCAAGTCATAAAGACATAAAAGACCAACATGAAAGCCGGAATCAAACATCGGTTCCCATCATAGGCTCAACATGAAAAAAAATAAAGGAAATCTAAAGGATGAAACATGTGTCCAACAAAGCATAAGTATCAAAATCCATAAAGGAAAGGAGTCTATGGGCAACTCTCATCCTAAGCACACACTCTCATACCCAAATCCCGTCTTTAGGTACCTGCCGTATGAGACATGTAAAGAAAATACGGTTGAGCAATACGCTCAGTGAGCGGATATAAAGGCAAGATAAAGATAACATTAATACGAATAATAAACATGATAGCAGCGGAAAGAACATCCATGTCCTGAGGAAAACCTGGGAGATAAGTTGTGAAGAATATAGAGTAACTGATATATCATGAATGGCATAAGTAATATAAGGAAATACCCATGAGCTCATATAGGTCATAACATGTCATGCATAATAATATCGTAAACGTGCGCATGATAAATAGAGGGGTTGCCTCATCATGCAATAGAGGGGTGACATTTAATAATAGTGACATGGATGGATGGATCAGCTCCAATGTGATGGGGTGTAGAGCACACACCAAACCAATCACCTTGTACGTGTAAACATGTAAACTAGGATGCACCCATACGCCCCGTAACAATAATAATGGCCAACAGATAAATATAACATGTAACATGAAGGGACGCCGCGAGAAATCACTCTCGTAGCGGAAGAGTCATAACGTAGGTGCCTCATATGTCATGGTCATGGTACCTCCATGACTAGGTAGTAAATCATGTATATCATGGTCATGCATGTAAATAGCTCGGGCAAATATGTGGGGCATGAAGTAAAACTAATGGAAAATATGACAGTCATGAAAAGATCTATATCATGAAAATGGGGGAAACATGTGGCATAGCAATCGGGAAACCCTAATCATGCAAAGAGATGAATGTTCCTACTGAAAGGACTTACCTTGTGTCTAGTAAGCAGTGAGAGAGAGATGGATAACGGAACTGAACTACTCCAACTTCATGTGATCTACACGTTAAAGGACGTGTATGAGTTACTTGTTCATGGTTTAATGTGTCTTTCCTTCTTTAGTAGTTTTCTAATTTTAGTAGCTTTCCTTAATGTTATGCGTTCATGTTTTCTTGATTAGCATATTTCATGATTCATGTATTGTTATAATAGGTATTTCCATAAATAGTAACTTTCTAAAAATAACAGGTTTCCATAAATAGTAACTTCCCAAAACTAGCAGGTTTTCATAAATAGTAACTTTCCAAAAATAGTAGGTTTCCATAAATAGTAACTTTCTAAAAATAACAGGTTTTCATAAATAGTAACTTTCTTAAAATAGCAGGTTTCCATGAATAGTAACATTAATAGTAATTTAGCTATTTTTAATTTACGTAGGTAACTTAACTTGTTTCATTATATAACGATTTTAATTAATTAAGTCAAAATCAATAAGCTGATATTAAATAAGCCGATTACTTAATAAGCCGATTTTTACATAAGCCAAAAGTCAAATAAGCCAAAAGTCAAATAAACCGAAAGTCAAATAAGCCAAAAGTCAAATAAGCTAAGGTCAAATAAGCCGAGGTCAAATAAGCCGAGGTCAAATAAGCCGAGGTAAAAAAGCCGAGATCAAATAAGCCGAAAGTCAAATAAGTCGTGGTCAAATAATCCGAGGTCAAATAAGCCAAAAGTTAATAGCCAAACACCCCCTTATGTCTCTAGGCTAGCCGAGCAACAAACCCACCGAGCACCCCCCCCCCCCCCCCCCCCCTTGTGGACTCTCGGTTTGCCGAGCCAAAAACACACCGAGCACCCCTCGTGGGTTCTCAGTTTGGTCCGAACAAAACACAACCAAGCCAAAGGCTTATCATTAACATAATTTCGTAGTTGTTGGATTACCTAAACATCATTTCATGTGTTCATTTCATTCATGATTAATTATATTAATGATTTCTAGAAAATAAAATAAGAAATTAAAGTTTTGAGATATTACCGAAAGAGATAGAACCAGGGAATGAATAAACACGAACACAAACGTAGAAATCACGATCAAAATCAAAGCTTCTCCGAAAGAGATAGGCGGCGCCTAGGCGCTAGGCGGTCCTCCCCCGCCCCGATTTTAAGCTAAACGGTCAATTTAGGCGTTTTGGTCAAAAGGCGGTCAACAAACCGCCTAGGCGGGTCAAATATTCCTAGGAGGTCGTCGGTCGGTCAGCAAAAAAAAACGGTCAACACATTTTTTCTGACTTTTTTTCTTATCTTTTCATAAACACGTCTTTCACCACATAATCTATTTCTATCCTAAGACTTTTTTTTCTTATCTTTTAGATCTACTATTTTTCTTAGGCTTCTATACCTTCAATTAGAACTGTCGGTACCAACTACTGAATAACTTTTCAATATCAATGCAAATTAAGACTAATCAAAGGTATACTCTAGCCTTTAATTGATGTTATTTTTTTATTTTTAACATATCAATGCAAATTAGCACCCTCTTGATTTTTAAACAGAAAGTAGATCAATATGAGGGTTGGGCTTCTTTTTTATTTTTGATTGATGTTATTTTCTTGAAATACATATTATTTTATGCTCAAACACAAACATGTAAGGGGATGTTTGTTTAATCTTTTATGAGTTTACGAGCTCAAGATCCATAATTTTTAGAATCTTTTGGTTGTCTGATGAAATTAAGTTATACCCATTTCAAGATTAACGTTAAAGATTATTAACAAGTGGCCAAGATCAAGATCCATACTTTTTAAGCTCATATAATTTTCGAAATACATATTATTTTTGACATGTTATTTTAGTTTAGTTTAGTTTTTTTATTTTTGATTATAGTTATAGTGGGATTAATTGTGTGATTACCTAGTTTTGTGGTTGTGTGGTTCTTTTTATCAATAATGATAAGTTTTGATGAATGATATATATATATATATATATTAGACCACTTATACAAAGTTCTCTGTAATTGTCTTCTCATACCTGTATTAATGATGAATGAACATAGCTCGGCAAAAATGATATTTTCCTTGTGTAGTTTCATTGTTTGATACCAACTGGAAACTCTTATTAATTATGTTTTATTTCATAACTGATAGGTTGTTTGTGTTTTCATTAATGTAGATTATTAGAGCATGGAGCCTACACCTCAATCTAAAGAATCTACCACGTCTATAAATGTCACTAACCCGCGTAAACGCAATTCGAATACGTTGGGTGGGAATTTGCAATACTAGCTGATCCAAACGTTCCGGATAAAGTCCAATGTTTGAAATGTAAGAAATTGGTGTCCGGATGAGTTTATAGAATCAAACACCATATTGCGGGTATAACCGGAAGTGTTAAGCCTTGTAAAAATTCATCCAGTAAATATCAGGCCAAATGTCGAGATGCTCTTAATGAGGCGAAAAAAGAAGAAGGCCAAACAAGATAAAGAAGATGCTTTAAGAACAGAAGTGAATATTAGTAATGTTGACACGGTCGACCTCGATGAAATGGAAGATAGTTTTGGAAACTTGAAACCACCAAATTCTTTTGGTCCTATAGATAGATTTGCAAAATTGGCGGATACAGGAACGAGCAAACAAGCTAATCTTTCTAATGTTATAAGAAAAGAGCAATTAATCGCCATGAAAAAATATATTTGTAGGTGGGCTTATGAATGTGCGATTCCATTTCACGTTTTTGAAAAGGATAGTTTTGTAAAGGTAATGCAAGCAGTGGGTCAATTTGGACCTAATGGTGCACCCCCTACTAGATATGAGACGGGGGATACTTTTCTAAAAAAGGTGGTTGAAAGAACAAAAGGATTAATGGTAAAATACAAAGACGAATGGGGAAAAATCGGATGCTCAATTATGACGGATGATTGGTCAGATAGAAAAAGAAAAAGCATTATGAATTTGTGTGTGAATTCAAAGTTGGGCACTGTTTTTATTGTTGCTAAAGATTGTTCCGATCAAGCGCACACAAGCAATTACATATTTGAGTATGTAGATAGATGCATTGAAGATGTTGGTCCCAAAAATGTCTTTCAAGTTGTGACCGATAATGCCTCTAATAATATGGGAGCAGCGAAGTTGTTGCGTGAGAAGAGACCAAAGATTTTTTGGACATCGTGTGCGACTCATACCATTAATCTTATGCTTGAAGTTATTAAACATTTAAACTTAACTTTAATACTTGTGTAAATAATTAGGCAACACCATTTATAAATTATAACTTCATATGTTTACTGATGTCATAGACTCATAGTATTGCAATAGTAAAGGGCGCTTGCTTACATATGTTCTGATGTTAATATGTCATAGACTCATAGTATACAGGGACTTGTTTACATATGTTATGATGTTAATATGTCATAGACTCATAGTATTGCAATAGTTCATAGGGTTTGTTTCTATATGTTCATTGTTGTGTACTTGCGTTTATGAGTTATTTATTTTTGTAGGTATTGGTGGGCTGGTGAGGTATAAAAAGACACTTGATCAAGCAAAAATGCTAACAGTGTTTATTTATGCCCACCACAAGACATTGGCTATGATGAGGCAATACACAAAGAAAAGAGACACAATGACACCAGGAGTTACAAGATTTGCTTCCGGATTTCTCACTTTACAAAGTTTGGCCGAAAAAAAGACACAACTAAAAAATATGTTATGTAGTGACGAGTGGGAGAAGTGTAAGCTATCAAAAATGGTTAAAAGAAAAGCGGTTTATACATTGGTGTTAAGTGCAACATTTTGGGCTGGTGTAACAATATGTTTGAAAGTTTTCGTACCATTAGTTAAAGTTCTTCGTATGGTCGATGCGGATTGGAAGCCTTCCATGAGTTTTATATATGGTGAGCTAAAGAAGGCAAGAAAAGAAATAAAAGATGCGTTGAATGATAACGAAAATGCATACAATCCTATCATGGATATCATAGAAACGAAATCATCAAATAGGCTTGACACATGCCTACATATGGTAGCCTATATTTTGAACCCTTTTTTTATTATCATGATCCTTCCGCTGAACTAGATGTAGAAGCTAACAATGCGATGGTTGAGATTCTTGGTGTTTTATTCCCTGGAGATTTTGAGCTTTAAGACCAAATCAATACAGTTGAATTTCCAATGTACAAGAAGAAGCTTGAAAAGTTTGACCGACTGATGGCGATTAGATCATGTGCGGTGAATAATGAGAAGTATGATCCAGGTAATGCAAAACTTATAGTTAATATCTTGGTATAATAATTAAAATTTATCAATATAATAACATGTTTGTTTTAAAATTATAGCAAATTGGTGGGAAAGTTATGGTGGCTCAGCACCTAATTTGAGAAAGATTGCTATAAATATACTTTCTTTAACCACTAGTTCATCGGGATGTGAAAGAATTTGGAGCATATTTGAAAGGGTCAGTAACTTTAAATCTGAAGTAATGTAACAAATATATTTTCTATATTCATTTATGTACTTTAGTTTATAATTGATTAATTTGAACTTTGTAGGTGCAAAAAAAAAGAAACATATTAGAGGTATCCAAATTGAACAATCTGGTTTATGTTCAAGCTAATGCAAATTTAATGGAACATAACAAGAAAAGAAAGGCGAGGAATCTTGAGCTACTTTTAAAAGAAGATGCAAGTGAGGCACAAGAATGGATTGTTGATAGTGATGCTTTAGAAGTTCCAGATGAACTCGGGCCTCGAAGAAGTGCTAGAAGGAAAGAAAGAGAACTTTTTGAGGATGATTTCATGTCGGGAAGCGAGGAGGAAGCAGGTGAGGAGGTTGAATACGAGTCAGATGGCGCTCAAATCCTTGAACAATATTGCCAGGATGAAAATTGAGCATGCATCTAGCATTTAAGTTTGAAGTAGTTTGTTAATGTTTGAAGTTTTATCTGCTTGAAATGTTATCTTTATTTGTATATTTTGCAACTTAAAACCTATGTGACCTGTGAAAAAGTTGAATTTGAAGTACTGGTCTTCATGTTATTCGTATTATTTATGATATTTTTATGTAAAAAATCCAATCCTCCTAGGCAAATTCCACCTCGAAGGTGGTCGACCGCCTCACTAGCGCCTATCGCTTTTCGAAACCTTGGCTAAAACATACACATACTAGGTTTTTTTTCTAACTTGTTATTAATGAGAAAGGTAGGATTGTTTATTTAAGTTTCTAATGGGTTGGGCCTTGGGCCATAAGTGGGCTTGTAAGGTTTATGCCTTATGTTTGATTTATTTATTTTGTGTCATAATTTGAGTTCTCGTGTGTTCGTGTATTCATGCATTTTTAATTTCGTGTTATATCTTGTCATGTCGTATTTAATATACTTATATACTTGTCGTAAATTATTTCAATATTAAAAGTTTTAATTTAATGGTATTTTCATGCGGGTTTTACATTTACGCTCAACAGAAAGGTGGCTCTACTGAAGCATGTCCAGAGGAATAAAGATTTCCACTAAAGAAAGAATTGCTAAAGAAAGTTCAGCCTTCCTCTTCCAGTGAACTTAGAAGACAATAAATCTTTGTTTTAGTATCTAGGCGGTCTAGTTGCTGAAGAACAAGTCTTGAAGAAGATCTTTCAGTTCAGTATGGTATGACAATTCCATACTGAATGATGACGATCTCCTCTAGGATACTGAAGACACTTCAGTCATCCTAAAGGTTTACACTGGGCGGGAAACAGATCTGCTTTAAGTCAAACAAGAAAGCATATCTCATTGGGAATAAGGTTGTTTGTAAAGTTAGATATAAGTACAACCTTTATTCTTTTCCTAGTTAGTATATTCAAACCTTGTACTGGTTATCACGTAGGACATTCAACCACCCACTAGATAAACAATGCATGGTTACTTATGCAAATGTAAACCATAATATGTGTTGCCTATAAAAGGAACACGTCGAAGAGAGAATTGGCAACCTTCTAGTACTTGAAAGATTGAACTCTTCCTAGAATCCATTTCTCTCCTAACATCAACCAAACCATACGGCTACTAGCTGATGAACGTTAAGGTTGAGACTTAAACTCATAACCTTGGTTTGTAGTTTAAGTAGATGAGATAACTCAATATTATCATCCAACCACTTTGCTATTCCACAAGCAAAGTGTGTCATAGATTCTTTATTAAGTTTTTAATAAAATCTCTATACATTGAAAAGTAAATTTGGTATTGTTGTTTTAATTGTTTACTTTGTTATTGCTTTACTAAAACAACTCACTTGAATCTAATATGCAAGATATTACTTAAGCTTGATAAGTAGTATCGTGTTAAAAGGGACCAACATCTGGTGCTCACGCATGTTTATGTGTCTCATATAAGCTTATGATAGCTATCTATTTTATGTCAGTGCTGATTGAGTGTTACCTTTATTGAGTGATATTGTGAAATCAAATAAGTACACACTTTCTCGTTTGAGGTGCTGAAATTATTTTGTTATTGCCTGAACATTTAAAAAATATATGTCAATCTTATCTTACACATTTACATCTACACTTATGCCGAATATATAAAAAAAATATTTTTTCCCTTTGATTGCTTGAGGGCAAAATTATTTTTTCGCTTCGAATTATGCGATTTTAAAGTTTTTTGTTTGATCTTTACCATTTTATTGGACAAATCCGCTTATGAATATTGATAAACAACCTAAGTTAAGTATTTCAATAATCAAGTTAAGTTGTGAAAATACCTTAACTAAATTATCCAAACATAAGTCTTGAGTTAAATTGATTAATTTGCAAAACACCATTTTGACGAGAACTACTTTTTGCGAAATAACAAACTTAAAAGTTAAGATCATCACTGACTAATTCTATAGACTATACCAAGTACTTGTATTCCTTTATTATTGATTTACACGAAATTCCCTGCTTCCTAATTTCCATTACTGTTGATTACACATATTTGATTAAGACATCTGATTAGGACGGACATAAACAAGTCCATGTGAACGACACGGTCTTACCTAAAAGATTATACTACATATGTGGGTTATACTTTACCCGTTGTTTGGTTTAAAATCGGTAGAACTAGTTATATAAATTTAAAACTTTCCGAGCACATCACGATGTATCCTCAGCGACTTAACTCATAAGTGAGTCTCTTTAGTGTTGAGGGCTCCAAATTGTATACCCTTAAGTGGGTTAGCTGATCCTTCAATGGGACTGAAGGAATGCTAAATCTGGGATTGAACTGGTAAACTTGTAACGACTTTGACATATTCAAGTGATCGTTATAACTGCATTTAACGATCACATTTAACGAGTCATGTAACCACTAATACGTATATTTATAGAGGCTATTTATGTGGTGATTAATGGACCATTAATCACTCATAAATCCATTAACTAGGGTTCGAGTGATCTTTACTCTAATTAGAGATCATAACATCTACATGCATGAGGGAGATACATAAAACACAAAGACTTGGATGCGCAAAGGGTTATTGGTTTGCACCTAAATTCATATAAAACATATGGTCATATCTCAATTAGATATTTGTGATACCCACACATTAGGATAAAATAGTTTACTTTGTAAACTATAACACAATTCCAAGTGATACACATTACCATTCATTGGTAATTAGCTACATATTGATTATCTTCACCATGTTATGGGCTCAAAAACCACCAACACTATATATAGTATATACATTAGGTACCGATAATCACACACATAGGGGTATCAATGCTATCACAATACCGTATCATGATGGATTTACATGCATACATTTGTTGGCATTGCTAGAATTTGCTTGACATGATTTAATGTCACTTGTATTAATAAGCCTATCAAGTTCTTTTAACAAGAAAAAACACAAACCCACAACAAAAATGTCATCCATCTTTAAAAATATCAAGTTCTCAAATGGGGCATTTTTTTTGACATATAAGAA
This sequence comes from Glebionis coronaria, assembly GCA_025667525.1. Classification (NCBI taxonomy): domain Eukaryota; kingdom Viridiplantae; phylum Streptophyta; class Magnoliopsida; order Asterales; family Asteraceae; genus Glebionis; species Glebionis coronaria. Next base: position 194,426,544 of record CM046881.1, on the reverse strand, counting down.
ATCATCTTAGTGCTAACCTACCCTCGTATCTTATACAAAATTGGCTGAAAAACGCCTTTGTCTGAGAGCTAGACTTGTAACATCAGTTCATTTGAGATCTTTCGAGTTACATATCGTGAGGTATCAACAAACTCCATCAAGTATACGGGCAAGTCTAAGAAAGTGGTCATGTTGTCTAAATTCGATGAACACTCTTCAGAGTTCAGAGCAAATCGTTGAGTCATACTGATTCCTATGCTTTACATGTTTCTTTTAGAAGTTAAGAGCACTAGGTATACATGATTCCATCAACTTAATGTTATTGGAAAAATGCTGCTACATCAACACCTTTTCCAATAACACTAGAAAACATCATAACACCTAAACACTCATTATTCCATATCACCACATTTATGATGCTGTCAAGTACCCATCATTCCATAACACGAAAAAAATACATGAAAATGCGAGTGTTGCTTAACACTAGAAACACGAGGCATAATGTCGGTCTCGTGCCATCACATGGCGTTTCCGGGAGCATTTGGCGTGGTGGTGATGACTTAATACCTGAAAACGCAAGGTGTGGTTTAGGGCTCGTGCCATCGAGTATTGTTTTGGGATGACTCAAGCCATACCTGAGCCGACCAGCCCACACGAAGACGTGATGAACCACATTCAAGGTAACACCATCGTCTCTAGCGCCAAGAATACATGCGTGAGCTATCACTTTTTTTATATTTATATTTTAGTATGTTATGTGTGAACCTGTCATCAACTATAACTTAGATACCAACCGGCTATAATTTATGACACCACTTTATATAAAAGAGGTATATTTTTATTATTTTGATAAGTCATGTCATTATCAAAAAAAAAAAAATTACTAAAATAACAGTATAACATCACTTTTACCATAATAACATACATGTAAACTACTAATGTTTTTCCAAAACAATAATATACATGGACTAAATAAAAAATAACTCAAACTCCAAGGACATGTCAAAAAAGAAAAAACAAGTTAAAGATCTTGTATAATCAATCTATCTACATCCCTAAATATTCTGTCTCACATAAAAAGAAAAGAAAAAAGAAAGAAAAGTGCAAGAAGAATTTAACTCCAACTAAAACTATTAGTAGTAAAAAAGTAAATTTATCCCCATTGATTTCCCAAGAGAGAGAAAGAAAGAACAAAACAGTGTGTGTTTTGTGTGTGTGAACAAACCAAACCCACCTTAAAACACTCTTTCTCTTAAAACAGCTGTTTGTTTTTTTGTTCTTTTTTTTGTGATCGGATCCTTAATTAATTAATTGATCCATCATATTTATATTTATCTTTGGAAACCCTAACCCTAACATTTCTAATTTTATGGCCGCAAATCACGATGACGTCACGGCTACATCGCCGTGGATTGCGGCGGCGGCGCCGCCAGTTACTAATGAGTTGTCTCCGGTTAAGACGGCGGCGGCTGAGGATAAGAAGCCGGTGTGGAATAGGAAAGTGAATGGAGATGTGGAGAGTAGTGTTGTGAGTCCGGTTATGGGAACGGCTTGGCCGGCTTTAGGAGAGTCGACTAAACCTGCGGTTAAGTCGTCTTCTTCTGAATCGCTTTCGGATGCTTTGTTGACACCCCCTGCATTGCAGGTAGTTATTTGATTAGCTTACTGATTTGTATAGATGATGTGCTTTATTGATTTGAGATACATTTGTGCCTAGTTTATCGAATTAGTACAATTTACATACTATATCATCAGGAAAGTTAGGGGATTGCTTATTTTGAGGTAACTTAAGGAGATTTTGATAGGGTTAAATTTAAGAGGGTGTTTGTTTTGGCTTATATGTGGGCTTATGAGCTTTTTGATTTCGGTTTATATTTCATAAACCTCAATTTTCCGGCTTATGTTGAGACTTGTGGGCTTATATAAGTTTATCACGATATGATAAACTTATTAAGTCTCAGAATAAGCCTATAAATTGGGGCTTATGGAATATAAGCCAAAATCAAATAAGCTCATGAGCCCTCCACATATAAGCCGAAACAAACACCCCCTAAGTTTTCAATCTATTATTATTTTTTTCTGTTAAATACATAATTTGCTAATCCTACTGTTGTGTGTACAATTAATGGGAGATGCTGACGTGGTTGTCTACGCGGTTAGCATACGTAGGTGACATATCAGGCATCATCTGCTAATTGTACACAAATAGTATGACAGAAAGTTATATGTCTAGAGGAAACTACACGACAAAGATAAAGTGTTCATTCGAGATATAATTTATAAACTTTTAATTGTCATATTTAACCTAAAACCTTTTATAAAGTGAGTTGATTGGAAATTTTCACTTTTTCTACTAGTGCTGGTTTGATTATAAGCAGAAAAAAAAAAATAAGCAATCGCTCTTAAAAAGCTGTTTGATAAGTAAATGTTGTCTGCATTGACAGTGTTTCATGTCATGATGAAAGATGTTGGCTATTGGTATTCATTTTTTGACTTTGTATTAGATATGTTGACCGGTATATACTTTGGTTCTCTGTGTGTGTATATGTTTTTTCTGGTGTAGGTGACGGGAAGTTCATCTCCATCTCATAAACAGGAGAGTGCTAGCAATGTGAATTCTACTTCAACTCCAAATAATGCGGCACCTGCGAAACAGAAGTCCATGAAACGAGGTGGTGGCAGTTCTAGTGCAAATGCAACAGCTAATGGGGTGGTATCTCAGCCGCCACCAACGAGCCAGGATGCGGTAGTGGAAGCTCCACATAATACATCTGGGAAACCGGGAAACACTGCTGAGCAGCCATCACCGAGAGACCATGGGCACAAGGAGTCACCAAGAGGAGGAGGACTTGGTGGTAATGATCATCATCATCAACGCGGTTCATATAGAAGGGGCAATGGCGGGCAGCATCATAATAACTATAAGCGAGATCATGATCGCGGGAATCAAGAATGGAATCAACATAGTAGAAGCTTTAATAACAGAGATACAAACTTGCAATCTCCAAGAGGTTTCGCGAGGGGTTATATTCGACCCACTGTACATACTACTGCCCCTTTTATTCCTCAACCCATGCCTGTGCCGGTACAACCTTTCGGCAACAATATGATGTACCCTGGTGAGGTTTTCTGTTATCAAATGGTTATGCTATTAGCTTTGTGGTTGTGCTTGATGTTTAAATCCTGTTGCAGATGTGCCGTCTCCTTTAATTTATGTTCCTGGTCCACCACCAGATTCACTCAGAGCCATGCCTTTTGTTCCACCGTTACCGCCTCAAATGTACTTTGCTGTTGACCCCCTGTTGCATGCTAATATAGTGAGCCAAATTGATTACTATTTCAGGTACATCATTTTATAATGCAAATTAAAAGATCACTTTCTGATATTACTTGGAACTTCTCTCATGTGGCATTGCCAATTATCTAATGGCTACTGTTTTGTTGCAGTAATGAGAACTTGGTCAGAGATACATACTTGCGCCGATTAATGGATGAACAAGGCTGGGTCTCTGTTAGCTTAATAGCAGGCTTCAAAAAGGTTAGCACTTTAGAATAATTCTTTTGATTTACTATCTTGTACTTATGAGTGTATGCTTTTCTTTAGTACTGTTGTCTATAAACATGCATTTTAACTGAAAGAGACATTTTATGCATCTCAAAGAATTTGACTTATGATAAGGTTAAGATTGTACAACCCTGGTGCCAGAATTAGGTATTAAAGCATATAAGTTTTTACTTTTTAGCGCATGTAGTCTTATCTAATTTTCTGATATGCTTGTCTATCAACAAGTGCATAACATTTTCATGTAGTCGTTAAATGATTGAGATTGAAATGTTACATTCTTACTATCATTTTATACATTTGAATGCTTCGTGTTGCTTTATTCCTGAACTATATCCACTATTAAATTATCTTCAAAGTAATGGATTATATCCGAAAAATGAGTTTGTAGAATAATCTACTGATTGTACAATGTACCAACCTTTTATTTTTTAAATTTACTCATGCTATGCATCTTAGTTACTGAGAGATTTTCATTGCAGCTAATTTATTGTACTAACGTCTTCTTTTGCGGGCCAATGTATTGTTTTTCATTGATTCCGTAAAAATTATAGTGTCTCATGACAGGCTTGTTTAAGCTTGCATGGTTTAAGTGATTCCCTAGTTAATATTGAAGTTCAGGTTATCATCTTTAAATATCTATGACTATGGCTGTTATAAATGCTACTATATACTTTGAGCTCTCTGAACAAGCGATACACTCTGGGTATGCATGTATTTATGATTCGACTGAGCTTCATTGCCGTGATGTTCTTGTGTGCTCAGCAGTGTTTTTGTTTTATGAGAGTAGTATTTATAGTACCAAATTTTTGTAGGGGTGCTATATTGTCTTCTGGACCTGTATGGCTGTATGTCAAAAGTTATATGCTCTGTTGCTGGATAGTCTCCTGGTTGTAGTATTACTACCCTTACTGACCTTTTTTTTGTTGTCTTTTTTTTATGCGTATGTGGTGTGAATTGTGATGGACAATGACATACATTGGACTGTATACTTGTAATTACTGATCAATTCATTAACATGTGTTACTTCGACATAAAAATGAAATAGAAATAACATTAGGACATCTGAATCACAAACAACTGTAAATTTTTTGTTATATTTTTTAGGCTGTAGCTGTTAAGCATTCATCTACTTTTTACTTGTTCATCAGATGTCTGATTTCCAGTATCCTTGATTTCGTTCTTCTCCCTCCCTACTTATTCTTTCTTTCCCTTCGTAAATTTTTTTCACTTAGCCTGAAAAGTTGGCCTATTAATTTGGTTCCAGAACTTGTCATTCTGTGATAATAAAGTGTAAAAGCTAGAATGTAATAACTGAAAAATAAATTTGTTCACAGATTGTTTAAGAATGCATGCTAATGATTGTCTTTAAAAAAACACATGTTACTGATCAATAATTACGACTAATAAAGTCCGATGTCTATCATCCTGTGTGTCAGACCACTACAAACATAGAAATAACACTTCTTAACGGTTCTTAATTACTTTCTAGCTTTTACACATTGGCGAGGATACAAGTATTGCTTTTTTCATATGTAGACAAATAGACCCGACACCAAAAGGCAAATTGTTTTCACATCGTTACAAAAATTATTAGAAGCTAAGAAATTATTAGAAACTGAATTTACTTGATGTTTGATATAAATATTGCTGTGCTTCTCACATGGGTCCTTAGATATTTATATACTGTTATAAAGCTCACTGAACCTAATACTAGGAGGGTACGTGCGTGTTGCTGCGGCGGGAAAAATGTAATTAATTTATTTGGCGAGCAATATTTTTTGGTTATACGCTTTTCGGGACAGTAATTTTAATTTGTAATTGCATCTTCCTCTTGTTAACTTTTTTTTTTTTTTTTTTTTTTGTATTTTCCTCCAAAAAAAGTTGAATGTAGTGTAAATCAAATGTTTTTGATCTTGTGAATTTGGTTTTCATATCTGAATGTTTACATTGTTAGTTGGAGTTGACTAATTTGGCTTGAATTAAATTTAAGGGCAACATTTATTCACTATACTAAATTTCAATTCGGAGTTTTATGCCTCAATGATTTAGTAGTTCAGATAATTGTAAGTTTTAGCCTAAAAGAGGAAAAGTTCATGACTATTAAACTGAGTTAGTATTAGTGTACAATGACTCAATATCGTGTGTTAGTGTCTTAGCTGTATGCAAACAAGGAACCCTTTAAATGACTTATAGTCATGGTTTGAGTATCGGGGTTAGCTACTAGGTCAAGTGCTCGTTCGTTATACCATCGGATATGGTATAGATTATGGACTCTTTCTCGTCTTTCTTACATGTTAACAAATAAATGCGGCCCCAAAATCGTGTCAGAGCTCACTGTGTAGTCTACATAAATGTTAAATTGCCAAATACAATTAGAAATTATATCTTTCTAACCTTGTAGATAGAGGTGGCAAAACGGGCGGGCACGGGCGGCGGGCAAAACGGGCGCGGGCAAAACGGGCGTGCTAAACGGGCGCAAGCTAAAATGAGAAAAAAAAAACATATAAAAACGTAGAATTAAGAAATAAAAATACTTGTTTAAAAGCCGGGGATAAAAACTAAATATAAAATATCCGTCGAGTACCTAATTAGTGTTTTACATGTGCGCCCATTAAGCCCGGAAGTTTCTTACATATGCGCCCGTTTAGCCCATTAATAATAAAGAATGGGTAAAAAGTGCCCATATTTATCAAAATGGGCAAGATTTGCCACCTCTACTTGTAGATCCCACTAGGTGGAATCACGTTGCATTGACATTGTGTCAATGCGCTGCTTATTATTATTTTTTTTTGTCTTGCAGTATGCCTTGTTTACTTGAAACACAGAACATGGATTCATCACAATCTGATTGAAAAAAGAGTTAGTTTTTTTAGGCTAGAAAACATATTGTTAATCTCTTGTATCTGCGTTTAATTTTCAGCTTTGTTGAGAGTTTCAGACTAGAGAACGAGTCTTTGTCTAATATGCAGTTTCTTTGTAGCTTGAAAGCAGTGGATTATATATTGCTGATAAAGTTCCTTGTTGACTCGACTTTCTTAGTGTTTGATTTCAGAGTTAATTTTACGACCATGTGACATTTTTACACTTCAATGTTCTTTCAGCTTTTTCAACAATCCTTAAGAATACGATATATACCCAAACTTGCTGTTAAAGAACAAATTGTTGTGAGCATTAAGAAGGAGCCTACTAGATATGTGTTTTTTTTGGGAATTGCTGGTTAGTTAAAGCAGTTGGTTTGAGATGTTTTGATTGTCAGCGACCCTGACAACACATATTTGTAGGGTCTCTATGGACACTACTAACTTTTGGTTCTTAAATTGCTAGTATAAGCACAAATAATATACCTGAGGATTTTGGAAATAACTGGATAAAAGTTTTAGTGCAAAATTGTCAAATGTTTGAAGCGGAGACTTTCAAACCTAGAATGAGGAAAGCCAAATCACTAAGCATATATTATTAGTAGTACAAATTACATTTCAAGAGTAAAAATAAATTACACATTTTCCGACAAGGAGCAGGTCACTGATATGATTTGTTTTTTCTAAATTGAAGATACATATGTCTCCATATCTGATTTTAATATACATTTATAAGAACGATATGTTTCGTAGCTTAAAAAACCGATATACTTGGCATGAAAAGTTATGTATGACCAATGAAGCAACCTGTGTGTTTATCATGAGCTATATTCTACAAAGAGTCTATTACTATGTTTAATGCGTACTAAATATTTTAAATTTTATGGCCAATGAATGCAACAGAGATATTTGTTATATATATGTATTTATGTATGCATTTATTATAGTGTGTATCAAATACCATGGCGTTTTGGATATATAGTGCCCATAGGATTAGAATATGCGGGTAGTTCGGGCTAGGTTGTTTGAGGGTATGAGGTAGTTTTTGCGTTTAGGCTTTATAGGTGGCTGTTAGTAGTCTTGCCATTAGCGTTTTAGATATAGGGTTCCATAGCTAGTTCCCTTTAGGCTTTTAGGAATTAAGTATCTCTCTTGTTTCCTTTTGTTTTGCCTTAAGTTTAGGCTCCCTTTGCGTTGCCCTGATTAGATCTTCGTTGATTTGCCTTAAGCCCCCTTTTACCTGCTTGCGTTTTTCTAGGTTCCCTTGCCTCCTGGCGTGTTTTACATTTTTCTTTCTCAGCTTATTAGCTTTGTATGCTTGTTTGCTTTTGCTCGTTCCCTATTGTCTCTGTTGCGCTTTATCTCATATATTGTGTTCTCCTCCGTTGTCTGCTCTTGTATGTATTTGTCCTTCCTCTCCTTAGCTCTTTGTATGGTTTTTCTATATTGCCTCTGTATGCTTGTATGCTCGTTTTGCTTGCTTCCTGGCTTCTGTCTTGTAATCTCCTGCCCTTGTTATTGCACACTTTCACACACGCACATACTCTGATCTCTCTCACTTGCATATTTGCACTTGCCGGAGGTCTCCCTGGAAGCACTCTCCGTACTTTCGGGTTTAACCTGGGGTAGGGGTAGGATCAGCAATTCTCCTGCTTTGTTCCAAGTGGGCCTTATTAATAGTCACATTTTTATTATAATTATCACTTCTTTTATCGTACATCATACCCATCCACATCCACAACTTCTGTTTATTAGTGACGGTCTAATTGCATGTATGGAACTTTGATGCATGCTTGTTTTAGTAGGATTTTCCACCTCTCTTTATCACTTACTACTAGACTTGTATGTTCACCTCTTTAGATGTTTTCAGCTCATAGTTAATTCTGAACAGCTAGATTGATGCATTATACAAAACTCTTTTTGTTTTCCTCTGAACCTTGTTTAAAAGATAATTTGTGTTTAGTGTTGATATAGTCCCATCACTTGTCATGATGTTTTTCTCTATTACAGGTTTCTCAGTTGACTGATAATGTGCAACTAATATTAGATGCTATGCGGAATTCTACTCTTGTTGAAGTGCAGGTGTGCATCCTCTTTACCATGGAAATTTTGTCATACTTTGTCTATAGTTTCTCTCTGTACCAGTCACCATTCTTTAAATGAATTCTTCCTTTATATTTTAGCTCTGAAACTTTCCGTTTATAGTATATTCTTCTGCTTTTTGGTAGGGTGACAAGATGCGTAGGCGAAATGATTGGATGAAATGGATAATGCCTGCAGCTGGTCAATACTCGAATCCATCAAGTCCACAGGCTGCTATTCATGACGGGATGGTGTCACAGCTTCAAGGGCTTGCATTGCAGGAGTCTACTTCAGCAACTCAGGTGCCTGAAGAATTCGCTAGTCAGTCGCATAAAGCTGGAGAGGAGCGAGACCGTGCATCTCAGTAATCAACATGATGGTTTTAAACATGCAATGATGGCTTGAAGCTTACACCGGAGTTATTAACTAAAACTCGTGTTTTGAGAAGAGTGGACCTCGATGATGATATGGGTTATCTTTGATTCCCATGGAAATGATGTTTTGAGAAACATGGACAGACAAAAAAAAAAACTTAAAATAAAAAACCAAAAAAATTCAAAAATTCAGAAAAAGAGTAAAGACTTGAATAATTAAAGAAAAACCAAAAGGATAGAATTGTTATGACGGTATTAGTATGGGTTTGTGGATTTAAGGATTTACTTTTTTTGGACCAATGTCTTGAATTATCTGTCTTGTGATTCTTGATTATGTTTTTACTTGATACTAGGGAAGAATTTTGTGATTTACTTCCCCGATACCATACATGCGCTGATAAGTCTCGTTCTGTATCACTTTCTTTGAGGTGATTTGGACTTGTGAGATTTGAGTAATTGAATTGGATAATTTATTGTGTGTTTATGTTCATCTCTTTTAGTTTGCATTCAACATAGACCGGGTCCTGGTTTATTAAGGACCTGACGACTGAGTCTTGGACCACCCAAGACGAGTCATACGACTTGTCTTGACTCTTGAGCACACGTCTTCTGGTTTTACAGCTAGATAAACATATTGTTCAAGGAGTCTTGAAATATTTGATAAGAGATCCAACATTAAACTTGGCATCTATACAAAGTTTCTGGCAATGCGGCTGTTTCTCCTCGACTGTTGATAATCTGATTGTGGTAACTTGCTGAGAGTTAGGCACAAAATAGTGCTCATTTGGCATGTTCTTGACTAATTTGTGAGTGGAAAATTCGCAAATGCAAATATACTCCGCTAGAAAAGTATGCCATATTTAGAGTTTAATGCTACATCTCTTAGAATCAACTCGAAGTGACTGGTTGGGTATTTTTTTTTTAATTTCTGCTCGATCCTGTCAACGAATTCTATCAGAGAGGTACATAAGCTCAATTGGGAGAAATCTTTAGCATTGACATTCACATTTCTAAATTTGATTGTTCCAAATCTAGTCTCGCAGTATTTTTCAAACAATATACTTAGAATAATCTCTACTGTCGAAAGTGCATACAGTATGGAAGACAGACAATGACCATCTATTTATTTTTTCATCCAAAATATAAATCGATATAATTACTAATTTAGCATTAAAATTAGTTACTATTATTTGCAGAAATGTCGAATCCACCAACAAGTAAGAAGATAATGAAAACTTAAGAAAAGGGCTATCAGTGAAAAAGAGCTCAAATAACAACATATTGCAACGAGATCTTCGTCACATTATGTAGCTAGCCTTGTGTCTTTCTTTAGTTGCGACGAAGGGGAATAAAAATCCACGACCATTGAGGTTCTAGATATAACAGAGTCATATATCAGCCACGCTAAAACAAGCGACTATCTACAACGTTGAGCTTTTTAGATGTCTCTATCGATTAGTAGGGTCCTATCCACTTCAGGATTCCATGTATTGACGGGGTGGTGGGCTTGTTCTAGACTTTTGAGGACCTGCAAATATAGTTTCTATTACATCTACCATATAACATCAATTTTTCAAAAAGCTAAATTGGTCCCGGTATGTTTTGGATTTGACCATTCTAGCTTGCGGCCTATGATATGGTTTAGTTAGAATACTTTTAAGGAATGACTTACCATGAATTCCTCGCATCTCAACTTCTCGTAGTTCTTGTACAAGGGCACAACAGCAACACATTAAGTGTGAAAGAAAGTCATCACACCATCCTCCCTGTTCAAATCCAGTTGTATATTACGTACTTGTTAACTATCAATAGTTACTTTTGCGTCTTATCAAATGATTAATTGTATAATGTATAAAAAAACCATACTAAGTTGCATATTTGCATTGTCCATGTCCATTGAAAAAGTTACTGGTTATTACCGTGATATTCAAAGTTTGGCGAAGCTTCCTTCTGATGCAGCAAGTATAGCAACAACATGACAAAATTAAAGAATAAGCCATGAGCTCGTTGCAGGCCTCTGCCGCAGCTGATAATTAATGCAAACACCAAGAAGCTTTTCATAAAGCAATGAAATATACAAAGACCATAAAGATAATATAAGTTCATGAATGTTAAAAGGTTACAAGATTTTGGGATATCTTACTGGTCTGCCTGCCTGTTGCTACACTAGCAATTTTCGAGAATGTGCCACAAGGAAATAATAAGGTTTTTATGCCTGCATGAGAACAATTCCAAAAAAAAAAATGCTTAAAACACATAAAAAAAAGAGATTGTCGATAGATAACAGTTCTAAACATACACATCATCGGTTCTGAACAGCAACCAAGTAAATCTGAATGCCATTCTTCATGTTGAAATGATTCTCTATGAGAGAGTAAATCTTTTCTGCTTGTAACAGAAGATGTGCTTCTACAAAATTAATATAATATGTTTTCAGCAATTCTCAAAAACAAGTTCACTAAACTTATAAGCAAAAGATTCTAACCTCGACACTGCTGACTCACTATCATTGTGGTTCTCGTTGTAGTTGCTAACATCTAAATAACTAGGCTGCGTCTTCACTGATTCAGACTTGGAAGCAACAGCTTGTGTAACCTCAATCAGATGTTGGATTACTTCACATTGTCCCACATCTAAATTAGCTTGTGAATGTTGCAACTCCACTTGAAGCTTTTCATTTTCTTTCTTTATAGCTTTATTGAATGGCAAATGTGGGTAGCTACAAGAAATTGATTTCTTCAGAACATCAGTGTCGGTATTTGAAGGCACCGGCTTCATAATGACATCTTGCACCTTTAAATCTTCGTCATCTAATGTGTACTCTCGTTGGTCCATTTCAATATATTCCAATCTTTCCTGCTTGCAATAAAGTGAAAAAAAATCTTTAACAAGGAGTATCATCGTAACAAATATGCTGACGTGGGATCGGAGCTGAAAACTCAGCAACTTTGACTATATTGACTTTTTTGTGATGTAAGGATTTATAACTAGTTAACTTAGAATAATACACTAAATGGACATTTTCAGATTGTTTGAGCCTTTTGTGATTGCCAAAAAATGTTAGTTACTCAGTTAAGGAGCTCCATTCACTTTTTTTGAAATAAAACAATTCATTTATTTACAGTTAAAAGTGTAGAACACACAACACAAGAGGAAGTGTTTTTTACCCTGACTCGAGCATTATCCACTAGAGTAATAAGAGGGATGATCTTCAAATAATTATCTATCTCATTTTGTGCCTTTCTGAATTGGTAAACAATGTTCCATCCCATTGCGAGCAAGTATAAGTAACTTCGGTCTTGACAACTATTGACTAAAATATAGGATCTTCTTAGTGCATCTTCGAGTTGCTCCAATGGCTCACGGGTCTCTGGGTACTTCTTAAGTTCTGAAATTTTAAGCTGCTGCAATAGGTTTCCAATTAACTTCAAATGCCTAGCAAATTGCTTGCAGTTCTTCTTGTGCATGCGGGCAGTATTCGCAGCTTGCACAATCAACCCTATTAACTTCACTGCATCGAGCCCGGTCAACTGTGCCACACTTGCAATTTCCCCCAAATGTTCCCATGGTGCTTCCATACTAAATCTACCACCTGTTTTTAATCAGTTTTCTGATTTTGATATTAAAAGAAAAACCTCATAAGAAGCACATCCAAACACCACTGCACCTTTTCATTATTTAACAGCATATCACATAACCACGTTCAAAATCGTGACCCCAGACGCTCAACAGCTAGCTCCCCTTGATTCAGTAAACAAAAACTTCATAGACTGATAATTTTAAGACCTTCAAGAAGTTTGGGGTGAATTTTGATATATTGAAAGGCAGATTTTGATAGATTTTAAGGCATTGAGATTCTAAAATCTAAACAATAAAAAAAGTTAAAGGACAATCAAATAAAGCAAAATGAACCTAGTAATATCTTAAATAATTTCTAATGTTACTCGCTCATTTTCTTGTCTTACAACTAAACAAGAGCAAACAAAATTACTATTAAGAAATAGTAACTTAAAGGAAAACATACATATATGAATTTTGAGCTAAAGTTCAGATAGATCAACTTCAAGTTGACATTCATGTAAAGAAAACGCATAATGCACGCAGGGGCGGAGCCAAAAAAAGTATAGTTAGAGGGGGCACACTTTAATATTTTCTAAAAACTACACACAAAATGCTTCTTAGGTGGGGAAAATTACCAAAAAACTACTATATTTTTGGAAATTTACAACACAATTTTTTCGCAGGAGGAGGGGGCACATGCCCCTTGTGCCCCTCCCTTCTCCCCGCCTGGCCTAAATGCAGGCACATATTGTTGGAAAATATAATCCTTATTAATCTTTGTTTTAGTCTGATTATTTAGGATGGGTCAAAAGCCCATAAACAGACCCATTAGGTTAGATAAACGGTTATAAGACAAGAGGCACGTTGAGTGGTTTTACAGAACCGTCACGTCCCTTCATAAACACCGTTTCATCATGTATAACGTTTGTAAAACTAACCCATTCACTTTTATATCAGATTGTTTTAGGGTTCAATCCCTTGTTCTTGTTCTTCATTAATTCCTGTTCATATCTGCTATGATGTTGCTATGATCATTCGATCCTGGAAATCTCAGATTAAAGGCCTGTTAACACATATATGCAAGTACAACCTAGCATGCATATAAAAGTGTGGAAATTTGAAAATATTAAAAATCGAAATGCAATTGTAATAAACGATATATGTAGATTGTTTTACCTAGATCGATTCAATTGTCAGAGTTCCAGGAACTACTTTTATGTAGTTGATGCAAATCTTAAAGCTTTCTTGCGAGCTTTGAAGCTGATTGCACCAACCATGCAACCGTTTATCGGATTTTTCCAATTGAAACACAAACAAATACTGGTTTTCTTCTTAAATTTAACTTGACATTGTTTGTTTGTGTCTCTAGAATTCTTCTCTCGTAAAGTTTTTCTTTTTCTTGGAGTCGAAGTGGATGATACAGCATTAACAGCAACACAGACATAAATATAGTACATGATTAATAAAAGTTAACTATCTTAATGTTTGATCATATAATACAAAAATAAGATAATCTTTTAGAAGTTTCACCTTATTATTGGAATATTACTTTTTGCTACAAGACATAATTAGTATAATCATGCAAGGTTGGTTAAGAACATGGGTGGAATCCCAGTTCACGGGTATGTTTCAATGGATACTTAATTTAAGGTTGCTTTATTTTGTTTTTATTGCTAATTATAATTATAACTATAATAAAAGATAGGAAATTTCGCAATTAAAAAAAAAAACGCCCCTCACATATCACTTTTGACGATTGTTTTATTATTAAACATCGTGTCCATAGACACTCACACCTCTTTCTCTCATAACTTGCATCTCTCCGTAACTCATCCCTCTCTCTATCAAAAACCGGATCTCCAACCTTTTCTGGATCTCGATTGTTTATGCAAGGCCAGCATGTTGTAATAATATTAATAATAGTAATAAGTTACTTATCGGAAATGATAATCTTCAGAATATCACAGGACATAAATATCTGATTCGGGAAGAAACCGATAGCCACAAAGATGGTAAGATTTCGTAGACCGTTAAGGACTTGTTGGGCAAATTGGCCTTGACTAGATTTCATCACAAATTAGACTAAATGTTGAAGGCACAAGACAGCGTAAGACAAGAAAATCACTCAAGATATACTTGTCAGTTGAGATAGATAACGGTTGATATGTAAAAGAAATGTGTTGAAGGTCTAAGGATTTCAGGGTGACAATACTTTGAGCAGGGACAAAGCTTAGGGCGTGTTTCTTTTTTATGTTAATTTCTCCTAGTGGAAAGGGAAGTAGGACCATGCAATATTTTAATATTTTTTTTTTACTAAATCTTTCATATCAACAAGGCACATAAAGCCTACTTGTCCCCATTCTCAGATATTAAGGGGAGTGGGACCCATTTGTCTTATTCCTAAAATAAAAAAGAAACAAGGCCTTAAACTCATTCTTTGGAAGGGCTAAAATGAAGTTGTATCATTTACGAAAGGCTAAATTGCAAAATTTTCTTTGATAAATATGTTAATAATCCAATAATCTATACAATTTATGTTTTCCCTTTAAATAGATCTATATCCTATTAAGGATTGCACAATAGCTTGTAATCAAACTAGAGCATTTGAGAGACTCTTACTAAACTCTAATAAGTTATGCGGAATGTAACTTATAAAAGCAAAGAAGAACAAGAGAATACTATTCGATCTTCTATTAATCGAATGTGGCAAAGGTACATGTAACCTCATCGTACCTATGTTCCTTTTATAGTGCAAGGAACTAGAAAATAATCTATTTAGATAAATATATCACACACGATATATTCTCTATAATCTATAAGGACAAGTATAACACACACGATATACTCTATATATAATCAGAACATATCTTTACTAAAAATATACTCATACTTATCCTATTAGTAGTACTTACATTTATACTAACGGTACTTAACATGTACCGCGCTAACACTAACAGTACTTACTAACACTAACAGTCTTGTACTAACGGTACTTTACAATAATTCCCAACGATCCTCTCCTAAACAAGAATGACAACTTGTTTTCTTCTTGTTTTTCTGTATGTTGAATGTATAAAAATACATGTCTTCAAACTTCACTTCAAACTTGGATTGAACTTGGTAATCTTGATCTTGTGTACCAACTGAATATATCCAAACACTTCTTGTAGATCTTCTTCTGATATAATGAACTTCCAGTCTTCATGAAATTCATCTTTGTCTTCAAAATATGATCTTCTGTATCTTTGAACATTCTTTGCAGCAACTATGTTGTCTTCATATATAATCACTTCCCCTTGAGTGATCACTTCAAAAACTCATCTGCATAAACTCCTTGATAAACATGAATCTCCTTGAACATGTCATCAATGCTTAATGCATAAAACAACAGTCCTGCTTGTGTCTTCTCACCTAAAATAAAACAGTTAACAACAAACCAATATGTATTGGCATCATGATTTTTGACAAATCATCAGCTATCAACGGATTTGATTTATTCTTTACCAGTTAGCCGTACACTCTGGAATAGCCAATACTTTATTCATCAAGAATAAGGTGTACTGATAACCCTATAATTTTTGGTAAACTGTCAACCATTCAACGGATTTGATAGAGTCTTTATCTAGAACCGTTTGCCCTAGGACTAGCTAACTCTTTGCATTTAAGCATGGTGGGTTAATGACCATGTAGGTTTTAGCAAACTACCAGCTATCAACGGATTTGAGAATTCTTTACCACAAACCGTTTGCTTATGGACTGACCAGTTCTTATGTTTGTTAGACATGGTGAACTGATAACCATTTGTGAAGTGCGACTGAAAGTCAAACACTTAAGGCTCTTTTTCAGCTTCCTCCTCTTCCTCCAAATCCTTAATTTGTTGTTTGGTCATTCTGATCAACTCTAAAGCACCATTGGATTCTTCTGAAACTTCCAGTTGCAGATCCAACATTCTTTCTAGCAATCTTCTTCCAAAAGGATATCTCTTCTCTTGAAGCATGTAATAGGTAATATCATCTATATCCATTGTATGTATCCCACATGATCTATAATATCTCCAGCAAGTAGGAACCCATTCTCTAAGTCCTTCGACATTTCTTGAACAATAGTGTGTGGTTCGTACATAAACTTAAACTCATGAAGTAATAGCGAGACATCTTCTCTTCCTTCACTGCCTCCTTGGACATACCTGTGAAGATCTTGAACATCTTGTCTATCAAGTATATGAAGAATGTCTTCCAATAACCTGAACATCCTAAATTATCCATCTGACTTGGTTATTCCATGAGCTTCCAGTCCTTGATTCTTAGCACATGTCCATCTTATAATGGATGATTTCTTTCCAAAGATCTTTGTATTTATGCATTGATCTTCAAAGAACTATCTTCAAGTACTTTTTGCAGCTCTCATCACTATCACTATCTTCATTAGTTTTAGCTGTAGATTTTACCTTTTTCTTTGCTAATTGCTTTTTCCTAGTTGACCTTTTTCTTTTAATACCTTTGGAGGTTCCTTCTATTTCAACAGATCCTTCCTTTAAGTTAGTATGTACCGTTTCATCATGTACTGTTGACTGAGTATGTACCGCATGTACATTTTTCAGTTTCTTCAACACCTTGAGCTTTATTTCCATCATCCAATACTTGAGTCTTTGCTTCCTTTGGAGTCTCCTTAACCTTCTTGTTCTTCCTAGCATAGGTGGTCTTGATAGATAGAGAAGCTCCTTCTGGTCTAGCAGTACTTGCATCATCAAGTCTGAGGGTACTTCCAAATTGTATTTGTTGTCCAAGATGCCTTTTAACATCTTCAATATCCTTTTTTTCCTTTTCAGATTCAATCTCAACAAAGTTTAACTTGTTCCTTTTGTATTGTTCATACAAAGCCTTGATCTCATCAAAATTCTTCCTAACTAGTTGTACATGAGTGAAATGCTTCACCTTCTTGAGGTAGGACATCATTTGATTCCTTAATTGATTAATAGTTGGAGGCTTTACTCTTTCTCTTCTTCTTTTTTCAGCAAAGAATCTTTGTTGCTCCCTGACCAGGTCATCAATCAATTTATCTTTCTCTTCCTCATCATAAGCATCTCTTTCTTCAGCTATTAGAGATTCAGGTAGAAGTTCACTTGCCTTGAGTTCAGCTTGAATCCTGTCATATTATTCAATATTCCATTCTTGCTGTATTCTTTATGCTTCAAGCAATTGTTGCTTAGCTGCAAGTTCTTCTTGTTGTTGTTCTTCATGGAGTCTTGCTTGTAGTCTATAAGCTACTTCTTCATCACGCTCCATTTGATGAAATTTATTCCTGGCTGTATTTATGTCATCATCTGAATCACTTTCATCTTCTTTTTCTGATTCAGACTGCAAATTCTTCTTGCCCTTGTCCTTTGGGTCAATCTTAGGTAACTTCTTTACTAACCTTGAAGATCTTTTATCTTCTCCCTTACTTGGTTGTTGACCAGGTATAACAATACCCTTTGTAGCAGGCTTTGAAGTTTGCACCTTCTTGCCTTTATCTTGGACTTTATTGGCAAGATTTGATTGTTCCACATATTGATCTTTTTGAACTTATGGATCATCAATCTTTTCTTGTTGTGGCTCTGTTGTTGAAGTCTCTTGAGCTATCACAACTTTTTCTTCTTGTGCCTTCTTTTCCTCTTCTGCTAGTCTAGCCTTTTCAACTGAACTTTTCTCCCTGAGACTAAGCAATAGGTTTGCTAAGGTCTCATCCTTTCCAAATGGTGGAGTAGAACTTTTCTTAAAAGATGTTAGTGAAGATCTTTGACCAGCAGTACCTGCACCTGAAGAAGTACTTGCACTTGGCTTGACGGTACTTGGGTCTTCATCAGCAGTACTTACTTCACCAATAGTAGACACATTTCTATCATCAATCACCTTGTCCTCTCCTGAAGCTCTCCTTTCAATCTCCAACTCTTCTATCTTGTCAGACCTATCATCCTTCTTTGAACTTGACAGTACTTGAGTTGACTGTTTCTTTTGTAGTTGTGGAGTTGTAGTAGTAGGAAATGTTTGATTTATCTCCTCAATCTTCTCATTAAACTTACTCCAATTGGCTTCTTGGAATGTCTGTTCCTGTGGTGATGGTGATTGTGGTTGTGGTTGCACTGTAACCACATCTTCTTCAGCAGTTGATGGATACTCTGGTTGATCTGTCATGCTGATGTCATCCATATAATTCTCAAAACCATCATTATCTTCAAAATTCTGTTCATCCCCAAAATTTGCTGGAATATCAGAAGAAGAACCTGCTTCCTCTAAATTCCTCCCCTGTTTAGTTGCATTTAGTTGCTTTCTCCTGAAGGCCCTTTGCTTTTGCTTCTTAATCTGAGCCTTCTGAATTGCCCTGTGTTGCCTGATCCAAGCGTTGGCCCTGGTTCTAAGCTTTGTAAGCTTGGCTTCCATATCTGCAAATCTTTGATCTTGTACAAGCTTTTCTTCTTTCAAGTCCTGAACCTGTTTAGATAAGCTTGTACACAAAGCACTTAAATGTGCAATATCCACCACCTCTATTGTTCTGTCTTATGGAGAACCACTAGCACCATGTGAAGCAGTAGGTGTGTGAATCATCTCATCAGAGATAGGCTGATCATCATCATGATGAGAGGAAGAAGTTTGATCTTCTTTAGAGGGTTGGGGACTTTGGTGAGAGGGAGTTTGCTGAAATTCACTAGCTGAACTAGGATCCTCACCCTCTGTGTTAGCTTTTTCTACTAACATGTGGGCAAACAATGGTGTTACAGTCCCTGTGAATTTATTACCTTCCTTTGATAAGAAAGAAAAGTTATCTTAGAGAAAGTAGGGACATCTCATGTGTCTATCAAGGTAGGTAGGTTTGGGATTTGGTCTTGAATTAGTGCCTATATAAATCTAGGATACTGATACAAGATATTATGATTTTGCTATGGGTTCAGATTTAATCTCGGAATCTTCTCGAATTGATCACGGTTCAAAGTGGAATACTTGTTCTTGGTTACTAAAAAGGGGTTGGTTTGTTTGGTTATCTAATTTTTAAACTAAATGCATGTAATTAAAATTGTCGTTAAGTAAAATAGAAGCCTTAAAATTTAACTACAAATAAGAGCATGCAACTTGGAAATTAAAACTTAACAATTCAAAAACTTAAAAACAAGTTTGAAATAAACTAAGTAAAAGAGCGGGAAAAACTAGATTTGAAAATTAAGCAAAAACAAAACACAGATCTGAATCCGATCGTAATGCGATCGTACTCAAGAAGTAATTCAGATCGCAACGCGATCGTACCCAAAAGAATATGATGGATCGTGCTCACTAATCGCACTCGTTGCGATGATAACAAAAGAGATGGATCGTACTCTCCAGTACGATGGGAGGGGGCGATCGTACTAACAGATCGCAACCACGATCGCAGCTAGTGATCGTGGTCTTTGATCGTGGTCCCGGATCGTAACAACTGATCGCACTCAATGCGATCGAAGCAGGGACAAGAGACCCGATCGCACCCCAGATCGCAACAAGTGATCGTGGGCGTGGATCGTACCAGGGAAAGAAGAACATATCGAACTCAAAGCGATCGTATCCAGGTGATCGTACCAAGTAAAACCTACTAAGATGGAAAAGGCATCCAAGAGAGAAATAAGCAGTAACCGATAAGCATTTGCAAACTTTTTTAAAAGAGTGAATAAGCTCAAAATCGTTAACTTTTACAAACACTAATATCCGAGACTTAATGAACCGAACATAAAATAAGAAAACTTTTTAAAACAAAGCTTAAAAATGAATAAGCCGAAAATACAAAGAAGCTAATAAGCATCAAAAGCTTATAGCTTAAACGTAGGAGAGCTTATGTAGGAATATAAAGATCAACCTCTTAATCACGAAACATCATAATCAACACGAATTGAGAACCAATCGAATCAAGCATGAACTTTTCGGATTAAGATCAAAATAAAATAAAGAAAGGTAGAAATAGATTAAGGAACAAAAAGCTTAACTTGAATTAGATTAGTGAAATTCAATATACAAAAAGCTTAAAACTTGAAAGGTAAAAATGGAGAAAAGAAAAATCTTAGTGAGAGAAAGTTGAGAACTTTCTCTCTCTAAAACTAGAGAGATGAAAAAAATGAAAAACTAGCTAACTAGCTCCAAAATTGTGGGGAGAAGTCCTCTTTATAGGTGTTTGCTTTGTGGGCTTGTGAATGGGCTTTGTTCATGGGCTTCTCTTCTTCTTTCTTCTTTAGTCTTTACGTTTCTTTAATTAAACGTTTCCGACTTTGGATTTTGAGAAGTGTCGGTGAATAATTTCAACTCGTCTTATAATCTTTTGTTTAATAGACTCGAGTTCTTCGACATATATGAATCTTCCATCTTTGGCTCTTTTCTTCGATAAATCTTCAAATGGGCACAATGACTTCAAATCTTTTGCATCTCTTGGACAATAGACTTCGTCTTGAGTCTTTTTCTTCGATAAAACCCGTGCAATCCCATGTTTTCTTCAATATTCATCCGGTTGACTCTGAAAACACAATAAAAAAACCACGCATAATTCCAAACAAATGATATTAAATACGTGTTTTGGTCTCGTTTTAGCCAGAAATAAGTGGTAAAAGGATGGGTGCTTTCACACCTATCAGATACATAAAAATTTCTTAGAGGCATCTAAATTCCTATTCATACCTTCAAAAATCAATTTTGAAAAGTTAAAAAATCTGTTATTGGCTAAGCAAATATGAGCTGATGCTAAAGCAGCAGGAATTTGATCAAAAGAGATGCTTTTAGAGCTTAAACAGTGAATAATGGTATGAAAAAGCAATCTCCATTGTGGTGAAAATAAACCTTTAAAGAAAGTAAGAATCTCCCTACCACCCTCATACCCTATGGCTGCAAGGCCATCATGTATTTCTGTGTTAGTCAACATACAAGTCCCATTAGCATCATTAAGTCTTAAAGATGCTCTTAGCAGTACTTCTGTCACATATATATTTCTTTCATTAACCCTAGCTCTATTACAGGGCTGATTATGACGTGTACCAGCAACAACAATATTCCAAAATTGTTCAACAAGAGGAATAAAGACAGTAGGACTTACAGTAACTACAAATTGTATGCGACTTCGACATAAAAAATCAAGAATCTCA
Source organism: Glebionis coronaria (assembly GCA_025667525.1). NCBI lineage: Eukaryota > Viridiplantae > Streptophyta > Magnoliopsida > Asterales > Asteraceae > Glebionis > Glebionis coronaria. Next base: position 194,404,995 of record CM046881.1, on the reverse strand, counting down.
TGGAAACCATCTGAATCAGTGTTCTGAATAAGCTTAGCAACCTGATTGTGTTTAGAGATCACTTGAAGAGCAGCCATTGTTGTTTTTGATGAACGAAGTTGAGGATTAAGATTGTAGAATCTAGGTGTAAAAATATAAGATTAGGTGAATCAATTATGTAATTGGGGTTGGTATATATATGTGAAACAAACCCAAGCGCGAAGAAACCGCCAATTTTACAAAAGAGACCCTCAACGGTACAACGGTTATATAGCGGTACATGGAACATAAACGGTACTTCAAATTTGCCTAGCGGTACTTGATTTCCAAAACGGTACCTCAAAGATAAGACTGGTACATGTAGTCCACTATCTTCTAACCTCTTTTATCTTTGATCTAATAACCTGTAATCACACCAAAAACAAAAACAAACACTATACATTAGGAATTAGCATAAGAATTATACACTTTTTACCCCCCTTAACAAATGCTGCAGTTATTGGTTAAGCATACCAATATGTGTTACCAAGAACTCAAATCTCTTAGTTTCAAACGCCTTGGTCAATAAATCAGCTACATTGTTATCTGTATGGATCTTCAAAACCTGAATAAGCTTTTTGTCATAGGCATCCCTTATAAAGTGATGTCTTATTTCAATATGTTTGGTTTTGGAGTGAAAGACTGGATTTTTGACAATGCATATAGTACTTTTATTATCAATGTAGATTTTGGTATTCATGAAGTTAAAACCATAGTCTAACACTTGATTCCTGAATCCAAAGTACTTGTCCACAGCAATGAGCAACAACTACATATTCAGCTTTAGTTGTAAGGTGTGTGAATCATCTCATCAGAGATAGGCTGATCATCATCATGATGAGAGGAAGAAGTTTGATCTTCTTTAGAGGGTTGGGGACTTTGGTGAGAGGGAGTTTGCTGAAATTCACTAGCTGAACTAGGATCCTCACCCTCTGTGTTAGCTTCTTCTGCTAACATGTGGGCAAACAATGGTGTTACAGTCCCTGTGAATTTATTACCTTCCTTTGATAAGAAAGAAAAGTTATCTTAGAGAAAGTAGGGACATCTCATGTGTCTATCAAGGTAGGTAGGTTTGGGATTTGGTCTTGAATTAGTGCCTATATAAATCTAGGATACTGATACAAGATATTATGATTTTGCTATGGGTTCAGATTTAATCTCGGAATCTTCTCGAATTGATCACGGTTCAAAGTGGAATAGTTGTTCTTGGTTACTAAAAAGGGGTTGGTTTGTTTGGTTATCTAATTTTTAAACTAAATGCAAGTAACTAAAATTGTCGTTAAGTAAAATAGAAGCCTTAAAATTTAACTACAAATAAGAGCGTGCAACATGGAAATTAAAACTTAACAATTCAAAAACTTAAAAACAAGTTTGAAATAAACTAAGTAAAAGAGCGGGAAAAACTAGATTTGAAAATTAAGCAAAAACAAAACACAGATCTGAATCCGATCGTAATGCGATCGTACTCAAGAAGTAATTCAGATCGCAACGCGATCGTACCCAAAAGAATATGATGGATCGTGCTCACTGATCGCACTCGTTGCGATGATAACAAAAGAGATGGATCGTACTCTCCAGTACGATGGGAGGGGGCGATAGTACTAACAGATCGCAACCACGATCGCAGCTAGTGATCGTGGTCTTTGATCGTGGTTCCGGATCGTAACAACTGATCGCACTCAATGCGATCGAAGCAGGGACAAGAGACCTGATCGCACCCCAGATCGCAACAAGTGATCGTGGGTCGTACCAGGGAAAGAAGAACATATCGCACTCAAAGCGATCGTAGCCAGGTGATCGTACCAAGTAAAACCTACTAAGATGGAAAAGGCATCCAAGAGAGAAATAAGCTCAAGCAAATAAGCAGTAACCGATAAGCATTTGCAAACTTTTTTAAAAGAGTGAATAAGCTCAAATTCGTTAACTTTTACAAACACTAATATCCGAGACTTAATGCACCGAACATAAAATAAGAAAACTTTTTAAAAACAAAGCTTAAAAATGAATAAGCCGAAAATACAAAGAAGCTAATAAGCATCAAAAGCTTATAGCTTAAACGTAGTTGAGCTTATGTAGGAATATAAAGATCAACCTCTTAATCACGAAACATCAAAATCAACACGAATTGAGAACCAATCGAATCAAGCATGAACTTTTCGGATTAAGATCAAAATAAAATAAAGAAAGGTAGAAATATATTAAGGAACAAAAAGGTTAACTTGAATTAGATTAGTGAAATCCAAAATACAAAAAGCTTAAAACTTGAAAGGTAAAAATGGAGAAAATAAAAATCCTAGTGAGAGAAAGTTGAGAACTTTCTCTCTCTAAAACTAGAGAGACGAAAAAATGAAAAACTAGCTAACTAGCTCCAAAATTGTGAGGAGAAGTCCTCTTTATAGGCGTTTGCTTTGTGGGCTTGTGAATGGGCTTTGTTCATGGGCTTCTCTTCTTCTTTCTTCTTTAGTCTTTACGTTTCTTTAATTAAACGTTTCCGACTTTGGATTTTGAGAAGTGTCGGTGAATAATTCCAACTCGTCTTATAATCTTTTGTTTAATAGACTCGAGTTCTTCGACATATATGAATCTTCCATCTTTGGCTCTTTTCTTCGATAAATCTTCAAATGGGCACAATGACTTCAAATCTTTTGCATCTCTTGGACAACAGACTTCGTCTTGAGTCATTTTCTTCGATAAAACCCATGCAATCCCATGTTTTCTTCAATATTCATCCGGTTGACTCTGAAAACACAATAAACACAAAAACCACGCATAATTCCAAACAAATGATATTAAATACGTGTTTTAGTCTCGTTTTAGCCAGAAATAAGTGGTAAAAGGATGGGTGTTTTCACACCTATCAAATCCTCTATACTTAACCATTGCCATGCCCTCATGCAATGCTTAGTGATAAAGCAAATTTACACTTTTCTCATAATCAATCAACCTTGGCCTTATTAAAATACCACTAAACAAAAATTAAAGTACTAAGAGAAATTAAAATCTTTAAAGTAAACAAAAGGATAGAAAACCATTTTCACTTGAAAATAGCTATATGGAAATAACTTGGAAAGAGATCAAGGACTTACATTAGGGCTTTGGTGCTGCGAAGATTTATCACCCTCAAGTTTCACGTTCCCCAAACTAAGCTTAAAAACGAGATCATTGTTATTATAAGTTAGTAAAACAAACACTTACACACATGGCTTAATTATATGCTTAAACTCCCTTATTCCTAGGTGTATCTCTTATATTTTATTTTTGTCTTAGAATGATCATGAAGATGCATTTTTGGACTTATTTCGATAGTTTATTTAGGCTGAAAGCAAAGTAGGACGATTTGATCAATAGTTAGCTAAAGGACAAAATCTCTTAAAACTGCTTCTCGAGATATCAAAAAGTTCATATCTTGGCATAACTCGGTTCACGATTTGAGACCTTTCTCGGGCCGATATTTGGCATGTACTTGATACTTCATATCTTGAGAGACGTTCTTGAGATAATGGTCTTCTCTTCGTAATAGAGTTTCTTCACTTGGAGACTTTTGAGGGGTACTCCAACTTTGTTGACCACGACTTCATGATTATTTCTTCAATCTCTAATTGGGATTTTGAGATACAACGATCCGCCTCCTTTTCGGACTTGGATCTATTTATCCTCATACCTTGTTAGGGTCTTTTCGGATTAACTTCTCCATGATCTTTATGGGAGTTGATTGCTTTTCGTCGTGAGTCTTGATCCTTCATATTGATTTTGGGAATAATGCTTTACACATCACTTTGGATCTTCAGCAATAAAATGGAATCCTCATGCCTTGTTAGGGCCTTTTCGGACTCGCCAATCTTCGCGTCCCGCTTCATAAGTTATGCCTTGGCTATGAACTCTTATCATTACCGAGCAACTTTTAAACGATCTTGGGCTAGAAGCTAAGTAACTTTTCAAATCGTACGACCTTACTTATTGCAGATAAATTATTAGCAAGTGATGGGAGAATAGGCAAATACTTACACCAAGTGAGCTTGTGCAAGAATACCGACTTATAATTGACTCTATCATTTCTCGTTCTCCACAATTTAAAATCTCAAGTAATGAGACTCGTGGATACTTAGCCTAATAAACCAATTAAGGTCTACATGGTTAAGGATACTAGCTAGAATAAACTTGGATAAGTCTATTCGGGTTGAGTCAAAATAATCGCAACGGGCCTAATATGTCAAAGACTTCTAAACTAGCTACACCACTTTATTAATATTTTTGACTTTATTGCGGGATATATACATATGAAAACAACGATAAAAATTTAAAAATTACGACTAAATGGCCAAAGTTAATTAAAAATTTGAAAAATGTTGAAAAAGATGATTTTCCGGTTAAATGAAGGCATTTTCATGGAAAAGTCCACTTAAAACTTCGATAGAAGTCCCCCCTACACTTAAGATAAACATTGTCCTCAATGTTTAAGCATGTGGGAAAAGTCTCCCCTACACTTATGACATTGTGCACGTTGGTTAAATCAAGTTAAGGAAGAGACGACTAACGTGATCAATTTCAAATGTGAGTATGAAGAAAATTGAATCACGATAGTTGAGAGAGAGAACCGGATTTCAGATAACACGGGAGCACGGTTCTTCAAAGGTTCCAAAAGTGCACTTATCCCTGTAATCACATCACCACACAAACACAAACAACCTATAGAGGCCCCCCTACACTTAGGAGGTTAAAACGGAAAAGGATAGATACTCGGGCTGCCTCCCGAGGAGTGCTTGTTTTTTATAACTGAGTCACGAGCCTGACTCGACCCAAAATTAGTTCATGGGGAACGTGGTGAAGGATGGAATCATCTCATGAGAGATGTCCTCACCAAAGTACAACTTCACTCGTTGGCCATTCACCTTGAAATTAGGTCCATTAGGTTGAGCGAGCTCGAGAGTACCATATGGAAAAATTTGGGAAATGGTGAATGGGCCGGACCAACGCGATTTCAGCTTGCCCGAAAAGATTTTCAACCGAGAGTTAAAGAGCAAAACTTTGTCTCCAACTTGGAACTCTCGGTTTTTAATCTTAGAGTCGTGAATGAGTTTAGTCTTTTCCTTATAGATCAAAGAATTTTCATAAGCCTCATTACAGAGTTCATTGAGCTCATTGAGTTGGATCTTGCGTAGGTCACCGGCTTTGTTGATATCAAAATTAGCCCACTTCAAGGCCCAGTAAGCCTTGTGATCCAACTCAATGGGGGAGGTGGCATGCTTTACCGTACACGAGATGATATGGTGTACAACCAATCGGAGTCTTGTATGTGGTACGAAAAGCCCACAGAGCATCATCAAGTTTATCAGCCCATGAGGCACGATGCTCTCCCACGGTTCTTTCCAGAATTCGCTTTAATCCTCGGTTAGAGATTTCAGCCTGGAAATTAGTTTATGGGTGGTAGGCGGTGGAAAGACGATGATTTACACCATACTTAGCCATGACTCTTGCGAATTGGTCATTGCAAAAATGAGTCCCGCGATCACTAACAATGGCACGAGGCACACCGAATCTAGCGAACAGCGATTTCAAAAAGTTACAAACCACCCTTGCGTCATTACTGGGTAAAGCTTTGGCTTCAACCCATTTGGAAACGTAGTCAACGGCTACAAGGATGTATTTGTTTCCTTTAGATGAAGGGAATGGCCCCATAAAGTCGATACCCCAAACATCAAAGATTTCACATTCTTGAATGAAATTCTGAGGCATCTCGTCTTTATGTGTGATCTTGCCTTGTTTTTGGCAAGCATCACAATGTTTAACCATTTTGTGAGCATCACGATAAATGGTGGGCCAATAAAATCCCGAGTCAAACACTTTTTTGGCGGTGTAGTTGGGACCAAAGTGACCACCGGTGGGTCCTTTGTGGCAAGCGTCAAGGATTTCTAAAGCTGCCGGTCCATCAACACATCGGCGAATAATCAAATTAGCACATTGTTTGAATAAATACGGGTCATCCCAAAAGTAAGTCTTAATGTCTTTTAAGAACTTCTTCTTTTGTTGGGATGTTAGCCCGTCGACGAGAATTCCACCCGCCAAGTAGTTTGCAATGTCCGCAAACCACGGGGTTTCATCAGAATTCGAGTTGATAGACATTAAGGTCTCCAGGGGAAAAGAGTCATTGATCTCTTTGTTCGGATGATCCCCTTGATAAGGATCCTCAAGTCTACTGAGATGATCCGCGGCTAGGTTTTCAGCTCCCTTCTTATCACGAATTTCGATTTTAAATTCTTGAAGTAGCAAAACCCAGCGAAGAAGCCTTGGCTTAGAATCTTGTTTAGTTAACAAGTACTTCAACGCGGAATGATCGGTATACACGATGGTGGTAGAAAGGACAAGATAGGGGCGGAACTTTTCAAAGGCATAGACAACAACTAAAAGCTCTTTTTCGGTTGTCGTGCAATGCAATTGAGCCCCCGTCATTGTCTTGCTAGCGTAATGGATCGGTTGGAAGTGTTTGTTCACTCTTTGGCCCAAAACCGCTTCAATAGCAAAGTCGCTAGCATCACACATCAACTCAAAGGGAAGCTCCCAATTAGGGGTAACCAAGACCGGTGCCTTAGTTATCTTATCCTTAAGAAGGTTGAAGGCTTCAATACACTCATTGGAAAAGATAAAAGGAGTATCTTTTTCCAAGAGGTGGGTCATCGGGCGAGCGATTTTAGAAAAATCTTTGATAAAGAGACGGTAGAAGCCCGCATGACCAAGGAAACTTCTCACACCCTTCACGGTTGAAGGTGGAGGAAACTTAGCGATAACATCGACTTTAGCACGGTCCACTTCAAGACCGGCTTTGGAGATTTTGTGTCCTAGCACGATGCCCTCTTTTACCATGAAATGGCATTTTTCCCAATTAAGAACAAGGCGAGTGTCTTCACACCGCTTAAGCATATGTTCTAAATTGGCAAGGCAAGTAGAGAATGAATCGCCATAAACCGAGAAATCATCCATGAATACTTCCATAGTTTCTTCAACCATGTCATGGAAGATAGCCATCATACACCTTTGGAATGTCCTAGGAGCATTGCATAAACCAAAAGGCATGTGTTTGTAAGCAAATGTTCCGTAGGGACAAGTGAATGTGGTCTTTTCTTGGTCCTTAGGATCGATGGGAATTTGAAAATACCCAGAGAAACCGTCTAAAAATTAGTAATAGTCATTACCAGCTAGACGCTCGAGCATTTGATCCATGAAAGGAAGAGGAAAATGATCTTTTCTCGTGGCATCATTGAGCGTGCGATAGTCAATACAAACTCTCCACCCAGTAACGAGACGAGTGGGAATCAACTCGTTGTGTTCATTGGGAACAACAGTTATTCCGCCCTTCTTGGGCACACAATGGACGAGACTTACCCCTGGCGAATCCGAAATAGGGTAAATCAAGCCGGCATCAATAAGTTTGATAACCTCTTGTTTGATGACGTCATGAATGCGAGGATTAACCCTTCTTTGGCTTTGGATTGCGGGTTTAAAGTCATCTTCCATGAGAATCTTGTGAGTACAAAAGTTTGGATCAATTCCACGGATATCGGAAATTTTCCAACCAATTGCCTTCTTATGATCTTTAAGCATGGCGATGAGGCGAGATTTCTCTTCTTCTTTCAAGTCCTTAGCAATGATGACGGGCGACTTCTTCTTATCTTCAAGGAACACGTACTCGAGATGGGGCGGCAACTCCTTAAGTTCTAAATCCGGAGGATTTTCGATGGGAGGCGTATTCAAAGTCGGTGCATCGATAGCAATATCCTTGGGAGATGGTGGAGAAATATTGTCTTCTTTAAGAAGGTTCTCAATGAGGCGAAGATCTTCATCCCAATCGGTGGGAGAATCGTCATGTTCTAAGTTCACATCTCCCATGGTGGCTTTCAAATCTTTCCAAAGGAAATCACTTTCTCCAAATAGAGATAGTGATGAATCAATAGAGGAAACGGTCTCAACATTGGGAAGAGAGGTAGGAATACTTTTACAAGCATCTTTGAAGTGTTCTTCACAAGCCTCATCAAGAACGTCAATACAATTAACATTCTCGTATGAATAAGGCTGTTTAGAAAGCTTTCCCATGTTGAAAACGATTTTATCGTCACCCACTCTCATGATAAGCTCACCGGCTTCAACATCGATGAGAGTGCGACCGGTCCTCAAGAATGGACGACCAACAATTAATGGCACACGAGGGTCCATATCGTAGTCGACGACGACGAAATCGGCAGGAAAAGTGAATTTGTCGACTCCTACAAAAACGTCTTTGGCTATCCCTACTGGATAAGCAACCGTACGATTAGCTAATTCCAAAGTCATTTTGGCGAGGACTAGCTCAGGGAGAGATAATTGCTTCCAGACACTTAAAGGCATTAAGTTAATACTGGCACCTAGATCGGCTAGGGCCATGCAATTCTCTACTCCCAGGAAGTTGCAAGGGATTAAGAAGTGACCCGGATCACCAAGCTTGGTTGGCAATTTCCTTAAGAGCACTGCAGAGCAATTCTCATTAAGTTGGGTGTTAGCAATATCAAGAAGCTTCTCCTTGTCATTAAGAAGATCTTTGAACATTTTTGCGTATTTGGGCATGTGAGAGAGAGCCTCAGCGAAGGAGATGTTAAAATTCAATTGTTTAAACATTTTAAGAAAGTTCGAAACCTGAATATCATCCTTGCTTTTGAGCTTCTCTTTCCTCAACCTTGAGGGATAAGGTATATCGGAAGAAGAGGAAGGCTTTGGGATCGAAGGATCACTCACATCCTTGGGTGGAGGAGGGGTAGAAGTAAGAGGTGGGGAAATTGGGGAAGTAGAAGGATGAGGAATAGGAGCAGGTGACTTGTTTTCCTTAGTCACAATCACTGGTGGAGGTATAGGAAGCTCGGGTTCCTTGGTAACTTTGCCACTGCGAGTGGTGATTGCTTTCATCTCCCCTCTTGGATTCGCAACAGTGTTACTCGGAAGAGTACCCGAAGGAGAGGGTTGATTACCTTGGAAGAAACTAGCCATCATGTTCCTTACGTCATTCGTTTGACTTGCCAAAGTGTTTCTCATATCAGCTCGAAGATCGTTCCCTTGTTTCACTATGTCTGCTTTCAAGTTGAGCACTTCCTGCTGGAGATTGTCCACGATCACATCATTAGTCCTCATGTAGGTTCCAATATCTTGGTGTAATGCGGTGGGTTGGTTGGGAGGAGCATTGTAAGTGAGTGGTTGATAAGCAGGTTGTTGGTAAAATTGGTTATTTCTTTGAGGTGGATATGGTTGTTTGTGAGGTGGTTGGTATGGTGCACGAGGTTGTTGTTGAGGAGGGCGATTGAGGTTTTGTTGTTGGTTTGGGTTGTTAGGAGGAAAACCGGGCGGGGAAAGAAAGTTGTTTGAGCGGTAGCTAATCAAGTTGCGGTCACCTTGAGGACGAGCTTGATAAGCGGCCGGAGGATAGGTACCGTATGCTGCATTAACATTCTCAGAAGGATAGTCTTGGGTGGCGGTACAAGTGGTGTAAGAGTGAGGACCCCCGCATATCTCACATGGTTGGCTAACAGCATTGACTTGAGCGTCTTGAGCGTTTTTAGCGTTGATGTTGTTGGTGTTGTTAGCGGTGTGGGTAACAAGCGATTCAAGAAGCGTAGTAATTTTGTCAAGTCGCTTGTCGCTGTCACTAGTACTAGCACTAGCGGCATTGGTCCGCACACTCTTGGTTTGCACACGAGACTTATTTTCAATAATATCCCAAGCGGCATTGGAAGTCTTAACCAATATATTACCCCCCGAGGCACTATTTAGTGAATCTTGGTTATTCATGCTTAAACCATTATAAAAAGTATTAATTTGGTGTACTTTGGTAAAACCATGTTGTGGGCACTTTCTTAAAAGATCTTTAAAACGGTCCCAAGATTCACTAAAAGACTCATCGTACTTTTGTTCAAAATTAATGATTTCATTCCGCAAAGCGGTAGTACGAGAGGGTGGGAAAAAGTAGTTTATGAACTTGGTCTCCAAATCCGTCCACGTCAGAATACTTTGTGGCGGTTCCTTTGCAAGCCAATGCCGGGCTTGTCCCTCTAAAGAAAAGGGAAAAAGTTGTAAACGGATTACCTCTTGTGGATTACCATTGAATTTGACCGTATTCGTAATTTGCAAGAATCTCTTGATGTGGTCATGAGGATCATCAATGGTACGCCCCAAGAATGGCTGAGCGGAGACCATCTGAATAAAGCCGGATTTGAGCTCAAAGTTGTTGGCTGCAATCGCGGGTATGACAATTAGATCATTGTTGCCCTCCATATGTGCTTGTAACAGTTCAATCATTGGGCGATTGTCCGGTAGAGGTTCATTGTTGTTGTTATTATTGTTGTTGATAGGTGGATTGTTATTGTTATTGTTATTATTGTTGTTTTGAGGTGGATTGTTATTGTTGTTGTGTACACCGGCCATGTCTAAGTCTTCGAGAGGCTCGGGCTCTTGATAAGACGTTGATCGTGTACGCATGCACCTGCAAAAGAACTAACAAAGCAAACAAGAAATATTTTTGTCTTTTTTATGTTTTTTTACTTTTTAGGAGTTTTGAAAATTTTATATATATACATATATATATTTTTTTTTTTTTTTTTTATTTTAGGGTTTTTGAAAGTTCTTATGAAAAAGTAACGTTCACGGTGAACGGATCCTAAAATCCAAGTTCTCACAAAAAAACTGTTAATCTTAACGAGAAGAGCCGGCAGCGGCGCCATTTGATACAAGATATTATGATTTTGCTATGGGTTCAGATTTAATCTCGGAAACTTCTCGAATTGATCACGGTTCAAAGTGGAATAGTTGTTCTTGGTTACTAAAAAGGGGTTGGTTTGTTTGGTTATCTAATTTTTAAACTAAATGCAAGTAATTAAAATTGTCGTTAAGTAAAATAGAAGCCTTAAAATTTAACTACAAATAAGAGCGTGCAACTTGGAAATTAAAACTTAACAATTAAAAAACTTAAAAACAAGTTTGAATTAAACTAAGTAAAAGAGCGGAAAAAACTAGATTTGAAAATTAAGCAAAAACAAAACACAGATCTGAATCCGATCGTAATGCGATCGTACTCAAGAAGTAATTCAGATCACAACGCGATCGTACCCAAAAGAATATGATGGATCGTGCTCACTGATCGCACTCGTTGCGATGATAAGAGATGGATCGTACTCTCCAGTACGACGGGAGGGGGCGATCGTACTAACAAATCGCAACCACGATCGCAGCTAGTGATCGTGGTCTTTGATCGTGGTTCCGGATCGTAACAACTGATCGCACTCAATGCGATCGAAGTAGGGACAAGAGACCCGATCGCACCCCAGATCGCAACAAGTGATCGTGGGCGTGGATCGTACCAGGGAAAGAAGAACAGATCGCACTCAAAGCGATCGTAGCCAGGTGATCGTACCAAGTAAAACCTACTAAGATGGAAAAGGCATCCAAGAGAGAAATAAGCTCAAGCAAATAAGCAATAACCGATAAGCATTTGCAAACTTTTTTAAAAGAGTGAATAAGCTCAAATTTGTTAACTTTTACAAACACTAATATCCGAGACTTAATGAACCGAACATAAAATAAGAAAACTTTTTAAAACAAAGCTTAAAAATGAATAAGCCGAAAATACAAAGAAGCTAATAAGCATCAAAAGCTTATAGCTTAAACGTAGGAGAGCTTATGTAGGAATATAAAGATCAACCTCTTAATCACGAAACATCAAAATCAACACGAATTGAGAACCAATCGAATCAAGCATGAACTTTTCGGATTAAGATCAAAATAAAATAAAGAAAGGTAGAAATAGATTAAGGAACAAAAAGCTTAACTTGAATTAGATTAGTGAAATCCAAAATACAAAAAGCTTAAAACTTGAAAGGTAAAAATGGAGAAAAGAAAAATCTTAGTGAGAGAAAGTTGAGAACTTTCTCTCTCTAAAACTAGAGAGATGAAAAAATGAAAAACTAGCTAACTAGCTCCAAAATTGTGAGGAGAAGTCCTCTTTATAGGCGTTTGCTTTGTGGGCTTGTGAATGGGCTTTGTTCATGGGCTTCTCTTCTTCTTTCTTCTTTAGTCTTTACGTTTCTTTAATTAAACGTTTCCGACTTTGGATTTTGAGAAGTGGCGGTGAATAATTCCAACTCGTCTTATAATCTTTTGTTTAATAGACTCGAGTTCTTCGACATATATGAATCTTCCATCTTTGGCTCTTTTCTTCGATTAATCTTCAAATGGGCACAATGACTTCAAATCTTTTGCATCTCTTGGACAATTGACTTCGTCTTGAGTCTTTTTCTTCGATAAAACCGGTGTAATCCCATGTTTTCTTCAATATTCATCCGGTTGACTCTGAAAACACAATAAACACAAAAACCACACATAATTCCAAATAAATGATATTAAATACGTGTTTTGGTCTCGTTTTAGCCAGAAATAAGTGGTAAAAGGATGGGTGTTTTCACACCTATCAGATACATAAAAAATTTCTTAGAGGCATCTAAATTCCTATTCATACCTTCAAAAATCAATTTTGAAAAGTTAAAAAATCTGTTATTGGCTAAGCAAATATGAGCTGATGCTAAAGCAGCAGGAATTTGATCAAAAGAGATGCTTTTAGAGCTTAAACAGTGAATAATGGTATGAAAAAGCAATCTCCATTGTGGTGAAAATAAACCTTTAAAGAAAGTAAGAATCTCCCTACCACCCTCATACCCTATGGCTGCAAGGCCATCATGTATTTCTGTGTTAGTCAACATACTAGTCCCATTAGCATCATTAAGTCTTAAAGATGCTCTTAGTAGTACTTCTGTCACATATATATTTCTTTCATTAACCCTAGCTCTATTACAGGGCTGATTATGACGTGTACCAGCAACAACAATATTCCAAAATTGTTCAACAAGAGGAATAAAGACAGTAGGACTTACAGTAACTGCAAATTGTATGCGACTTCGAAATAAAAAGTCAAGAATCTCATGGAAACCATGTGAATCAATGTTCTGAATAAGCTTAGCAACCTGATTGTGTTTAGAGATCACTTGAAGAGCAACCATTGTTGTTTTTGATGAACGAAGTTGAGGATTAAGATTATAGAATCTAGGTGTAAAAATATAAGATTAGGTGAATCAATTATGTAATTGGGGTTGGTATATATATGTGAAACAAACCCAAGCGCGAAGAAATCACCAATTTTACAAAAGAGACCCTCAACGGTACAACGGTTATATAGCGATACATGGAACATAAACGGTACTTTAAATTTGCCTAGCGGTACTTGATTTCCAAAACGGTACCTCAAAGATAAGACCGGTACATGTAGTCCACTATCTTCTAACCTCTTTTATCTTTGATCTAATAACCTGTAATCACACCAAAAACAAAAACAAACATTACACATTAGGAATTAGCATAAGAATTATACAGTTTTTACCCCCCTTAACAAATGCTGCAGTTATTGGTTAAGCATACCAATATGTGTTACCAAGAACTCAAATCTCTTAGTTTCAAAAGCCTTGGTCAATAAATCAGCTACATTGTTATCTGTATGGATCTTCAAAACCTGAATAAGCTTTTTGTCATAGGCATCCCTTATAAAGTGATGTCTTATTTCAATATGTTTGGTTTTAGAGTGAAAGACTGGATTTTTGACAATGCATATAGTACTTTTATTATCAATGTAGATTTTGGTATTCATGAAGTTAAAACCATAGTCTAACACTTGATTCCTGAATCCAAAGTACTTGTCCACAGCAATGAGCAACAACTACATATTCAGCTTCAGTTGTAGAGGTAGCAACAATAGTTTGCCTCTTACAATGCCACGATATGAGTCTTATGTCTAGGAATTGACAACCTCCTGGTGTGGATTTCCAATCATGATTAGCTCCAGCATAGTCACTATCTGAATAAGCTTCCAAATCAAAATTAGAGTCTCTAGGATACCATAACCCTAAGTTAGGATGTCCTTTGAGATATTTAAAAATCCTTTTCACAGCATGTAGATGTGAAACCTTTGGATTGACTTGAAACCTTGAACAAGCACACACATCAAACATGATATCTGGCCTTGAAGCATTAAGATACACCAATGAACCAATCATTGACCTATATAAATGAAGATCAACATTTTCACCATGTTCATATTTTGATAGAGACTTCTTGGCTTCAAAAGGTGTACTTGAAGTTCTTGTATCCATACTTGAAAATTTCTTCAAGATTTCAGCAACATACTTATCTTGGCTGATAAATATTCCATTTTTCCTTTGTTTGACTTGAAGTCCTAAAAAGAAAGTAAGTTCTCTCATAGAACTCATCTGAAATCTTCCTTTCATTAAAGCTTCAAACTCTTCACACCATGACTTCTTGGTTGAACCAAAAATAATGTCATTTACATATACTTGAACTAAGATAATGTCCTTAGCATTCTTCTTGATGAAAAGAGTCTTATCAATGGTCCCTCTCCTATATCCATGTTCTAAAATAAAATTGGACAGAGTTGCATGCCAAGCTCTGGGAGCTTGATGAAGACCATAAAGAGCTTTAATGACTTTGTTGGGGAACTTAGGATATACAAAACCTGGAGGTTGTGAAACATATACCTCCTCTAAAATAGTGCCATAGAGAAAAGCACTTTTCACATCCATTTGATAGACTATAAAACCCATATATGATGCAAAAGCCAAAAATAACCTAATGGCTTCTATCCTTGCCACTAGTGCAACAACCTCATCATAGTCTATCCCTTCTTCCTATCTATAGCCTTGAGCAACAAGTCGAGCCTTGTTCCTCACAACAACACCTCTTTCATCCTTTTTGTTCCTGAAAACCCACCTAGTACCAATTACTCTTTTTCTAGAAGGGAGATCTACAAGAATCCAAACCTTTTGTAGTTCAAATTGCATAAGCTCTTATTGCATGGCATCTACCTAACTTTCTTCATTAAGAGCTTGAGAAATATTCTTAGGCTCTACTTATGATAAGAAACAAGCAAACAAACAATGTTGGGTATCTTTATGATTTGTTCTTTGTTGTTGCTTAACATAACTCACAAGTGCATGAGTTTCAGCACTAGCTTTAACTTGTCTTCTGGTTTACACAGCAGACTTTTGGTCTTTAGTGATTTGAGCTATAGGATGATTGTTGTTCACTCTATGAGTGGGAATAGGACTGACTAGTATCTCAGTTTCCAAATTATTGAAATCAGTCACTGCACCCTGCTCATCATAGGAAGCTTGTGAGAATATTCCTTCCTTTGGACTAGTATAGGCATCTTCTTTATCCATAGCTTGAAGAATATCTTATAGTGAATCAACAGATTTTGCAGAAATTGTGTCAACAGTACTTGCAGATGAAGTACCATTGGTTTGCAAATAAACTGCTGAACTTTGTGATTCCAAAGGTTCTTCTCTTGAGTGCTTAGCATTTGCTATAGCATTCTTTTCTTGATCCATAAGCCTCTAAAGTTCATCATGTGAGGCTTGATCATCATTTGGTATCACTGGTTTCTTCTTTTGTGGGTTAACAACTGTAGGTAAGACAGTAGGCAGATTTGGTACATATATATGAGCATCATCATCATCATTATCATCTTGACTATCTGATGAAGAAGGACTCTCATTATGAGTACATGTGCTAGTTGTACTTGTCTCTTTACCTGCATTGTTAGTTTGACAGTCTTGTTGCACATAATAGTAATTCATAGAGTTAGTTAGATAATACAAATCAAACATCCAAGCATAACCTATTCATGGGACAATGGGCTTATTCTGTAAGAAGTTGACATGGGCATTTTCCTCAACCCTTCCTGATGTCAAATTATAGACTCTATATGCCCTACTTTGCAAAAAATATCCTACTAGATATCCTAGATCAGACTTTCCATCAAACTTGCCCAACTGATCAAGAGTGTTTAAAATAGAAACATGACACCCAAAAGATCTTAAGTGACTTATGGTTTGCTTAATGCCAGTTAAAAGTTCATAAGGTGTTTTGTTATGAGGCTTAGTTACTAAAACTCTATTTAGCACATAACATGCAGTATTGATTGCTTATGCCCAAAAAGTATTTGGAAAAAGAGAATCAACTAGCATAGTCCTAGCATCATCAATTAATGTCCTATTTTTCCTCTCAGCCACTCCATTTTGTTGTGGAGTCCTAGGATTACTAAATTGTCTCTTGATTCCTTTAGACCTACAGAATTCATCAAACTCAGCATTCTTAAATTCCGTCCCATTATCTGTCCTAATGATTAAGACTTATTTAGTGAATTGTTTCTCAACTAAGGTGACAAAGTATTTAAGTAACTCATTAGTTTCATTCTTATGTAACAAAAAGAAAACCCAACTGAATCTACTATAATCATCAGTTATAACTAGGCAAAAGGTCTTGTGACTAATACTCCTAACAGAAACTGGACCAAACAAATCCATATGTAAGAGTTACAAAGGCTTAGTCACTGAATTGACAATCTTGGTCTTACAAGAGGTTCTATGTTGTTTACCTTTTTGACAAGCAGTACATGTGAGATCATTTTGAAAAGATTTGGTAGGTAACCCTCTAAGCAAATTTCCCTTAACAAGTTTGTTTAGGTTCTTAAAGTTCACATGACCTAACCTCCTATGTCATAAATTATACTCATCATTAGAAGCTTTAGCTAACAAACATGTAACACCACATGTTGAAGTGATAGTATGAAGATTAAATGTATACATATTTTCTTACCTGGGTACTTTAAGCAGTACTTGAGATTCCTTAGGCATCTCAAAATCTTTAGAGAACACCAAGCAGTCTGTATCTGTGAAGAGTACCTTGTTCTTTTTATCACACATTTGTGATACAGAGAAAAGATTAAATCATTCAATTCTTTAACAAATAACACATCTTCAAATTCCAACCTTCCTGTGTTGATTTTTCCTTTGCCAGTAATCCTGCCTTTACTTCCACCAAAGGCTACTAGTCTACCTCTGAAGTCTATAAATTTAGCAAGGAAATCTTTGTTCCTTGTCATGTGCCTTGAGCATCCACTATCTACTATACCTTTGTCTTTCAATTCATTAATCAGATGCTCCTGTACATACACAAAACACATTAGTTTTTAACAGGAACCCAAGCCACATTTGGCTCAGATCTTGTGGGACCTACATACTTAAGTGTTTGGTAAATATTTTTACCAGTAAGACTACAAACATGTTGAATCCAAGATCTTTAGACTCAAACAGTAAAAACCATTTTATCTAGGTTGATTAATTGTACATGTGATGAACACAACGGAATAGCACAATTAATCATGAATAAGATGTTTAACAAGATGAAATTTTCCCAAAGAGTTTGTATTATTTAATTAACACAAACTACTCTAGGCATGTATACATTGAATCCCATGCCTATAGATCATAATAACAGTAGGTTACATTTTGTTTATTGGAACTGAAAATAAAAACATACGTCTGGTGGTTCCTTTTATAGATTAAGGAAACTAGGAATACATGGAAACTAAATAATATAATAATGACTAAATCAAAACAGAAATATTCATTCCTATCCTATATTTGACCAAATCTTTCCTTCTTATCATATATGGCAGTGGGACTCCAGCAGGGGAATCTTTAAGCAGTGGGATGTTTCACTAGGGGGAACTCTCTTGTATTTTGTCCACCAGATTGAAGTTTCTCCTAATGCCATATTTGGCCCTTCTTGTTTCCATGGTGTTTTGACTCATCAACTTTTGACCCAACAATCTTCCCCTAGTTGATGATGTTGGAAATACGTTTTTACGTATTTAGGAAGATTCGGTCACTCCGACAATATATTCTGTTGTAGCTCGTAGTCTAGATATCATACATTAAGTAAACAAGGAAAGGCCTAGTCCATGTTATGTATGGACGGCCCAAATGCAAGCCCAAGCCCATCTTATGGGCTTGGTATATAAACCCTCTCCTTAGATGGAGAGGGAGTGTGGTTATTCATTTTTCACATAGTAAACATAAGTTTCTTTCTCTAGAATTGTGTGTAATCCACCATCTATCTATCTCTTTCTTTCTCTAAAACATAAGCAAGATTTACATTTCTACAAATGGTATCAAGAGCCATGGGATGATTGTATTGTTTATGTGTTTGTGTTCTTGATCTTTGTAGCCTTTTGATCCATTTAAACACACGTCCAAATTTTTTTTTTGTGTTTTTTATGGTTTTTTCTTGATACAAATCTTCTACATAGTTGTGGTAGAGATTTGGTATAGTTACTTTGGCTAAAAACACAAAATTTTTGGGTGTTTTGATCATTTTTTGGCTTAAAATCACGAATTGGTTGAGTTTTGTCCGAGAAATGTGGGATTTATTCCGATCAGGTCATCGGAAAAGGGTTTATAGGACATTCCGATCAGTGTAATCAGAATAGGGTTTAGGTATTCCGATTTGGTACATTCGGATAAGGTACATTCCGATTTGGCACATTCCGAAAAGGAACATTCCGATTTGGCACATTTCGAAAAGGGACATTCCGATTTGGCACATTCCGAAAAGGGACATTCCGATTTAGTTTATTCCGATTAGGGACATTCCGATCAAGGTTATTCCGATAGGGTTTATACTGACGGCTTTCCGACTGATATTCCGATCAACATTCCGATAATTAAAAATTATTCCATAAAAAATTTCGAACATCGTGTGTAATTTTGACTTGGAATTTTTGGTTTACCAAGAACATATTTTAAGGGAATTTTAACATTGTTTCTCAACTTCAACTCACAACAACAAACACATTTACTTTCTTTCATTGATCGATCAACGTTTGTAAATCTTAACTTATTGAAATGGAGTACACATCTCTTACGGATAAGTCCATCCTCTCGGGTACGGATAATCGTCCACCAATGTTGGTGAAGACTATGTATGAGGAATGGGCTTCCCGAATGGAACTTTATATGTTGAACAAGGAGAATGGACATCTCATTTGGGCATCGGTGCTCAAAGGACCATTAGATTATGGTACAGTGACGGAAGGTACAACTACTCGTCCTCGCACAACGGGTGAATTGACTAGAGATATGAAGATTCAAGACAAATGTGATAAGTATGCTACAAACATCATTCTCCAAGCCCTTCCTCCAGATGTCTACAAACTCGTCAGCAAACATAAAGTTGCCAAAGAGTTATGGGATAGAATTCGTGTTCTCATGCAAGGCACCTCGTTAACTAAACAAGAACGAGAGTGTAAGTTTTATGATACTTTTGATAAGTTTTCCTATGTGCCAGGGGAGACTCTCAATGACTACTATCTGAGATTTACCCTATTGTTGAATGAGCTCAATATATATGGCATGGCAATTCCTACGTTCCAATTGAACACCAAGTATTTGAACACTCTTCCTTCAGAATGGAAAAAGTACGTGACGGATGTTAAATTGGCTAAGGACTTGCATAACACCAATGTCGATCAACTTCAAGCTTTTCTTCAACAACACGAATGCCATGTGATTGAGGCTCGGTTGTCTACACCTCAAGTTCATGATCCACTTGCAATGTATGCTTCTCAACAAAACATGGCTTATACTTATCAACAACCATCATACTTGCAGCAACCACCACCACACACCTATCAGCAACCATCTTATCAACCACCAATGATGCCACAGCAAGCATTTCAACAAAGTGTTCATCAACAATCTTTTCCATAGCAACCACCATATCAGACATCACCATCACAAGCGAACACTTCTCCAATGGGCTATACCCCTCAGCAAGGATACTTTCCTATTGAAGCACAACCAACACAAGCCTTCTACTCTAATGAACTTCCACCAATCCAAGCACTGGTCTTTACTCCAAATGATACGCCAGCTGATGTTCTAAACCATCTCACTGCATACTTGTCAAAACTTGTTGCAACTAGAGGATTTCCACCAACAAACAATCAGCTTCGCACCTCTTCAAATCCTCGACAACAAGCTACTATTCAAGATGGTCAAGTAACAGTGCAACCTATTCAGGGAAGGCAAAATTCATATGGACCTACTACAAGGACTGTAAATGCTCAAGCTGTGAATTCTCAAGCTAATGGAAATGGAAGCCCCATTGGTCCTAAGAAGGTTGTGACTTGCTACAATTACCGAGGACAAGGTCATATGGCTAGGGAATGCACTCAGCCGAAAAGGAGGAGGGATGATGCATGGTTTTGTGAGAAGATGTATTTGGTCGATTCTCAGTCAAAGGGAAAGATTTTGGATTCAGAGGAGTTAGCATTTCTTGCAGACCCAGGGGCAGCATATACTGAAGGCATTACAGTCGTTTCCACTTCTAATGCAGCTTATCAAGCAGATGATCTTGACGCATATTATTCGTGTAACACCCCACTTGGATAAGTGGACCGTTACGTATATTTATGGCGTGTCATCAAAGCATAAGGTAAATGTCCTAAAACATTAACTGACCATGAAGGAAATACCGGAATCAAACATCGGCAATCCAAACATACGCCCAAAACATGAAAAGTAAAAATACTGAAGGAAAGGACTAAACAATGTCCAAATAAGCAGAATAATGTAAGTACATAAAGTAAGAAGTCTGAATAGCTTCCATCCAAATGCACATGCTCTCAGAATCCTAAGAGCGTCCTGGTGTACCTGCCGTTAGAACATGAAAGGGAACTACGGCTGAGCATAACGCTCAGTGAACGGATATAGCATGATAAGAGTGTACTGAAAGTAATGGAATAGAAGACAACAATGAAGCTATAAGACTGATATGTAACATGTGGTAGAACTCTGCATAAAACCTGAGAAACCTGGTTCATATATACTGAAACTGAAATATAACTATTAATTTTGAAAACATGCATTTACTGTATTTTAAATTGCCAGAGCTTATATAGGTCACGTGCTGTAACAACCGTGCATGAATAACTGGAGGGGTGATCTCGTCATGCTGTAGAGGGGTGACCTCTAAATAACTGTGCTGGGTGGAGGGATTAGCTCCAATGTGAAGGATGTAGAGCACACACCACATTCACCCTGATAACTTGTAACACTTATAAGCCTAGGATGCATCCATACGCCCCACTAATAATACTGATAAAATGGCCAAGCTGAGCTGAGTGGGACGATGCAGGATATCACTCTCCTGCATGTGAGTCACGACACCGGTGCCTCTAGTGCCGTGGTTACGATACCTCCGTAACTAGTACATAAACTGGTCGTGCTTGTATATAATGCTCGGGCAATTTTATTTAGTTATTAACATGATTACTGATAAATTTAAACATATACTAGGGAAAACATTTGGCTGAAGACGAGAAATCATAATCATGCATAGAAAGGAAGTCCTTACTGAAAGGACGGAAATCCATACCTCGTGTCCAGTAACCGGCCGAGATCAACTGACAGAAAGTCTACTCTGATTTCACGCGAGCTACAATGAATAAATGACACGAATAAGTTATCTGATATCTGTTTATTACTACTGATCTTTTCTGTTCTTAGTTTGATTCAGTATATTCTTGTATTAATGTACTGTATAATCTGGTAAATCTGAATGTTCTATTTTATTACTGATAAGTGTATTCCTGTAATTCTGATTTCTGTATGATATGTATTTCTAATAGTTCCGATCTTACTATATATAAACAGAAAGTTTCCTAAATTAGAAAAGTTTCTAAATTAGTTTCTTTAAAAATGATTCATTAGTTAGATCATTAATTAAATCCGACTTTTAAGTAGTTAAAAAAAAAAGATAAAGTTAAAATCAATTTAATTTTTTCTACTTAATTTATTAAGACAACACAATATATTTAACTTTATTTTTAAAACTTATTTAAGAGAATGATTTAATCAAACTTAAATAATTCCTTGTTTTTCGTTGCTAAGTTCCCACTGATAGTGTATGGTTCCCACTGACTGTGTATTGTTCCCACTGCTTTCCTACAGTTCCCACTGCTTTCCTATAGTTCCCACTACTTGCTTATATGTTCCCACTGTTAGAGCCAAACACCCCTGTTACTATTCCCAAACACCCCTGCTGTTTGATTGTTGATGTTCAAACAGCCAAACGTCCCTGCTGTGATTCATACTCACTGTTTAACATTCACACACCCCGGTTGGGGCTGCTGGTGGTGCGGTTGGCACAGAACCAACGTCGAACCCCAGGTGGGTGGCGGCTGATCAAAACCACACACACCGAGAGTTTAATAACTCTTGGTTTTCGTTATCAAAACCCAAAAATTCGACTCATTCAATGCTTATAACCTGTTCTTAAACGCACCCATGTTTTCTTGTTATAAATCCCACTTTCACGATTTAAAAAAAAAGAAGGAGAAAGATGATTACCTTAGGTTCGATGATGCCAGAATAAAACACTCACACGAAATCAAAACTAGGATCGAGAGTTTTTTTTCTTCCCTTTTGCCGGCGGCCACTTTTCTCTCTTTCTTTTTTTTTCTGTCTGCCGTTGGAAAAATTATGCACACTACAAACCCTAGTTATCTGTTACTGCTTGTGGTAGGATGGGCTTAGTCTCGTTTTTTTTCTTTGGCAATGGGTCGGGCTAAGGCCCATATTCTTCCTTCTTTTTCTTTTTGTAATAAACCAAACCGGCCCCTTTATCTTATAACCTTTCATTTCATTTTTTTACGCGTGACATAATTCTAGCTCGTGTGCGTGTTTTAAATTTTCAGAAATGTAAAACTCCGTTCCGTAAAATAATACTTTCGTAGTGTTCTTCTGAATTTTAATAATTATTTTTCTGAATAATTATCTTCTGTAATATTTAAATAAAACTGAGTGCGTAATTACTGGTAACAATTAATTATTTATGTATAATACATACGTAATATTTTTCTGAAACTTAATTTCTGAAACTTAATAGTTATTTCTGAACAGTTATTATTTATAAAATTTAACCGGAACTGAGCGTGCGTATTTAATATTCGGAATTTCTTAAATACGGGTTTTACAATTCTTCCCCTCTAAAAAAATAATTCGTCCTCAAATTAAGGATACGACTGTACCGGGTTTCACAATTCTTCCCGTCTAAAAGAAGAAATTCGTCCTCGAATTAAAGATAATAAACTAATGAAGTTATAAGAACTGAAAGAACACGTATACTGAGAAGACAAATAAGCTGAAGTATAATTTGTCTTCTAATTAAGACATAATGTTGTTGATAGGTTTAAACCTGACAAGACTTAAATGATCATGCAACGAGACATGGCTGAAGAGGACATGGAACATGACATGACTGAAAGAACTTAACTGGATTTATTGAAGAAAAGGATGAGAGGTCCGGATGGACTCCTCCGTTTCAAGTGGTCTCCCGCTCGAAACGATTCCTTCAAGGTCTAAACATGATAATAAAAATATTTTGGTCCTGATGACCCTGTCCTGATGATGTTGAATAGTTCCTGGTTCCATACTTAAGATGGATTTTATGAGTCTGATAGACTGAATAAACTATAGCATTTATGATACATGAAACGGTACGTGTAAATATTCTGAAAGACAACATTTATAACTCTGAGCAAACTGCTGACAATATATAGGGACGAACTACGTGAACAATTGTGAACGTGCTACGTAAGTCAATTGGGAACGTAGTTCGCGATCATCTGATGAACGTTGTGCATGGGGTGTATCATGAACATGACACGTGAAACATACTGTAAACGTGACACGTGAATTATATCATGAACGTGATACATGGACATATCATAAACGTATGCTGAATGAGGAAGGAATGCCAAACGATACGGCCTGAGGTGTGTAACATCTGCCTGGTTATGGAATAGATGTGCTAAACTTGAGTCTGGTTTCTCAAGCTTTATGTAACCGTATTCGGTAATAAACTGTGAAACGTGTATCGCGGAATGGCACACGAACTTGAACGTGAAAAATGTTATGAACGTTAACGTGAGCTTAAATCATGAGACAGTACAAAACCTGAACTGAAACAGCATGATACTACGAATGAGACGTAAACGTGAAAGTGAAAATACACATGAACGTAAAGTGAACGTAAACATACACGTGATCGTAAACATGAATTCTGTCTGATATGATGGTCGATGGAATGCCTTGAATTCGTACGATATACTGCTGAATTTCTAAATTTTCTGCAGACCTGCTACTGCGTGATCCTTTCGGATGAAAGAAACACGTAGACTGATTACATGGTTGACGATAACTTAGATAGTGTCATACTTCGTCAAAGTCTGTGGTAACTGACAATAACCTCCATGGAATCCTGTCTCATTCTGTTCAGACTTTTCTAATGGTAACACACTAACATGAAGGCATTCTATCTTGAACCTGCGGTATGTCAGGCATCTAGATATGAACATAGCTGTATCAATGTGTGATACGGTTTCTATCGAAATACTGCCTAGGCTTATGGGACATTCTGGTGGGAATCTGGTTGAATAGTCATAGAAGAATTTCTGCGTTAGCCTAGGATTTAGTGATGACTGTCAGCAAATTCTGCGTTAGCAGTCAATTGAGTTCTAGAAAAATTTGTACTTCGTTCACAGGCGTCGGTCGGGACCATCTGGTGATGGCCTTCACCTTCGCGAGATTGTCTGAAATTCCTTTCTACTGAAATAGTGTGGTCCAGAAATACCACCTTGTTCTACAAGGATTCATATCTAGAAGGCTGCGTATATGATCTTTCTCCTATCAGAGAATCTATACAACTGTGAGAAGATGATTATCGTGTTCTTCTTTAGAATTTAGAATATCAGACTGTTATCAAAGAGCATACTGACGATTTTGTCTGCGAAGTCATAAAAATTTATTCATACATTTCATACTATAGTTGGGGCATTAGGGAGCCCAGACGTATAAGTCAAAATTTTATAGAGACTATGACGTATTCAACAGAAATCTGAAAAAAAAACATCATGTTCTTCTCTCACCACTGATGGTAGCATGATCAGAATTGTTCAGGAAAATGTTTAAGACCTCATAGCAGATCAGTTACACCTCCTCCCTGATAGGCAGAATGGTGCACTTCCTGGTGGTGCGCCAGGGCGAATAAAGCGTCATTCCGGTAATTCTTGCAGCAACTACTGCAACCCTTTTAACTTAGATGCAACTCTGGACTACGGAGTTTTGGAAACAGGCACTATTCTTGAGACGAGCTCGATGTTAAATTATGTCTCGTAGTTAGGAAGGAATATCTGGAATGACATCTGGAAATTTTTGTATAATCTGCTGATCATGGATTCGAGGAATTTTAGAAGTGAAATTTATAACTGGTAGCTAAAAGTCTTTGTAGTTATGGACTGATAAGTCACGCGCTTGTAAGGCAGAAACAATTTATACTGATTTTTCTGGCAAAATATAATGAATATATATGGGATTTAGTAAGACGGATCTCGTCGTTAACTGAAAGGAGAACTTAATAAACATGGGTGGTACTGTGGCGACTTTCACTGAATGTGTTCGTCTGTAACCTCACAAAATGAATACTATTTGTTTAATCTGAATAACATTTTAGTGGTGGTGACTGAGTTTTCCAAATGATCTAATTTATGCGTGGCATAATAGAGCGAGTGTATCCCCCTTGGAGGGTGCCCTGAATCATTGAGGGTCTAGTTTAGAAACATACAAAGTTATGAGTTCTGACTCGTACTTTGAGAAGATATTCGTATGACGTGTACCATGACTGGTGTCCTGACAAATGTCTTCCGAAATGATACTTGAGACCTGTGTCTTAACTGTTATCAGGACATGTATTTTAATGGTGATTCTGAATAAGGTTAAGAATTTCTGGTAACTGCTAGGATTGGCGGACCGGTTAGACTACTGACCCCTGTATTTCTGGTCACGTCCGTTCTAAAGTTCTGATGGTTACTGACGGATTATTTTTAAGCACGGTGGTTGTCATTACCGCCTTGTCTGTCAGTTTCGCGATGGTCGTTATTATGACCGTGATTCATGTAACTATTTCTTCTGAGTGGCCGGCTGGTTACCGGTCCCCACTCTTCTGACTAAGAGATTAGATGAGTGAAATGTGACATCTAACTGGGAAAGTAAAAGCATGGAATAGAATGGTAATGTCTGATGGTTGAAATTTATTCTTGTCAGAAATTTCAAATTTATAGTTTTTGTCCTTGTTCTGCAGAGTCTTCATAGTATAAACAGCATCAGCATCTTGAGAAATCTCCAAAGCATCGACAGCATCAGCATTTGTGCGGTCTTCAAAGTGTTAGCAGCATCAGTATCTGGTAAAATCTTCAACTCACGAGTAGTATCAACATCTGGTAGAATATCAACAAGTGGAAAACGCCTGGGATGACTGAGGACTGATTAGCGATATCCATGGAGTAGGATACATGGAGTACACCTGGTCTACTGTACATGAAGTACAAAATAAATACTGCACTTGAAGCATATCTGAGTCACTGTATGTGGAGTACTCATGAAATACTGTACATGGGGTATAACTGAGACACTGGTGGAAATTTTACGGGATGACCGATACTGGTGTCGTTTTTCTGACATGATCAAAAAAATGAATTGACTTAAACGGTAGTAAACTGAACTGAAATGAGTAACATGATAGCCTGGTAATTCCTGCGTAGGCTTAATGCTGGTTGTATATATGCTGAAGAGTATGATTAAACGGAGTTTCATTAATGTTCAGTATGAAGACACGACTGATGAAAACCAAACATGATATATTATGAAAATAGGATTTTACTGTAACCCTTCTGTATCTTCGCAAGAAACATCATTATTTTGCTAAAAACGTAATCCTCGTAAGGAGACCTGAAACTTATTTAGCATGAAAACGACCTTCACGTGAGAGCATGAAATTTGGCTGTTACAAAGAACATGAAAAGATAATCGACTGAAGTTTAACATCAACTGGTGTGGATGGCTATGGTTCAATCCACATAATTCAAGGAACAAAACATGTGACTAAGTATGGGCGATTCTAGTTTCGATCCATACCTGTCAATTTTTTTTGAGAACTGTCATGTATAGAATTTACAATCTGTGACTAAATATGAATGGTTGTAGTCCAATCCATACTTGTCAAATTTTTTTATAAAATGTCTTGATATGAGTAAAAGTGAACATCTATGGTCCAGTTCACAAAACAATATTCGACTGAAAGCATGAAAATTTGACCTGAGAAATGGTGAACGCATATGGGTCAGTTCACCTAATAACATTCGACTGGCAGCATGAATCTGTCATGAGTAAGGATGAATGCCTATGGGTCGGTTCACCAATACGAAAATCTGAACGGGCAAGGGTGAACGCCTATGGTCAGTTCACCAAAACGAAAAGTTCGCTGAAAAGCACATGCGATTAAGTATGGCCAGTCCTGTACCAACCGTTTACTTAGTCAAAAGCTTTAAGAAAATGACTGATAATTGAAGAAAACTGACTAATAAATGCATGAGACACATGAAAGATAACAACGCCAAGATCTGGGAAGTTCCTGGTGACTACCCACTAGTCACAGGTCAAGTTTTAGAGCCTACAGGTCGAACCTATAGCTCTGATACCATAATTGTAACACCCCACTTGGATAAGTGGACCGTTACGTATATTTATGGCGTGTCATCAAAGCATAAGGTAAATGTCCTAAAACATTAACTGACCATGAAGGAAATACCGGAATCAAACATCGGCAATCCAAACATAAGCCCAAAACATGAAAAGTAAAAATACTGAAGGAAAGGACTAAACAATGTCCAAATAAGCAGAATAATGTAAGTACATAAAGTAAGAAGTCTGAATAGCTTCCATCCAAATGCACATGCTCTCAGAATCCTAAGAGCGTCCTGGTGTACCTGCCGTTAGAACATGAAAGGGAACTACGGCTGAGCATAACGCTCAGTGAACGGATATAACATGATAAGAGTGTACTGAAAGTAATGGAATAGAAGACAACAATGAAGCTATAAGACTGATATGTAACATGTGGTAGAACTCTGCATAAAACCTGAGAAAGGTGGTTCATATATACTGAAACTGAAATATAACTATTAATTCTGAAAACATGCATTTACTGTATTTTAAATTGCCAGAGCTTATATAGGTCACGTGCTATAACAACCGTGCATGAATAACTGGAGGGGTGACCTCGTCATGCTGTAGAGGGGTGACCTCTAAATAACTGTGCTGGGTGGAGGGATCAGCTCCAATGTGAAGGATGTAGAGCACACACCACATTCACCCTGATAACTTGTAACACTTATAGGCCTAGGATGCATCCATACGCCCCACTAATAATACTGATAAAATGGTCAAGCTGAGCTGAGTGGGACGATGCAGGATATCACTCTCCTGCATGTGAGTCACGACACCGGTGCCTCTAGTGCCGTGGTTACGGTACCTCCGTAACTAGTACATAAACTGGTCGTGCTTGTATATAATGCTCGGGTAATTTTATTTAGTTATTAACATGATTACTGATAAATTTAAACATATACTGGGGAAAACATTTGGCTGAAGACGGGGAATCCTAATCATGCATAGAAAGGAAGTCCTTACTGAAAGGACGGAAATCTGTACCTCGTGTCCAGTAACCGACCGAGATCAACTGACAGAAAGTCTACTCTGATTTCACGCGAGCTACAATGAATAAACGACGCGAATAAGTTATCTGATATCTGTTTATTACTACTGATCTTTTCTGTTCTTAGTTTGATTCAGTATATTCTTGTATTACTGTACTGTATAATCTGGTAAATCTGAATGTTCTATTTTATTACTGATAAGTGTATTCCTGTAATTCTGATTTCTGTATGATATGTATTTCTAATAGTTTCGATCTTACTATATATAAACAGAAAGTTTCCTAAATTAGAAAAGTTTCTAAATTAGTTTCTTTAAAAATGATTCATTAGTTAGATCATTAATTAAATCTGACTTTTAAGTAGTTAAAAAAAAAGATAAAGTTAAAATCAATTTAATTTTTTCTACTTAATTTATTAAGACAACACAATATATTTAACTTTATTTTTAAAACTTATTTAAGAGAATGATTTAATCAAACTTAAATAATTCCTTGTTTTTCGTTGCTAAGTTTCCACTGATAGTGTATGGTTCCCACTGCCTGTGTATTGTTCCCACTGCTTTCCTACAGTTCCCACTGCTTTCCTATAGTTCCCACTGCTTGCTTATATGTTCCCACTGTTAGAGCCAAACACCCCTGTTACTATTCCCAAACACCCATGCTGTTTGATTGTTGATGTTCAAACAGCCAAACGCCCCTGCTATGATTCATACTCACTGTTTAACATTCACACACCCCGGTTGGGGCTGCTGGTGGTGCGGTTGGCACAGAACCAACGTCGAACCCCAGGTGGGTGGCGGCTGATCAAAACCACACACACCGAGAGTTTAATAACTCTCGGTTTTCGTGATCAAAACCCAAAAATTCGACTCATTCAATGCTTATAACCTGTTCTTAAACGCACCCATATTTTCTTGTTATAAATCCCACTTTCACGATTTAAAAAAAAAAAGAAGGAGAAAGATGATTACCTTAGGTTCGATGATGCCAGAATAAAACACTCACACGAAATCAAAACTAGGATCGAGACTTTTTTTTTCTTTCCTTTTGCCGGCGGCCACTTTTCTCTCTTTTTTTTTCTTTTTTTTTTCTGTCTGCCGTTGGAAAAATTATGCACACTACAAACCCTAGTTATCTGTTACTGTTTGTGGTAGGATGGGCTTAGTCCCGTTTTTTTTTTCTTTGGCAATGGGTCGGGCTAAGGCCCATATTCTTCCTTCTTTTTCTTTTTGTAATAAACCAAACCGGCCCCTTTATCTTATAACCTTTCATTTCATTTTTTTTACGCGTGACATAATTCTAGCTCGTGTGCGTGTTTTAAATTTTCAGAAACGTAAAACTCCGTTCCGTAAAATAATACTTTCATAGTGTTCTTCTGAATTTTAATAATTATTTTTCTGAATAATTATCTTCTGTAATATTTAAATAAAACTGAGTGCGTAATTACTGGTAACAATTAATTATTTTTGTATAATACATCCGTAATATTTTTCTGAAACTTAATTTCTGAAACTTAATAGTTATTTCTGAACAGTTATTATTTATAAAATTTAACCGGAACTGAGCGTACGTATTTAATATTCGGAAATTCTTAAATACGGGTTTTACAATTCGGATTGTGATGACATTCACTCTGCCCAAGCTGCTCTTGTTGCTAATCTCTCTCACTACGGTTCTGATGTCGTCAGTGAGGTACCAACCACATCTAATAATATTGATGATAACCAACATCAAGTTGGGCATGAAAATGACAACCTCAAACAGCATTCGGGAACTAGTAACCCAAATGATGTGGTACCCAATCCTACACATTTGAGTGAACCTCAACCAAATGCTACGACGGGTATGGAATCTTATGCTCAACATGATTTGGTCATGGTGCCTAAACATATTATTGATCAAATGCATATGGCCCTCAGACAATCCGTAGATACGAATTCCACCCTAATTGCTGAGCTTGCGTTGCATAAAGAAAAGGTCAAAACTTTTGAAATGGTCCCTCAAGCAGAGAAAATAACATGTTCTGAATTTGACCAATTTCGTTTTGAAAAGATTGAACACTTGAAAGAAATAGAATCATTAAAAGCTAACCTTTCCAATGAATTAAAAGCAAAAGAGTCGGTTGTCAATGATTTTCAGAAACTTAAAATGGATTTCGAAACTCTCGAGTCTAAAAAGGTTGAATTAGAAATTAATGCTACCAAACTTCTTAAATTCAAGGAACAACAGCTTTTAAAACAATACGCTTCCACAGAAAAGGTTCATCTTTTAACTAAATCATTTAAAGAACTCGAACTTAAGCGTCTTCAAGATTTACCACCTAATCCCGGTTATGCAAAACAAGCTCAGGAATATATTCGGTGTCTTTATGATATGACCCTAATTGGCAAATCGAAAGAAGCACCTTTTGTTCGTAGTACTGAGGAGACACAGTCACTTGCGGACGAAACTCATTATAAAATGCTTTCAAAATTCCATACAATTGATTATGATCAATATAACAAAGATCAATTGTCTAAAAAGACCCGCATTCGCTTACAAAAGGAATTAGCTGAATTGACAGTTCTTGTGCCCCAAAGTTTGTCAAATGAAAAACCTCCTAGTACGTCTCCTACACTTGTCAAAACGGATTTAACGAAGTTAATTCCACCGGTAAGTAAGGCGTCCGTTAACTTAAATGCGGTACACCAACACTTAGCCGATTTTGACAAGGTCATTTTGGAACGTACGACGGCTTCGGCCATAACGGAAGGTGAATGGAACTTTGAGCACACTAGAGCTGCGTTTCGACAAAATTGTTTAGTTTGTAAAGAATGTTAAAGCTTGTCTTAGTACTCTTGATCAAGATTTGCTTTTGGAAATAGAAGAAGTTAGACGTGTTTTCAATGAAATGGATGATGCTTATGAAAACAATTTACTTGAAATAGAATGGGTTTCACGCCAAAATGATCAGCTTCTGAAGCAAGTGATGTCTCATAATATAGTTTCTGTCTGTGTGAATAAAAGTGTTGATAATGATTCTATTGTGCATAATGTTGAATCTGTGGATAATGTGGTAGATAGTACTTGTCACGAATCTGAAGCTGAATTTTTAAAGCTTCAAGATTCATATTCTTCGCTTTCAAAACGTTTTGATGAGATTCAAACACATTGTATTTTGCTTGAATGCAAGCAACAATTTATTCAAGAAATCTTTGAAACGTCATTTGAAGGTGTTAATATCGATGATGCAAACTTTGAAAAGAATTTTCGATTGAATTTACAATCAAAACAGCGTCAGCCGAGTGACAAAGTTGCTAAATCTTTGCCGATAGACATAGAGAAATCTAAGGAGCTTAACTGTGTGAACATACTTGAGGCCGTTGAGAATTTAAAACTTGATCTAGATAATCGAGTTTCCAAGATTTTGTCCAAAGTTGATAACTTAAAACAGAAAAATACACGACTCTTCGATTCAGTAAAGCCCGCATGTGTTGATAACACTGCACAAAATCAATCATTGATTGAACAATTGAATCGAAAGTCGGTGGAAATATCTGATTTGAGGGAACAAATTTGTGATAAAAATCTGTTCTTGGCTGAGTTAAAGGAAACACTTCGTACTCTAAAAGGTAAGAATGTTGTGGATAACGCAGCCACTGTCTCAGCATCGTCCTCTAGTGCAATCAAAAGGAACCTTATAGCCGTCACACCACTTAACAAGGGCCCTAGGACTAAACCATCTCAAACTTTGGTCACTAAAGATAAGGCGGAATCAAAACCAGCTTCTAATATACCCGTGTTGCCTTCTACAGGAGTAAGCACCACTACTAAGACTCAAAGATCTAAGCTTAAAAGAAACAAGAAGAAAGATAGGATCTTGCCCCCATCTAGTAGTCAAGTGAAGAAGAAAGTAGAAGCCCATCCTAGGAATGTTATTTCTGTTTTGAATAAAAAGAATCATGTAGCTAAACCTAAAGGATCTGCGGTTGTGCAGCGTTCTAAGCCTAGTGTGAATTCTAATTTGAAATGTTGGAATTGCAATGAATGTATGTTTTCTAGTCGTCATGATTCTTGCCTTATTGACCATGTGAATGAGATGTATGCCCAGAAAAATGGATTAGAATGGAAACCGACTGGGAAAGTGTTAACCCAAGTTGGTTGGTTGTGGCGCCCCACTGGTAGAACTTTCACTATAGTAGGAAATACGTGCCCTTTAACTAGGATCACTCCCACTACAGCGAAGAAAGTGTGCCCTTTAACTAGGAGTACCAAGACTACCAAAACACAAGCGTGTCCTTTAACTAGGAACACTGACACTACTGTAGGAACCAAGTGCCCATTAAATAGGTCTACTCCCACTGTAGTGCCCGCGGATAATCCAAAACCTAAGAAAGTTGGAACTATAAAACCTGTTAGTGCTAAAACTCACATTAGAAAACGCAGGAAATCTAAGGGTCACAAACATGTTAGCAATTCTGATAATCTTATATCTGTATCTGCTAACACTCAGGAACCAATAGTTTCCAATGCATTGTCTACTGTTGTTATTGAAAACAGGTGGTCCAAATTGTTCTCTGGTATTTGGACTCTGGTTGCTCCAAGCATATGACCAGAGATCGCTCTCAGCTCAGAAATTTCGTCAGCAAGTTTCTTGTTACGGTTCGATTTGGAATGATCATATTGTAAAGATAATGGGTTATGGTGAATATCATATTGGGAATGTTATAATTTCAAGAGTGTATTATGTGGAAGGTCTCGGTCACAACTTATTTTCTGTGGGACAATTTTGTGATGCTAAACTAGAAGTCGCTTTTCGAGAGCATACCTGCTTCATTCGTAATTTGGAAGGGGATGATTTATTGAAAGGTACTCGAGGGAATAATTTGTATACTTTGTCTCTACAAGACATGATGGCTGCTTCTCCGGTATGTCTTCTCTCCAAAGCATCGAAGACTAAGTCATGGTTATGGCATCGACGGTTATCTCATCTTAACTTTGACGCTATTAATCATTTGGCGAAAAACGAACTTGTTCGTGGTCTTCCTAAACTTTCATTTCACAAGGATCATTTGTGTTCCGCGTGTTCAATGGGGAAAAGCACTAAGAAATTATACAAACCCAAGACTGAAGACACCAACCAAGAGAAACTTTATTTGTTGCATATGGATCTGTGTGGGCCAATGCGTGTTGAAAATCTTAGTGGCAAAAAGTACATCCTAGTAATTGTCGATGATTAATCTCGGTTTACATGGGTGAGATTTCTTAAAAAAAATGAGGCACCTAAATTCATCATCGGAATTCTCAAGATGATTCAAGTGCGTCTCAACACTACTGTCCGACGCATTCGTACAGATAATGGAACCGAATTTGTAAATCAAATCTTGCGTGACTATTATGAAGAAGTTGGCATATCTCATGAAACATCCGTTGCTCGCACTCCACAACAAAACGGTGTCGTTGAAAGGCGAAATCGCACACTCATGTAAGTTGCTCGAACGATGTTAATTTACGCAAAGGCTCCATTGTTTTTATGGGCAGAAGCAGTATCTACAACAGTGTACACCCAAAACCGGTCACTAATTCGTAAACGCCATGGTAAAACACCTTATGAGCTTCTCTATGGAAAAGTACTAGATTTATCATATCTTCATGTATTTGGTTCTCTTTGCTATCCAAATAATGATGGTGACAATTTGGGAAAACTTCAACCAAAGGCTGATATTGGTATTTTCATTGGTTACGCACCCGCAAAGAAGGCATACTGAATCTACAACCGCAACTCTCGCTAGATCCTCGAAACTATGAATGTTGATTTTGATGAGCTGACAACAATGGCTTCTGAGCAAAGCAGCTCTGAACCCGCACTTCATGAAATGGGACCCAGTAACATTAGTTCTGGGCTTGTCCCAAACAACCCTACTTCATCATCATTTACACCACCTTCTAGGACTGAATGGGATATGTTGTTTCAACCGTTCTTTGATGAATTCTTTACTCCTCCAAGTAGCGTTGCTCCAGAAACTGAAGTAATAGCTCCGGTAACCGAAGTTGTCGCTCCAGCAACCGTTGCACAATCAGATACATCTGCACCTATTGGTCAAGATATACCTTCAACAAGTAATTCTCAACCAACACATGTTTCAACTACCCATGTCATGCCTATTGATGATGAAGAGGATGATGATGATCACGATTTAGAATTTGATCAAATGCATGAACTTCCATTCTTTGGTGTACCAATTCCCGACCCTAATTAAGCCGGGTCGTCCACCTCAGAGGAAGCTCCTACTACAGTTTACTCCAATCCACGGATTCGTGAACATGACAGCAAGTGGACAAAGGATCACCCTATAGATTCTATTATTGGTGACCCTAATCGTCCGGTATCCACACGAAGTCAGCTACAAGAAAATGCAATGTTTTGTCATTTTGATGCTTTTCTTACTGAAGTTGAACCTAAGACATGGCAACAAGCTTTTACTCAATCTTGTTGGATAGAAGCTATGCAAGAAGAACTTAACGAATTCATACGTCTTGAAGTTTGGGAACTTGTCCCATGCCCGGATCAAGTGCAGTTACTCACTTTGAAATGGGTTTACAAGGTGAAACTCGATGAGTTAGGCGGAATATTGAAGAACAAAGCTCGACTAGTAGCTCGTGGATACAAGCAATTATTAGGCATCGACTTTATGGAATCCGTTGCACCTGTTGCCCGTTTGGAAGCTATTCGACTATTCCTCGCTTATGCAGCCCATATGAATATGATCGTCTATCAGATGGATGTGAAGACGGCATTTCTTAATGGTGAACTCAAGGAAGAGGTCTATGTTCAACAACCGGATGGTTTTGTGAATCCTAATTATCCTAATCATGTGTACAAGCTTAAGAAGGCTCTCTATGGGTTGAAGCAAGCTCCTCGCGCAGGTATGATCTTTTGTCACAATTCCTCATTACGCAAGGCTTCGCTAAAGGTTTTTTCTTCCCAAAAACTTTGTTAAAACTTCATTAAATCAATTGATATTAAAAACATCAATTGGGTTAATATTTTTAATATGGGGGAGAAAATGTGATTTAATATGAGATATTATCACAAATGGTTTGACTTAATGTGCTGGCTCATCCCGACATGTGCGAAATGTTTTCGAATATCGTGACATATGTTAAGGGGGAGCAAAACGGATTTGCATATCAAAATGGATTTTCATGGTGACATATACTTACCCAAAACCCATTTATTTCACGACGATGAATATTGTGGTGACATAAGGATGGAAGGATAGGTTAAGTCCTATGATTCTTCCAGAACCGGAGGAATCTTCCCAAGGACATTCCATAGCTAGAAATAGTAGTCCTTAGGAAAGTTGGAGAAAGATTGTGAACGTGCTGAATGCCGACCAAGTAGTTAAGTTAGCACTGGAACAATCACAACAAGGTGCTAGTTATGACGTATTGGTAAGCATTGAAGGGGTTGAAGAATGAAAAAGAATTGTAAAGATAAAGGGTGTAAAGAAAGAAGTCCTCCTTACAACTTTAGGCAGAAACCGGGTTAATACATATGCTATTGAGATCATTTTTAATGATTCTTGATATTGAAGATAGACATCATGGACCCAGTGATGCAATGCACAACCCATCCCAGCTAACTCAAATATCTCTTAAAAGATATTTGTTTTAATCACACGGAGACAATGCATTATCTATTGATTTATTCACTCCGAATAAATTGGTATTGAAAAGGTGGCACTCCTCTCCAGCCTCCGATCACTAAAATCCAAAGTGCAAGATCGAGTCTAGAGCCATTGGAGATCATCAAATATCTCATTAGGGCACACTTCTAGAATTCCTTGCTTCTTCACACACTGTGAAAAGTAAGAAATATTTTAAGAGTCCTACGCAAAATCTTCATGATCTTGCCTGAACATCCGAGTAATACGAAAGTATTTACAATGAAGATGGAAATACTTCTTGAGCGAATATCAAAAAGCTCATGGTAGGTGACTTGTACGATTCTTTATGAATCAAACTTGTGATAACTAGAAAGCAACAGTTGTTTAATTCTTAACTGAACTTAAACACGTTCTAGGCCTCTACGCAATATCTTAGTGATCTTGCCAGAACACTCAGAGTGATACCTTAGTGTTCACAGTGATGAGTGGAAATCCTTCTAGTGTTAACCTCAAACAGCACTTGGTAGGTAACTTGCAAGATTCAATATGAATCAAGCTCGTGACAACTAGAAAGCAACGATGGTGCGATTCTTCAATGAATCAAACTTGTTCCAGGAATCAGAATTGACGGCTTCAATCATGCGGATAATTTTATCCAAATGATTCACTCTTTACGTTCGCAGTCAGCTTTGGACGGTCGAGTAAAGAGAACAGGTTTACCCGCGAAATCTTGTCAAGGATATTTTTATTTAAATCTACCTGCCACAAGTACGATATTTTATATCGTCCGATGGTCTTCACCGACCGGAGGTAAAATGCTACCGAATTAGAATGAAATGTTCAAAGCCATTTCATTCGTGTCTACTTATGTTGCGGCATTTGAAGACGGTGGCGTTGCGGGATCCAAGAAGAAGTCGTCCCCGCATGCTTATACTTTATGCACTTAATACCTCATATAATTCAAGAAAGCCTAAAAGTTAAGTCTTCCGCTGTATCGAACTCTGAAGCTTTTAAGAATTACAAAGGTATAAGTATGTGGGACGTGAGGTCACGAAGAGGCGAAGATCACAAGTGATGGATGCACAAGATCAAGGCAAGAGATTAATGTTAAAGATGGATATCAAAGATCACTTCAACATGTTCACCAGAAAAGAAAAAGAAAAGAAAGACGAAGACTACGAGCTCAAGACAAGCATAGTATGCTAGGTTTATCTCATTATTGTAACTTAGGTAATGTCCTTGTTTGGAGTGACCTCCCTTAGGGGGAGATTGTTGGAAATACGTTTTTACGTATTAAGAAGGATCGGTCACTCCAACAATAGTCCATGTAATAGCTCGTAGTTTAGTTACTTATCTTTATTTAACAAACAAACCCAAGCCAAGCCTACAACATGTGTAGGCCGACCCAAATGTAAGCCCAAGCCCATGACAAGGGCTTGGGTATATAAACCCTCTCCTTTGATGGAGAGGGTAGTGTGGTTATTCATTTTTCACATAGTAAACATAAGTTTCTCTCTCTAGAATTGTGTGTAATCCACCATCTCTCTATCTCTTTCTCTCTCTAAAACATAAGCAAGATTTACATTTCTACAGATGATGTCAAAACACTTCCCCTTAAGCATACAATACTAATGATCAACAGACTGAACATTCTCTGTAGACACTTGCCCTTTTTGATATGATCAAATAGGGGTCTTGTGTGTAAACAACCTTGATTTTCAACTACTACTAACTAATATCATACATTAAACTCAAGTATTCTACTTTTCAAAATACCTTCCATGAAGCACATAGGCTTGGGGTCCTAATAAAAAATGATTTTAAGGAGTAGATACTCACATTAGTTGTCGTAATACCAAAAAGCAGTAACGAATACCTTCACTTTAATGTCATATGTGAATGACTAACACTTTAGCTTCCCCTTAAATTGTGCTAGTCATTTATGAATCTTCTAATTCAGTAGGCTATGTATAATGATCATGAATAAAAATAAGTATAACAATCTTGATGCTGAAGTAGAATAACCCAACCTCGTGTTCCATGTCTTGTACTAACCATGTGAATCCAAAAATCACGACTATAATGCGTAGGCTTCAAAACTCACGGCTATAATGAGTAGAAGCCTCGTGATAAAAAGAATCCTCACCCCTGTAAATGAGACACATGTAATAGCGAATACGAGCATAGAGCGTCTTAAAAATGATCTCGTACACAACTACCTTTTTATCAAGTCTTTATCACAACTT
Source organism: Glebionis coronaria (assembly GCA_025667525.1). NCBI lineage: Eukaryota > Viridiplantae > Streptophyta > Magnoliopsida > Asterales > Asteraceae > Glebionis > Glebionis coronaria. The sequence goes on along the minus strand of CM046881.1, from coordinate 194,366,555 downwards.
AAAAACACCTACAAGTTATCTTCAAGCCCTGCTAAGTTGAAGATATGATAGAACACCAATCCACGAAAATCTACCTCAAACGTCAATATCATCACAAAAATTATTCTTCATAATCATGAAAATAAATCGAGCCCTTATACCTTTAAGACCAGTTGCTGTGAATAACCAAACTTCAAACCATTTCTGTCCCAAAAACCATATCTGACAGCAGGGGGAACTTTAAAAAACAGTGGGAATCCATTAATGAAAGCTGGGGGAACTATTGAAGGCAGGGGGATCATAGCAGGGGAAACTTTTAATGAAAGCAGGGGGAACTTTTTCAAAAGCAGGGGGAACTTTTAATGCCACTGCTTTTTTATTAACTGTGCCAAACCCACACAAAGTGGGAATGAATTTATAACAATGAAATAAATAACAAAAACAAAGGCAACTAAAACATACCCTGCTGTGAAAAGTATCCACTGTTAGCACCAATCATTATACCCTGTTGTTTAACCCTGTTCCTTTCTTCACTGCAGTACCTCGTTATATTATTATTATGCTCTCACGTGAACAATAATAAAGCTTGGGACCACAAGCAATCATAATAACTTAACCAAAGCTGCACATCCAAATGATTAAAAAACAACAAGTTGTATTAAACCCTTTGGACCCACGTTCCTTTCAGCGTGACCATGAATTGCATTATAAACAATATTTTTCCTTTACCTCATGTCATATGTCTAAAGCATCAAATTGATAGTCAAATATTGCGGCTTGTATTTTAATGAAGACAAAGTCTCCAAAACGTCTCTATATGTACCCACATACAAATCGCCTAACGAACAGATCTTGGGACCACAAGAAACACTTCACATGACTTCCCTTTCAATCGTCCCATATACGGCATAAATATGAATCATTTTTTTCCAATTCATGTGACGACAAGAATAAAAATAATACCTATTTGATTGTTATGCTTCCTACGACGAGAGTACCCCACTTGATCCTTATTGCGTCTGACCAATAATAAAATAACAGTGTCCTTTTTGTACAATGATCACGATCACACGTCAACAGTTTGTTCCCAAACAGTAGCATCATTGCTTGCCAATAAATGTAACTTTGAGCAGCACTTCTTCATTAACACCACGGCTACAATTAAATTACCTAGGGTTTTAACATAAACCCTAGATCTTTACAGCAACAAAATCAAACATCTTGATTCCCCTAGATATCGAGCCACCCGCTCTGATATCACATGTTGAATCCAAGATCTTTAGACTCAAACAGTAAAAACTGTTTTATCTAGGTTGATTAATTGTACATGTGATGAACACAATAAAATATGACAATTAATCATGAATAAGATGTTTAACAAGATGAAGTTTTCCCAAAGAGTTTGTATTATTTGATTAACACAAACTACTCTAGGCATGTATACATTGAATCCCATGCCTAGAGATCATAATAACAGTAGGTTACATTTTGTGTATTGGAACTGATAATCAAAACCTACGTCTGGTGGTTTAATACTTGGCTTTTAGGCCTCGTATAAAATCTTTATCGTCCGAATCTTTTCGAATTGAAAACCGGTCTTAAGTGCGACTCAATCGTCTTTTGGTGAATCAAGAGAATGGTTTGGTTTGTTTGTCTAATTTAAACTAATAAGCAAATAATTAAAGTGTCATTGAGTACAATGGAAGAATAAAGATTAATACTAAAATGACGAGTAAAATAAATGCTTGGAAACTTAAAGGCAACAATGGAAAAAAATACTAGCACACTAAATAAAACTAACACTTGGTAAACTCTCTAAAAATAAGAACTTAGTTGAAAAGTACTAAAAGAAAGTAAGATCGGACTACACCAAAACAACTCAATCGGAATAAGCCAAAACAAGCCCAAATCGGAATGTATTCCGATCTGATGGTCGGAATATGGGGGAATGCACACAATCGGAATACAGGAAATGGTACTGATCGGAATATCCAACAAATGAAACCAATCGGAATATTGAGAATACCCCCAATCGGAATACACCAAAACTCTCAATCGGAATAACAAGAAAAAGGGCAATCGGAATATGCAAACAGGGCCAATCGGAATAACCTGGATTAGCACCTATCGGAATGTTCAACAAAGGCTACCGTCGGAATGTGAAAGACCTAATCCGATCACTCGATCGGAATAATGAGGGTGCAGATCGGAATAAGGAGAAACCCTTTTCCGATTGGCAAATCGGAAAAGGGGAAGGCTGCTCGGAATGTATAGATCGGAAAGGGGTTTAATCCCTTTCCGATTTTGGTGGGATTCGGTTGGAAAGCAAGAAAATAAGCTATAATGGAGAGCTTATTCCCAAAACTAGACGAATCAACTTAAACGAAATCAAATAAGCACTTTTCACAACTTATCTAACCTCAAAATAAGCAACTTTTCGGATCAAACAATAAAAACATAAACTTTTTTAAGAAAACTTTATATGAAGTAAATAAGCTAATCATAAAAGTAAGCCAATAAGAACAAAAGTCTTAAAGCTTAATCAAATGAAAACTTATGAAATGATCAAAAGATTAACTTTTTAAGCACGAAATCATTTAGAACAACACGGATCATATGATAATCGTACCAAAATCAATCTAAAATCAAAGAAAAGTAGAATGAGATTAAGGATTAAAAGCTTAAAATGAAACTTGATTAATGAAAATAAGCAATACAAAGATGTTTAATCTTGAAAGATTAAGGGAAAAAGATGAAACTTAGTGAGAGAAAGTTTAAGACTTTCTCTCTCTAAAACTAGAAAGAAAATTAAAAAGTGAAAATTAACTAAAACTATCTAACCACTAACTCTCCTCCTAATGACTATTAGGAGGGTATTTATAGGGAAGGTGGAAGGAGTGCATGTGTTGCATCTTCTTTCTTGCTTTCTTCACGTTTTCTCGACTCGACTTTAATTCTTCGTCTTTGTCGTCTCGGGATTTGAACTTGTCTTTTAAATTTCTTCTTCTATTAGACTTAAGTTCTTCGACTTCGTTAAACTTCTGTCTTTAGACTTTTTCTTCGATAAATCTTCAGAATAGGCCTTGGACTTCCATTCTTTTTGCGCTCTTGATCTTTTGACTTCGTCTTTTCTCGTTTTCTTCGATAAAAGCCCGTGAAAACCCGTGTTTTCTTCCTTTTTCATATTTTGGTCCTAAAACACAATAAAAACACAAACCACGCATAATTCCGACTTTTACGACATAAATCACACGTTTTGGTCTTGTTATTATTGGAAATAAGTGGTAAAAGGATAAGTGTTTTCACACTTATTAAATCCCCTACACTTGACCATTGCAATGCCCTCATGCAATGCATTAATTTTAAAGCACGGTTTACATTTTCCATCATTAATATCCCACCTTGGCCTTTATTAAATACTAAACATAAAAGATAAGAATAAGTAAAGAAATTAAAAACTTACATTGGGTTTTGGCAGCCATGAACGTTTATCATCCTCAAGTTTCACGTTCCCCATACCAAGCTTAAAAACGAGAGCATTGTTATTATAAGTTAGCAAACTATCACGAACTCATGTGGGCCAATTATTCACTTAGACTCCCTTATTCCTAGGTGTATCTCTTATATTTTATTTTTGTCTTGAATGATCACGAGGATGCATTGTTGACTTATTTCGATAGTTATTTAGGCTGAAAATAAAGTGAACGATTTAATCAACAGTTAGCTAAAGGACCAAATCTTTTAAAACTGCTTCTCGGGACCTCATAAAGTTCATATCTTGGCATAACTCGCTTCACGATTTGAGACCTTTCTCGGACCGATATTTGGCAGCGACTTCATACTTCGAATCTTTGAGAGACGTTCTTGAAATAATGGTCTTCTCTTCACAATAGGAATTTCTTCACTTGAAGTTTTGAGAGATTCTTCATCTTTGGACCACGACTTCTTCATTTTTCTCCAATCTTTATTTTGGACTTTGATATACAACGATCCGCCTCCTTTTAGGACTTGGATCTATTTATCCTCATACCTTGTTAGGGTCTTTTCGGATAGACTTCTCCATGACTTTTGGGGAGTTCTTGCTTTTCGTCGTGTGTCTCGATCCTTCATATTGATTTTCGATAAATGATTCTTCACATCACTTTTGGATCTTTAGCAACAAAATGTAGTCCTCATGCCTTGTTAGGGCCTTTTCGGACTCGCCAATCTTCGCATCCCGCTTCAATAAGTTATGCCTTGGCTATGAACTCTAATCCGTACCGAGCAACTTTTAAACGATCTGGGGCTAGAAGCTAAGTAACCTTTTAAATCGTACAACCTTATTTATTGCAGATAAATTTATTAACAAGCGGAGGGAGAATAGGCTTATAATTAACTCACATAAATTCACGAAAGAATACCAAACTTATAATTGACTCTATCATCTCTCGTTCTCCACAGTTTAAAATCTCAAGGAATGAGACTCGTGGATGCTTAGCCTATTAAATCAAAGTTTTGGGTTTTCGAGTCGCCTATAGGATCTTGCAAATTCTTAGACTTTTTCAAGTTTAGAAATCGCATTTTAAAGTTCCCTTGATAAACGACTCTCTAGGATCAATTATAGGAACTTGCGAAAAGTTCTTGTTCTTAACCCGTGAGAGTTAAGACTTTCGCGTTTTATAGCTCCCTATATAAAAGCCTAGCAAAACTTGACTTAAACACGTTAAGGATACTAGCTAGAGTAAACTTAGGTAAGTAAACTCGGGTTGAGTCAAAATGTCCACGACTAAGAAAAATTTAAAACAACTTTATTTAAGCAAGGAAACAAAATAAAGGAAAGTACAACAATACAACTAGGCCAAAATAGATTAAAAATTTTGAAAAATGTCGAAAAATCAGATTTTCCGGTTAAAATGAGGGCAAATTCATGGAAAAGACCACTTACTTCGATAGAAATCCCCCCACACTTGAGATACATATTGTCCTCAATGTTTAAGCATGTGGGAGTAAACTCCCCTACACTTAGGACATTGTGCACTTTGTTTAAATCTTGCTAAGGAAAGGACAACTAAAGTGAATTCAATGTGAACATATAGAATATGAAATATTGAATCACAAGAGTTTAGGATAGAACCGGGAAGATGGGAAACACGGAATCATGGTTCGTCAAAAGTCATCAAGGTGGATCTTTGAAGCTTTAATCCATGCGCAGCACAAGAAACAAGACAACAAACATATGTGGGGCTCCCCCTACACTTATTATGAAAGCAGTAAAGGATAGATCACGGGTTGCCTCCCGAGAAGCGCTTGTTTTTGTTCACCGAGTCACGAGCCTGACTCGACCCAATTTTAGTTCATGGGGAACGTGGTGAGGGATGAAATCATCTCTTGAGAGATGTCCTCACCAAAGTACAGCTTCAGACGCTGGCCATTCACCTTGAAATTGGGCCCATTCGGCTGAGAAAGCTCAATGGTCCCATATGGAAAGACTTTGGCGACGGTGAATGGACCAGACCAGCGGCTCTTCAACTTTCCAGAGAAGATCTTCAACCGAGAGTTAAAGAGTAGGACTTGATCATCAACGTGGAACTCTCGGTTCTTGATTTTAGCGTCATGAATGATCTTGGTCTTCTCCTTGTAGATCAGCGAGTTCTCATAAGCTTCATTCCTCAGTTCATTTAGCTCGTTGAGTTGAATCTTGCGATGATCACCGGCTTTGTTGATGTCGAAGTTATCCCACTTCAAGGCCCAATGCGCCTTATGTTCCAGCTCGATTGGGAGGTGGCAGGCTTTCCCGTACACAAGACGATAAGGTGTACAACCGATCGGGGTCTTGTAAGCAGTACGGAAAGCCCACAGAGCATCATCTAACTTATCGGCCCACGCGGCACGATGCTCTCCCACAGTACGCTCCAAAATTCGCTTCAATCCACGGTTGGATATCTCGGCTTGCCCATTGGTTTGGGGATGATAAGCGGTGGAAAGACGGTGATTGACACCATACTTAGCCATGACTCTTGCAAATTGATCGTTGCAAAAATGAGTCCCGCGGTCACTGATAATAGCACGAGGAACGCCAAATCAAGGGAAAAGCTGCTTCAAAAAGTTCACAACCACCTCGCATCATTCGTAGGAAGAGCCTTAGCTTCAACCCATTTAGAAACGTAGTCGACGGCGACGAGGATGTACTTGTTCCCTTTGGAGGATGGAAATGGCCCCATAAAGTCGATGCCCCATACATCAAAGATTTCACATTCCTGTATGAAATTTTGAGGCATCTCATCCTTATGTGTGATCTTGCCTTGGCGTTGGTAAGCATCATAATGCTTAACCATTTCGTGAGCGTCACGATAAATGGTGGGCCAGTAAATTCCAGAATCAAACACTTTCTTAGCGGTGTAGTTGGGACCAAAGTGACCACCGGTGGGTCCTTTGTGGCAAGCTTGGAGAATGTCAAAAGCTGCCGGTCCGTCAACACATCGACGAATGATCAGATCAGCACATTGTTTGAATAGAAAAGGGTCATCCCAAAAGTAAGTCTTAACATCATTCAAGAACTTCTTCTTTTGTTGGGATGTTAACCCTTTGATGAGAATACCACCCGCTAAGTAGTTTGCAATGTCCGCAAACCACGGGGTGCCATCAAGATTGAGATTTATAGACATTAAGGTCTCCAGGGGAAAGAGTCATTGATCTCTTTGTTCGGATGATCCCCTTGATATGGATCCTCAAGTCTGCTCAGATGATCCGCGGCCAGGTTTTCGGCTCCCTTCTTGTCACGAATTTCAATGTTGAATTCTTGAAGGAGTAAAACCCAGCGAAGAAGTCTTGGCTTAGAATCATTCTTTGTCATCAAGTACTTCAACGCGGAATGGTCCGTGTATACGATGGTGGGGGATAAAACAAGATAGGGGCGAAATTTCTCAAACGTATAGACAACAGCTAACAGCTCTTTTTCGGTTGTCGTATAATGAAATTGAGCCCCTGTCATTGTTTTGCTAGCATAGTGGATTGGTTGGAAGTGTTTATTCACTCTTTGGCCCAAAACCGCACCATTAGCAAAGTCGCTAGCATCGCACATCAATTCAAAAGGCAGCTCCCAATTAGGGATAACCAAGACCGGTGCCTTAGTGAGCTTATCCTTAAGAAGATTGAAGGCTTCGAGGCACTCTTTAGAAAAGATAAAAGGAGTATCTTTTTCCAAGAGGTGGGTCATCGGGCGAGCGATTTTAGAGAAATCCTGAATGAATCGACGATAGAAGCCCGCATGACCTAGAAAACTTCTCACACCCTTCACGGTTGAAGGTGGAGGTAATTTGGCTATGACATCTACTTTAGCACGGTCGACTTCAAGACCGGCTTTAGAGATTTTGTGTCCTAGCACAATGCCTTCTTTTACCATAAAATGGCATTTTTCCCAATTCAGAACAAGGCGAGTGTCTTCGCACCGCTTAAGCATACGTTCCAAATTGGCATGGCAAGAAGAGAAGGAATCCCCAAAGACCGAGAAATCATCCATGAAGACTTCCATGGTTTGCTCAACCATGTCATGGAAGATAGCCAACATGCACCTTTGGAAAGTCCTGGGGGCATTGCATAAGCCAAAAGGCATTCTTTTGTAAGCAAATGTGCCATAGGGACAAGTGAATGTTGTCTTCTCTTGATCTTGGGGATCGATGGATATTTGGAAATAACCCGAGAAACCATCAAGAAAGCAGTAATATTCATTACCCGCTAGACGTTCAAGCATTTGGTCCATAAAAGGTTGAGGGAAATGATCCTTTCTCGTGGCATCATTGAGTTTGCGGTAGTCTATACAAACTCTCCACCCAGTAACGAGACGGGTAGGAATCAACTCGTTGTTGGCATTGGGCACAACGGTGATACCGCCTTTCTTAGGCACACAATGGACTGGACTAACCCATGGTGAATCCGAAATAGGGTAAATCATACCCGCATCAAGAAGTTTGATAACCTCTTTTTTGATGACTTCATGGATTTTAGGATTCACCCTTCGTTGGCTTTGAATTGTGGGCTTAAAGTCGTCCTCCATGAGAATTTTATGTGTGCAGAAATGAGGATCAATTCCACGGATGTCGGAGATTTTCCAAGCGATAGCTCTTTTATGCTTCTTCAACACGGCGACAAGTCGGGCTTTTTCGTCTTCTTTCAGATCCTTTGCGATGATGACCGGTAACTTCTCGTCGTCTTCAAGGAAAACGTACTCTAGATGAGGAGGTAGGTCCTTAAGCTCGAGAGTGGGAGGATCCTCAATAGATGGTGAAACTAACGATGGATCATCATTAATCACCTCTTTAGGAGAAGGGGAAGAAAATGGGTCCTCATTGAGAAGTCTCTCAATAGTACGAATGTCTTCATCCCAATTGGTGGACAAATTATCATACTTAATATCGAGAGGACCTAAGCTAGCTTCGAAATCATCCAAGTCACTTTCTCCAAAAGGAGTCAATGCCGGAGCAATTGAGGCAACGGTCTCAACATTGGGTAGAGAAGAAAGAGTACTTTTGCAAGCATCATGAAAATGTTCTTCACAAGCCTCATCGAGAACATCAATAGCATTAACACTCTCATATGAATAAGGTTGCTTAGAAATCTTACCCATGTTGAAGACAATTTTATCGTCACCAACTCTCATGATTATTTCGCCTGCGGCTACATCAATGAGAGTGCGACCGGTCCTCAGGAATGGACGTCCAACGATTAATGGAACACGAGGATCTATCTCGTAGTCAACGACGACAAAATCCGCCGGGAAGGTGAATTTATCAACGCCAACAAAGACATCTTCGGCTATCCCCACTGGATAAGCAACCGTACGGTTGGCTAATTCCAAAGTCATTTTGGTGGGGACAAGCTCGGGGAGAGATAATTGCTTCCAAACACTTAAAGGCATTAACTTTATACTGGCCCCTAGATCGGCTAGGGCCATGCAATTCTCTACTCCCGGGAAGTTGCATGGAATCAAGAAGCAACCCGGATCACCAAGTTTGGTGGACAATTTCCTTAAGAGCACTGCGGAGCAGTTCTCATTAAGTTGGGTCTGAGCGATGTCAAGAAGCTTTTCCTTATCACTTAGAAGATCTTTAAACATCTTAGCGTATTTGGGCATGTGAGCGAGAGCCTCGACAAAGGAGATGTTAAAATTCAATTGTTTAAACATTTTGAGAAAGTTTGAAACCTGAATATCATCCTTGCTCTTTTGCTTCTCTTTCCTCAACCTTAAAGGATAAGGTATATTGGATGAAGAAGAAGGCTTTAAGGGAGTAGGATCACTCACAACCACGGGTGGTGGGGAAATGGGGATAGAAGGTGAAGGAGGTGGGGAAAGTTGCTCTTTTTCCGTGTTCACAATCACGGGTGGAGGTGTAGGAAGCTCGGGTTCCATATAACCTTTTCCACTACGAGTGGTGATTGCTTTCATCTCCCCTCTTGGATTCGCAACGGTATTACTCGGAAGAGTACCCGAAGAAGAGGGTTGATTACCTTGGATGAGCGAACCAATAATATCACGAAGGTGAACCGCTTGATTATTAAAAGAGTTTTGCATGTTTGCATTAATTTCATTGCTGTGTTTTGCCATATCATTCCTTAGCTCAGCTCGAATATCGTTCCCTTGTTTTGCCATTTCACCCTTCAAGTTGCGGACTTGACTCTGAAGATTCGTCACCATCTCCCGATTAGTCTTCATGAATGTCTCGACGTCTGGACTCACTGCCATCGGTTGGTTGAGAGGTGGAGCTTGGTAAGCTTGAGAATTTCCTTGAGTTGGGTATGGGTTTCGTTGGGATTGATATTGATTGTTTACACGAGGTTAGGATTGGGTGTAGCTTTGTTGTTGGTTTTGGTTTGCAGGAGGGAAACCGGGAGGAGCAAGGTAATTGTTGGAACGATAACTTAGCAAGCCACGGTCTCCTTGCGGGCGGGCTTGATAGCCTCCCGTGGGATAAGTGCCGTAAGCTGCGTTAACATTTTCAGAAAAATTGGCTTGGATAGAAGGACAATCATTGTAAGAATGAGGACCACCACATGTGTCACAAGAAATAGCAACGGCTTTAGCTTGTTGAAAGTTGTTTGTGGCTATGGACATGAAATCTTTGTGCATATTCGCGATTTGTCGGGAAAGTTCGGATATCTCAGGATTGGAAGTAGTAGAAGAAACATTGACTCTCTGATTAGATCTTGAGGATGCGGATGAATCCCAATTCTTGTGGTGAGTAGTCATGTTTTCGATCAACTCTCGACACTCCTCCGGTCTCCTTTTCATAAAAGTACCACCGGCGGCGGCATTGATCGTGTCACGATCACGAAAAGTGAGACCATTGTAGAAGGTGTCAATAAGAGTGACGGGGAGCATATTGTGATTTGGACAGCGGTCGATCAAATCATTGTATCGTTCCCAAGCATCAAAGAGCGATTCATCATTCTCTTGCATGAATCCACTGATTTGGTTACGAAGGCTAGTAACCATGGATGGAGGGAAGTAGCGCGATAAAAAGCGTTGAGTCATGTCGTCCACGTATGAATAGAATTCTTAGGAAGACGGTCAAACCATTTCTCGGCATGGTGAGAAAGCGAGTGTGGAAAAAGTTGGAGGCGAAGGTCATCCATAGAAACACCGGGGCACTTCATGCTTTGGGTTATGGTAATGAATTTGTCGAGGTGTTTGTTGGCATCATCATCCGGAATTCCACGAAATGGGTTAGTTTGCACTTGCTGGATCATGTGATGCTTCAACGAAAACTCCTGAGCCGTGACGTGCATTGGCACAATCGGGCCTCCGCGTTCATTCATGGTGGGTTGACACAATTCCTCCATAGTTCGTAAATCAGGTAGGTGGACATTGTTGTTGTTGTTGTTATTATTCAAATTGGGTTGAAGTGGGTGATTATTGTTGTTATTAACACCAGCCATATCTAAATCTTCACGAGTCTCGGGCTCAGAATAGTTCGAAGATCTAGTACGCATACACCTGCAGAAGAAAAATATACACAGAGAATATCTATATAATCTTTTTGGTGCAAAACCTTTTGAAAAGAATTGCTTTTAATGATTTTTCAATGTTTTTGTATTTTTGAAGAGTTTTATATTTTTTAGGATTTTTTGAAATTTTTGAAAGCAAGGAAAATAACGTTCAAAGAACGGATCCCAAAATTCAATGCGTCTCTCACTAGAAACCGTTTATCGTAACGAAAAGAGCCGGCAGCGGCGCCATTTAATACTTGGCTTTTAGGCCTCGTATAAAATCTTTATCGTCCGAATCTTTTCGAATTGAAAACCGGTCTTAAGTGCGACTCAATCGTCTTTTGGTGAATCAAGAGAATGGTTTGGTTTGTTTGTCTAATTTAAACTAATAAGCAAATAATTAAAGTGTCGTTGAGTACAATGGAAGAATAAAGATTAATACTAAAATGACGAGTAAAATAAATGCTTGGAAACTTAAAGGCAACAATGGAAAAAAATACTAGCACACTAAATAAAACTAACACTTGGAAAACTCTCTAAAAATAAGAACTTAGTTGAAAAGTACTAAAAGAAAGTAAGATCGGACTACACCAAAAGAACTCAATCGGAATAAGCCAAAACAAGCCCAGATCGGAATGTATTCCGATCTGGTGGTCGGAATATGGGGGAATGCACACAATCGGAATACAGGAAATGGTACTAATCGGAATATCCAACAAATGAAACCAATCGGAATATTGAGAATACCCCCAATCGGAATACACCAAAACTCTCAATCGGAATAACAAGAAAAAGGGCAATCAGAATATGCAAACAGGGCCAATCAGAATAACCTGGATTAGCACCTATCGGAATGTTCAACAAAGGCTACCGTCGGAATGTGAAAGACCTAATCCGATCACTCGATCGGAATAATGAGGGTGCAGATCGGAATAAGGAGAAACCCTTTTCCGATTGGCAAATCGGAAAAGGGGAAGGCTGCTCGGAATGTATAGATCGGAAAGGGGTTTAATCCCTTTCCGATTTTGGTGGGATTCGGTTGGAAAGCAAGAAAATAAGCTATAATGGAGAGCTTATTCCCAAAACTAGACGAATCAACTTAAACGAAATCAGATAAGCACTTTTCACAACTTATCTAACCTCAAAATAAGCAACTTTTCGGATCAAACAATAAAAACATAAACTTTTTTAAGAAAACTTTATATGAAGTAAATAAGCTAATCATAAAAGTAAGCCAATAAGCACAAAAGTCTTAAAGCTTAATCAAATGAAAACTTATGAAATGATCAAAAGATTAACTTTTTAAGCACGAAATCATTTAGAACAACACGGATCATATGATAATCGCACCAAAATCAATCTAAAATCAAAGAAAAGTAGAATGAGATTAAGGATTAAAAGCTTAAAATGAAACTTGATTAATGAAAATAAGCAATACAAAGATGTTTAATCTTGAAAGATTAAGGGAAAAAGATGAAACTTAGTGAGAGAAAGTTTAAGACTTTCTCTCTCTAAAACTAGAAAGAAAATTAAAAAGTGAAAATTAACTAAAACTATCTAACCACTAACTCTCCTCCTAATGACTATTAGGAGGGTATTTATAGGGAAGGTGGAAGGAGTGCATGTGTTGCATCTTCTTTCTTGCTTTCTTCACGTTTTCTCGACTCGACTTTAATTCTTCGTCTTTGTCGTCTCGGGATTTGAACTTGTCTTTTAAATTTCTTCTTCTATTAGCTTAAGTTCTTCGACTTCGTTAAACTTCCGTCTTTAGACTTTTTCTTCGATAAATCTTCAGAATAGGCCTTGGACTTCCGTTCTTTTTGCACTCTTGATCTTTTGACTTCGTCTTTTCCCGTTTTCTTCGATAAAAGCCCGTGAAAACCCGTGTTTTCTTCCTTTTTCATATTTTGGTCCTAAAACACAATAAAAACACAAACCACGCATAATTCCGACTTTTACGATATAAATCACACGTTTTGGTCTTGTTATTATTGGAAATAAGTGGTAAAAGGATAAGTGTTTTCACACTTATTATGGTTCCTTTTATAGACTAAGGAAACCAGGAATACATGGAAACTAAATAAGATAATAATGACTAAATCAAAACAGAAATATTCATTCCTATCCTATATTTAACCAAATCTTTCCTTCTTATCATATATGGAAGTGGGAACTCCAGCAGGGGAATCTTCAAACAGTGGGATGTTTCACTAGCAGGGGGAACTCTCTTGTATTTTGTCCACCAGCTTGAAGTTTCTCCTAATGCCATATTTGGTTCTTCTTGTTTCCATGGTGTTTTGACTCATCAACTTTTGACCCAACAACACTCTTATATTTCATGGTTCTAGTTATATAGTAAAAAACATAAGGTGATTCTATGTTTCTAGGCTTTCTTGACTTAAGTACTATTTTAGCAGTACTTGGCTGAATACATGATGTTTGTCCTTTAGGAACCCTGATAGGTGTGAAAACACCCATCCTTTTACCACTTAATTCTGGTTAAAACGAGACCAAAACACGTATTTAATAACATTTGTTTGGAATTATGCGTGGTTTTTGTGTTTATTGTGTTTTCAGAGTCGACCGGATGAATATTGAAGAAAACATGGGATTGCACGGGTTTTATCAAGGAAAAAGACTCAAGACGAAGTCTATTGTCCAAGAGATGCAAAAGATTTGAAGTCATTGTGCCTATTTGAAGATTTATCGAAGAATAGAGCCAAAGATGGAAGATTCATATATGTCGAAGAACTCGAGTCTATTAAATAAAAGATTATAAGACGAGTTGGAATTATTCACCGACACTTCTCAAATCCAAGTCGGAAACGTTTATTTAAAGATGCGTGAAGACTAAAGAAGAAAGAAGAAAAAGGAGCCCAAACCAAAGCCCAATCACAAAGCCCACCACCATACACACGCCTATATAAAGGCCCTTACTTCACAAATTTTACACACTTAGTCTTTTAGGTAGTTTTTAGTTTTAGAGAGAGAAAGTTCTAAACTTTCTCTCACTATATTTCATCTCTTTCTCTTTCAAATTCAAACTTTTGTATTATCTTTCATTAATCAAGTTCAAGTTTTTATCTTTTAATCTTTAATCTCATCCTTCCTTTCTTTGATTTTGATTGATTTTCGTACAAATCTCGTATGATCCGTGTTGTTCATCAATGATTTGTGCTTAAAAAGTTGATTACTTTTTATGTTTCCTTAAGTTTATACATGAATAAGCTTTGAGATCCTTGTTCTTATTGGCTTATTTGTTGATTTAGCTTATTTACTTTTTAAAGTTTTTATAAAAAGTTCATCTTTTTGTCATTTGATTTATGCTTTTGCTTATTTGAAGTTAGATAAGTTATTCTTAAGTGCTTATTTGATTAGCTTATATTGGATTCGAGTTTGTTTGGGAGTTAGCTTATTCCATAAGCTTATTTTCCCTTGCCTTTAGCCTCGAATTAGCACCATTTTTGGAAAAGGCAAAGCCCTTTTCCGACCTGTTATTCGACCTAGCAGCACCCTTTTTCCGATCTATAGATCGGAAAAGGGTTTCGTATATTCCGACGGTAAGTTTCCCCATATTCCGATCTACTTCATTGCCATATATTCCGATTGTAGCCGATTTTAACTATTCCGATCTGGACTGTTTACCATATTCCGATTACACTAATTTTAGCAATATTCCGATTGGTTCCATTGTTAGTATTCCGATTGGTGTATGTCTGAGTATTCCGATTGATCTTCTTTGGCAACATTCCGATCACCAGCCTCCTCCACATTCCGATCACTTGATCGGAACCACATTCCGATCACTTGATCGGAACCACATTCCGATTGGTGCATTTTTTTCCCTTATTCCAATTTAGCTTATTTTGCTTTACTCCGATCTTACTTTCTTTTAGTACTTTTCAATTAAGTCCATATTTTTCACAAAGTTTTCCAAGTGTTAGTTTTTATTGAGTGATCATTTATTTTTCTAATATAATCTTTAAGTTTTCAAGCATTTACTTTTAACTTGCCTTTTTAGTTTAAACCTTCAAGTCTTTAATTTTACTCTTCGACACTTAATTTCTTGTCATTAGTTTAAAATAAATAAACAAACCATCACCCTTTTCATTAACCAAGAACAAATCATTCCACTTAGAGCCAAGATCAATTCGAGAGGACTAAGAGACAAATTGAACCCAAAGAAAAAACCAAATATCAAATGGCGCCGCTGCCGGCTCTTCTCGTTAAGATCAAACGTTTTTTGTGAGAACTTGGATTTTGGGATCCGTTCCCCGTGAACGTTACTTTTTCATAAAAATTTTCAAAAAATCCTAAAAAATATAAAATTTTCAAAAATACAAAAAAATTAATTAAAAAACATAAAAACCAAAAAATATTTTTGCTTTGTTTTTCGCTTGTTAGTTCTTTTGCAGGTGTATGCGCACTCGATCTACGTCTTATCAAGAGCCCGAGCCTCTCGATCACTTAGACATGGCCGGTGTACAAAACAACAATAACAACCCACCTTTCAACAACATGAATAATAACAACAACAATGAGCCTCTTCCGGATAATCACCCGATGATTGAACTGCTGCAAGCTCATGTAGATGGCAACACGGATCCAATTGTCATACCTCCAATTGCCGCCAACAACTTTGAGCTAAAATCAGGCTTTATCCAGATGGTCTCCGCTCAACCATTCTTGGGACGTACCATTGATGACCCACATGACCATATCAAGAGATTCTTGCAACTCACCAACACGGTCAAGTTCAATGGTGTTCCACAAGAGGTTATCAAGTTACAACTTTTTCCCTTTTCTTTAGAGGGACAAGCCCGACATTGGCTTGCTAAGGAACCGCCACAGAGTATTCTCTCGTGGACGGATTTGGAAACCAAGTTTATCAATTACTTTTTCCCACCCTCTCGTACTACCGCTTTGCGGAATGAAATCATAAATTTTGAACAAAAGTACGATGAGTCGTTCAGTGAATCTTGGGATCGTTTTAAAGATCTTTTAAGAAAATGCCCACAACATGGTTTTACCAAAGTACATCAAATTAATACTTTTTACAATGGTTTAAACATGAGTGACCAAGATTCACTAAACAGTGCCTCGGGGGGTAATCTTTTGGCTAAGACTTCCAATGCTGCTTGGGATATCATTGATAATAAGTCTCGTGTGCAAACTAAGAGTGTTCGGACCAATGTCGCTAGTGCTAGCACTAGTGACAGCGACAAGCGATTGGACAAAATCACTACGCTTCTTGAATCGCTTGTCACCCACACCGTTAACAACACCAACAGCAGCAACGCTAAAAACGCTCAAGTTAACGCTGTCAGCCAACCTTGTGAGATATGCGGTGGTCCTCACTCTTACACCACTTGTACCGCCACCCAAGACTACCCTGCTGAGAATGTGAATGCAGCATATGGCACCTATCCTCAACCTGCTTATCAAGCTAGACCTCAAGGTGACCGTAATTTGCTTAGCTACCGCTCCAACAACTATCTTTCACCACCCGGTTTTCCTCATACCAACCCAAACCAACAACAAAACCTTAATCGCCCTCCTCACCAACAACAACAACCACGTACACCATACATCCCTCCTCACAAACAGCAACAACAACCTCAACGAAACAACCAAGTATACCAGCAACCTGCTTATCAACCACCTGCATACAATGCTCCTTCCAACCAAACCCCCGCATCACATCAAGACATTGGAACCTACATGAGAACTAACGATGTGATCGTGGATAATCTCCAACAGGAAGTGCGCAACTTGAAAGCAGACCTGATGAAACAAGGGAATGATCTGAGAGCTGATATGAAAAACACTATGGATAGTCAAACGAATGACTTAAGAAACATGATGGCTAGTTTCTTCCACGGTAATCAACCCTCTTCTTCGGGTACTCTTCCGAGTAATACCGTTGCGAATCCCAGAGGGGAGATGAAAGCAATCACCACTCGAAGTGGTAAAGGTACCAAGGAACCCGAGCTTCCTATACCTCCACCGGTGGTTGTGACTAAGGAGAACGAGTCACCTGCTCCTATTCCTCATCCTTCTCCTTCCTCAATTTCTCCACCTCTTCCTCCTACCCCTCCTCCACCCATGGATGTGAGTGATCCTATTCTCCCAAAGCCTTCCTCTTCTTCCAATATACCTTATCCATCTAGGTTGAGGAAAGAGAAGCTCAAAAGAAAGGACGATATTCAGGTTTCGAACTTTCTTAAAATGTTCAAACAGTTGAATTTTAACATCTCCTTCGCTGAGGCTCTCGCTCACATGCCTAAGTACGCAAAAATGTTTAAAGATATTCTGAGTGACAAGGAAAAGCTTCTCGATATTGCCAACACCCAACTTAATGAGAATTGCTCTGCAGTGCTCTTAAGGAAATTTCCAACCAAGCTTGGTGATCCAGGTCGTTTCTTAATCCCTTGCAATTTCCCGAGAGTAGAGAATTGCATGGCCCTAGCCGATCTAGGTGCCAGTATTAATCTAATGCCTCTAAGCGTTTGGAAGCAATTATCTCTCCCTGAGCTAGTCCCCACCAAAATGACTTTGGAATTAGCTAACCGTACGGTTGCTTATCCAGTAGGGATAGCCGAAGACGTCTTTGTAGGAGTCAACAAATTCACTTTTCCTGCTGATTTCGTCGTCGTCGACTACGAGATGGACCCTCGTGTTCCCTTGATCGTGGGTCGTCCATTCCTGAGGACCGGTCGCACTCTTATCGATGTTGAAGCCGGTGAGCTTATCATGAGAGTGGGTGACGATAAAATCGTCTTCAACATGGGAAAGTTGTCTAAACAGCCTTATTCATATGAGAGTGTTAATTGTATTGACATTCTTGATCAGGCTTGTGAAGAACACTTCCAAAATGCTTGCAAAAGTATTCCTACCTCTCTTCCCAATGTTGAAACCGTTGCCTCTATTGATTCATCACTGTCTCTATTTGGAGAAAGTGATTTGTTTTGGAACAATCTTGAAGACACCATGGGAGATGTGAATTTTAGCTAATGATGATTCTCCCACCGATGGGGATGAAGACATGAATTTCTTTGACAATCTTCTCAACGAAGACAATCCTTCTCCTCCATCTCCCACGGTCATTGCTATCGATACTCCGACTTCGAATACGCCTCCCGTCGAAAATCCTCCGGATTTAGAACTTAAGGAGTTGCCGCCCCACCTCGAGTATGTATTTTTTGAAGAAGAGAAGAAGTCGCCAGTCATCCTTGCTAAGGACCTAAAGGAAGAAGAAAAATCTCGCCTCATCGCTGTGCTTAAAGATCACAAAAAGGCGATTGCTTGAAAAATTTCTGATATTCGCGGAATTGATCCTCACTTCTGCACACACAAAATTCTCATGGAGGACGACTTTAAGCCCACAATTCAAAGGCAACGCAGGGTGAATCCAAAAATCCATGAAGTCATCAAAACAGAGGTTATCAAACTTCTTGATGCGGGTATGATTTACCCTATTTCGGATTCACCATGGGTTAGTCCAATCCATTGTGTGCCCAAGAAGGGCGGAATAACCGTTGTTCCCAATGAACACAACGAGTTGATTTCCACTCGTCTCGTTACTGGGTGGAGAGTTTGTATAGACTACCGCAAACTCAATGATGCCACGAGAAAGGATCATTTCCCTCTACCTTTTATGGACCAAATGCTTGAACGTTTAGCGGGTAATGAATATTACTGCTTTCTTGATGGTTTCTCGGGTTATTTCCAAATACCCATCGATCCCCAAGATCAAGAGAAGACAACATTCACTTGTCCCTATGGCACATTTGCTTACAAAAGAATGCCTTTTGGCTTATGTAATGCACCCGGGACTTTCCAAAGGTGCATGTTAGCTATCTTCCATGACATGGTTAAACAAACCATGGAAGTCTTCATGGATGATTTCTCGGTCTTCGGGGATTCCTTCTCTTCTTGCCTTGCCAATTTAGAACGTATGCTTAAGCGGTGCGAAGACACTCGCCTTGTTCTGAATTGGGAAAAATGCCATTTTATGGTAAAAGAAGGCATCGTGCTAGGACACAAGATTTCCAAAGCCGGTCTTGAAGTAGATCGTGCTAAAGTCGATGTTATCGCCAAGTTGCCTTCACCTTCAACCGTGAAGGGTGTGAGAAGTTTTCTGGGTCATGCGGGTTTCTACCGTCGATTCATCAAAGATTTTTCTCAAATCGCTCGCCCGATGACCCACCTCTTGGAAAAAGATACTCCTTTTATCTTTTCCAAAGAGTGTCTTGAAGCCTTTAACTCGCTGAAGGATAAGCTAACTAAGGCACCCGTTTTGGTTACCCCTAATTGGGAGCTTCCCTTTGAGTTGATGTGCGATGCTAGTGATTTTGCTATTGGAGCGGTTCTGGGACAAAGAGTGAACAAACACTTCCAACCAATCCATTACGCTAGCAAGACAATGACAGGGGCACAATTGCATTATACGACAACCGAAAAAGAGCTTTTAGCTGTTGTCTATGCCTTTGAAAAATTTCACCCCTATCTTGTCCTTTCCACCACAATTGTATATACCGATCATTCCGCGTTGAAGTACTTGTTGACAAAGCAAGATTCCAAACCAAGACTTCTTCGCTGGGTTTTGCTGCTCCAGGAATTTAAAATCGAAATTCGCGATAAAAAAGGAGCTGAAAACCTAGCCGCGGATCATCTCAGCAGACTTGAGGATCCTTACCAACGGGATCATCCGAACAAAGAAATCAATGATTCTTTTCCCTTGGAGACCTTAATGTCTATAAATTCGAATTCTGATGAAACCCCGTGGTTTGCGGACTTTGCAAACTACTTGGCGGGTGGAATTCTCAAGGAAGGGTTGACGTCCCAACAAAAGAAAAAGTTCTTCAAAGACATCAAGACTTACTTTTGGGATGACCCTTACCTATTCAAACAATGTGCCAACCTGATTATCCGCCGATGTGTTGATGGGCCGGCAGCTTTAAAAATCCTTGATGCTTGCCATAAAGGACCCACCGGTGGTCACTTTGGTCCCACCTACACCGCCAAAAAAGTGTTTGATTCGGGATTTTATTGGCCCTCCATATATCGTGACGCTCACAATATGGTTAAACGATGTGATGATTGCCAAAAACAAGGCACGATCACACATAAAGACGAGATGCCTCAGAATTTCATTCAAGAGTGTGAAATCTTTGATGTTTGGGGTATCGACTTTATGGGGCCATTCCCTTCTTCTAAAGGAAACAAATACATCCTTGTAGCCGTTGACTACGTCTCCAAATGGGTTGAAGCCAAAGCTTTACCCACTAATGACGCAAGGGTGGTTTGTAACTTTTTGAAAGCTCTATTCGCTAGATTCGGTGTGCCTCGCGCCATTATTAGTGATCGTGGGACTCATTTTTGCAATGACCAATTCGCAAGAGTCATAGCTAAGTATGGTGTAAATCATCGTCTTTCCACAGCCTACCACCCACAAACTAATGGCCAGGCTGAAATATCCAACCGAGGACTAAAGCGAATTCTTGAAAGAACCGTGGGAGAGCATCGTGCCGCATGGGCTGATAAACTTGACGATGCTTTGTGGGCTTTTCGTACCGCATACAAGACTCCGATTGGTTGTACACCATATCGTCTCGTGTACGGGAAAGCATGCCACCTCCCCATTGAGTTGGAGCACAAGGCTTATTGGGCCTTGAAGTGGGCTAATTTTGATATCAACAAAGCCGGTGACCTACGCAAGATCCAACTCAATGAGCTCAATGAACTTCGTAATGAGGCTTATGAAAATTCTTTGATCTATAAGGAAAGAACTAAGCTCATTCACGACTCCAAGATTAAAAACCGAGAGTTCCATGTTGGAGACAAAGTTTTACTCTTTAACTCTCGGTTGAAAATCTTTTCGGGCAAGCTGAAATCTCGTTGGTCCGGCCCATTCACCATTGCCCAAATTTTTCCATATGGTACTCTCGAGCTCGCTCAACCTAATGGACCTAATTTTAAGGTGAATGGCCAACGAGTGAAGTTGTACTTTGGTGAGGACACCTCTCAGGAGGTGATTCCATCCCTCACCACGTTCCCCATGAACTAATTTTGGGCCGAGTCAGGCTCGTGACTCGGTTATCAAAAACAAGCGCTCCTCGGGAGGCAGCCTGAGTATCTATCCTTTTATGTCTTAACCTCCTAAGTGTAGGGGGACCTCTATAGGTGTTTGTATTTGTGTGGTGATGTGATTACAGGGATAAGTGCACTCTTGGAACCTTTTAAGAACCGTGCTCCCGTGTTATCCGAAACCCGGTTCTGTCTCTCAACTATCGTGATTCAATTTTCTTCATACTCACATATTGAAATTGATCACTTTAGTCGTCTCTTCCTTAACTTGATTTAACCAACATGCACAATGTCATAAGTGTAGGGGAGACTTTTCCCACATGCTTAAACATTAAGGACAATGTTTATCTTAAGTGTAGGGGGACTTCTATCGAAGTTTTAAGTGGACTTTTCCATGAAAATGCCTTCATTTAACCGGAAAATCCTATTTTTCAACATTTTTTTCAAATTTTTAATTAACTTTGGCCATTTAGTCGTAATTTTTAAATTTTTATCATTGCTTTCATATGTATATATCCCGCAATAAAGTCAAAAATATTAATAAAGTGGTGTAGCTAGTTTAGAAGTCTTTGACATATTAGGCCCGTTGCGATTATTTTGACTCAACCCGAATAGACTTAATTAAGTTTATTCTAGCTAGTATCCTTAACCATGTAGACCTTAATTAGTTTATTAGGCTAAGTATCCACGAGTCTCATTACTTGAGATTTTAAATTGTGGAGGACGAGAAATGATAGAGTCAATTATAAGTCGGTATTCTTGCACAAGCTCACTTGGTGTAATTATTTGCCTATTCTCCCATCACTTGCTAGTAATTTATCTGCAATAAGTAAGGTCGTACGATTTGAAAGGTTACTTAGCTTCTAGCCCAAGATCGTTTAAAAGTTGCTCGGTAATGATAAGAGTTCATAGCCAAGGCATAACTTATGAAGCGGGGCGCGAAGATTGGCGAGTCCGAAAAGGCCCTAACAAGGCATGAGGATTCATTTTATTGCTAAAGATCCAAGGTGATGTGAAAAGCATTATTCCCAAAGTCAATATGAAGGATCAAGACTCACGACGAAAAGCTCAACTCCCATAAAGATCATGGAGAAGTCTATCCGAAAAGACCCTAACAAGGTATGAGGATAAATAGATCCAAGTCCGAAAAGGAGGCGGATCGTTATATCTCAAAATCCCAATTAGAGATTGAAGAAATAATCATGAAGTCGTGGTCAACAAAGTTGGAGTACCCCTCAAAAGTCTCCAAGTGAAGAAACTCTATTACGATGAGAAGACCATTATCTCAAGAACGTCTCTCAAGATATGAAGTATGAAGTACATGCCAAATATCGGCCCGAGAAAGGTCTCAAATCGCGAACCAAGTTATGCCAAGATATGAACTTTTTGATATCCCGAGAAGCAGTTTTAAGAGATTTTGTCCTTTAGCTAACTATTGATCAAATCGTCCTACTTTGCTTTCAGCCTAAATAAACTATCGAAATAAGTCCAAAAATGCATCTTCATGATCATTCTAAGACAAAAATAAAATATAAGAGATACACCTAGGAATAAGGGAGTTTAAGAATTTAATTAAGCTATGTGTGTGAGTGTTTGAATTGCTAACTTATAATAACAATGATCTCGGTTTTAAGCTTAGTTTGGGAACTTGAAACTTGAGGGTGATAAATCTTCGCAGCACCAAAGCCCTAATGTAAGTCCTTGATCTCTTTGCAAGTTATTTCCATCCTTTTGTTTACTTTAAAGTTTTAATCTTTTTTAGTACTTTCATTTTTGTTTAGTAGAATTTTAATAAGGCCAAGGTTGATTGATTATGAGAAAAGTGTAAATGTGCTTTGTCACTAAGTATTGCATGAGGGCATGGCAATGTTTAAGTTTAGGGAATTTGATAGGTGTGAAAACACCCATCTTTTTACCACTTAATTCTTGTTAAAACGAGACCAAAACACGTATTTAATATCATTTGTTTGGAATTATGCGTGGTTTTTGTGTTTATTGTGTTTTCAGAGTCGACCGGATGAATATTGAAGAAAACATGGGATTGCACGGGTTTTATCAAGGAAAAAGACTCAAGACGAAGTCTATTGTCCAATAGATGCAAAATATTTGAAGTCATTGTGCCTATTTGAAGATTTATCGAAGAATAGAGCCAAAGATGGAAGATTCATATATGTCGAAGAACTCGAGTCTATTAAATAAAAGATTATAAGACGAGTTGGAATTATTCACCGACACTTCTCAAATCCAAGTCGGAAACGTTTATTTAAAGATGCGTGAAGACTAAAGAAGAAAGAAGAAAAAGGAGCCCAAACCAAAGCCCAATCACAAATCCCACCACCATACACACGCCTATATAAAGGCCCTTACTTCACAAATTTTACACACTTAGTCTTTTAGGTAGTTTTTAGTTTTAAAGAGAGAAAGTTCTAAACTTTCTCTCACTAGATTTCATCTCTTTCTCTTTCAACTTCAAACTTTTGTATTATCTTTCATTAATCAAGTTCAAGTTTTTATCTTTTAATCTTTAATCTCATCCTTCCTTTCTTTGATTTTTATTGATTTTGGTACAAATCTCGTATGATCCGTGTTGTTCATCAATGATTTGTGCTTAAAAAGTTGATTACTTTTTATGTTTCCTTAAGTTTATACATGAATAAGCTTTGAGATCCTTGTTCTTATTGGCTTATTTGTTGATTTAGCTTATTTACTTTTTAAAGTTTTTATAAAAAGTTCATCTTCTGTCATTTGATTTATGCTTTTGCTTATTTGAAGTTAGATAAGTTATTCTTAAGTGCTTATTTGATCAGCTTATATTGGATTCGAGTTTGTTTGGGAGTTATCTTATTCCATAAGCTTATTTTCCCTTGCCTTTAGCCTCGAATTAGCACCATTTTCGGAAAAGGCAAAGCCCTTTTCCGACCTGTTATTCCGACCTAGCAGCACCCTTTTTCCGATCTATAGATCGGAAAAGGGTTTCGTATATTCCGACGGTAAGTTTCCCCATATTCCGATCTACTTCATTGCCATATATTCCGATTGTAGCCGATTTTAACTATTCCGATCTGGACTGTTTACCATATTCCGATTACACTAATTTTAGCAATATTCCGATTGGTTCCATTGTTAGTATTCCGATTGGTGTATGTCTGAGTATTCCGATTGATCTTCTTTGGCAACATTCCGATCACCAGCCTCCTCCACATTCCGATCACTTGATCGGAACACATTCCGATTGGTGCATTTTTTCCCTTATTCCAATTTAGCTTATTTTGCTTTACTCCGATCTTACTTTCTTTTAGTACTTTTCAATTAAGTCCATATTTTTCACAAAGTTTTCCAAGTGTTAGTTTTTATTGAGTGATCATTTATTTTTCTAATATAATCTTTAAGTTTTCAAGCATTTACTTTTAACTTGCCTTTTTAGTTTAAACCTTCAAGTCTTTAATTTTACTCTTCGACACTTAATTTCTTGTCATTAGTTTAAAATAAATAAACAAACCATCACCCTTTTCATTAACCAAGAACAAATCGTTCCACTTAGAGCCAAGATCAATTCGAGAGGACTAAGAGACAAATTGAACCCAAAGAAAAAACCAAATATCAAACCCACTTTTGCACTTGTTTTACATAAGGCTTACTTATAGGTGACTTAATAATCTCAAATAAACTCCCAGAAGGTTTGTGGGACTTTTGTTTTCTAGACTGTTGACCAGCGGTACTTGTTTTAGTTCTAGCAGTACTTGTAGGTTTTGGTCTGCCGATACTTGAAGAACTTGACTTTAAAGGTACTAGACCTTGTTTCATAAGTACTGCTCTGGGTACAAAGTCTTTGTGACTAACTTTGTTAGTTTTGTTTAGCTTATTTACCCTTTGAGCATGACCCCACTTAGGTTTGTCATCTCTTGGTCCCATTTGCCTTTTACCCTGTGCATTTTTCTCATGACCTTTCACTGTGACCCTATTTGCAGCTTTTTGTTTAGCAATTATGTACAATCTTTGATAAAATGACTTAAGCTACCGCATACATAACATCCTCTTCTTTTCAAAGAAGATCCAAAAGGTAATTCTGACTCAGTGTTTTCAAAACCTAGCCCACCCCTTTTGATACTACCATGATGTTTTGCATTGCTATACATTTCCTTACTAGGAGGTTTCACCTGGTTGGGAACATAACTAGTTGCAGGCACATGTCCCTCAAGCACAAATGTGCTCATTAGAGGTGGATAGACAATCTTTTTTGTCACAACATGCTCATCCTGGGTCAAAGTACTAGAGTTTGATTCTGAATCATTAGACTTTTTACCATAAACAACTTTTGACTCATCTAACTCTATACTTTTATCATTATTAGAGGGCATGAAAATTCTTGATAAAGGTGGAGGAACTGCCTTCATTCTTTCAGCATACCTATCATTTTCAGGAGTATCTTCTGAATCACAAGAACTATCAAAAATCCCTTTGGATAAGTCCTTGTCAGTCAATGTTATCCCAGGTTGGTCCTTTATGTAACCTAGGCATGTTTTGTCATAATACCCCATTTGAGAATTAATCAGCTTACCCATGCCTTTTGAAGATTTTTGCCAGTGATTAATTACTTCCCTTTCATTATACAAACTAACTTTTAAAACTTCATTTTCTGTTGTAACTTTCATAAGTTGTTTTCAAAAGCTTTATAGACACATCTTTTTCTCTCATTTGAATAGTTAAAATCCTAATTCTCTCTTCATAGTTTTGCTGAACCTTTTGATACAAAACTATATTTGCTTCTAACTTAGCAACACCTTGTTTAAAAGCATTTACTTCTACAGTACATGTGTTTACCTTTTGATATTGTTCCTCAAGTTCTACTTTAAGACTATTAAACTTAAGAACACAATCTTTAGAACAGGGATGTACCTTAGTGTCTTCATGAGAGAGAGCCACCAGACCATGCTCTTCTTCTTCTTCATGTGCTTGATCCCAGTTGACCACTCCATCTACTGTAACCAAAGGTTTAGTTCCTTTTGGACTCCATGGATTTCTGCTATCTCTTTTTGGAAGACTTTTAGTGACTCTTGGGCTGGTCCTATTGCTGTTCTTGAACTTCTGGCTGCTACCTTTATCTTTTTCTCTCTTACACTCCCTAGCAAAGGGTCCAAGCTTTCCACAGTTATAGCATTCAACTTTTAACTTGTCATATCGTAATGGTTCATTAGGATCAACATTCATCTTCCTTCCGGTCCTTTTGTAGAGTCTATTAGATCTAACAGAGACCATGGCAGCTTGCCATTTTAGATCCATCTCTTTAATGTCAGCATCATCCATTTAGAACTGATCATCAAGAGTTAATCTTGGTCTGTTATCTTGTCCAACAAAGAATGAGAAAGCATTATTCTCATTAAATAGTGGTGGAGATCTTCCTTGAGAATTATGCGTCATTGACGGACTGTATTAAGTAATTTAATGGTAAGTACTGTTAGTTGGTCCACCAACAGTACTTTGAAAGTAAGTACCGCTACTTGTTCCACCAGCGGTACTTTGAGAGTATGTACCACTGATTCCTTCTGACACCAAAGCCAAGTTAGGCTTTGGTACAGATACTTTAGCTGGCTCAATTCCTTTGACATCCATTGATATGAGTGTAATTACTCATATCAATTGTATAAATTAATGGACAATAAATGCATAAAATCATTAAAAATGGCCTTGTATATGCATGTTTGTTGTTTCATGTGTGTAGGTACCCGAGATCACGAAAACCGACAAAAACGACACGAAATTGAAGAAAAGATCGAGAAGCCAAAAATCGAGTTCGTTCTTAGAGGAGTTAATTTAAAAAAAAGGTTATTTGGGCCTTGTGGGACCCACATTGGTGTATTGGGCCTAAAAGCCTAAAAATTGGAAAGATAATTTGCTTTTTGGTAAAAAGCCCAACATGGCCCAAACTAGCAATCATGTGACGGATGGAGTATGATTTCAGTATCTTGGGCCCAAGCCCAAATCATCAATTCACATTGTATAATGAAACGAAGGAGTATTAAATGGACAAAGGCCCATTAGGTTTTATCTAAAAACGGTGGAAGTAAAATATATAAAGTGAAAACTCTTTTTCACTTTTGGTCAAAACATTACAACATACACTTTTCATCTTCGATACAAACAAGAAAATAACATAGAGAAAGAAACCTTTCACCCACCCACAAACCCTAACCCAAAACTGGGGCTTCTACTCTTTGGAGAGTAGTTTACACGCGCCTCTAATTAATCCACTAGTTTTTAGGAGGTTAAAGATGGTATCTCAGGCACACGTGGCATCCCTCTCTCGTCATCTCTCTTCTGTGATTGATGGAAACACCTCCATCCAATCATAGAACCATTCATAGACAGCCACATCAGATTCAATGAAGCACAACAAACACAAGGATTTCCACCTTAGCAATCCGTGTGAGGAGAGAAAGTGATTTTCAGCCGTTTGATCAAGACAGAGAAAGAGATAGAAGATTCAAGGGCTAAGATTTGATTCGCTACTCAACAAACTCACCCAAGAGGGCTTGGGGTTTGCCTATAAAAACCTCTAAGAAATATGTGTAATTCATCCCTTTTCTTACTTGTATTGTTATAATGTTAAAATTAGATTAGAATTGTAATTTCTTTTTAATAATGTAATTTTATTTTGATTTAATGAAAGATCAGCTTTACCCTTCAAGTCTCTCATTTAAGATTTGTAATTTTACTGTTATTGCATATTAATCTGATTAAATCGTTATGACTTAAAATTATTTGGATTAGCTTAATTAATAGCTATTCTAAGTGATAAAGTAAGATTGGGAACAATTTATCCCCAATGGATAAATAAAAGCTACTGTTTCAAATGATTTGTGGTTCGAGTTTGGTTTATGGTTCGAGCCCATGAATGGTGATTCGAGATGGTGTCGAATGGTGGTGACGTGTTAAAGGGGGCTCAACGCCTACCTTCTTCTTCAAAGGGTTCTCCAAAATAGGTTAATCTTACTTTATTTTTTATGTAGTTGATGCTGTTAGATTAATTTGTTTATGTTGTTCAAATGATTTGAATATTGAGATGGATTAGGTTTGAATGATTGTGATATGATGTTTATGGATCTGTTAGTTAGATATAATGCTGAGTTTTAGTTTAAGGATTTAAATGTTTTTGCATTAGTTTTATTATAAAAGCTGTTTGTTAAAACTGATATTGATTAATCTGCTAAATAGAGAGTTTTAGAATTACTGATATTTGTTTGTTGTATAATCTGCTAATAAGAAGTTATTTTTGCTATCTCAGTTTTTATTTAAGTCTGCTGATTATTTCCCTTTTAGAAGTCTTTGAAATCACTGATTATCTACTGAATTGGCTTCTGAATTTGTATATCTGTATTGATGAATTTGTATTTTGTCTGTGTTTACTTGTAATTGCACTTTGGTTTTCCTGATATTAGGAGGATTTTGATCATATCTGTGAATGTGTTAAGTAGTATGGCTGATCTGCAACTTTGCAGTCTAAACATATAGTTTGGAATTAAGCTGTGTGTTATTTTAACTTGCATTTGATTTGAGAACTTGTTTGCTTGTTTTGAAACTGAATGATCTGAGTAGTGTTTTATATCTTTACTGAATGTTTTTACTGATTTTTAATTCAGTTTTTCCTCTTATCTGTTACATATCAGTGTACCCAAACGTGTGTTGGGTACGTTATTGTTATTCTGTTACACATTCAGAAAGCCAAACGTGAGTTTGGTTACTTAATTAGTAATCTGTCGCATTTTTCACTTCCAAAAAATAAATTCACCAAAAAAATCCACTCCTGTGGATCGAACACTAGACCTCTTGGTTAGCAGACCAACGCTTTCTCCATTAGGCTTGGGGCTCTTTTTAGTTATAGTTTACATTAATATACTCTTTGTTTTTCTTTCAACTGTCAGTTTTTTTAACTAGACATTTATTCTCTATATAAAGTTAAAAGTTAAATAATAAATTACTTAGTTTAATTATTAAATTCATTTAATTAAAATTTATTTTGTAAAAAGAAAAGTAGTTAAAATAAAAAAAAAATATATATTTTATTACTTTTTATAATTTTAAATTGTTTTAAAATTAGTTTTTAAATAATTTAGTTTTAATTAAATCTTATTTTAAATAGAATTAGTTAAAATATAATTTTGTTTAATTAACTTGGTTCATTTAAAAAAGTGAAGAGTAAAAGTTGATTTTCTTTTAAATATAATAATAGAGTTTAATTTTGTTATATAGATTTTTAGTTGGGATACGATTCATACACTTTAGGATTTAAAATTGGTAGAATTAAATTAGATAAAATCCAAAACCCAATTCGAATCAATTGTCCAAATTAAAACGAATGTCTCAAATTCATAAGGTCCTTGTGTACAACGAACCGGGATCACTCTCGTGTTTAATTGAATTTGTCTTTAGCTTATTTATGGATTATTATCTTTTCCTAAAGGTAATTTCCTAAATTTGCTGTATAACGTATCTAATTAAAATACACCGACATTCCTGATCACATCAATAATTTTGGCGCCGCTGCCGGGGATCTTATGTAATATTCGTTCGTGGAGATTTGTTGATCGTTGATTTGAAGACCCTTTCCGTCCTCGGAAAGTTTTGTTATTTTTCTATTATATAGTATATATCGTATTTCGTATTTTTTTTGTTATTACTATATTATATTACGTAGAACAATAAATTTACCTACTTCCAAATAAGACCTTTGTTGGGATTTCATCACCTAGCTATTGTATTCGAATCAAAAACAAAAAAAACGCAAAATAGATAAATACTAATAAAAAGTTTGAACTCGATTTATACAAACTATAAGGTGGGTATAAGGCGACGAGCTATAAAAGGTTGTCTAAGGAAAAACGTTTTTAAGTGCTTTGTGCCACCTCGTTTCTCCGCTTGCTTGTGCGTATATTGAGAGGGACGACCGATTATTGGTTTGCCGACTCAATTAGTATTAAATCTTATTTTTGTAGTTTACTTATTGAACCTCGAGACGGTTAGGTTTTCACCTACGTTTCAAAGTCGATCGAGGGTAATTTACTTCCATATTAATTATCCTTATTCCTTGTTTTTATCAATCTTTTTTATTGAGCAATACCAAATAAAATACCAAAAATAATCTTCTTCTAACTAATTTATTTTCTTCAACCCTCTAAAATTCTCGTCACTTTGGTTTATGCAATTACGATCTAACTGACTTTTGATTAATCACGATAGGCTTGAAAACATTCCTCATAGAAATAGAAATCGTCAACAACGAATAGTGGAACCCGAGCTTCCACCTATTGTTGTAGAGATGGCCGATAACCAAACAATGGAGGAATTGCTCCGTACACCCACCGAAGGGTATGGGGAAGCAATAGTTGTGCCGGCTATTTTGGCGGATCATTATGAGATTAAGACGGGTATTTTATCACTCATTCATGCCGACCAATTTCGTGGCAATGAGACCGACCCGCACTCTCACATTCGGAATTTTCTTCGTATTACCTCGACTCTCAAGTTTAGAGATGTGCCGAATGACGCGATTAAGCTCATGCTTTTTCCGTACTCGCTCGAGGGGAATGCTAAGCTTTGATATGAAAAGGAACCACCGGGTTTGATTTTGACATGAAATGATTTAGTGTCTAAGTTCATGAATTATTTCTTTCCACCATCTAAAACAACTCACTTTAAGAATGAGATCACTAGATTTGAACAAAAAGTGCATGCATCGTTTGGAGTTGCTTGGGAAAGGTTTAAGGATTTGTTGAGACAATGTCCACACCACGGTTTCACGGAGTTACATCAAATCAATACTTTTTATAATGGACTTAATATGGTTGAACAAGATTCTTTAAATGCCGCTGTAAAATCCATGATTTTACCATGATTTAATATAATAAATTTCCACCCAATAATCCTAGAACACTTATTCATGTGTTATATTTTCTTAAGGTGTGTATAAACATGTCTATCATGTAACTATACTTTTACTTACATCTTTGTTGAAAATAGCTTCATAACCTAAGACCATGAACTTACAACTAGGAAAACAAGTAATGAAATTATAACTAGCAATGTATGTGTGTGCCACACTTAACAAATTGGAGAAAAATATTACATCATGCATGATTAGCCGTTTAGGCATATGCATACATCCCTTGCATACTACACTACGTTTGGACTAGCCCAAGATCATCACCCTCCTTTATGATAAACCAACATAAGCCCAACACAAGCCCATTTTCCCTTTTGGCTAGCTAAACACGGCACATAGGCTTGTGTGGAAGAAGAAGAGTTGCCTTGGAAAGGCAAAGGGTGACACTTGGCACAATGTGTCTTACCAAGGTGAATCATACCTTTTGCCCTCCTTTCCCTCTCTCCTCTTTAAGCCGAAACACACACACACACATTCCCTCATACATGCAAATATCACTTCTCTCTTCATCTCTATCTCTATATTTCAGCTACAAGCCACAAAAATACAAAGTTGATTCATTAAATCAACTAAATCTTTGTCCCATCTTGATTACAAATCATTTAGTAGCATCATTCCTCTTATAAACAAGCCCAAGCCGAAATCATTAAGATCACGGCTTAATTATAACTAGGGTTTTCTTCATCATCTTGAGTAGATCTCAAATCTCCTTGTTCATCTAGGTCATCCTTGGTACTTTTAGGCAAGAAAGGTATACACATCATGTCCTTTCATTTCTTCATGCATGCATCATCATACATCTATAAACACAAGTAAATAACATGTTAAAATCAAGATTTGATAAAGCTATGACCATTATAGGTCACGGCATATTTATGCAAATCATGTTCATGATTTAAAATCTTTTAATAAGAAACTTATGACTTGTATGTTATGTTTTAAACTTGATTTAAAAACCATATGAAACCTTTTATAAATCTAAATTTTGCATGGGTTACAAATCTTGTTTTATGGGACTATGGTTAACTAATAATCATAGATCTTAATACAAAGCTTTTTGGCCAAGTATAAAATATTATCGTCCGAATCTTTTCGAATTGATTACCGATTAAAAGTGAGACTCAATTGTTCTTGGTGGATAAAAGAATGGTTTGTGTTAGGACCATTGGAATAGTTAATTGTAATAGGTAGACTAGGAGGTATGTAGTTCCTCCTGGTCATAGTAGTAGTAGGAGCAAGTCGTGCTCCTGGTCTTAGTTAAAGTCAAATGTTATTATTTAGTTATTATCCTGTTAGGATATGCATGAGATATGTTAGGAAAAGATATGCATATCAGTTTTACACATTTTGTTTTAATGATGTATTAGGGTTTCCTTGTAGTATAAAAGGAACCTTAGGTAGAAGGGTTAGACACACCTTCATCAAACGTAATTCTAGTGATCATTAATATTAGAAATCCTTAGAAAAGGATCAAGTCATTATAGTTATTCTGTTCTTCTTTATAGTATTTGTATTCCGCACTTATATTGTGTATAGAGTCTATTTGTGAATAGACTTGTGATTACAGAAGTCGTTCACCGTTCCTGACAGGCTGCAAGATCCACATCTAGTGGACCCAACAAGTGGTATCAGAGCCTGGGAGAGTCTCTGTACAAGAAGAATCAATTTTTCTCATTACTAACATTTTTGTTTAATCATGTCTGCCTCAAGTTCTACTCAAACAAGAGAAGATAGTACTCCTAAAACTATGCAACCTCAGCAGATTGTTGCTACGGTTTCCAACACAAATGGTAAGTTTCCTCTTCTGAAAAAGGACGAGTATGATAGTTGGGCAATGAAGATGGAATGGTGGATCACCAACACTGATCAAGACCTTTGGAAGATTATTCTGAATGGGAACAGCAGGAAGCTGACTAGAAGAGACAAGAATGGTAATATTACATTGGAATCAACTGAGTCCTCTACTGACGTGTTTGCAATGATTGCTGGGAATCTATCTGATGTAGAGGAAGCAGACGAGTTTACTCTTATGGGCATCTCACCTCAGGTACAACATTGTCCTCTTGGCTGTCATGATAAATATTCAGAATTGTTGTCCCAATATAATGACTTAAATGATCAGAATGATAAGTATTTTTTAGAGGTTCAAGCCTATAAGGCTTCTTTAAACACATTGGAACAACAAAAGAGGTGGCTTCAAGATACTCAACGTAAGTATGAGGATAAAATTAGGATATTGAACATTGATTTAGAAAACACAACAAATATTCTTAAATACACAGAAAAGGTAAAAGATGACAGTATCAAAGAAAAACAAGAGATGAAAGAAAGATTAGATGCTACACTTTTGAGATTTGAAAAATGGCAGAAGGCACCTATAAATATTTCAAAATTAATCAATAGTAGCATGTCTGGTAGGACTAAAAGAGGGTTAGGATTTGATAAATATATTGATTCAGAAGATGTGTTTGATTTATCTTTTTCAAGTGTCTTTGATCCCGACAAAGAGGAAGAGGGAGAACCTAGTTACAATAGGTTTAAACCAGCAGCAGAAATGCATGCTTTCCCTCCACCTCTTACTGGAAAATTCATGCCCACTTCTAGGCATAATGACTTGGATGGATCACAGATGCATGAGTCCCCAAAAAGTTCTACTAATACTAATGACTTTGTCTCGTGTACTTTCAGTGACAAAGCAGTGACTCTGCATCAAGTGGTTCAAGTGAAGAGTCGAGACCTACAAGTTCCAAGTCGAATGATCATGCTGCTACTGGTGCTAGGAAGTATGAAGAGAGAGTTGCTTTTAATTCAACAATGTCTAGTCCTGGTTTATTGAGTCCTAGGAAGATTGATTCTCCTAGAAATGTGTGTAATAAAGTTAGCAGTATGAAACAATGTCATTCTAATAAAAGGTCGTTTAAAACATGTTTTGTTTGTGGGAGTGCATTTCATTTGATAAAAAATTGTGATTTTTATGACAAACCTTCTTCTGTTCATCAAGCATTTCCTGCTCCTGGTCCACCAGGAGTTGTTCCATATTCTTCTAGAAGACTAAATCCAAGTGCTCAATTGTTTTCTTCTTCTAGAAGGACCTCTCCATTAGCTTCTGATCATTGGAGAAACATTGGATTAACATCAAATAGACCAACCAGTAACTATTTCAGAATTTTAATCCAAATTATGCACATAATTTTGACCACATGTATTTTGGATTGGGAAATTGGGGAACTGCTGTTAAGCCCTCAGCAGGTTGTTCTTGGTCAAACAATAATACCAATATGATGAATAGGCAACCAAAGAACAACGGTGGATCTCATCAATCTTCTTGGCTATCTACTAAAGATCCACAAGGCAGGCTCAAACCTGAAAAGGTTTAGGTCCCCTTAAGACATTAACGTTTGCATCTTTATTATCTTGTTGTTGTAGGTTACTCCATACCAAGATCCTACCCTAGGAATTGTTGATAGTGGATGCTCTAGGAGCATGACAGGAAATAAAAGTCTTCTATCTAACTTTGTACCATTTCAAGGCGAAAAGGTCTACTTTGGAGGAGGTGAAGGCAGGATCACTGGCAAAGGAACAATTCAGACGCCCAATCTTAATTTTGAGCAGGTCTACTATGTGGAAGCACTTCAACACTTCAACTTGATATCTGTCTCTCAGATCTGTGACAAGAAGCAGTTTGTCCTCTTTACAGATACTGATGCACTTGTGCTATCCAAAGACTTTAAACTTCCGGATGACTCACAGGTTCTACTCAGTATCCCTAGAAGACACAATCTCTATAGTATCAAGCTGAATGGAGTCAATCCTACTGGTCAACTAGCATGTTTGGTTGCTAAAGCCTCAGAAGATGAAGCCACTCAATGGCACAGAAGGATGGGACATGTGAACTTCAAGACCATTCACAAACTAGCAAATATGAACCTGGTCTCTGGTTTACCTCCCAAGTCATTTAGAAATGATATTAATTGTCTTGCTCGCAGCAAAGGCAAACAACATAAAGCATCCTTCAAGGCCATTACTGCTCTCAGGCTTATAACTGAACCATTGCAGCTACTACACATTGATTTATTTGGTCCTACCTCTATTAGGAGCATTGACCACAAGCAATTCTGTCTGGTGGTAACTGATGGATATAGCAGGTTTATGTGGGTTTTCTTCATGGCTGCCAAGAGTGGGACCTACTCAATTCTAAAAGATTTTATTACACTTATAGAGAATCAGTTGTCCAAGAAGGTTAAAGGCATTCGATGTGATAATGGAACCAAATTCAAAAATGCCGACCTCATAGCACTTTGTAATTCTAAAGGCATCAAAAGAGATTATAGTGCAGCAAGAACTCCTCAACAGAATGGCGTGGCAGAAAGAAAGAACAGGACTCTAATAGAAGCAGCAAGAACAATGCTTGCCGATTCCAAGCTTCCAACCATGTTTTGGACAGAAGCTGTTAATACTGCAAGTTATGTTTTAAATAGAGTTTCTATTACAAATCCTCACAAGAAGACTCCTTATGAGCTCCTGACAGCCAAAGTTCCAAATATTGCTCATTTAAAGCCATTTGGGTGTCTTGTCACCATTCTAAATACAAGTGACTATTTGGGGAAATTTGATGGCAAGGCAGATGAAGGATACATTGTGGGATATTCAGCTCACTCTCGGGCTTATCGTGTCTACAATCTCCAAGCCAAACGAGTAATTGAAACTATAAATCTCAGGTATTTTGAGGAGAAGTCAAACATCCAAGGCAAGGGTCCTGAATGGTATTTTGATCTTGATTATCTTAGTGATTCATTAGGATATTTTCATTTCAAAACTAACCATGATGCAGGTCCACAAGTGTTTGCAACTTCTAGTACAGGTGCTCACTCTAGTCTTTCTGACTCAGATGACAAGGATGATATTTTTGTAGTTCCATCCTATTCCACCATAGTCTCTCCTACTCCTCCTAGTGATGCAACTCCATTGGATGTATTGGATTCACAAGTAGCTCTTGACACATTACTCAAACAACAACAAGAAGCTACTACAGCAGCTGCTCAAGGTGGCTTTGAGTTTCCCTTGAATACGCCTACTGACAAAGCTGCTCCTAGTACTCCTACTATTACTCCTAGTGCTAGTTTAACACCTATTGGTAGTCCGGCTAGTGAGTCTACTTCCCATACTAGATTCTCAAGTCCTTCTGACCTGGGGAACCATCAAAAGAAGTCTTCAACCAAGCTGGATGATATTCATAAACAACCAATTGATGGCATTTTCAACGCCGCTTCATATGATGATGACTTTGTTGGGGATCTTAATAACTTGGCACTAGAAGTGGAGGTAGCTTCCAATCCAGTGTTGCAATCACACAAAGATCATCCTACTAATCAAATAATTGGAGATCCTGGTTCTACTGTCAAGACACACAGAATGCATAAGAAGGCCGCGTCTGATCATCATGCTCTTGTGAGCTATATTGAAGATCAAAAGCGTAATAATCATACGGACTTTCAACACTGTTTGTTTGCTTGTTTTCTTTCACAGGTGGAACCTAGATCAGTCTCTCATGCTCTTGAGGATCAAAGTTGGATGGAGGCTATGCAGGAGGAAATGCAGCAATTTTTGTTTCATAATGTTTGGATCCTAGTTGACTTGCCGGATGGAAAGACAGCCATTGGTACCAAATGGATTCTCAAAAACAAGAAAGATGCACGGGGTATTGTGGTGAGAAATAAGGAGAGATTGGTTGCATAGGGTCATACACAACTTGAAGGCATTGACTACACTGAAGTTTTTGCTCCTGTTGCTAGGATTGAGGCTATTCGTCTGTTTTTGGCTTTTGCTTCCTATATGGGCTTTACAGTTTTTCAGATGGATGTCAAGAGTGCATTTCTCTATGGCAAGATTGATGAGGAAGTTTATGTCACTCAACCTAAGGGCTTTGTCGATCCACTTCATCCCAATAAAGTTTACAAGGTGGTCGAGGCTCTTTATGGACTTCATCAGGCTCCTAGAGCTTGGTATGAGCGTCTCTCAACTTTCTTGTTGAAACATGGCTATAGGAGAGGCACAATTGATAAAACACTATTTCTTAAGAGGAACACCAAGGACATTATCCTTGTTCAAGTGTATGTGGACGATATTATTTTTGGTTCTACTAAAAAGGAATGGTGTGATGAGTTTGAACGACTGATGAAGGGTGAATTTCAGATGAGTGCTATGGGAGAGCTTACATTTTTCATTGGTCTTCAAGTCAAGCAACAGTCGGATGGGATCTTCATAAGTCAAGATAAGTATGTTCATGAGATCCTTCAGAAGTTTGATATGGATCCTCTTAGACCAGCAACAACACCTTATGAAGTTGCTAAAGTCAAACTCAAGACTGAGCCAGATCCTCCGGTAAATGTTCACATGTACAGGTCTATGATTGGCTCACTCATGTATTTGACTGCATCACGTCCAGATATCATGTTTGCAGTAAGTGCTTGTTCTAGACATCAGGTGGCTCCAACGGTTTCTAACTTGAATGTAGTCAAGAAGATTTTCAAGTACATCAAGGCTCAACCCAAACTCGGCTTGTGGTATCCTAAAGAATCACCTTTTGTTCTTGAAGCATATAGTGATAGTGACTATGCAGGTGCTAATAATGACATGAAATCTACTACTGGTGGTTTTCAATTTTTGGGTCGAAGACTTATTTCACGGCAATGCAAGAAACAGACGATCGTAGCTACTTCTTCAACAGAAGCTGAATACGTTGATGCCGCTAGCTGTTGTGGACAAGTTTTGTGGATCCAAAATCAGATGCTAGATTATGGGTTCAATTTTATGAACACCAAAATTTTCATTGACAACCAAAGCACTATCTGCATTGTGAAGAATCTTGTTTTTCATCAACGTACAAAGCATATTGAAATTCGGCACCATTTTATACGGGATGCCAATGAGAAGAAGTTGATACAGGTTCTTAAGGTTCATACAGATGATAATGTTGCTGATCTGTTGACTAAAGCCTTTGATGGTCCTCGGTTCAACCACTTGGTGGTTCACATTGGGATGGTCAATCCTTGATACCTAGGATTGAGGGGAGGCTAAGCCTAAGGGGAGGCTTAGTGTACATATTTACTTGCACAGACTAACATATTGGTAGATTTTAACAACAGATTGAATGGGTTCTTATGGTGTGTGTTACTCCTAGTGGAGGTTTTTGCTCACTTCTGATGGTTGTCTTCATTAATGATTGGCTTCTAGTCCTTAATGGTTAGCTTCTGGTCGTTCTAGGTTGGCTTCTAGTGGATAAAAATCCTTCTTTGTCAAGTGATGGTTGGCTTCTAGTCTTGGTTTGGGACACTGTTCACTTTATTGACTTCTGTTGACCACATTATGCTTCTAGTGTTGACCATTGTGCGCTTTGACTTTTAGTCAACGCATGCAAATTCTGGTATATATCCTCTTATTTAACTTTGGTAAATTGGGATTTGCAAATAATGTTAAAAGGGGCAAGTGGTTACTTTGCATTAACTGCCTAATTTGAAAGGGCAACCCTCATTATTAGGGGTCAATGAATAGTTACTAGACCATTATTTATGGTCAATAACCCCCTTGACTCATTCATCACAATCATAACACACACACATCCGCTCCTACTCTCTCAAACCCTAACAAATCATCTTCCATTCCTTCTGATCAACATCAATGGCTGCTTTGGTCTACCAACCCACTCACAATAAGGTCGCTTATCTAGGAGATGGTCCTCAACGTGATGACTTCACAGACATTCTGGAGTTTATTGAGGCTTCTAACCTTAGGTATGATTTTACTATGTGCCCCATTGTTTATGATAGTGTAATCCGTTAGTTTTGGGATTCTGCTACTCTTGTGGCTTTGGTTGGTCGTCCACGTGAACTCCATGCTACCATTGATGGCCGTTCTTATGTGGTTACTGAAGCTTCTATTAGGAGTTCCCTTCATCTTCAAGATGAAGGTGGTGTTGTTTCCATCCCCAATGCTGAGGTTTTGGAGGGGATGGCTGCTATTGGGTATAATCATGGGGGGAAGTTTAACTTCCAAAAGAATTGGTTATCCCCCCAATGGAAGCTTCTAGTGCACTTTTTGATTCATTGTTTAAGCCCCAAGTCTGGGAGTTGGGATGCTTTTCCTACTCCTTTGGCTACTGGTCTAATCTGTATAGCACAGGGTAGGGTATTTAATTTCTCTCGCTATTTGTTTGATGGGATGGTTAGCAATCTGTCTAGTACTGGTTCTAGGAAGAAATTTTTGATGTATCCTAGGTTTTTACAGCAGATACTTGTTTGTTTACCTCGTGATAGGGAGGAGTATGAGCCTTCTAAGCTTACTGCTAAAGTATACTATAACATGGCTCATGGGTTTAGAGGGGAGTGGAGGCCCCTTACTGATGCAATGCTGGGCCTTGCTCAAGGTCCTCCTGATGTTGTTCCTCCGGTTGACCAAGCCGAGGAGGAACCTCAATTAGGTGATGACCCAATGGAGGAGGAGCATCCTGCTGGTGGTGCACCTAATGTGGTTGTGGAAGAGCTGGTTGAGGAGGTGGTGGTTTAAAGGCCATCCACTTCCACGGTTGCCCCCTCTTTGATGCCATATTCGTCTCCATTTGTGGATACCCCCCTCCTAGTCCTGTCCCTCTTTCTTCTGATAAGCCTTCTGGTTCTCGTGCTCATGATGATGACCCCTTTGTTGCTTCTGGTTCCAATGACGCCTTCTCGGATCCAAGTACTCTTGGTGGGAAAGCGGAGGAGCCTATTACACTTACTTCTTTGCTTGATCTCATGCACAGGTACCATGAACGGATTCTTTCTTTGGAGGCGGATTTGAATCAACATCGTAAGCTTACCAGGGAATTTGTTCTTCCCATGGCTGACCGGATTAAAGCCTTGGAGACACAGCAGAGGCGAAGGAAGAAGCATGTGGTTCAATCTGATTCTGATGAGGAGGTTGAAGATCTTGTGGAGGATGGTTTGAATTTGTTGGCGAAGGATGCCTTTGCTGATAATTTATATGATGATCTGCCGATTCCTCCTACTTCCTCAAGCATTCTTTCTCCTGCTGTTGTCCCTACACCAAAGGAAGATGTTGCTGGTACTACTGCTGGTTCCACTGCTGGACCATCTCATAATCCAAAGGGGAAAGCCCCCATGACTGATGCTCCCTCACCCCCTCGCAAGCGTACACGCAGACAACTTGAGGAGGATAGGTTGGGTGAGGAGGCTGCACAAAGGATGCAAGCGGAGATTGATCAAGCTGCTCGGGCTGAGGAGGAATCTCTTCAGAAGCAGAGACGTGAACAGTTGCAGCATGATGCTATGCATTGGGATGATAGTGATTGGATGCAGGGTGCTTACTATTCTTACATCGGATTATTCACAGTTCACTGATCTCTTGGGTTCGGATGTTAATGAGCATAATTGTATTCCTCGAGCCATGGTTTTAATGCGTAAGAAACAGTTAGCGCTTGCTGCTCAACTTCGTGAAAAACGTAAGAACAGGCCTTTGACGAAAACCGAGGAGAAAAAGTTGATGCAGCGGTATGTGAAGTATCAGTCGGCTGCTTATTTCACTGTTGGTTGGACAGGGGAACGGGTTCGGACATTGTCTTTTGCTGAGCTTAAGGCGCTCTATGAACGAATGATCAAGCATCAGAGCAAACCTATTCCGGAGCGTTTCATCTATCGTCCTCCTCCACGCGTGGTTCCTACTTCTTAACCTGCTGTTGCTTCTGGTTCTACATCTGATGCTCCTCTTGGTTCTGCTGCTATTCCATCGGTTGTTGATGTTTCTACTGGTGGTACCACCCTACACCTTCGGTTGCTCCTCCTGTTTCATCTCTAGGTCCTACTACCACCACCACCTATGCTACCACTACCAACACCACTGCTACTCCGGCTATGGCACCACCATCACCACCCGTGACTGTTCCTCAACCTATTCCTTCTTCTGGTGCAGCTCCTGTTGATCCTTTGGATGGGCAAGGTATTGATTCTACTTCTGCTGATCCTACTCCTGCTGCAAAGGTAAAGGTAAAGGTTGAACCCTCTCCTGGTGCTCCCACTCCTCGCCGTTCCATCCGCAAGCAGTTGGCTAGACGTACTAGACGTGGCAAGTCTGTTCCCTATGAGAAGCGTGCTCCCGAAAATCTTATTGATGCAGCTTCCGATAGTGACTCAGAATTGCCATTGGGTAATGGATCTATTACAGGTTGGACGGTTATGCCTTCCACGACTCTACCTGGTACTGTCTCCCATTGGATTACCATTAGTGATGGTTATGTTCGGTATGCTTCGGGTTTGCAAGGTATTTTGTCCTGGGCAGATCGTAAAGATCTTATGGCATTGTATGGGTTTGTGGATGCTGGTATGCCTGTTCATCCCAGTGAAGTGCCCTCCTGGCCTGGTCTGAGAATGTGGGCTGATTTGAAAATGATGCTTGATTCCCCTCCTCATGCTCCCCTTTCTGGTGTCTGGAAGGACCAGCCAACATGGGTTATCACGGGATGGAATTATATGCTGGTTGTGGTGTGCATGTCTTGGATTTGGAGTCTGGTGCTATGGTGTTCATGCTCACAGATTTGGACTATCCGTTGACGATTGCTTCGATGGAGGCCATGCTTGCTTATCACTTGCAGATTTCTAATGCCCCTTTCGGGAATGAGTCTTCTATGGCAACTACACTGGTGGAAGGGATCCAAGCTCGATTGCAAGCTGATAAGGTGGCTGCTTCTGGTCTGTGATGTGGTTGGTTTGTAAGTTTTTGTGTTTTGTGTTTTTTGTTCATCTGTTCATACTGCAGTTCTTTTCACCAATATGTATAGTGATTGGTGACTTTCATTCATTATAGTTAAAAAAAACAAAAACTTTTTATATAATATCTGCTTATACTTTAACCAAATCATGGATTTTACACTTGTGAATAATATACCATCTGCTTATACTGTTTCAAAACTTTGGGTTCCTGTTGCTGATTCACACTTGTGCTGGTTGATTGTTTCATCTGGTGTTGGACTTGGTCCTCACAACAAATGGTCCTCAACTCACCATGTCTAACTGACAAGAAAGAGTTGATTCACCTTGAGGGTACGGCTCCTGGTGTGATTCTCAAATCCGTTGATGGTTGCCAGGTTACCCAAAACTAGATGGTTTTCACTTGCCATGGTTGTAAAACCCGCATGCTTTTACCATGCATAGTACCCTTAGGATCGTACGTACTAGATTAAAACTTTCCTAATATAGCATGATTACAATTACGTGTTAGGAGTTTACGTATTACGTACGTGTTAGAACACGATAAGTATTTACTACGCACGATCATGTAATAATTATTTAACGATAATGAATCACGAACATGCGATCAAGAAATCATGAACGTAATTAAAACACGAACTATTATTAATTACGTATATATATTTATTACGAGCGTAATTAAATATATTAGATCACGGTATTTACGTAACGAGAACATTTAAAACACGAACATAAATAATCTCAAACGTGTAACTAAATAACGAGACACGCAAAAAGGTACGGGTACCCCAAGTGGGGTCCCTACCCGCGACCAACAAGGACAAATGGGCCAAGCCCATTTGTCAAATTTACTAAAGGGGGTTATTTACTTTTACACTACACAAAATAAACTTTACAGAAGATTTTAAGAAAACCTAAAACCTCCTTCCCTTTGTCTCTTTGTGCCGCCACCTTACAAACACCATACAAGGTGATTTTTGATCTTTGATCTTGAAGTTTTGGTGATTGATCGTGTTTGTTCTTCGTCCTCTTGATCCACGAATTCGGTAAAACCTTTTTAAACCTTTTCTTTTGATTTAATCTTTTTATAAATTATGAACATGTGATGTTTTTATATAAACATAATAATTAAGCATAGATCTAACATGTTTTGGTGTTAAATTAAATCAAAAGGTTGTTTTTAAGGGGGTGTTTGTTTGGTCGCAAACTGCAACCGAACCCGAATGGGTTTCGGCTTGCCAAGCCGACCACCACCAAGACCATATGGTCTTGGTTGGTGCGTGTGGGTCCCACTGCAGCAAGGGAAACACGGGGTACCCCGAGTTGGTTCGGGGTACGGTGTCGATTTCATGTCCGGTTCATGTTTTAGTCTAGATCCGGTTCATGGTGTATGTTAGTTTTTTTTATGTTTATGAACTTATGTTAAAATTAAATTAATAAAATGATGTGATTAATTTAATAACATGACTTAGGTTATTTAATTATTAATGATCATGAAATTATTTTAACCTAAGTATTTATATATTTAAGACTTATAATTAATTAATTATTTTAAAACCATGGATATAATTAATTAATTAACATGACTTAGGTTATATTATTATTATATAATAATACATATTTTAACCTAAGTATTTAACTTATTTAATTAAAAACATGTTATAGTTTAATTAAATATTATAACCTATAGTTTAATTTAATTACATGAAATAATTATTAAACTATACACTATACTTAGAAAATAATCATGAAAAACACTTAGGCTTATATACTTAGCTTATTTAGCCAGCTTATTCTAATTATGGAAACTTTCTATTTTTAGAAACTTAATTATATAAGGCAGCTAATCTATTTATGGAAACCAACTATTTTTAAAAACTTATTTATTTCAGGCATCTAATCTAATTATGGAAACTTATTTAATTAAGGAAGCTAATCTATTTATGGAAACTTTCTATTTTTAGAAACTTATCTATTTTAAGCAGTAAATCTATTTTTAGAAACTTTCTATTTTTGGAAACTTTCTATTTTTGGAAACTTTCTATTTTTAGAAACTTTCTATTTTTGGTAACTTTCTATTTCGGAAACTTTCTATTTTTGGAAACTTTCTATTCTAGGAAACCTGCTATTTTTGGAAAGTTACTTATTATTACACAGTAAGTATAATAACACATGAAATACCAGAAATACTTAATCAGATTAAACAGAATATAAGATAAAACACAGTTAAAGGCTTAGAAACAGTAAAACATGGTAAGAACACATAAAATAAGCTAAGACATGACATAAAACCAGCTATGTATTTAGTAAGCAGTTACTTATTCATGTACGTATTTATGTAGTACTAGTGATTCGGAAGTAGGATTTCTCGCAGTTCGTCTTTCTCGTTCACTGGACATAAGGTACGGATTCCCGTCGTTTCAGTATGGACATTCTTTCCTTATTAGGATTCCCCGTATGCAGCCAACTGTTTTCCCGTAGTATAAGTTATGTGTTTGATTGCTTATGTTTAATTACGATTACCTATAGCCATATACATGCATGACCAGTTTCACCTAGTTATGGAGGTACCATAACCATAACATTAGAGGCACTGATGTTATGACTTCACCACGGCGGAGTGATTGCTCTTGGCGTCCCTTCAGCTTTTGGCCATTTATTTATATTTATCATGTGGGGCGTATGGGTGCATCCTAGTTACATGTTTTATTCAGGATTTCATGGTGAATGTGGTGTGTGCCTTGCATCCTTCACGAGGAGCTGATCCCTCCTACCCAAAACCAG
Source organism: Glebionis coronaria (assembly GCA_025667525.1). Classification (NCBI taxonomy): domain Eukaryota; kingdom Viridiplantae; phylum Streptophyta; class Magnoliopsida; order Asterales; family Asteraceae; genus Glebionis; species Glebionis coronaria. The sequence continues at coordinate 194,322,047 of CM046881.1, read as the reverse complement.
TATATTAAATTAGAGGCAGCCCCTCTAATTTGCATGATGAGGTCACCCCTCCAAGTATTCATGCACGGTGTATTTTCATGACCTATATTGGCTAATGGTAAAATATGTTAAACAGTTTTCATAAGATAAACATAAGGCTTTTCAAACTATAAAACCAGTTTTATGAACATGTTCCAGGTTTTCTAGGACTTATACATTTCCGCTGCTATTAAGCCTCTATTTATGTTTTAGTCACTTATACTATGTCTATATCCGTGCACTGAGCGTTTTGCTCAGCCGTTACTTTCATTTCCATGTCCCAAAACGGCAGGTACCTAGGGAAGACTCGAGCATTTGGAGGACGTGCATAGGATGGAAGCTGCCAGAGACTTCTTTTCTTTTTTGCCTTCATATACTTATGCTTGTTTAGTCTTTCATTCATTTCCTTTGCTTTATTATGTTTTGGGCTTATGTTTGGGAACCGATGTTTGATTTCGGTTTACCCTATGGTCATGTAATGTTTTAGACATTTATCCTTGTATGCTTTGATGACACGCCATAATTACGCGTGACATTCCATTATCAAAATGGGGTGTTACAATTATGGTATCAGAGCCAATGCTTCGACCTGTAGGCTCTAAAACTCGACCTGTGACTAGTCGGTAGTCACCAGGAGCTTCCTAAGCCAACGTCTATTATTCTACGTATTGATGTTTTCAGCGCATTGTTGTTTTAACCATGATGTTTTCAGCACATTGAGGTTTTAACCTTGAGGTTTTCATCGATATTGTTTTGCTAATATGGATGGACAACCGTCATTCATATTTAGTTATGTGTCATTGTGTCATGCATAATGTTCCTCGTGAACTGTGGCTATGTGGACTGAACCCCAGTAGTTCATAATTAGTCACATAAAATTTTATTCTGATAAGTTTTGACATATGAGTTTCATTTATTTATGTTTCATGTATCATTGTTGCAGGGATTATGACTAAGTAATGGTTGGTACAGGACTGACCCTATTTAGTCGCATGTGCTTTTATCGAAACTTTTAATTTTGGGACCGACCCATAGGCGTCCCCTCGCACATATAAAAGGTTTTTATAAACTAACATTACGCATTCATGCACTGTTTTCATGCATAAAATTTTTCTCATGATTTATTGGCATAAATTTTTTTTTATGTCCCCTCATAAGTTACTATGTTTTTTTATGTCAAGTATGTTTTCATACTGTCATGGTTAACTTTGGTTTCATGCTGATTATGTTATACACTCCTTTATGATAGATCGTTTTATGTTTGTAAAACCCGTATTTAAGAATTTCCAAATATTAAATACGCACGCTCAGTTTCAGTTAAATATTATAAATATTAATTATTTAGGAAAGAATTATTAAGTTTCAAAAATTTAAGTTTCAGAAAATATTACGTATGTATGGTTATTATACAGAAATAATTAAACGTAATTACGCAGCCTTGGTTTTATTTAAAACGTTACGTAGTTAATTATTTCAGAAAATAATTAATAGTAATTAGTCAAAGTATTATGTAAGTAACCATTATTCAGCATTACGTATGTATTTATTTTCAGTATAATAAATAAATACATGACGAGATTTAAAAACGAACACGCAAGTTAAATGTGTATAAACGAAGCGAAACGAAAACGCGAAATAGTATATATGGGCTGTTTGGCCGTTTGAAACAAAGGAAAACAGAAAAGGGTTTGGGCTTGAGCCCAACCCATTGCCAAAAAAAAAAAAAAAACAAAACAGTCGGGGGTTATTTTCCATTTTTTTATATATCAGTAATCTCAAAACAAACAAAAAAAGAAAAAAAAAGGAACGTAGGGTTTTGTGATGGCCACCGACAGAAAAAGAAAGGGATTCGACGTGTGTTTTGATCATGGTTTCAAGTGCTCATATTGTCATTCATTATTCAGTCTACGGTAATGGCTCCTTTCTTTTTCTCTTTTATCACGAATTTCGGTTGTAATCAAGAACGAGTGAATCAAATACTTGAAAACATGATAAATGAAACATTGAGGGTGTCGGGTTTTGGGTTTGGTCACAAAACCGAGAGCCAAAGGCTCTCGGTGTGTTGCTGTTCGAACCGACCGAGACCACAGCAAGGTCTCGGTGGTGTTTGACTAACCGACGCAGCCCTGGAACAACAAGGGGTTGTTGATTTTCTCTTGGTGTAATCGAGACCTAGTGTCTCGGTGAAACCTTGTTGACCAACCGCAGCCTAAACACAAAACAGAAAAGGGGTATTGCATATAAGGGGGTGTTTGGGCTTATATGCAGTAGAAAATGATTCAGGGGTGTTTGGGTCTAATAAGCAGTGGGAACCACTGCATAGACAGTGCGAACAATATAGAGAGCAGTGGGTACTTCTTAATCAGAAACTAATAAGATTTAATTCAGAAATTAGCGACAGTTTAGCGACGACATTTTCTGTCGCAGTTTCCTTAGCAGATTTGGGGACAGTTTTGACCACAGCTTTTAGCGACAGTTAGAACTAGTTAGCGACAGAAATTTCTGTCGCTAATCCAATTTTGGATTTAGTAAGTTTGATGGCTTGCTTTAGTGCGGCCGAGAGGGGGGTATCTCGGTAGGCTCGGGATGGATTTAAAGGATAAAAAAGACGACTTAATTATACCTTATTTAATTCACTTTTGTAATTAAAGGTTTTAAATGATTTATGTAGTAAATTAAATTATTTATATTAAAATAGTTTTATAAAATTTAAAAGGGTATAATTTTATTAAATGAATTAAAATATTTTTTTCGAAATTTTCTTAATTAGGAAACTTTCTATTTCTAGCAGGTTACCAAATATAGAGTTAGTATAACGTCAGAATACGTGTTATGCTGTAATTAATAGTAGAACGAAAATATGTTAAAAGGAAATATTAGAATACTCAGACTTATCAGTTTATATACATACAGTATTCCAAGAATAATATAAATAACGGGAAACAGTATAAAACAGTGAAAAATAAATAAATATCAGTCGACTTATTACGCATCCGTTATTTATGTAGTAACCATGAAGTCGGAATAGATCTTTCAGCTTTCAGTCTTATCTCATTACTGGACACGAGGTACGGATTTTCCGTCCTTTAAGTAAGGACTTCCTTTCTATGCATGATTAGGATTCCCCGTCTTCAGCCAAATGTTTTTCCCCAGTATATGTTTAAGTTTATCAGTAATCATGTTAATAACTACATAAATTGCCTGAGCATTATATACAAGCACGACCAGTTTATGTACTAGTTACGGAGGTACCGTAACCACGACACTAGAGGCACCGGTGTCGTGACTCACATGCAGGAGAGTGATATCCTACATCGTCCCACTCAGCTCAGCTTGGCCATTTTATCAGTATTATTAGTGGGGCGTATGGATGCATCCTAGGCTACAGTTTACAGTTTAGCAGGTGAATGTGGTGTGTGCTCTACATCCTTCACATTGGAGCTGATCCCTCCACCCAGCACAGTTATTTAGAGGTCACCCCTCTATAGCATGACGAGGTCACCCCTCTAGTTATTCATGCACGGTTGTTACAGCACGTGACCTATATAAGCTCTGGCAAATAAAATACAGTAATTGCAAGTTTTCAGAACTAATAGTTATATTTCAGTATCAGTATATATGAACCAGGTTTCTCAGATTTTATGCAGAGTTCTACCACATGTTACATATCATTCTTACAGCTTCAGTATTCCATCGCCTGTTTCATTCAGTATATTCTAATCATGTTTTATATCCGTTCACTGAGCGTTATGCTCAGCCGTAGTTCCTTTCATGTTCTAACGGCAAGTACACCAGGACGTTCTTAGGATTCTGAGAGCATGTGCATTTGGATGGAAGCTATCCAGACTTCTTATTTTATGCATTTCTTACATTATTCTGCTTATTTGGACATTGTTTAGTCCTTTCCTTCGGTATTTTTACTTTTCATGTTTTGGGCTTATGTTGGATTACCGATGTTTGATTCTGGTATTCCTTTATGGTCAGTTAATGTTTTAGGACATTTACCTTATGCTTTGATAACACGCCATAAATACACGTAATGGTCCACTTATCCAAGTGGGGTGTTACAATGTTCCTTCATGTTGATTACGTCTTCATGTTGATTACGTCTTACGCCTCTTTTGTTATTTATGCTTTCACGCAAGACATTGTTGGATTTCATTGAATTCTGCTTTCATGATAGTCATGGTTGGTTTTCATTGATCATGCTGTCAGGCAAATCATCGTTGAATTTTGTGTAACCACACTTTAGCGTTTCTCTATGCAACCAGAATGAGGTATATACTGGCATTGCCAGGTTATCATGATGGTTTTCCTAACCGTTTAACCGATATACTTTCTTTAGATCATGATAAATGATCGACCCCATACCGATCATTTCATGTGCATTCCACGTGTACTCCACGTACCGTATTTCATGTGTATTACACGTACCTAAATCCATGTGTATTTCACTTGCAATACTGCACGAGTATTCGCTAGTCGATTCTGAATCATCTCAGGCATATGTCCACTTGCTAATACTCTACAAATTGTTGATACCGCTCATAACTTGGAGATGTTACTAAAGGTTGATGCTGCTGACGTTCGGAGACGCTACGAGATGCGGATGCTGTTCACAACCTGGAGATCCTACAAGACGAAGACAAAGGCGTCAGAGCAAAGCAATTGGACGAGAAGATGCTTCACCATCAGACGATTCCCATCAATCATTGTCCCTAATTCTTAGTTACATGTCACACGTCATTCGGCTGTTATTTCAGCTATATGAGTGCAAACCGGTACCAGCCGGCCACTCAGCTGAATAGTTACATGAATCACGGTCATGAGAATGACCATCATGGAACTGACAGACAGGACGATAGTAACCACTACTATGACAGCAACTATCCTAGGAATCGCAACCGAAACTCTGGCCACAGACGTGATCAGAAATACAAGGATTAGTAGTCCAAATGATCTGCCAATCCTGGCATAATAACCTTAATTTGTGGTTATTTTTGTTTCACATCTCGAGACACATGTCAAGACATCAGTCAAGACACATGTCTCACGTATACTTTCTGAATACACATGTCAAGACATCAATCAAGACACATGTCTCACGTATACTTTCTGAAGACACATGTCAGGACACCAGTCAAGACATATGTCATGCTTATAGTTCCAAGAAACGAGTCAAGACACATGAATCACGTCTAACTATGGAACATTTCTAAGAAATTCAGGGTACCCTCCAAGGGTATATCTATTTTGTTGTGCCATGTATTAATCAGGCCACAAGAATTTCAATACCATTATCGGCGCATCAGTGAGAACTGTCACGTTGTCGATGTCACTTTCATTTCTTTCACCATAGTTCATATATTCATGACCATGACGGCCGCCTTTCGTATTCCCACGCATACGAAGGTTTTCCTTCAGTTTAATGATGAGATCCAAGCTGCTAACGCATTTCCTCGGACAGACACGAGATGAATTTTATCCTAATTATGTACTATGAACACCACACCATGCTATGATTTATAATTATGTACAATAATGTTCAGGCTCCTGAATACATTCAGCTTGATTTTCTATCGGGAAAATATGTACAAATTATCTATGCTTACAAGCATTTGCGTTGTTAGCCATGGTTGCAAAAATTTTCTAGCTGTCAGTAAGACACGACCACATAATTCTTTTACGCATAGCCAATTGATTATTCTAAAGTCTTCCTATACATTCCAGAAGAATCTGCAAGGAGAAGGATGGTACCATGAGATTATGTGTCGACTACCGTTGACTTAAACAAATCACCATTCATGACCGTTATTCTCCTCCACGTATTGACGCCATGTCCAATCAATCGTATAGTGTTAATCACTTTTCCAAGATCGAACGCATGCTGCCAACAGTGACGAGTGAAAAAGCAGGACATGTCCATGACTGCTATTCATACACGACTCGGTCATTCTAGATTTATGATTTTGAATTAGTCTCATCAATGCTCCAACACCATTAAGGACTTAATAAATTGAGTTTCCATGAAATCCTAAACAAATTCATCAGCGTTTTCATTGAGGATAACCTGATTTCCTCTAAGCCTAGAGAAGAACAGGAAGACCATATCTGCACTATGTTGCAAATTCTATGACAAGAGAAATTTTACCCTGGATTTTTTTTCCCAATATCAATTCTGTTTGATTATAGTGACAAACTGAATCACATGGGTTTCTATGGTTAATCTTACCATGACTCAGCTTATGCGTAAAGGAGAGAACCCTACACTACATTAGGTGTTCTAGAAAATTCTACGCTAGGAGAAGTCTAGATTCAGAGACTCAGAGTTTCACAAACTCCTATGTATCAAGTTCTACGAAGCAAGATACAGTTACGTTCATATCTAGGTACCTGACATACCAACAGGTTAAGATAGGACACCAACAAACTGGGATGTTTTCATCATATGAAATTGTGAATCGAAAAAGGACAAGATCTCCATGGATTTTAGTTACCAGATTTCAGCAAACTCAGAAGAAGCATGATGCTATCTGGGTTATTGTCAACAGTTTGATCAAGTCTGCAGAATCCTTACATCCGTATGGATATCAGAACCAACAGATTGATCGGACATGTTCCAGCCAAGGCTCATCCGATCACTTGGCAATCCCTCAGTTATCGGGTCAGACAAATATTCACAATTGTACTCCTAAATTACTTAACGTCTTAATTCTGATTCCACGACTTGCTTTCGCGCTCGCGTTCATGACACTATTCATGTTCATGATCGTATTTTGGCTTACGATTTTACGTTCATTTCTTTTCTCATTCTGGGTAGTTTGCAAGAACTTGAGATACCAGACCCAAGTTTAGTATAACTCTCCATCATCAGATAGACGTTTCACGTCGTATTCCACGTCTCACCTTGTAGCGTTTGGCGTTACCGCCATTATATTCTGTGATCACGATATGTTTCACATGTCATGTTCATTCCACGTTCCTCATATCATGATCAAGATATGTTACACGTATCATGGATCATGATATGTTTACTCAGACTACACTCGCCATATCTCCACGTAGCACGTTCAAAAATTTTCACGTATCACGTTCAAAAATTTTCACGTACTACGTTTCTTTATGTCTCACGCATCGTTTCTAATTATCAGTTAAGTCAGATTGTCTTGCATCGTAACATTTCAGTTACCCTAGCACGTTAACTCTTATTTTCCTCGATCGAATTTAGGGGCTCTACCTTCCATAGATAACCAAGAATTTCTTCGTATTCTAAGTCAAGGTCAGGAGGACCAAGATTTATCATTAGGGTCAAGATCTTCTGAAGGAACCGTTCCAAGAGGGAGGCCACTAGGAAATGGACAAGTTCATCCGAACTTTTATCCGTTTTTCTCTTATCAACTAGATATGTCCTTTCAGTCACGTCACGTACCATGTCCTTTCAAGACATGTCACGTTCCGCGTTCCTTCTGCCAGGAAACCTGTACGTTCATTAATCTTACATACCCTCTCAGTTTGATTCGGGTATGTTTCTCTTTCAGTTACGTTATCTATAATTCGGGGACGAATTATTCTTTTTAGGGGGGAAGAGTTGTAAAACGCGCATGCTTTTACCATGCATAGTACCCTTAGGATCGTACGTACTAGATTAAAACTTTCCTAATATAGCATGATTACAATTACGTGTTAGGAGTTTACGTATTATGTACGTGTTAGAACACGATAAGTATTTACTACGCACGATCATGTAATAATTATTTAACGATAATGAATCACGAACATGCGATCATTAAATCATGAACGTAATTAAAACACGAACTATTATTAATTACGTATATATATTTATTACAAGCGTAATTAAATATATTAGATCACGGTATTTACGTAACGAGAACATTTAAAACACGAACATAAATAATCACAAACGTGTAACTAAATAACGAGACACGGAAAAAGGTACGGGTACCCCAAGTGGGGTCCCTACCCGCGGCCAACAAGGACAAATGGGCCAAGCCCATTTGTCAAATTTACTAAAGGGGGTTATTTACTTTTACACTACACAAAATAAACTTTACAAAAGATTTTAAGAAAACCTAAAACCTCCTTCCCTTTGTCTCTTTGTGCCGCCGCCCTACAAACACCATACAAGGTGATTTTTGATCTTTGATCTTGAAGTTTTGGTGATTGATCGTGTTTGTTCTTCGTCCTCTTGATCCACGAATTCGGTAAAACCTTTTTAAACCTTTTATTTTGATTTAATCTTTTTATAAATTATGAACATGTGATGTTTTTATAAAAACATAAAAATTAAGCATAGATCTAACATGTTTTGGTGTTAAATTAAATCAAAAGGTTGTTTTTAAGGGGGTGTTTGTTTGGCCACAGGCTGCAACCGAACCCGAATGGGTTTCGGCTTGCCAAGCCGACCACCACCAAGACCATATGGTCTTGGTTGGTGCATGTGGGTCCCACGACAGCAAGGGAAACACGGGGTACCCCGAGTTGGTTCGGGGTACGGTGTCGATTTCATGTCCGGTTCATGTTTTAGTCTAGATCTGGTTCATGGTGTATGTTAGTTTTTTTTATGTGTATGAACTTATGTTAAAATTAAATTAATAAAATGATGTGATTAATTTAATAACATGACTTAGGTTATTTAATTATTAATGATCATGAAATTATTTTAAACTAAGTATTTATATATTTAAGACTTATAATTAATTAATTATTTTAAAACCATGGATATAATTAATTAATTAACATGACTTAGGTTATATTATTAATATATAATAATACATATTTTAACCTAAGTATTTAACTTATTTAATTAAAAACATGTTATACTTTAATTAAATATTATAACCTATAGTTTAATTTAATTACATGAAATAATTATTAAACTATACACTATACTTAGAAAATAATCATGAAAAACACTTAGGCTTTTATACTTAGCTTATTTAACTAGCTTATTTCTAATTATGGAAACTTTCTATTTTTAGAAACTTAATTAAATAAGGCAGCTAATTTATTTATGGAAACCAACTATTTTTAGAAACTTATTTATTTCAGGCAGCTAATCTAATTATGGAAACTTATTTAATTAAGGCAGCTAATCTATTTATGGAAACTTTCTATTTTTAGAAACTTATCTATTTTAAGCAGTAAATCTATTTTTGGAAACTTTCTATTTTTGGAAACTTTCTATTTTTGGAAACTTTCTATTTTTGGAAACTTTCTATTTTTGGAACCTTTCTATTTTTGGAAACTTTCTATTTTAGGAAACCTGCTATTTTTGGAAAGTTACTTATTATTACACAGTAAGTATAATAACACATGAAATACCAGAAATACTTAATCAGATTAAACAGAATATAAGATAAAACACAGTTAAAGGCTTAGAAACAGTAAAACATGGTAAGAACACATAAAATAAGCTAAGACATGACATAAAACCAGCTATGTATTTAGTAAGCAATTACTTATTCATGTACGTATTTATGTAGCACTAGTGATTCGGAAGTAGGATTTCTCGAAGTTCGTCTTTCTCGTTCACTGGACATAAGGTACGGATTCCCGTCCTTTCAGTATGGACATTCTTTCCTTATTAGGATTCCCCGTATGCAGCCAACTGTTTTCCCGTAGTATAAGTTATGTGTTTGATTGCTTATGTTTAATTACGATTACCTATAGCCATATACATGCATGACCAGTTTCACCTAGTTATGGAGGTACCATAACCATAACATTAGAGGCACTGATGTTATGACTTCACCACGGCGGAGTGATTGCTCGTGGTGTCCCTTCAGCTTTTGGCCATTTATTTATATTTATCATGTGGGGCGTATGGGTGCCTTCTAGTTACATGTTTTATTCAGGATTTCATGGTGAATGTGGTGTGTGCCTTGCATCCTTCACAAGGAGCTGATCCCTCCTACCCAAAACCAGTATATTAAATTAGAGGCAGCCCCTCTAATTTGCATGATGAGGTCACCCCTCCAAGTATTCATGCACGGTGGATTTTCATGACCTATATTGGCTAATGGTAAAATATGTTAAACAGTTTTCATAAGATAAACATAAGGCTTTTCAAACTATAAAACCAGTTTTATGAACATGTTCCAGGTTTTCCAGGACTTATAAGGCTTAAAATAACGTTATCGGAAAGACACACGTATTATGATCGTGTCAAGCTTGATTTTATTTTATAATCGAAATATAAATATCGAAACTTCATTTGACCATTAAACTTAATGGTCAAAATTTCACTTGAGTTTAACTAAGCTTTCAGTTTCATGCTTGAAGTTGAGTTCAGTTAATTACATGACACTTTCGATCTAGTTTGTTTGAAATGCGATGTAGGCCGGTTATAAAATATCGTAAAAAACTACTAAGAGGACATTATTGTAAATCTATTATTCATTAGAGCTTAGGCTAGGTGCGGACTAATCGCACGAAATTTTACTAATCAGCCTTATTAACCAATTGGGTTAAAAGAATCGGTAAACATATGGAATATTGAGATAAAAATCGGCAAAATAAGGCATAAAAAGGTCAGATAGAGAAAATTTTGGCTAAATCACGCATATAGTTCTAAATTTTAATACTTATATATATAACCAAATTCGATTTATCCCCGCCTAACCGTCTGATTGCTAGATGATATCCAACTGCCCATGGTGCCTAAGGATTTTCACAACCATACAAATCTACGTAATATTTTTTATTTTTGTAAAATACAATAAAAAATATGTATCGATTGTGCTAATAGACATATACATTAGGTGTTTTATTTAAATACCAGTACAATAAGACACGACGAACTAGTATTTAATAAAAATTATCGTATTAGGACTTAAATATCAAGTGTCATATTAAGTTTCTTTTATAATAAAACCTAAGTAAATAAGTGTCCTATAAACTTTTACTTAATATGACCTATATACTAATTCTTCATTATGCGACCAAACCATATAAGTGTCGTATAAAATCTTACCTAATATGACACATATACGTGTGTCGTATTAGACTCTATATAAAACGACCTCCATGACTTAGAGTCCTATAAAGCTTAAGATAATATGACCTGAATACCAAGTGTCGTATTATGTTGTGTCATTACGAGACTCAAATGAGTAAATGTCTTATAAAACCCATCTAATAAGATCAATATGCAAAATGTCCTATTAGGTTCCATGATAATAGGACTCCTAAACCAATTCGTCATATTATATGTGTTTTTAGGACGCTGCTTAAAAAGGCGTCCCAGGAAAAGGTCCTAAAAGGCCCTTTTTTGTAGTGTTAGTCACTTATACTATGTCTATATCCGTGCACTGAGCGTTTTGCTCAGCCGTTACTTTCCTTTCCATGTCCCAAAACGGCAGGTACCCTAGGGAAGACTCGAGCATTTGGAGGACGTGCATAGCATGGAAGTTGCCAGAGACTTCTTTTCCATTTTGCCTTCATATACTTATGCTTGTTTAGTCTTTCATTCATTTCCTTTGCTTTATTATGTTTTGGGCTTATGTTTGGGAACCGATGTTTGATTCCGGTTTACCCTATGGTCATGTAATGTTTTAGACATTTATCCTTGTATGCTTTGATGACACACCATAATTACGTGTGACATTCCATTATCAAAATGGGGTGTTACAATGGTCCTAGACTGAAAAGTGGCTAATCCAAGGGGGTACGGCTCTTGGTAAAGATTTTATCAAATCCGTTGATAGCTGTAATAGCTTGCTTAAAGCTATAGGGTTTTCAACTCACCGATGCTTCATTGCTAAGAGTTGGCGAGTCCAGAAGGGTACGGCTTCTGGTAAAGACATATCAAATCCGTTGACGGCTGTGATGGTTTGCCTAAAATCATCAGGGTACCCCTACTCACCATTGATTCACGTTCTAAGAGTTGGGCTGGGTTCTGGTCTCCCAGGGTGATGCTTATTCCACCAGAAAGACTGGCTAGCCCAAGAGCGAGCAACTACTTGGTAAAGGCTCATCAAATCTGCTCATGTTGCTGTAAAGATTCAACACGATGCTGATTTGTTTCAAGCTTTGGAGAAGCTTCTAGTGTTCCATGTTGCGGCGGTTCTTCTGTTTCTTATCTTGCTGATGCTGCTGTTTCTTTTGCTGTTTCAATCCTCAAGCTTTATTGAACGTTTTACCAGGAAACTTGAACTCAACAGGTCAAATTCAAGTTTAGGGGAGGATTGTTAGGACCATTGGAATAGTTAATTGTAATAGGTAGACTAGGAGGTATGTAGTTCCTCCTAGTCATAGTAGTAGTAGGATCAAGTCGTGCTCCTGGTCTTAGTTAAAGTCAAACTTTATTATTTAGTTATTATTCTGTTAGGATATGCATGAGATATGTTAGGAAAAGATATGCATATCAGTTTTACACGTTTTTTAATGATGTATTAGGGTTTCCTTGTAGTATAAAAGGAACCTTAGGCAGAAGGGTTAGACACACCTTCATCAAACGTAATTCTAGTGATCATTAATATTAGAAATCCTTAGAAAAGGATCAAGTCATTATAGTTATTCTGTTCTTCTTTATAGTATTTGTATTCCGCACTTATATTGTGTATAGAGTCTCTTTGTGAATAGACTTGTGATTACAGAAGTCGTTCACCGTTCCTGACAGGCTGTAAGATCCACATCTAGTGGACCCAACAGTTTGATTTGATTATCTATTTTTAAACTAAAAGCAAATAATTGTCGTTGAGTAATGAGTAAAGCTTTTGAAAATTAAACTAAAAGTTATTTAGATAAACACTTAAAACATAAAATTTAAAAACATGTTCTATCAGAATGTATCAAAATGAAAGCCATCGGAATAATCAAATGTAAAGCTGTCGGAATGTTCTCTGAATACCATCGGAATGTAACAAAATTATTTCTATCGCAATGTTGTCCATATCGGAATACTATGTAAACAATTCTGTCGCAATCCCTAGATCGCAAAGCAAGATGTCGCAATAAAATTCTATCGGAATGATGACCAACCTATCGGAATGTGGCTGACAAAAAAATGGCAGAGTTTCGTCTCAAAGAAACCTTATCACCCGTCGGAATATGCGATCGCAATGAGCGATCGCAATCCCAGATTGGAATAAGGGGGAAGTTACCAAGTGATCGCAAAGTAGAACCACAATGGGTTATTGCGATCAAAACAAGCAGCCGTCGGAATGTGTAGAATCCCTAATATTGTGATGGAATACAAAAGTAATCTGAAATTGAAAATAAGCCAAGATTCAATAAGCACAATCAATAAGCTCTCTCGACTAAATCTCAAACAACTTAATAAACTAAAATTTGACAACTTTCAAAACATAAAATCATAAACTTAATAAAAGAACCTTTTTTAAAAAAAAAACTTAAACCTTTTTAATAATCCAAAAAGTGATAAGCTAGAACATGAAATAAGCCAATAAGCATAAAGAGCTTATAGCCTAAACCAAATAAAAGCTTAATAAGTAGTAAAAAGATTAACCTTTTACCCACTTAAACATCAAATAAAATCAATCCGTATGGATTATGAATTTCGGATCAAACTCAAAAGTAAATCAAGAAATGTAGAAGGAGATTAAAGAACACAAACTTAAACTTAAACTTTTGATTAAAGAAACTTAAATACAAAGATTAATGAAAGCTTAAACTTGAAAGATTAAAAGAAATAAAAGATGAAAAACTTAGTGAGAGAAAGTTTGGAACTTTCTCTCTCTAAAAACTAGAAAGGAAAAAAATTAAAAGTGAAAACTAGCTAACTCCCTCCTAATGTGATTAGGAGGGTATTTATAGGGAAATGGGAAGTGCATGAGTGGTGTGCTTCCTTCTTTCTTTTCTTCTCGACTCGATTTAATTCTTTGTCTTTTCTCGACGTTGTCTCAGGATTTGAACTTGTCTTAATAATTTTCTTCTTTAATTTAGACTTGAGTTCTTCGACTTCATTAAACTTCCGTCTTTAGACTTTTTCTTCGATGAATCTTCAGAATAGGTCTTGGACATCCGTTCTTTAAGCACTCTTGATCTCTTGACTTCGTCTTTTCTCGTTTTCTTCGATAAAAGCCCGTGAAAGCCCGTGTTTTCTTCCTTTTTTATCTTTTGGTCCTAAAACACAATAAAAACACAAACCACGCATAATTCCGACTTTTAAGACATAAAATACGCGTTTTGGTCTTGTTATTATTAGAAATAAGTGGTAAAAGGATAAGTGTTTTCACACTTATTAGATCTCATAAAATGAACTTGTATAACTTAAAGATCATGAAAACCATGACCTTAAAGGTCATGGCTAAAATGGAAAATGACCATATGATTTGTCTCCTAAGTTTTGAATAATGGAATATGAAATGTTACATGTTAAATGGAATATTAAAAATCACAAAATATAACTTATGGGTATAAATGTAGCCGTGGGTTACATATGACTTAAAATGGGTTAGATGTACATGCATGCTATTATAAACCATAGATGTAATGATAAAGATTAACTTGAGTATGTTAAACATAAAACAAGCTTATAAAATATAATGGGAACCTTGGGAAGAGACAATATAGCCGTGGGCTATATGTAGTCTCCTTGGTATAATAGTAACCTTGGGAACATGCATGTAACTTAGATAATCATGATGTATTTTGTTAAATATTCACAAGACTTAAAACTAGCTAATATGTTCATCTTGGAAATACCAAGATTTATAAATATAGCCGTGAGCTATATATGAGTGTACATGGATCTATATTTGATTTTTAGGTCTAGACATAGTTTAGATCTCATTTTAGATTTGTGACTTGTTTTCTTGACTTGTACATAGTTAGATCTATTTTTGTAACACTTATAAATTACATGCAACCTTAAAATGAGACTTGACTCTTAATAAGCTATAACTAATATTAGCTGTGAGATATAAGCTCCTACTAGGGCTTATGACTTACTTGTAACCTTATAACACACCTAGATCTAATTTGGTACAACACATAAAACCAATTTATAAGTTTTATTCTTCTATTTAGATTTAAAACTAAATATGAATAAGCTCATACTAAACTTATAAGAATATCCTAAGTTAAAACTTACATAAAATGTAAAGTAGTGTTAATGGACTATTTAAGCCGATGAAATGTTAATCCAAAAACTTAATGGACCCAATAAGCCCATTTAATAAATCCTAGTAACTTAATGGACTTAAGATTACACTTAGGCTCATTTAACTAATTAAAGGACTTAAAAATGTAGTTAAGCCCAATAAATGATTTAAAGGCCTATTTAAACAAATTAGTGGACTTGAGATATATTTAAGCCTACTAAAATAGCCCATTAGATGTTTAGCCATTTAATGAGCCCATATACTATTTTGAATGTTAAATAAGAGTTTTTATAATAAAATATAACTTATAAAAACTTTTTGGATTAAAATGACGATTTATGAAACTTAAGGGCTAAAACCGTGACTTATGAAACTTGTTTTGATAAACTAGTAAACACAAGGACTGAAAATGTAATTATCTAAAAGTCTAGGGTTTAATAAATACTATCAGTGGCAAATTAAACCCTAGGGACCATTTTGGGAAGTTTCTAAAAGTTATTTTGTCATTTTATAATCCTAGGGACCATTCTTGTAATTAGCCGAAACTTAAAGAAGCCCTAGGGGCTGTTTTTGTAATTTTAGTAAAGTTACAAAACCTAGATATAACTAGGGGGACTAAACCTGCCATAAGCCGAAACTTTAACAAGCCCTAGGTACTAAATATGTATAATCCGAAAGTTATACTAGTTTAAAAATATAGAGGGACTAGTTTTGCCATATTCTGAAACATTAACAAGCCCTAACCCTAAAATCTATTTTAATTATAATGATACATAATTAAAATACTTAGACCATAAGAATTAAGGTATAAATTCTTGAGTTTAAATTATTTTATAAATATTAAAATAATTTATGGAAACTTTAAAGTTAAATAAAATATTATATTTATTTTTTTCAAAATAAAATATTTATATTTACTTTAGGAAATAATTGTATAAACAATTATAAATATATATTACTCATACATAAACTCATATACTTTTAGAAAATAAAATTTATATGAACGTTGGATAAATTGAATGTTAATATTTAAGTAGAACATCTTACGTCTACTTAAAATATGAAACTTAATATTAAAGTTTAAATGAATGATTATAATACATGAACTACGAACGTGAACTAATATTAAGTAGAATTTTTACTTAATAATGAAACTTAATAGTAAATGAGTGATTATAATACTTGAACAGAGAACGTAAATTAATATTTTAAGTAAGACATTATATGTCCACTTAAATAAGAAACTTAAGTGTAAGTTGAATGATTATTATAAATACATGTATGCTTACTGATATTAATAGTTAAACATTTTATGTTTACTTAGAAATGAAACTTATGTAGATAAGTTAAATAAATATTGATGATACTTGAACTACGGTTATTTAGAAAAATACCATAGCATAAATGAACTGACTAAAATCTGTATAAGCATACATATATGTTCTTTGTACTATCTATTAAGACTGTACTATCTGATTAGGCATAACTTTGGCGTGAGCTTTATTTGGATATTCGTATTAAACAACAATTGCCTACTCTCAGGTGAGTTTACAGCCCCATATAAACTTTTGATAAAACTTTCCCTTTTGGGAAAGAAAATATGCAAACACATAATGGACATAACTAGATTGTATAAACTTGACTATGATTGATTATTATTGGAACTGTTAAATTGTTGTAAATCGCCCGAATGTTATAAATAGATTCATTAGGGATTGACACTACGTCCTCATCTGTTGAGGACTATGGAAGGTTAAGCTTTAGTTTCTAAAATAAACAAATGTAATCTACATTATAGTAAGAATGCTTTGTGCATTGTTGCTTCTCTGATTAATGTATGTCCAAACTAATTAATTGTTAAAATCTGTAAATTTACCAACTTTATGTTGACCCCTTTAGTATGTTTTGCACAGGAATATGAAGTTAGTACGTGGTGTGTGCATGGTCTCCAGCATCTTAGTAATCTGCATCATACGACTCGTCAGGGGTTCTATTTGGGAAACATAAACAATCACCTTCTATCATGTTTAAGACAAATTTTATTTTATTTGTTATCAAACATGTAAACTGATTTAAATAACTCTTTATCTTATGCTCTATGGACTATATGCTATCGATCCACCCCAGTGACATCTCCATGGATATTTCCGCATATTTTTTGACCCTACCTGGGGTGTCACAGAGAATGGTATAAGAGCATTAGTTATAGAGAACCAGATAAATTTTTAAATAAAATAAAAATAAAATGATTTTTCTTTTATTTAAAACTAGACTATAAATTATAAAAATCTTTTTGGGATTTTATTTTGGGACCGTATTAGTTAACCATATAGATCTTAGGGCATTTTATGCTATGTGAACTAAGTGTATATATATTGTTACTAAACTTGATTATTAATACTGTTTAGTAAGATATTGCTATGAAAAATGTTAGATATGCTAAATTTGAAAATTGTATACTACATAGTAAAATACTGAAATGAGAATATATGTAATATTAAACCAAACCTCACACTTACAAATTGATAAATGAACTACATAAATGATATATATATATATATATATATATATATATATATATATATATATATATATATATATATATATATATATATATATATATATATATATATATATATATATATATATATATATATATATATATATATATATATATATATATATATATATATATATATATATAAATATATATACATATATAAGTATTAATATATGTAACCTTAAAACATTATAATAATTGTTTAAAAGGGATATATTTCATAAAACATGTAATCTAAAATAATATTGTTCTTTGTTTGTAAGCTTATACTCACTTCAAACTTAAAATAATACAATTTCAGAGCATCATGACTCCGCCTACTGCATCCTCGATTCTTCTACCCGTAGTAGCTCCTACTCCATTTGTTTGTTCATCTTCACGATCGACGTAGTGTGGATGGTTGTCAGCCTCGGATTCAGAGGATGACCCAACCAAAGAAGCTGTACTCCCAGAGGACCCTTTTTCTATCTCAGCATCAGCTTCACTGGCCCCAATATCTATGAAGGAGGACCGGTTCCCTCCCAGCATACCCTTTTACATGCCTCCATCCTTATCATCGAGCTATTTTTCCAGGCCCGCGCCCGTCTCCACTTATGAGACCGGGAAAGGCTCCGGGGCAGGACGTGTCGATTCCGTCCAGGCCCAGATCTCCGCACTGGTTGCACGCCAGGAGCGGGAGATATCCGACCTCCGCATCCAGTTGACAGTCAGTCAACAAAGCCATGCCGTTATCTATGATCGTATCGACACTCTTTTTCGCACTATGAGGGGAGACTCCCAAACCGCTAAGGGCATCCAGGCTAGGACGGACGAGGCACTGAAGTAGTTATTGGAGGAGAACCACCGCCTCCACCAGCGCATTCAGGTCATGGAGGGTCTGCAGCATCAGACCCATGTTGCTCTTTCCGCTCAGGAGCAATCGTTATCAATTTTCTTTGATCTCGCCACTGTCCGGCATTATGGGGTTACTGGGGAGGTGGATTATCTCCGAGGGGTCGTCGATAGACTCCGGAACCAGCTACTATCTGCACTCCGTACGCTCAAGGAGACCCGAACGACAGTTCGGACTTTATGGAACACCAGGAGGAATTTCTGCAGCCCCACCAGCTCCATCAGCACCATCAGCCCCGACATCATCTAGTGGACCATCCAGGCAGGATTAATATAGACGTACTAGACTTCTTGTACGTCATGATAAGCTTACGGGTTGCATCCTGGCTATCATGACATAGGGCCTTTGTACTTTTATTCCTTTTCAGCTTTGGTGATGTAATCCCGTACTATATCTTTCTTTCTTTTTCTTTGGGCATGCATTTTGGATATGATGTACTTAAGACAATGTGTACCACTACCCAGGGCAAGGCTATCTAAGTCTTTGCTCCGGATTTGATATGCTCGATGAATGTTTAAATTCCTTATGGAAATTTGCATAGAATCACTCTCTTATGTTATATCTGTTGTGCAAAGTATTATATTATGAAATTCTGACAGGTTATCCAAATTTGTTATGAATTTTACGCATGAAATCATCTCTTGCAAATAATATAAAAATTGTACTAACGTTTGAACTAATAATCTCATTTTGTATATGATTATAGACAAATGGTGATTACGAGATCAAATCCCAATAATGCAACCACTTCCAATGCCGATAATGCTGAATCCCTAGAAGCTACTCGAAATGTTACTGCCGCACAACTGCGGGAAATGATAAGTGAAGGCATCACAACACCCATGGCAGCCAGAGGAGCTGACCCAAATGCAAACAATGGTCCAAACTTCGATGCACGCAGAAACAACACCAACAGGGGTTGCTCTTACCCCGACTTCTTAAAATGTAAACCCTCATACTACCGAGGGAAAGAAAGAGTTTTTGAATTGATGCAGTGGTTTGAAAGACTAGAGACAGTCTTCCGCATCAGTGGTTGTGTTGACGAGAACATAGTTAAGTTTGCTACGTGCACCCTACTCGAGATCGCCCTTACCTGGTGGAACTCTGTGGTCGCCATCCTTGGACATGACACTGCTTATACTCTCACTTAGGCTAACCTCAAGGAGAGAATGACCGAGAAGTATTGTCCCAGAGGAGAAATGAAGAAGTTGGAAGTCGAGCTGTGGGATCTCAAGTGTAAGAAAAATGATATCCTTTGGTACAACAAAAGATTTCAAGAGTTAAGCTTGATGTTGAATCCAAGATCTTTAGACTCAAGCAGTAAAAACCGTTTATCTAGGTTGTCAATTGTATATGTGATGAACACAGCGGAATAATACAATTAACTAGAACAAGATGTTTAACAAGATGAATGATTCCCAAAGAGTTTGTATTATTTGATTAACACAAACTACTCTAGGTGGGCATACATTGAATCCCACACCTAGAGATCAAACATAACAGTAGGTTACATTGTAAAAGATGAAGTTGTGAATTACGTCTGGTTCCTTTTATAACATAAGGAAACCTAGATTACATGGAAACTAAATAATATATTAATGAATAAATCAAAGCAGAAATATTCATACTTATCACTACTTGACCAAATCTCCAGCTTTTTAGTTATGACAGGGGAAATATCACAACAGGGGAATGTAACATAGCATGGGGAACTTCCTTAAATTTCCTCCACCAGCTTGAAGTTTTTCCTAATGCCATATTTGGTCCTTCTAGTTTCCATGGTGATTTGACTCATCAACTTTTGACCCAACAATCTTCCCCTAGTTGATGATGTCAAAACACTTCCCCTTAAGCATACAACACTAAAGATCAACATGCTGAACATTCTCTGTAGACACTTCCCCTTTTTGACATGATCAAATAGGGGTCTTATATGTGAACAACCTTGATTTTCAACTACTACTAACCAATATCATACATCAAACCCAAGTATTCTACTTTTCAAAATACCTTCCATGAAGCACATAGGTTTGGGGTCCTAATAAAAAAATGATTTTAAGCGGCAGATACTCACATTAGTTTTCGTAATACCAATAAGCAGTAGCAAAAACCTTCACTTCAATGTCATATGTGAATGACTAACACTTTAGCTTCCCCTTAAATTGTGGTAGTCATTTATGAATCTTCTAATTCAGTAGGCTATGTATAATGATCATGAATAAAAATAAGTATAACAATCTTGATGCTGAAGTGGAATAACCCAACCTCGTGTTCCATGTCTTGTACTAACCATGTGACTCCAAAACTCACGGCTATAATGAGTAGGCCTCAAAACTCACGGCTATAATGAGTAGAAGCCTCGTGATAAAAAGAATCCTCACCCCTGTAAATGAGACACATGTAATAGCGAATGCGAGCATAGAGCGTCTTAAGAATGATCTCGTACACAACTACCTTTTTATCAAGTCTTTATCACAACTTAAAAACACCTACAAGTTATCTTCAAACCCTGCTAAGTTGAAGATATAATAGAAAACCAATTCGCGAAAATCTACCTCAAACGTCAATATCATCACAAATTTTTTTTTATAATCATGAAAATAAATCAAGCCTTTATACCTTTAAACCAGTTGCTGTGAATATGCCAAACTCCAAAACACTGCTGTTCCAAAACTCATATCTGACAGCAGGGGGAACTTTCAAAAACAATGGGAATCCGTTAATGAAAGCAGGGGTAACTATTGAAGGCAGGGGGATCGTAGCAGGGGGAACTTTTAATAAAAGTAGGGGAAACTTTTTCAAAAGCAGGGAGAACTTTTAATGCCACTATTTTTGTTATTAACTATGCCAAACCTACGAAGTGGGAATGAATTTATAACAGTGAAAATAAATAACAAAAACAGGGTGAACTAAAAATTACCTCCACTGTTAAAATATATGGTTGTTTTGTGCAGAAACTCCATCTCAGCTCCTATACCCACTTTCTGCCCCCTATGATTCATATGCGTCCAAGACTTCATTCAATGAATGCCATGTGACCATGAATTGCTCATTCACTCAGACCAATAAGCAATCTCCAATCATGTGCAACATGTCTACTTCAATATTATTAGACCAAAAAGCCACTGTTCGTGTGAACATATTGACTTCTCCTTGCTTCATTTAACCTGGCCCCACCATTAATCAATCGTGTGAACACCTTAATTTGCCCCCTTCGTGTGAACATAAGATCTGTGAGATAATAGTGGGATCCCACTTTGACGAATACATGAAACCAACAAACTTAATTACTGATTCTTTATGTTCTCATTTCACTTAAAACAAATACCTTGGATGAATAACATAGTCATTTTTCTTCACAGTAATCCAATCTTGACCAATCAGTAACAGCTTATCACTTGGAACAATATATCACGTAACCTTCATTGTTTGACCACAAACAATAGCTTTATTGGTAGTCATAATCTTGCGCATTGGTACAAAACCAAATCCCACTTGAATTAATATATCAATTAAGCAATTGTTCCAATCATTTATTCTTTTTCTATAACTTACGTGGATAGATAAGTGAACAATACATTCACTTCTTTAAATTCTTTCTTTATGTGACCAATTTTTTTTCCAAAAAGTAGCATTACTGACCTTGGCTACAAATAATACGACCATCAATTCACTGTGGGACCACAACAGAAATCAACAATTCTTGACATTTGCTATATCGTTGTCACACAGAAAATATTACAGCCACATATAAACGTCACTTCGAACTGCACATCCAACAACATCTTCATGGCTTCAATAATTAACTACCTAGGGTTTTAACATAAACCCTAGATTTTCACAGCAACGAAATTGAACATCTTGATTCTCCTAGATATCGAGAGCCACCCGCTCTGATACCACATGTTGAATCCAAGATCTTTAGACTCAAGCAGTAAAAATCGTTTATCTAGGTTGTCAATTGTATATGTGATGAACACAGCGGAATAATACAATTAACTAGAACAAGATGTTTAACAAGATGAATGATTCCCAAAGAGTTTGTATTATTTGATTAACACAAACTACTCTAGGTGTGCATACATTGAATCCCACACCTAGAGATCAAACATAACAGTAGGTTACATTGTAAAAGATGAAGTTGTGAATGTAAAACCTACGTCTGGTTCCTTTTATAACATAAGGAAACCTAGATTACATGGAAACTAGATAATATATTAATGAATAAATCAAAATAGAAATATTCATACTTATCAATACTTGACCAAATCTCCAGCTTTTTAGTTATGGCAGGGGAAATATCACAACAGGGGAATGTAACATAGCAGGGGAACTTCCTTAAATTTCCTCCACCAGCTTGAAGTTTTTTCTAATGCCATATTTGGTCCTTCTAGTTTCCATGGTGATTTGACTCATCAACTTTTGACCTAACACTTGATGTGCACCAGAATGTTTCCTCTAAGGAGTGACAAGATTTAAAAGTATGTCAGCGGACTCCCTGACAACATTCATGACAGTGTGTCACGACCCACTACCGTTGAAGGTGCTATGGAATTTTCGACTAAGCTGATCAACAAGCGAGCCCGCAATCTGTCCGAGAGGCAAACGGACAACAAGATGAAATCCGATGAAAGCTCTCGTAGCCAGCACCAACAGCCTTCCAAAAAGCAAAAATTTGGGCAAGCGGATGACACTACTCCTACAACCCGCACCAAGAACTACTCAGGGACCAAGCCTAAGTGTTCAAAGTGCAACTACCATCATGTTGCTGGAGGACAATGCCAAGGATGCTACAAGTGTGGCCAACAAGTCCATTTTGCTCGCGATTGTCAAACAAATGTTGCTACCCCAAGTCGACCCAATACCAATCCCGGGAACAACAACAAGGGCAAGTCCAACACACGTGGGAGTGGAAGTGGGCAGCAGGGAAACCGAAACCCCACTGGTGGGAGTATTAGTGGACCAAAGAAAGCTGTGGTTTGTTACGAGTGTGGAACCCCTGGGCATGTGAGACCCGATTCTCCCAAGTGGGCCAACCAGAAGAAGGATAAAAAGGGAACTCCTTTGCAAGTGTACATGGCCGGCAATGCCCAAGCAAATCCAGGCTCCAACACCGTACCTGGTACGTTCTTACTAAACCAATGATATGCATCTATCTTGTTTGATACTTGAGTAGACCAAAGCATTGCAATTGATAAACTTAGTAAGGAATTGGAAATCCCTCCGTTAGTTCTAGACTCCTATTATACTGTAGAATAGACGACGGAAAAGTTATGATAGTAAAACACCGTCATTCGAGGTTGTTCCTTAAAACTTCCCAATCACCCGTTTTACATCAATCGGATCCTAGAAAGTCTTGATAGCTTTGATGTTGTCATTAGCATGAATTGACTAGCAAGTATCATACAATTATCCTATATGACTCAAAAATGGGTTCGTGTACCTTGGGGAGATGAAACCTTGATTATACTGGGGATCCATAACCCCGATATAGTTAACACTAGATTTAGTGTCATCTCTAGCACCAACAGGCCAGAGAGTACTTGGTCCGGGAATACTCCATTTCCCTAACCTGTTTCTCCCCTGCCTAAACCTAAAAGACACATCCAACTCACAATGGGTGTATTTTGTAGGGTTATATCCGCCACTTAGGCAACCCTAAACCCGAAGGGCACATCCAACTCACAATGGGTGTACTTTGTAGGGCTATGTCCGACATCCCTCGTAAGGAGATGTTGAATGTCCCATGTTTTTGGACATTCCTCTTTCCTCTTCGGGTCCAATTAGTTCGACAATACCATTACCCACCAGACTCTGGGAGATGTGCTTTCCTCTCTTTAGAAGTCGAATTTGTACAAATTTTGAACCAATAATAGTGAATGCATGACCCTTGTTACAACACCTTGCAAGGCGCGCACTTCTTTATTCTTGGTATCTTCTTTTATTTCCACCATTTGAGGTACTTCTTTTCTGTGCCCCGCTCGCTCAGTCTCGCGGCGAATGAAGCAGATTCTTTGCAACTTCCTACCCAATCGCCATCAACAATAATCTTAACCTCTCTGTTGGGTAAAAACATTAGTACTAATAACTGATGTTTGTATCCCACAAACTTGAGGTATAATTGTAAGTCCATTCTTAAAACTATTGATGTAGGAGGGGTTATAGTTAAAATGTTTTATTTTACCTTCAACCCCAATTTTCATCATCGGGTATGGAGATATAACCTGTATCTCACCCATGAAAAAGGATGCAGATATAATACATCCCCAGCTTCCCCAGCGTATAAAACATGCTGGCATGTCCTCCTCATATCAGAAACCATTTGCAATGGATTTGTCCTCCTAACCAAATCCACAACGCCAATGGTCCTCTCCCAGATCCGGGAAAGTTATGACTACAACACCCATTGAGAAGCCCGCGTCTATTCATCCACCGCAGCAATCTCCTTTACTACTCAATCGGATGTATAGTGCGATCCAGATAAAGATCTCTTTGCATTCCTTTCCTATTCATCCACAACAGCAGTCTCCTTTACTACTCAATCAGATGTATAGTGTGATCCAGATAAAGATCTCTTTGCATTCCTTTCCTATTCATCCACAACAGCAGTCTCCTTTACTGCTCAATCGGATGTATAGTGCAATTCAGATAAAGATCTCTTTGCATTCCTTTCCTATTCATCCACAACAGCAGTCTCCTTTACTGCTCAATCGAATGTATAGTGTAATTCGGATAAAGATCTCTTTGCATTCCTTCCCTATTCATCCACAACAGCAGTCTCCTTTACTGCTCAATCGGATGTATAGTGCGACTCGGATACAAATCTCTTTGCATTCTCTTCTGTTCACCCGTAATAACAGAAGCTTTCATTAATGCCCAATCGGACGTATAAGGGAAACCTAGGTGTAGACCACTTCGCGCTCATGTCGTCATCAGTACTTGAGAGAGAGTCTGAAATGAGTCATATACTTAGAACATCTTTCACTTAAAAGATAACCACGTTTTTAGTAGCTTTGAGGACAAAGCTAAAATAACGGGGTGGTGCTGTAAAATCCATGATTTTACCATGATTTAATATAATAAATTTCCACCCAATAATCCTAAAACACTTATTCATGTGTTATATTTCCTTAAGGTGTGTATAAACATGTCTATCATGTAACTATACTTTTACTTACATCTTTGTTGAAAATAGCTTCATAACCTAAGACCATGAACTTACAACTAGGAAAACAAGTAATGAAATTATAACTAGCAATGTGTGTGTGTGCCACACTTAACAAATTGGAGAAAAATATTACATCATGCATGCTTAGCCGTTTAGGCATATGCATACATCCCTTGCATACTACACTACTTTTGGACTAGCCCAAGATCATCACCCTCCTTTATGATAAACCCAACATAAGCCCAACACAAGCCCATTTTCCCTTTTGGCTAGCTAAACACGGCACATAGGCTTGTGTGGAAGAAGAAGAGTTGCCTTGGAAAGGCAAGGGGTGACACTTGGCACAATGTGTCTTACCAAAGTGAATCATACCTTTTGCCCTCCTTTCCCTCTCTCCTCTTTAAGCCGAAACACACACACACATTCCCTCATACATGCAAATCTCACTTCTCTCTTCATATCTCTCTCTACATTTCGGCTACAAGCCATAAAAATCCAAAGTTGATTCATTAAATCAACTAAATCTTTGTCCCATATTGATTACAAATCATTTGGTAGCATCATTCCTTTTATAAACAAGCCCTAGCCGAAATCATTAAGGTCACGGCTTAGTTATAACTAGGGTTTTCTTTATCATCTTGAGTAGATCTCAAATATCCTTGTTCATCTAGGTCATCCTTGGTACTTTTAGGCAAGAAAGGTATACACAACATGTCCTTTTATTTCTTCATGCATGCATCATCATACATCTATAAACACAAGTAAATAACATGTTAAAATCAAGATTTGATAAAGCTATGACCATTATAGGTCACGACATATTTATAAAAATCATGTTCATGATTTAAAATCTTTTAATAAGAAACTTATGACTTGTATGTTATGTTTTAAACTTGATTTAAAAACCATATGAAACCTTTTATAAATCTAAATGTTGCATGGGTTACAAATCTTGTTTTATGGGACTATGGTTAACTAATAATCATAGATCTCATAAAATGAACTTGTATAACTTAAAGATCATGAAAACCATGACCTTAAAGGTCGCGGCTAAAAAGGAAAATGACCATATGATTTCTCTCCTAAGTTTTGAATAATGGAATATGAAATGTTACATGTTAAATGGAATATTAAAAATCACAAAATATAACTTATGGGTATAAATGCAGCCGTGGGTTACATATGACTTAAAATGGGTTAGATGTACATGCATGCTATTATAAACCATAGATCTAATGATAAAGATTAACTTGAGTATGTTAAACATAAAACAAGCTTATAAAATCTTATGGGAACCTTGGGAAGAGACAATATAGCCGTGGGCTATATGTAGTCTCATTGGTATAATAGTAACCTTGGGAACATGCATGTAACTTAGATAATCATGATGTATTTTGTTAAATATTCACAAGACTTAAAACTAGATAATATGTTCATCTTGGAAATACCAAGATTTAGAAATATAGCCGTGAGCTATATATGAGTGTACATGGATCTATATTTGATTTTTAGGTCTAGACATAGTTTATATCTCATTTTAGACCTGTGACTTGTTTTCTTGACTTGTACATAGTTAGATCTATTTTTGTAACACTTATAAATTACATGCAACCTTAAAATGAGACTTGATTTATCTTAATAAGCTATAACTAATATTAGCCGTGAGATATAAGCTCCTACTAGGGCTTATGACTTACTTGTAACCTTATAACATACCTAGATATAATTTGGTACAACACATAAAACCAATTTATAAGTTTTATTCTTCTATTTAGATTTAAAACTAAATATGAATAAGCTCATTATAAACTTATAAGAATATCCTAAGTTAAAACTTACATAAAATGTAAAGTAAATATCCTAAGTTAAAACTTACATAAAATGTAAAGTAGTGTTAATGGACTATTTAAGCCCATGAAATGTTAATCCAAAAACTTAATGGATCCAATAAGCCCATAAATCCTAGTAACTTAATGGACTTAAGATTACACTTAGGCACATTTAACTAATTAAAGGACTTAAAAATGTAGTTAAGCCCAATAAATGATTTAAAGGCCCATTTAAATAAGTTAGTGGACTTGAGATATATTTAAGCCCACTAAAATAACTCATTAGATGTTTAGCCTATTTAATGAGCCCATATACTATTTTGAATGTTAAATAAGAGTTTTTATAATAAAATATAACTTATAAAAACTTTTTGGATTAAAATGACAATTTATGCTTAAGGGCTAAAACCGTAACTTATGAAACTTGTTTTGATAAACTAGTAAACACAAGGACTGAAAATGTATTTATCCAAAAGTATAGGGTTTAATAAATACTATCCGTGGCATATTAAACCCTAGGGACCATTTTGGGAAGTTTCTAAAAGTTATTTTGTCATTTTATAACCCTAGGGACCATTCTTGTAATTAGACGAAACTTAAAGAAGCCCTAGGGGCTGTTTTTGTAATTTTAGTAAAGTTACAAAACCTATATATAACTAGGGGGACTAAACCTGCCATAAGCCGAAACTTTAACAAACCCTAGGTACTAAATATGTAAAATCCGAAAGTTATACTAGTTTAAAAATATATAGGGACTAGTTTGCCATATTCTGAAACATTAACAAGCCCTAACCCTAAAATCTATTTAAATTATAATAAAACATAATTAAAATACTTAGACCATAAGAATTAAGGTATAAATTCTTGAGTTTAAATTATTTTATAAATATTAAAATAATTTATGGAAACTTTAAAGTTAAATAAAATATTATATTTATTTTTTTCAAAATAAAATATTTATATTTAATTTAGGAAATAATTGTATAAACAATTATGAATATGTATTACTCATACATAAACTCATATACTTTTAGAAAATAAAATTTATATGAACATTGGATAAATTAAATGTTAATATTTAAGTAGAACATCTTACGTCTACTTAAAATATGAAACTTAATATTAAAGTTTAAATGAATGATTATAATACATGAACTACGAACGTGAACTAATATTAAGTAGAATTTTTACTTAATAGTGAAACTTAATAGTAAATGAGTGATTATAATACTTGAACAGAGAACGTAAATTAATATTTTAAGTAAGACATTATATGTCCACTTAAATAAGAAACTTAAGTGTAAGTTGAATGATTAGTATAAGTACATGTATGCTTACTGATATTAATAGTTAAACATTTTATGTTTACTTAGAAATGAAACTTATGTAGATAAGTTAAATGAATATTGATGATACTTGAACTACGGTTATTTAGATAAACACCGTAGCATAAATGAACTGACTAAAATCTGTATAGCATACATATATGTTCTTTGTACTATCTATTAAGACTGTACTATCTGATTAGGCATAACTTTGGCGTGAGCTTTATTTGGATATTCATATAAAACAGCAATTGCCTACTCCCAGATGAGTTTACATCCCCATATAAACTTTTGATAAAACTTTCCCTTTTGGGAAAGAAAATATGCAAACACATAATGGACATAACTAGATTGTATAAACTTGACTATGATTGATTATTATTGGAACTGTTAAATTGTTGTAAATTGCCCGAATGTTATAAATAGATCTATTAGGGATTGACCATCCCCGTCTGGGTGAGTCATGCTCACTGTGCCTTGGCCGGGACAACAGACGTATACCATGTTGGAACTGGAATGGGTGTATTTTTGTAAGACACTACGTCCTCATATGTTGAGGACTATGGAAAGTTAAGCTTCAGTTTCTAATAATAAACAAGTGTAATCTACATTTTAGTAAAAATGCTTTGTGCATTGTTGCTTCTATGATTAATGTATGTCCAAACTAATTAATTGTTAAAATCTGTAAATTCACCAACTTTATGTTGACCCCTTTAGTATGTTTTGCACAGGAATATGAAGTTAGTACGTGGTGTGTGCATGGTCTCCAACATCTTAGTAATCTGCATCATAGGACTCGCCAGGGGTTCTATTTAGGAAACATAAACAATCACATTCTATCATGTTTAAGACAAATTTTATTTTTTTTGTTATCAAACATGTAAACTGATTTAAATAACTCTTTATCTTATGCTCTATGGACTATATGCTATCGATCCACCCTAGTGACATCTCCGTGGATATTTCCGCATATTTTGACCCTACCCGGGGTGTCACAGCCGCCGCGGTGGTAATCTTTTAAGAAAAACCCCGAGAGACGCGTGGGGTATCATTGAGAATAAGTCTAGAGTACAATATTCACGAAACACACCGGTTGTTTCCAATGTGAATTCATCTAATACCGATATTGCTAGATTGGACTCTAAGATCGATAGTGAATTTGCTACGTTGTTGAATGAGATTAGGAAGAATCCTCATGGATCGATTAATATGGTTGAGAATTTTTGTGTATCATGTGGTGGAGCACATCCGAGTTATGCTTGTTCAACCACGGGGTTTGATCGAGCTAGTGCTTTTGTCGCGACGGGAACTTATGACCCTAACGGTCAAGCTCCTCATCAAAATCATGTTGCTCCACCGGGTTTTCCACTGGTTCAAATTAGATACAACAATGGAAATAATGGGAACAATTTTAACCGTAGTAACCAAGGGAATTTTAATCAAGGAATTGGATTTCATGGCAATCAAAATGATCAAGGTTTTCATAACAACAACCAAAATGATTTGTCAAGCTATATCAAAACAAATGAGGCAAATTTGAAAGCTTTTCAAAATAATATTCAAGGACAAATGGCAACTTTGAAAAATGAATTTAAAAATACGATCAAGGGGCAAAATAACAAGCTTGAGCTTAGCCAACAAAGATTAGAGCAAAACCAAAACCGTATGGAGAAAAGATTAGAGCAAAGCCAAAAAAGTTTAGAGCAAAGCCAAAACCGTTTTGAGGGAAATCAAGCTAAGTTTGAGAACAAATTACTTTCGATGTTTGAGACTTTTATGTGCAAACCCTCCTCTTCTTCGGGTGGCTTACCTAGCAACACCATACCAAACCCGAAGGGAGAGATTAAGTCCATCACCGTGTACAATGATTATGATAATTTAGAAGAAGTGCTCGAGTTTGATCCTCCACCTAAAGAGACTTTTCTTGATGTTACCAAGGCTACCTTAGATATGAATTGTTCCGCGGTTTTCTTTGATTTCTATCCCGAGAAATATGGAGACCCGGGTCAATTTTTGATACCTTGTGTTTTCAAAGAGCGTGAGGAATGCAAAGCTCTAGCCGATCTAGGAGCTAGCATCAACTTAATGCCTTTATCCATATCGAAGAATCTTTACTATGTCCCACTTACTCCTACTCGAATGATCATTGAGCTTGCTAATGGAACCACCGCCCACCCGGTTGGTATAGCGGAAAATGTCATTGTTAAAGTGGGGAAGTTCTTGTACCTTGCCGATTTTGCAATCGTTGATTATGAGACCAATCCTCGTGTGCCTTTAATTTTTAGGACGTCCATTTTTGGCACGGCTCAAGTTTAAGTTGATATGAGGAAAGATGAGATAAAATTGTTTTATAGGGATAAACATGTTGTTTTCAAAGCGGAAAAACTTCCAAATTATGTTTCTAAAAATGTAGAAAGTTTAAAACTTGTTGAGACTTTTGAAAATAACACAAAAAAGGATTTTCTCACTAACAAAGGTGAAAGGGCTATCATAGATCCATCATTTAGGGAAGGTGAAAAATTAATTCTCGAGGATGATGTTAGTTCTAAGATCTATAAGGAAATTGATGATTACCTTAGTGCACCATTCTATCCTAGTGAGTTTGAATGTGAGAGTTTTGATCCCGAGGGAGATATTGCTTTAATTGAAAAATTGTTGAATACTACTCCATCTCCACTCCCTCCGAAGGACCAACTAGATGTTACCAAGGCACAATTTTCTATTGAAGAGCCTTTGATTCCTAACTTCACACCGAGTGAAGTTAGTGACTATTCGTTAGATAAGTTCGTCGATAAACTTGTTGCTCCTATTGATTCACTTCCACCGGGAAGTGAAGACGTTTTCGATCCCAATATCGAGCGTGATCTTTATGTTCTACCTTCCATTCTCGAGGAGTTCTCTGACGAACTACCTTCTGATGGGAATGATGATCTTGTATCCGAGTGTGACACACTTGATACTATGTCGGATATTTCTTGTGATGACAAGATTGATGACATTTATGTGACTTACTCGAATCCTCTTTTTGATTTTGAGGAAAAGTCTAGTGAACCAAAGGAAGACACTCACTATCTTGAGAATGTTTCTAATGACAGTTTTGAAAACCCTTGGTTTGATCATCCGATTTATGATGATGATAATGTTGACCCGGAGAGAAAAAATTTCTTTACTCCAAATCTCCTTCCCACTCGCTTTGATCTTAATGTGCGGGTTTTTCATGCGACTCGTTTTGAGTACCATGACCCCTTTGTTCACATTCCTAAGAGTGACAAGGTTAACAAAGTCATGCAAGTTGATACCACTATGATTGAGACTTTTACCACACCATTACCATGTGCTTTATATGATTATGGATTAGCATGGGGGGAAGACACTGTGTTGTCTACTCCTTTCTCTCCCGAGGACGAGGTGTTCGATCCCGGAATCATTGATTTAGGGAAATCTCGGCCTTTCACCGATGCAATAATTGAAAGACTTTTCGATCATCTTGGTGCGAATTTATCTCGGGGAGCATACTATATCAATATCATGATTTGTGACTACCATCTCTTTTTGGAGATTTATGTTGGAGTTTATCCTTTCGTTTTTCATCCGACAACGAGGATGTGATCTTTGACCCCAACATCGTACTTTATGTTAGATTGTATTCCATTATGCCGGTTTCACCATTTTCCCTAAGGACCAATGAATGCGGGGATCGAGTCGAGCTCATGATCGGTTAACAAAAACGAGGTGCCTTGTGGGGGAGTCTCATTCATTCTATCTTCTATCTATTTTCTAACACTTATAAGGCTTGATCTTTTCAAGCTCGTGCTCGTGTTTTGATTGTGTTGTGAATCTTAGGTATGACCCTAATCATTTAAGACTCTCGTATTCGGTTTTTGCCGGTCCACTTGATCTTCCATACTTTGATTGTCAAAAGGGGCACTCATTATCCTTTGATTTTTATCGACTAACATTTTATCTTGAAGAATAATTAATAAACAGCTTATAGATTTGCGTGCTCTTTCCATGTTAGGACTTTTGCATTCGACTCTTAGTGTTTTAGCAAGGGGGTGTTACTCTTGAGCTAGGAAACATTGAGGACAATGTTTGGTTTTAGCATGGGGGAGTCAATCGATATAATCGCTTGCAATTGCTTTTGTCGTGTCTAAACGTAGTTTTTATCGTTTTTTCATAAAGATTCTAAATTTTTAGTGTTATTTTGTGTTTTATAATAAGAAAATAAGTGTTTTTGACACAAATGTAGGCTTTCTGTTGGTGAAAATAAAAATAGTTTTTGACTCGACTTGGTTTTTTACCTTAGCTTTTTCCTTAACATGTATAAATCAAGTTTTGCTAGACTTTTATATAGGGAACTTTAAAACGCGAAAGTATTAACTCATACGGGTTTAAGAACGCTAACTTTTCGCAAGTTCCTATAATTGATCCTAGTAAGTCGTTTATCAAGGGAACTTTAAAAGGCAAATTCTGAAACTTGAAAAAGTCTAAGAAGATGCAAGATCCTATAGATGACTTGAAAACCCAAAACTTTGATTTAATTGGCTAAGTATCCATTAATTTCACATTTTTGAAAATTTACAATATGGAGAACAAGAGATGATAAAGTTTAATCATTAGTTTTTAAGGTTAATTCTTCCTTGTATAAGTATTTTTATGTTTGATTTAACATCCTCGTATTTATTTTTCACACTTGAATAATTAATTGCTTAATAAATGAAGTTTTTAGCGGTTTAGGCTTAATATCTTAACTCGTTAACTCCTTCTTTTTCTTCCCTTGTAATTAATGTGAGAACACATTAAGGGTGTCAGCGTCATGGAATTCTGATCATAGGATTGCGGAAATTTGGCTTACTATACATATCATAATAATAAGAAGAATAAATTAAGACATGTTCTCTATGAGCCTTCGGGTGGGAGTCATGTAGCACTAACCTTGTCATTAGAGCCTTAAGGTGTATGGCATGGTGATGTGTTTAATAAAAATTTCTTCATCATCATGAGCCTTAAGGTGGGATGGTGAATATCAATTCCCTTGTTTATGTCCAAGGAGCCTTCGGGTGTGGATTATGAATAAGGAGCACTTTAACATCTTAAAGTGCCTCAAGGTGTATGATGTAATTGTTGCTAACTCCATTAATAAAGTCAAAATTGACTTTGGAGGATTTATTGTTGCTTTAAGTAGTCCTATTAGCCAAATTTCGGACCTAGGGATTTATCCCTCAAATCGTGTTAAGTTATCCTTGATGCGGGCTTTCTTTAGTGACAATGGTTTTTGAAGTCGAGGTTAGGTTTTGAGTGTTGAGTTTACACCGTTTTTGCCTTCATTTTTGGATTAATAATTATCAAATAAGTCAAATGATCCTTTGGGTGAATGACAATATATAAAATCTAGAGATACAATTAGGAATAAAAGGAGATTGAGTTTAACACAAATTACTTGTATTAGTGGACTTAACATTGGAACTTATGATTGACAATGATCTTGTTTTTAAACTTGGCATGGAAGAGTGAAAAGTCGAGGAAGATGAATCTATTTGAGTTTTATGATCTTAACAGTTATTTTTCAAATAATGAAAGCAATACATTTTGTCTTTGCAAAATAAAGTGTCAAAAGTTGAATAAAAGTGTAGTTAGTAGTTTTATTTTATCGTTGCGTGAGGAGACAACAATTGCTTAGCAAGGAGGAGTTTGATATGAGTGTAATTACTCATATCAATTGTATAAATTAATGGACAATAAATGCATAAAATCAGTGAAAATGGCCTTGTATATGCATGTTTGTTGTTTCATGTGTGTAGGTACCCGAGATCACGAAAACCGGCAAAAACGACACGAAATTGAAGAAAAGATCGAGAAGCCAAAAATCGAGTTCGTTTTTAGAGGAGTTAATTTAAAAAAAAGGTTATTTGGGCCTTGTGGGACCCACATTGGTGTATTGGGCCTAAAAGCCCAAAAATTGGAAAGATAATTTGCTTTTTGGTAAAAAGCCCAACATGGCCCAAACTAACAATCATGTGACGGATGGAGTATGATTTCAGTATCTTGGGCCCAAGCCCAAATCATCAGTTCACATTGTATAATGAAACGAAGGAGTATTAAATGGACAAAGGCCCATTAGGTTTTATCTAAAAACGGTGGAAGTAAAATATATAAAGTGAAAACTCTTATGATGATCAAAAGGAGTAACATCCAAATCATATCTTGTGATGAAGTGCATAGCCATCACTTTCCACTCTTGTGGAACTCCTCTCAAGAACTTTAGATTAGCTTCTTCATGAGGAATTATCAGTCCATGAACTGCTAACTGAATAAGCAATTTACTGAACCTTCCATATCCACTATGGATTCCTTCTGTACTAGAAATTAAGAAGTTATCGAATTCTTGTTTTAAAACAATCTTTTTCATCTTCTTAGATTTGTCATTGCCTCCAAATCTAAGTTTGATAGCCTCCCACATAGCTTTTGCATCCTTGTATTGATGAAAGCTAGGTAGAATGTCTTCTGAGAGTGCCATAGCTAAGGCAGTTCTAGCCTTTCTTTCTATGATCTCAACTTGTACCTCTTCAGCAGTGATAGTAGGCAAAGCATAACATGTATCGTCAGGCAACCAATGCAAATTTTTAGGAGTATTCCCATTCTTAATGACTTGCCATAGAGTATGATCTGTGTGATTCATATAGTGTTCCATCTACATATCCCAAGTCTCGTAGTTATTACTTTTGAGAATAAGGAGTTTTACAGCAGACAAAGTATGGGGAGAAGATGTAGCTGTTTGTGTAGCTACAACATTTGTAGTTTGTGCAACAGGTGGAGGTAGAACCACTGGTGCAGGCTGCACAACTTGAGGTTGTTCCTGTGGTACTGTATCAGGGATTGGAATTTCTTCCAACTAAGGAGGGTGTTTACCAGATTGAGAAATTGTGTGAGAATTTTTGTGATTGAGGGTTTAGGGTTTTGTTCTTCTTATTCAGAGTTTCTCAACAAGCTCTGATACCACTTGTTGATCCCTTTGAATAGATCAAATCCTGTTAAGGATTGCACAATAGCTTGTAATCAAACTAGAGCACTTGAGAGACTCTTACTAAACTCTAATAAGTTATGCGGAATCTAACTTATAAAAGCAAAGAAGAACAACAGAATATTCTAACTATTCGATCTTCTATTAATCAACTGTGGCAAAGGTACATGTAAACTCATTGTACCTATGTTCATTTTATAGTGCAAGAAACCTTAGAATAATCTATGTAGATAAATATATCACACACACTATATTCTCTATATTCTATAATGATAAGTATATCACACACGATATACTATCTATATAATCAGAACATATATTTACTAAAGATATACTCATTCTTATCCTATTAGCAGTACTTACATTTATACTAACGGTACTTAGCATGTATCGCGTTAACACTAAAAATACTTACTAACAGTAATAGTACTTGTACTTGTACTAACGGTACTTGGTACTTTACAATAATTCCCAACAATTTACACATGAAAATTTAACGCGAGGGGGGGTCACCACTCTTCGTCCCTGCCCCTATGATCCTTTGTTTATGACCCTGAGGTCACTCGTTACCTTTTGAAAAAGAAAGTTGTGCTTAGCTTTATCCCCTTTATAATTTAGACCGGAGAATTCGATATAAGCATTTTGGAAGGATAAAGAAGAGTCTAACAATTGGAAAAATTGTTTACGAAAAGTTGTTAAAAGTGTTTTCAAGAATGGATGTGCATTAAATGTTATTATACTTCCACCCCATAAAAGTCTTCATGTATCAACTACCTCCACTTAGAAATCAACCTCATACCACAACAAATAGGGAATGTTTGTAGGTGTAAAATTTTTATCACTTATTGTTGTGTATTATCTTTAAGCATTCAGTTAAAAAAAATCTTTAAGCATTTCTCCATATTCGAACATACAAAG
The DNA here is from genome assembly GCA_025667525.1 of Glebionis coronaria. Taxonomy (NCBI): domain Eukaryota; kingdom Viridiplantae; phylum Streptophyta; class Magnoliopsida; order Asterales; family Asteraceae; genus Glebionis; species Glebionis coronaria. The sequence goes on along the minus strand of CM046881.1, from coordinate 194,285,230 downwards.
TACAATGCTAATAGTTATCAGCGACCTACATAAGTTCGCGTGTTAAATTGATTTTCATATCAAGTTTACTTGTTCAAAGGGTAGCTACACATTATCATTCAACAAGTATGATCGAAAAACTGTTGGGTCATCAATTACTGACTCTGAAGCAACTCTTAGATTTGAACATATAAACTCCTAAGCGTAAAATGTTCAGCAGAAGAATGTTTCTAGAAAATCATGTTTAGTAGAAGATAGTTCTACTGAAGGAAGTCTAGTTGAAGACATAAGTTCGGCAATAACCCTTCCTGATAAACTTTGAACACAAGAAGTCTTCACTTCAGCACATGAGGCGGTTCAGTAGCTAAAGACAAGTCCTCAAGAAAAAGTTCTAGGTCGGTATAACTTGAAAATACCATATTAAACGACGTCAATATACTCTTAGATACTAAAGAAACACCTCAGTCATCTAGAAGGTTTTCAAGGCGGGAAAAATATCTACTTTAAATCAAAGTTTAAAGCAAATCCCATCAGGCAAATATTCCTTGTAAAGTTAATAATAAAAAAACTGCGTTTCCCTTTAACGAAACTTTATAGACAACCTAGTATTTGTTCATTTAATGGAATTTAATTCACCTATTAGATGAAAAACACATGTGTAAGTGTTTCCTTTGTAAACCGTTTGCTGCCTATAAAAGGAGAATGCATGTGGAGGGAATAACTCATCTCTTGTATTAGAAAGTTATTGAACACTTCCTAGAGCATTTCACTCCCAACTTCAAATTAAAAGAATCAATCACAGTTGATCATTAGTTTGAGACTTAAACTTATAACCTAGGTTTGTAGTTTAACTAAGAGGAGATCACCAGACATTATGTCATGGATTCTTTGATTACATTTTAATAAGAATTTATAAGTTGAAAAGTATTATTATGTGTCATTGTTTTTACTTATGCATATTTTTTATCTCTTTAGTAAAGCAACTCATTTTTTTGTCATGATGCTCTATATAACTTAATGTTGATAAGTTATATCAGGTTAAAGAGAAACAAGATAGCACTTTGTAATACTTTGTTTTACATTAATAAAGAATTACACGATTGAAAAGTTATAACTTGTGTTATTTCTCTTTTAGGAGTTCCTAGTTTTACATTTGGCATATATTGGGGACTTTTAATTGGCATCAGAACGGTTTGGTTTGTAAAACTTTTGTACAACCGTCCTAGTTTTTAAAATCAATATCCAAAAAGGCTTGAAACTATGCCTCATATCCCACCACATTTCGATTAGTATAGCCAAACCAATGTTGAGGACATTCTAGTTACTACCTAGCGGTGAGTGGTTTTGTTGATGAAGATGAACTTCCTTGTTAAGTGTGTAAACACTTACCCTTTTACCACTTAAAACACTGAAAACCAACCCTAATACATGAATTTATAACGTAAAATGTCGAAATTACGCGGGTTTTGTGTGAAAATAGGTCAAATTGTGCAAAACGGAGAAAACACGAGATTTCACGCGCATTTTTTGAAGAAAAAGACAAAAGAAGCTTTCAAGGACCAATAATGTAAAAGACATGAAGTTTAAAGGTTAAAGATGAAGAATTTACAAGTTCAAGGGCCAAAGTTATCAAGGTTTAAAAGATTTAATAAGCTAATAAAATCTGCCAAAGTTCAAGACTTGGAAGGGCCAGTTTTGCCAAAGCTAGAAAGTGATACTAGTGCTATTCCACTTGGACCAATCACAGGCCACCAATAACCCTCACACGGATTACACTTTTATTCTTAATAAATACCAGTATCCCAATAGTAACCCATTTACCAATCCCAAGATACACGTCATGGCCAATAATATTTCGCCACGTCACCTATTTCTTCTTCATTAGATTGTGATCGATTCAGGCCGTTTCAGAAGATGTGATCAACTTAAAAGATGATCTACGAGCTGAGACGAGTTCATATGGACCCCTATTTGTATCCAGCCTGACAATAACTATCGTTCTTAACCTCCAAACACGTTCCTCTCTATAAATAAACCTTTCACCTCTCATTTGATATTATTAGTTGTAGGTGTATTTTTCACATATTTTTCTAGAAATTAGTTAGTTAAATCTTGTAACCGTTTTTTTGTTAATCTGTTACAACAAACTCTAAAATTCTGCTATTAATAAACTCAAACTTTCTCTTTTAATCAGTTTCTCCTCTTCCTGTTTTAAATAAGCCAGCTTATTCTGTCATAAGTGTTGATCCCAAACTTAGATCGATTTAGGTTGTGTAAACGAGAATGAATCAAGTTAAACACTTAGAGAAACTTTTTTGTATATGAAACAATTTAAGTATTATGCGGAATTAATACTTAAACAAGAATACACAAACAAGATAAACCAAACTTTCACTTTGATTGATTAATCAAACTTGCGTACAATGAAAGTGTGAAAAACATATATTGAACTAAAACCTAAAGGCCTCCTTTTATAGATTAAGGAACCTTGTACAAGAGTCTACGTATCAGCTATTTTAGGTAAAGATAAACATAAGAAATACATTGTCGAACATATCTTTACTAGAAATATAAAACGTGTAGACTAAGTATCCTATCAGTGCTTGACTTCTTCTTATCAACGCTTGACTTCTTCCTGTCAACGCTTGTCTTGACAACGCTTGATTTCCTCCTATCAACGTCCAATTTCCTCTTGTCAGCGTCTAAGTGTCTTGGCTTCATTTTATTCCCAACAATCCTCCCCTAAACTTGATATCTACTCTAGTAATCAAGTTTCTGAATAAAAAATAAGTACAAGGAGGATTCTTACAAATCTTATTAAGTTGAAAATAAATAAACCTAATCAAATCTTTGCCAACGTCACTTGTGTAATCCATCTCCAGCTGTGTTGACACCATTTTCTTCAAAACTTCTTTGGTCATAGGATATTCAGCATCCACAAGAAGATACTCAGAAAACTTTGTAGTACTCAAATGATACACACCAGTTGCTGAATGTAAACGCCATTGAAGTCCACTAATATCATCAAGATCCTTCCAAACTAGATCTTCTTCATCTGGTGCACACATTCTCTTGAATGTTGACCAAATCTTTATTCCATTAACTGAAGTAGGTGCTTCAGTCTCATACTTGGCCTACATCAACCTCCAAAGGTCTGCCAAGTCTTCCCTATCCAGGCTTGCAAACAAAGACATAAGAGTAGTGAAAGTATGTACCTCTTTCCCATATCTGCCAATCATCCAAAACCCACTTGCATCTTCCTCATAGTGAACTATAGGGTTTCTGGAACCATGAGGTAACACCTCTACCTTATGTGAAGCTTCCAAAGGTGAGAGCTTAATACTTCTTCTAATAATAGCTTCACTAGGATTCACTCTATCCATATTTTCTGGGAACTCAAGTGGAACACCCTTCTTCAATGGTCTTGGTGTAACCAAAGCCTGTTGGATCTGCATCTCTTCTGCAAGTTCTTCCTTTCTTTCATATGAAAGAAGCCTGATAGTGTTCTGCTCTTGAACACTTGCCCATATAGGATAAGCCTTATATTCCAACTCACCAAAAGAAAATCCTTGCAACTTCTTAAAAGTCCAACCTGTTTGATGACATCTGAGCAACATGTTGTAGATCCCTTCTATCCTTCTTAGTCTGTGAAAGAACTTTGCTAGCTTTATACTTCAGAATCACCTTGCAATCCCTTTGAACTCTTAGTAGAATCTCCAAACCCCAAATTTGATCTGATAAAGCCATGTCTGGATTCTCCATTACCTTATTTTCCCATGCAAAGTACATCTGAGCAACTTCAGGCATCTCATAATCCACCTAGTTTTTCAACTCTACAATCCTTTCCTTTGCTAACTCATCACCATATTCAAGTATCTCTGGTTCTTCAATAATCATTACACTTGAATCTGTGCTCTCATCATCACTGCCTTTCTTACTCTCAATAGCAGTTTCCTCTATTCTCTTCTCTTTATCAGTTGTGCAGTCAACATGGAATCAAACTTTACTTGGGTTGCATCCTTGGGAACTACTGTTTCTACCATGATCCCTTTACCCTTATCTAATATATCAATGGTTGGTAAAGATGATGATGGTACCTGTGTAGACACATCCTTGATGATAGCTGATGACTGGGATACATCAACCATACATGCAGGTCTATCAACGTCCAAAACCTGTGTGTCAATGCCTAACTTACTCCTATCAGCGCTTAGCTTGTCAGCGTCAAAAACCTGCTTGTCAACGCTCAACTTACTCTTGTCAGCGCTTGGCTTAGAAACATGTTCCAGCATCTCCATAAATGATATCTTTGTTGGAGTTTCCAGTAAAACATCAATAACTGGCCTCTCCTTCAAGCTGGTCAAAGCTTCAACCATCTCCACACCAATAGAACCACCTGAGCCTTTGTCACTTAAAATAAATGGCTCAGTAGCAGCTTCCTCCCCTTTGTAAGAATCCTCCCCTGATGAAAGGACCCTTGTCTGCCTTCTCCTAGTCTCAGCAGCTTCCAAAACAACAATATTCTCCCTCAATTGCTTGAGTTCAAGGCCTTGTGTAGAGACAGTATGTACAAGATCTGCATTTTGCTTTTGCAAGCTAATGCAGACAGCCGTCAATTCTAACAATGTATAGGGTTCCAATCTGCCCTCCTCTAGAATGGGAATTTGACCTCCCAAAGTAGAGTCATGGGGCATGGATGAGGTCTGAATGATGTTAGGACTGGCTTGGCCTGCATCTAAGCTAGTAACAATAGTCCTAGCCCCACCCACGTCACCAACCACACTTGTGGTGGTGGTTCTCTCTGCAACATGGCTAGGACCACTAGTGGAGAACACTCCAGTAGTCCTTTGGCGTTTTTCATCCTAAAGTCATGGGGTGTAGAAGATGATGTGGATTGGGTTTTAGTTTGGAGGTTAAGGGGTGTTTGGGTTTGGTGTAAAAGGGTGTCAGCGTTTGGATTTGGAGTGTCAAGTCCAACATTTAACGTGTCAGCGTTGAAGGGATCTTGGTCAATTTCCATATGTTGGGGTGATGGTGGTTGTTCAGGTAATGGGTCTGGTTGTGGTAGAGGGTCTGGTTGAGGTTGCGCTGCTGCAATAACCGCAAGCATGGCTTGGGTAAGGGTAAGTCTCTGTTTGGTGGTGTATTCATCTTTCCAAAAATTGCTTTCTTTTGCACAGGATCTTATAAAAATCATTGTGATCCCTAGTACAATACCTTTGTTCATCAAACACCATTTGCAAAAATCTTGGGTAAGCAAGAGTCATCTTGCTACCCTTGTTATGACACATGCCATCAAAAATCATTTTAGAAAATTATATTTTTGGCCAGTAGCAATACACACAATGGCACTCGCAATTGATCTGTTAATTTCATTGTGTGCAGTACATTTGGGGCTCAAACATTGAAGAATGACATGTATCAAGTACTTCCAAGCTGGGGGAAATTCCTGTTTTGAATATTTGTTTAAAGTTCCCTCTTCAGGGAAAGGATAACCCAAAGCTTGAAGTCCTTGTTCTAGCTCACCAATGGGTAGGGTGGTTATACCATCTGCATCATTAAGATGCAAAGCCTGGCGATCCAAGGCTTCAGTAACCACCCATGGAAGCCCATGGACTTTAGCAGTCAATGTAGTCACATTATTAATCGTTGAGTAAGTGACAGTATTCCAAAACTGTTTAATATGAGTGACAGGGATAAGAGGAGCATGAGAAAGTGCATACCTTAAGGGAGATGCATTTAAATACTCCACCATCTGAGTATATTGGGGAAACAGAGTATTGTCAGCCCATGGACTTTAGCAGTCAATGTAGTCACATTATTAATCGTTGAGGAAGTGACAGTATTCCAAAACTGTTTAATATAAGTGACAGGGATAAGAGGAGCATGAGAAAGTGCATTCCTTAAGGGAGATGCATTTAAATACTCCACCATCTGAGTATATTGGGGAAACAGAGTATTGTCAGCCTCTAAATAGGCAACCATGTTGTGCTGACTTCTGAACTCCAATTCCAAATCACTCGGTTTAAACTTAGGCGCCATTGATGTAGAAAGCTGTGATATATGTTATGAAAGATGAATGTGTGTGAAAATTTAGTTAGACAAGAATAAACAGTTACCTTGTTTCAAAAGAATGAGCCAAATATATAGGAGAGGTAAGCACATGTGATTGGTAAAAAATAAGGTAGTTATTTTTCAAAATATAATGATTAAAATCTTGAAAAGATATAACTTATCTTGTGCATTAATAAAAAGTTACCAACTCCTAAAATTACGGCCCAAATTTTCGTCAAAAAAACAACTGGGTAGGACCCAATGTTTATCAACGGTCAAAAATAACCTATCAACGCTCAACGGCTATATTCTTGTTAACATTGGAATTTTCCATGTCAACGTCAAAATTGGTCCTAACAACGTTTAGAAATAAAACTGTCAGCGTCCAAAAATGAAAATAATAAAAAAGAAAAAAAGGACCTTAACAAAGTAATTTATCCTAGTGAAGATAACCTATAGACTGAATATTACCATAGGGTGGCAAGAACTGTCCAATCATGCACACTTGCTTAAGCAAGATAGACATAATTGTCCTCAAGTGTCCCTTGCTAACCAAAGTTCTTAACAATGGAGTTATCTTATAAAATCCTTTGTAACTTCCCAGGTAAGCCCAATAAAAATCATACCCAAGTCTCCCAACAGACCACATCCAATTCTAGGTCAAAAAGTCCTTGCAGCGTACAAAGTATATCAACTTTGCATGCTACAGTGCCTCACGATTTAATAAACTAACTCGTACTCACCAGTGGACACAATCTAGAATTATGATAAGAGTATTATATGAATACCCAAAAAGTCCTAAAGGTTTCCTAAACCTCCCCTTAAAATAAGATATACAACTTGCTAAATAAAATACATGAAATAAAAATTTATGTCAAGATAGGAATATAAATACTCCAACCATCATCCGTAAACTTGAACATGCTCCAAATAAGCTCCAAGGATCCATAAGCAACTCTGTATCCATTTGCACAATGCTAACAATGCCTGCATAATTGGATCAAAAACCACAAAACTAACATATTGGTGTCAACGTCATTTTAACACTTATCAGCGTTAAAATAACCTTTGTTAGTGTTAGACAAATAAAGTGGAAAACCTAATTTTGTACAAAGACCAATAACAATGCATATCCTGTACATACTTTTACAATAAGTCCCCAAAAACACATATTAGGTAAGATTAATCATTCCAATACTTGTTACCAAGTATTGAAATCTCCCTGTATCAAAAGGTTTAGTTAATAAATCAGCCACATTTTCTTTTGTGTCAACCCTATCTGGTTGAATTAAACCTTTTTCAAAACAATCTCTTATAAAATGATGTCTAATTTCTATGTGTTTTGTTTTAGAATGATGTACATGATTTTTAATAATGCATAAAGTACTGTTATTGTCTACAAAAATCTTGGTATGCATGAAATTATACCCATAATCCAACAGTTGGTTCTGAATCCATAAGACTTGTCCACAACAAGCAGCTGCAGCTACATATTCTGCTTCAGTTGTAGAGTTGGCCACCACTGTTTGTTTCTTGCATTGCCAAGATATCAACCTACTCCCAAGAAATTGGCATCCACCAATTGAGATTTTCTATCAAACTTGTCACCCCTATAATCACTGCCTGAATATGAAAAAAGCTCCAATGGAGAATCCTCTGGATACCATAATCCCAATGTAGGATAGCACCTAAGGTACCTAAAAATCCTCTTGACATCATGAAGATGACACTCTTTAAGAGTTACTTGATGGCGTGCACATGCACACACAACAAACATAATGTTAAGTCTATAAGCTGTAAGATACATCAATGATCCAATCATTGACCTATAATGCCTGACATCCACCTCTTTTCCATATCCAACCTTTCCCCAAGGGTGTTCCCTATCCATGGGTGTGCTAGCCCGTTTTTCATGTGGAGAGAATCCAAACTTCTTCAAGATCTCTGCTACATATTTATCTTGAGAGATGAAGATACCATCTTCTTTCTGCTGAACTTGTAACCCTAGAAATAAGTTCATCTCTCCCATTGCACTCATCTTGAACTTGTCTGTCATGAGCTTGGAAAAGTCTTCACTCATCTTTGGACTTGAAGAAACAAAGATGATATCATCAAAATAGACCTGAACAAGCAAGAAATCCTTTCCAGTCTTCTTGGTAACCAAGTTCTGATCTATGGTGCCCTTTTGAATCCATTTTCCACCAGATAGGTGGACAATGTGCCATACCATGCTCTTGGGGCTTGATGAAGTCCATACATTGCTTTATTCACTCTATACATCTTGTCTATATGTTCTGAATCTTCAAACCAGGAGGCTGCATTACATAAACCTCCTCTACAATTGTGCCATAGAGAAAAGTACTCTTTACATCCATTTGATAAACTGTGAAGCCCATGCAGGAGGCATAGGCTAGGAAAATCCTTATTGCTTCAATCCTTGCAATAGGTGAAAAAACCTCTTCATAGTCTATCCCTTCCTCTTGTGTATAGCCTTGAGAAACTAAACGTGCTTTGTTTCTGACCACAATCCCTCTCTCATCCTTTTTGTTTCTAAAAACCCATCTTGTCCCTATAGGTCTGACATATTTGGGACAATCAACTAATTCCCAAACATCTTGAATAGCAAATTGGTGAAGCTCATCTTGCATTGCTTCCACCCAACTTGGTTCTTTGAGAGCATCAAATATCTTCTTGGGTTCCTGTTGTGACATAAAACAAGCAAACAAACATGCTTGAACAAGAGGGGTATCAACCTTTTTGTGGATATTGGCAATAAATCCTCCATGATTCTGATGAGACCTTTTAGTTTGTACAGGAGACATCACATCACCAATAATTAGAGAAGAGGGGTGATTCTTGATAGTAGATGTAAGCACTCCTCCTTCAATAATTGTGCTTTCTTCAATTTCAGTCTCCAAGTGGCCAATATCTTCTTCAAATTCTCTTCCATCATCATCTGAATGAACCTCTTCATGTACTACTAAAGGTTCACCTTGTTCAAAATCATTGGAATAAAATAAATGGTCAAAAGATTTGTCAACGCCTGAATTGGTGTTGTCAACGTTTGAGCCATCAACGCCTGAATTTGACCCATCAACGCCAGATTTTCCTTTGTCAGCGCTTGAAGATTCATGCATGTTTTCATCAACAGGTGTTACTTGTGGACCACCTTTTTCCTTACCAGCAGCAACAGCAACAGCAAATGCATCTGTCCATATAGGAATGGTAACATACTCAAGTATGGGAGCTGATTTGTCTGCTTGTGATCCTACCTCCTTATCAACCTGTATACCTGAAATTTCAACAACGGGTTCTTACACAATATTTGAAGTCACCTTCACAATGTCTGGATTAGTAACAGGCATATAATTCAAGGTTCAAGATAGAGGTTCCAAATCAAATAACCAATTTGGTTCACTCTCAGGATCACTAGGTTTACTTTCTAAAAATCTAACATGTATCTTTTCAAGTATACGTTTTTCTTTCTTAAGGTTAACCATATATCCTCTACTCTGCACTGAATAGCCTATAAAGTAGCCTTCATCACCTTTAGCACTAAACTTTCCTAAGGCATCACTAGTATCCAATACAACTACATGACAGCCAAAGGGTTTAAGAAAACCAATATTAGGTTTCCTACTCCAAAATAGCTCATAAGGTGTCTTATTGTAGATTTTGTTGATTAATGCCCTATTCTGAACATAACAGGCTGTATTCATAGCCTCAGCCCAAAATGCAATGGGAAAGTGAGCACCAACCAACATTGTCCTAGCTGCTTCTATGAGTGTTCTATTCTTCCTTTCAGCCACCCTATTTTTTTGTGGGGTTCTAGCTACACTAAACTGCCTAGTAATCCCTTTCTTGTCACAAAGTCATCTAACAGCTTATTTCTAAACTCACCACCATTATCACTTCTAAGTATTTTAACCTCATTCCCAGTCTATTTATCTAATTGGGTAATAAAGTTAATCAAAACATCAGCAGTTTCACTTTTCAAAGCCAAAAAGAAAGTCCAAGTAAATCTAGAAAAATCATCAGTTATGACAAAGCAATAAGATTTACCATTTAAGCTTTCTATATTAGTTGGACCAAACAAGTCCATATGCAGCAAGTGAAGTGGTTTAGAACTAGAATGCACAAGTTTAGACTTAAAGGAGACTTTGTGATGTTTGCCTTTAAGGCATGCAACACAAGAGTGGTCATTGTGGAAAGCCTTTTCAGGCAAACCATCAACTAAACCATGTCTCACAAGTCTATTTATGTTCTTAAAATTTATGTGTCTTAACCTTCTGTGCTGAAGATTACTATCATCAACTGAAGCCTTAGCATATAGACATGACAGATTATTATTCATCCTAATTCCATTAAGATTCACATTATAAATGTCCTTATGCCTAGGTGTTCTATAATCAATGAATTTCTCATCAGGTAATTTAAAATCCTTGCTTAACACCAAGCATTCAGTATTAGTGAAAAGAACCTTATTTTTGTTATCACAAACTTGTGATACACTAAACAGATTCTAATCAAGTTCTTTTACCAGAAATACGTTCTCAAAACGCAAATTCTTGGTGATAAGAGTGCCTTTGCCAGTAATGGTTCCATATCCTCCTCCAAAGTACACTTTGTCACCATCTTTAATGGGGGTAAAGTTTGTCAAGTAATCTTCCTTCCCCGTCATGTGCCTAGAGCATACACTATCCCAATAGCCATAATCATTAACCTGCTTTTGAATGCCCTGCATATAAAGAAAACAAATTAGTTTTCTTTGGGAACCCAAGCCTGAGCAGACTTGGATTCATTTGGTTGTTCAACAAGAACAAACTTAGTCCTTATAACAACCCCTTGTTCATCCCTTTTTGGATTGAACACCCAGTTAACCCCAATTGGTTTAGTTATGACCTTTGAAATATAATGAAATCTGTTACAGGTCATAGAAATCCCATCTGAATTAGGGTTTTAGTCTTGTTTGGGTCTCCATGTTAAGCTAGAAGAAGCTTTAGACCCCTTTCCCTTTGGTTGCAAGTATTTGGCATTACTTGGTCTAACAGTGTTGGAAACATTCCTGTCAGCGTTAAAATTGTTCTTGACAACGTTGAAATTACCTTTATCAGCGTCAAACCTAGGGTTTGCTACAGGAACCCATTGTCTGTTAGACCATGTGTTAGTCTTTTGAAAAGGCATTTGTCCATAAGTATTAGACCCTTCAGTAAAGAATGGAGCTTGTCTAATGACTTGTGGACTTTGCTAGACAAAAGGTTTGGGTTTGACCATGGTTGACTTTCTATCAGCGTTGACCTTTGAAGCATTGACACACTTATAAGCCAAATGTGAAAAACTTCCACAAGTATAACAAGATTTTCTAGACATAACTCTAGGTCTAGATGAAAAGAAACCTGTCCCATTATCACTAACTTGACTTTTTGGTGACCTAGGTTTTCTATACATTTCTGCATATTTAATACTAGGTTTTCTATCAATGTTTAAGCCAAGGTCAACAGTCTTTCCAGTAGTAGGGTTGGTCACTTTTATGGGTGTGGACTCATTTGGACTTTCACTAAGCATGTCACCTTTAACAAACAAAGTAGGATTGGCTTTCTTCCATTTGTCTAAATCTGTCAATTTCTACTTATATTCCTCTACTGGAGTAAGAACTCTTGGTGGAGGAATAAATTCCTCTTCTTGGAGTTCTGGTATACTAGTCCAAGACAAATCCTTTCTAAGGACAATATAGAAGTTCCCAGCAGGTCATCAACATACTCTTTCATCCCAATCCCAGTCTTATCCCTAGAATCCCTTTGTTCACTAACGCATTTTTCTAGGGTTTGAGAAGCTTTATCAAATCTTTGAATTTTAAGCCCTACATTATCTTTGTTTTTAATGGCCTCATCCAACTCAGCTTGTATAACACCTTTGGATCTCTCTAGGATGTCCCTAACCTGAATACTAGCATTTAGGTTATGAGTCAAAACATTGATTTGATCTTTTAGGTCAAGCTCCATTTTCTTATATTCAGCCACAGTCTTTTCAGTTTGAACAAGTGCAAGTTGATAGTTAGATAACTTGCATTTTTCCTCAAAAACATCTGATTTTAACTTTAAAATTTATTTGTTAAGTTTTTTAGTGTTTAAACGACAACCTTTACTACAAAATGCATCATCATATACCTCATTGTCTGATGAAGATGAAGAATGTGCCATGAGAGCATAGTGAACATGCTCCTCTTCCTTCTTTTCTGCAACCAAGGCTTTGTTCTCTACCACATCTTTGACCAAAAAGCTCCAGTCTCAGCCAACACCATCAATCTCTTGCATGGCAACCATAGCTTTTGTATCTTCAACCTTGATGATTTGGCTTAAAGGTTTTCCAGCATCAGATCTTCTTGGAGATCTGCACTCTCTCATAAAGTGTCCCATTCTATGGAAATTGTAACACTCAACCTTGGATTTATCAAACCCAGCAGTGTCTTTAGCATTAAAAGTCATCTTCTTCATGAATCTCCTATTCCATCTATTGGCTCTTATGCTTGCAAGTACCATATTCCACTTTATGTCCATCTCCTCCAAATGCTCATCACTAATTTGCTCAAGGTACTCATATGTAATCCCTGAACCATTGGGCAATGAAGCAATGTATGTACACACTGTATCTAGATCAATACCAGCAGGCTTAACTCTTGGTGAGTCAACATTGTATGTGTCAGCGTCTGAATGTGGGGCGCTGACAAAGCTTGATCCAACGTTGACACATGGTGATCCAGTAACGGGGTGCATGTATGACTCCCTTTGATCAAATTGACCTTCACTATGTGAGAAGAAAGCCATGTTTCCATTGGTAGATTTGCTTCGTTGATCCAAAAGGATTTCACTCTCTACAATCCTCAGTTTATTGTAGACGTCATCAAAAGTGGAACTTTTGTGAGTATTATTAGCAATCATAGACCTTGCTTCAATCTTCCATGCATCACCAAGACTTTTAAGGAAAGTGGTGATGATATCAGCATCATCATGCACTGTTCCCATAAATGACAACTTGCTTGTTATGTCAAGAAGTCTGCTTCTCACCCCCACTTAGTTTTTCATTGGGAAGAGCTTTGAACACAACATACTCATGCAAGAGTTGCTTCTTTTTCTCTAAGGCAGTATCATCATTACCACCATAAGTGACTTGAAAGGCTGCCCAAAGATCTTTGGCATACTCCTAGCCTCTATACTTGTGCTGATTGGCTTGTCCTAAAGAAAGTTTGAGGATGCTTAGATTTTTCATGTCATTCCTTCTCTTTGCAATGTCCTCAGTTGAGACAGCTCTCCCATCTCCAGGTTGTTCTTTTCGATCAGCTTCACTTGAGCCTGGAGTTGATCTTAAAGTAATAGCAGCTTGAATCTTGGCAGCCTTATCGAATGTGTTTCCATATTCAATAATTTCCCATAGGGTGTGGTCATGGATTTGAATGTACTGCTCAAAATTGAACTTCCATAACTCAAAGTTGTATGGGTCTAGCATGGGGATTTTTATGTTATGGCTTGAGGAGGAGGTCAACTCTGGAGTAGACATGTTGTCTGGATTTTAGGGTTTCTTAAAAATTAGGGTTTTTGGCGATTTAGGGTTTTTATGTTCATTAGATCAAAGTTTCTCAACAAGCTCTGATACCACTTGTTGATCCCAAACATAGATCGATTTAGCTTGTGTAAACGAGAATGAATCAAGTTAAACACTTAGAGAAACTTTGTTGTATATGAAACAATTTAAGTATTATGCGGAATTAATACTTAAACAAGAACACACAAACAAGATAAACCAAAATTTCACTTTGATTGATTAATTTGTAGAAGTGTGATAATCTTTGATATATCAAGAGGGTTGATGTTTCTAGTGAGAGAAAGTAGAGAGAGAGATGCGAGAAAAATGTAAAAGTGATATTAATCAAATGAAACAACCAACACCTCTTTCCATGGTGGAAAGAGGTTTATATACCCAAGTCCTTAATGGACTTGGGCCTCCGGCCCATGAACTTGCTCATGGGTCGGGCTTAACATAAATGTAACTTAAACACTACTACGAGCCTATAACTATATTGTTGGAGTGACCGAGACTTTCTTTATACGAAAAATGTATTTCCAACAATCTCCCCCAAAGGGAGGTCACTCCAAATTTACAAAGTCCTAATCTAGCATGTTAGATCTTGTTCTTGAGCTCGTAGTCCACTTTATCTTTCTTTCTTTAACTTTTCTTCTTTTTGTGAATATGTGTTGAATAATATCATCCTTTTGCTTGGAACACGTTCTTTTGGCCTTTCACGTGCAGTCTTTATCTTCTTGTGATGTTCGCCTCTTCGTGACTTCATGTCCCACACACTTATCCTTTGTTGAATTCCTGAAAGTTTCAGAGTCGATACAGCGGAAGACTTTTAGGTCATACTTTCTTGAATTTGCAGAAATATTTGATGTAGAAGGAATAAGTATGTGAGGACGACTTCAACAGGTACACCGCAACGCCACCGTCTTCGAATGCAGCAACATAATCAGACACGAATAAAATGGCTTTGACATTTTATTCTAATTCGGTAGCATTTTACCTCAGGTCGGTGAAGACCGTTGGACGATATTAGATATCGTACCTGTGACGGATAGTTTCAGTTAAGTAACTTCCTGACAGGATTTCGCGGGTAAACCCGTTCTCTTTATTCGACCGTCCAAAGCTGACTACGAACATAAAGAGTGAATCATTTGAATTAAAATCCTTATGATTGCAGCCGTCAATTCATGAAACCTGGAAAAAGTAAATTTCAATTAAGATTTTCACCATCGTTGCTTTCCAGTTATCACGAGCTTGATCCAAATAGAATCTTGCTTGTCACCTACCAAGTGCTGTTTGATGTTAACACTAGAAGGATTTACACTCGTCACTATGAACACTAAAGAGTGTCACTCTGAGTGTTCTGGCAAGATCATACGATAATGCGTAGAGGCCTGGAACGAGTTTAAGTTCAATTAAGAATTAAACTACTGTTTCTTTCTAGTTTTCATAAGATTGGTTCTTAAATAACCGCATGTGTCACCTACCATGAGCTTGTTTGATGTTGGCTCAAGCAGGATTTCCATCTTCATTGTGATACTTGCGTATCACTCGGATGTTCTGGCAATATTACAGGAATACTGCGTAGGACTCATAAAAATCACTTACTTTTCACAATGTGTGAAGAAGCAAGGAATAAATGGAAAGTGTCCTAATGAGACTTTTGATGATCTCGTGGCTCCAGACTCGATAGTGCGTTTTGATTTAGTGAGCGATGGCTGGAGAGGATTGCCACCTATTAAATATCAGTCTATTTGGAATGAATAAACCAATAGGTAACGTGTTGAACTCTGTGTTATTAAAACAAATACCTTTTGAAAGATATTTGAGTTAGCTGGGATGGGTTGTGCATTGCATCACTGGGTCCATGATGTCTATCTTTAATATCGAGAATCATTAAAAAATGATCTCAATAGCATATGTATTGACCTGGTTTATGCCTAAGGTTGTAAGGAGGGCTTCTTTCTTTACACCCTTTATCTTTACAATTCTTTTTCATTCTTCAACCCCTTCAATGCTTACCAATACGTCATAACTAGTACCTTGTTGTGATTGTTCCAGTGCTAGCTTAAGTACTTGGTCGGCATTAAGCTACGTTCACAATCTTTCTCCATCTTTCCTAGGACTTCTAATTCTATCTAGGGAATTGTCCTTGGGAAGATTCCATCGGTTCTGATGAATCATTGGACTAATACCTAAACCTACCACCCTTTTGTCACCACATCCATCGTGAATTAAGTGTGTTTTGGGTAAGTATTGTCACCATGAAAAATCCTTGAAAAAATCACTTAAAGCACTTGTGATATTATAATCAAAGTTTTTTGTGCCTTAAGTGTTTTGTTCATCAAAAACGCTCCCCCTTAACATGTGCATTACACATATTAAGTTGGTTTATCTTTTAAGCCTTTTTCATTGTTTAGCCAAGTATCATTAAGTCTCCTTAATCCCATTTTCTCCCCTTTCCAAAATGTTAACCATCAATATTTTGGATATTAATGGATTAACCGGTCTTTGGGTAATAAAATGAAATTAGATGTTGGCCAAAGAACATATTAATGCTCCCCCTCAAATTAATGAGGGTTAGTTGTAGTGCTTGAGTATGATAGATTTTGAAAGATTTAGAATCTCGTGAGAAATTCTTGAAACATTATCATACTTTCACACTACAACAAGCCACAAAAGCACAATATTTACAATATTTACATATTCATAAATTTACCAATATGGAATAGACCTGAGATAGTACGACCTATTAGATGGATCGTTCCATAAGCCTGTGATGTGCTCCATATGGTCTGCCCCCACGAATCGTTCAATACTGCGGATCAACCGTCGATCCCTTAACTTCTCCTCAATCATCCGGATGGTGTGGTTGGCACTCTTCTTAAATTGGCCTACCCATCTATACTTTACCTCTATAAGACCTTGACCCGAGTTGAGCATCAACAGCTTGTCACGTACATGCTTGAGAGTACCATCGCTGAACTTGTGCAGCTCTGAGAGTCGCATGTATTACATGACCTCTGCTTCATTCAAGTAAAATATGCCCATCTCTGGTTGGAGTACACCCATGTATGGCTCCTTAGCTTGATGAAAACGACTCATTGGTGTTGTGTGAGGTCGCTCTAGATTTAGCCTGGATTGATAACTCTCTACTCCAAGTTGTAAGTCTTCAACCCTTTGCTTGATCACAATTCTACGAGTGAATTGACGAATGTTGGAGCTTAGGCCAATGACTTCATCGGGGTCTAAGTGAGGGACCTTTCCTTGAGCCAAGAGGAGTAGAAAATCTTCAATATCTTCAAGTCGTAGGAATTGAAGATCCCCTTCACTGACACTATAAGTCTTACCGTCTTCTCGCTTGAATCTGATATCTTTCAAATACGAATATCCGAATATATCTTGAAAGCTAACTCCCTGTATGCTTGAGATTCGACGGGTTGCAATTATAGGTGTACCTTTCTTGGTGTGATTATAGAAGTAGTAAGCCGACCTCTTGTTGCCCTACCAATGTGAAATGCCTAATTCCGCATATTGATCATATTCTTTGACAAGCTCTTTGCTCCATAGGTCTGGAACTTTATCTTCAATCCAAGGGATATCCTCCAAATTTACTGCTTTGCCCATTGTTAATGATGTAGCATACTTGTCCGCGTTGTTTTCTAAGAAATCTAGATCACGGTTGGTAAAGTATTGCATTGGCAGGTGCTTGGCTGCTGCAATAACTGAGGGTGTTAGTGGAAGAAATATTGGAGCTTGTTCACCTGATGCTGTTGATTTGATTGCTTTCATTAGCTCATTGAAATGATATTCTCCCTCAGTTTTGGCAATCTTCATGGAAGCCCAAAAGTTCTTGTCTTTGATCGTTGTTTGAAGTGTATTTGTATCAATAGTAGGCACTCCATATTTATCCATCAAGAATCCAGATAAGTCGATTGGATTATTGAGGAATTGTTTGAGATCCGCCTTTTCACTGTCAGAAATTGTATGTGCGGTTGCTGCCTGTGTAAGCCATGGCTGCACTAGAACCATCTCATCAATAGTGAACGTATCAGCAAACTCAGGATCTTGTTGAGTTAAATCATCAATATCCATATCGATGTAGTGCTGAGGTGGAGAGTTATGTATCACAGATGGTATCGGTTCGTCTTCTTGCATAGGTTCGTATTCTACAGGTGTTGTTGATGAGACATTAGTAAACCGGTGTAGAAAACATACCTGTGTCTGTGTCTGTGTGATGTTGAACAGGAGTAGGCGGTGGAGAGTGATGTTCCACAGACGATGATGGTTCGTCTTCAATCATTGGTTCGTCTTGTACCAGTGGCACTACAGGTTCTTCTTGTGATACACTAGTAAGAACCAGTTCCAATGACTTACCTGTGGTGTTGACATTGGTTTCATCATGCTCGTCGTTGGTGATGTTTTCACTCTTGTCTTGTTTATCGCCAACTTTTTCTTTTGACCGTGCATCACTTACTTCTTCTTCCTCATCACCGTCCTTAGATTCTTTATATTCTTCACCATTAGTACCATTACCTTCATCCTTATCACCATCCCCTTTCTCCTTATCCTTACCGTTCCTATTACCGTCCTCATTGTCATTATCATCATCTGCATCATTATCGTCATCCTCGTCTTCCCCGTCATCCTCATCCTCATCCTCATCCTCATCCTCCTCATCGTCCTCATCATCCTCATCGTCCTCATCATCCTCATCCTCGTCCTCGTCCTCTTCTTCTTCATCTTCATTCTTATCAGAATGTTCTTTCTCCTCCTCATTCTCTTCCTCTTCTTCCTCATTTTCTGCCTCATCGTCATTTTCAGGCTCCTGGCGTTTCCTTTTCTTGGAAGATTGGGGAACTTCAGTGTCTTCTAATGGTGATGTGTTGGAAGTTTCCAGTATGAATTTAACAAGAGCGTTTTGCAAGTTGTGTTGAGCTTCTGTTTTTGGTAACTCAATGTTGGTTAATCGAGTCACCAAAGTTTGCATTAATTGCAAGTCAGCGAGGCCTTTAGTGAACAATACTGGAAGCTCCTGATTGACACATGACCTAACTTCACGCTGAATGATGTTAGCCATGGTATCATTGATGGAGTTGAGGAAAACACTGTTTTCTTTATCATGTGCTTCCTTTTCGGCAATAAACTTCTTATGTTGGTCTTGAAGTTTTAAAACTCCGATATGAACATCATCAAGTTTGGATTTGTCGCGTTTTTGTTCTCTTACGGATTTTGAACTAGTAACACGCGACTGTAGCTCTTCAATCTTTTTTGCCTGATCTTCCAACTGTTTTTGGAAGTGCTGAATGAGAGGGTCACTGATCGTGAGGAATAGAGTGGAAGTGGATGGTAGTTGTACTATTGTTGTTGGTGGAGGAGTTACCACAAGTGCCAAAGAGGTTGCGGATTGGATGGTGGTTTGTACAGGTTGTTCGAGGATAGTTGGCGATGTTGGTACAATCACTGGGGCAGTGGTTGGTACAGGATGATCGACAATCGGTGGAGGCGTTGGTGTAATTACTTGGGTGGTGGTTAGTACAGGTTGATGGATGACCGGTGGCGGCGTAGGTGTAATTACTTGGATGGTGGTTGGTACAGGTTGATGGATGACCGGTGGCGGTGTAGGTGTGATTACTTGGATTGTGGTTGGTACAGGTTGATGGATGACCGCTGGCGGCGTAGGTGTAATTACTTGGATGGTGGTTGGTACAGGTTGAAGGTTTTGATTGTAGGTTCAATATGGGAGACGGTTGTCACAACAGTGCTGAATACTGGTGGTGGAGGGGGTATTTGTTGTTGGATAGGAAACATCGTCAGATGAGCATCGTCTGCTGCTATCATGTTGAAGGAGTTGGAAGTGGTTTGCTAAGGTTGACGTCCTTGTACAGGAGTGTTTCCATATCTTCTCCACCTTCTAAATTTTGGTCTTCAAAATCATAGTTGAAATAATCATCTACGTTGTCATCATCTTGATTTGTTTGGTATGTGATTCCTTCCTCTAGTCTGAGATCTTGTTCTTCTTCATCGTTTGAGTTGTCTGGATCTCCAAAGGCTTCCAGTGCTAATTCTGTAGGAGTTTTTGATCTAGAACCACTACCGGTTTTCTGTGCCTCCATCCTACTTAACTTTCGTGCTATTCGCATCTGTTTTTCTTCAGACGTTAGTACTGAAGGATCTTGTTCGTCTACATCTTCAACACATAGTTGCTCTTCCCCTTTAGCTTTGCCTTTGGTTTGGGGTGAGGAGGTCTTTTGGCGTTTGACAACAGTCTTTTCCTTTTACCCTTTTGCTTTTCGGATGGATCTGCGTTTGCTTTTTTAAATTGTGCTTCGATATCTAGGAGCATTTGTTTGTAAGGTTCACTGTCCTTGATCCCATCATTGATCATTGTGTCTGGCACTAAAGCTGGACGCAATGAGTACTTAGTAGAATGTTTGTCGTCACCTATCTTATCCAACACATGGTCATCATCTGATGTATGGTAGAAGAAGTTTCCACGCTTGTCAATAGAAGGAACACTCTTCATGAATTGGTTGATGATAAGTTTTGTGAACCTTGGAAACAGAAGATGCAGTGATTTCTTCTTGGTACCGATGAATTGGTAGCAAAATTCGTCCCAAAGAAGTAGAGCATAATCTACTTTAGATGCAGTGTATAGGCCCCAAAGTACATAAGCCTGAGGTGGTCTCATTTGGTCAAAACCACGAGCCTTTGAAGTGAGGCACCTGGTTATGATGGTGACGAGTGCTTTCCATGGTTGACCAACGCGTGAATTGGAAAACTGAGATAGATTTTGAATGTTACCCTCATAGTTTAGAGCTCTAATTACTCGAATCAATTCATCTGTGTTTGGATTGGGCACAAACTTTTCTCCTTTTGCTAATTTGGGAAACTTAAACAATTTCCTGAATTGAGTTAAACCAAGAGTAAAAATTTGCAGGTTGATCTTGAAAGTGATAGATATCTTAGATACTTGCTTTGCCGCGGTAATCGATGTTGTGGCCCAAAATTCATGAATGTAGATTTCGGGAACTGATGCAGTAGCTCTAAGGGCATCTTTTATAGGTGACATGTCAAGAATGTCCATTGCAACTTTGAAAGCTGCCATGTTTGGATCAAAATCGTCTCTCAGACGAAAGTTGTTCTCTGCAAGTGGTAGTCGGTCACTAAGTGGTACTAATGCGAGGTCTGATTTTTGTTGTTGTTCTTTGGTGATGTACATGGTTCCTGCTTAAGATAACACATACACAATTGATATATACAAACATATACATCGTATATCCATGAAAATACATAAGATAGCATAACAAATGTCATCATGTTAACCACAATAAGATCATACAGACAATGTTCAAATGAAGTACAGTCACACAAACAGATATAAAAAACCTAGAGGCATGGAGGTGTAGCAAAGACATGTTATTCTAGGAATCCAACAACCTAGCTTTAGTTAATTGAAGATTTAGGTTTACTGGTTGTCATAACCACTACTTCAGTGGGAGAACTAGAGTAAAGCCAACTACGAAGTTCCACAATCACTTCAGTTGGCCTAGGCATTACTACAACCTCAGTAGGTGTTGGCAAAACCTCAACCTCAGTAGGTGTTCGCAACACCTCAACCTCAGTAGGTGTTCGCAAAACCTCAACCTCAGTAGGTGTTTGCAAAACCTCAACCTCAGTAGGTGTTCGCAAAACCTCAACCTTAGTAGGTTTAAACTCAGCGATTTCTTCCATTGCTTGAGAACAAAACACAATATATGGAGTAAATAATTTTATCTCTTTCGATTACAGAAATATCAACTTATAAAAATAAGATGAATTTTTGTAATAAGAAACCTTTTAAGTATTCTTATGATAAAAAATTAATTACGTCCAATCAAAATTGTGTTCGTTATAGAAGCTCTAGTTCTAAGTCTAATGCATAGTGTGAAAGCATACTAACTTAAGGTGATGATACAACAACAATCTTTTCGCAAATTCTATTAGACCAATTATCTTAAGGGCAATCTATCACAAAATCTATATAACACAAGGCACTGACCTATCGGAATACCCTCATCTGAATGCACCCATCGGAAAGATTCTATCGGAATGTCCCTAATCGGAAAGTCCCTAATCGGAAAGTCCCCAATCTGAAAGTCCCCAATCGGAATGTCCCAATCGGAATTTCCCAATCGGAATGTCCCAATCGGAATGTCCCAATCGGAATGTCCCAATCGGAATATCCCAATCGGAATGTCCCAATCAGAATGTCCCAATCGGAATGTCCCAATCAGAATGTCCCAATCAGAATGTCCCAATCGGAATGTCCCAATCGGAATGTCCCAATCGGAATGTCCCAATCGGAATGTCCCAATCGGAATGTCCCAATCGGAATGTCCCAATCGGAATGTCCCAATCGGAATGCCCTAATCGGAATGCCCCAATCGGAATGCCCCAATCGGAATGTCCCAATCGGAATGTCCCAATCGGAATGTCCCAATCGGAATGTCCCAATCAGAATGTCCGATCGGAATCTATTAAACATAAACTTCATCAGAATCTGGGCGGATTTTACGAGGTGGTTCTTATCTTAACGATTTCTATGGCTTTAAGTCTGTTTTTATCAAAACCGTTAATAACCAGTGTTTAGTATGTTAGAAAGATCAAAAACCCTTTATCAATCATGATGTTTACCACAATTAAAACTGAAACCCTAGATCATGAGAAGCTGCATGCTTTCTTAAAACCAAATTGGATAAGAACATGATACAATAGACGAATATGATTAGTTACCTAGAAGATTTACCCAGCAGATAATCAAACACAATAGACGAGATAAAAGAAATCAAGCTTGATAATGGCGTCAGTTTTGTTATGAGGATGAGTGTGAATATCAGTAGGAAGATAAAAACAAAATGGGGGTAGGAGTGTTTTGACGAGAGTCAAACCTTTCTAACAAAATTTGCCAATATTACAAATTGGTCCCCCCAATTTTGAAACATGTAAGAAAACTAGTAATAAAACTAGTTAATAACACAATTTCCCTATTAATAAAACTAGTTAACAACACATTTTCCCAATTTCTTGTGAGTTGCAAACACAAACACGCCAATAAAACCTAAGGCCAAATAAAAAATCCATACAAGGCATACATTTCACATAATGCACATAAGGTAAGATGACAGACAAATTATGTGAAGACCAAATCATGTTCAAGATGATCTAATATTTGCTTCCCCTCAAATGCTGACCCGTTTTCTATTTAAAGAGCTGTAGTCAATGCATTTAATGAGACAAATATCAATGAAGACCTTTTCTGTTTAATGATTTTCTGAAACAATTCTAGGGGCAGATTTCTCTTATTTTAACAAAATAAGTGCACTGAAACGTACACAATTTGTGTTAGACCAAGTTATAAAGTAAACTTGATCCCTTAAAAGGTTTTTAAGTAAACCTTGCCCGAGAAAATTAATTCCCATTGTGAGCCAACATTTTCAAAAGAAATACGTGACTTTAATGCGAAAAGTGGGTTGCAGTATGAAATAACTACAAGCCATATGGGCATGTTTTAAAATATGTACAACTTTTATACGGACTCTATTTATGGCGCCGTGTCAATTTTAATCGACATTTCTATGGCCGTAAATATTACCGTACTAAAAGACATGCCCGTTTTAAAATGAAAAATATTTTTGGATTTTCTTGATTTTATATTTTTTATGGTTTTTCTATGTTTTATATGTTTTTTATGGTTTTTCTATGTTTTATATTTTTGTAATTTTCTTTTGGTGGTTTAAATATATACGATAATCTACAAGATCACGATCAAAGGATACTCTAGAATAGTTTACCACCACTATTCTTTAGATTCTTCTGCCAACTCCTTAAGTGTCGCTGGTGAGAATGATTTCATGCCTAGCTTTTCGATCAAAAACTCGATACGTCCTCGATCTAAGGCCTTTGTGAATATATCTACCAACTGATACTCAGTGTTGACGAAGTACAGTTCCATCACTCCATTTTCCACTTGCTCTTTGATGAAATGGTAGTGTATGTCAATGTGCTTCACCCGGGAATGTTGAACGTAGTTGCAGCACAGAGCAATTGCACTTTTGTTATCACAGTACATCGGAATTTTGTTGAATCCAAGACCGTAGTCAGTTAATTGTGATCTCATCTAAAGAACTTGAGCACAACAACCGGACATAGCAATGTATTCAGCCTCAGTACTTGATATCGCAGCGCTTTTCTGCCTTTTAGATGCCCAACTAATAAGTCTATCTCCAAGAAGTTGCACACTGCAAGAAGTGCTACGTCTAGTATCTTGACACCTAGCATAATCCGCATCTGCATATGAGATTAGTGCAATAGAGGAATCCTTCGGATACTACAGACCACGATTAAGTGTTCCTTTAAGATACCGAAAGATCCTTTTCACAACATGTAAGTGCTTTCCGGTAGGCCGAGCCTGATACCGGGCACATATGCATATAGCAAATTGCAAATCAGGCCTGCTAGCAGTCAGATAGAGAAGGGTGCCGATCATTCCACGGTAAAGTTTAGGATCGACAGCTATACCTTCCTTATCTTCATCTAACTTGGATCACTCCACCATTGGAGTATCCACAGGGTCACAATTTTCAAAATGATATTTCTTTAATGATTCAAGAGCAAATTTGGATTGATTAATGAAGATGCCTGATAGGTGTGAAAACACCCATCCTTTTACCGCTTATTTCTGGCTAAAACAAGACCAAAATACGTATTTAATATCATTTGTTTGGAATTATGCGTGGTTTTTGTGGTTATTGTGTTTTTAGAGTCAACTGGGTGAATATGGAAGAAAACATGGGATTGCACGGGTTTTATCGAAGAAAAAGACTCAAGACGAAGTCTATTGTCCAAGAGATGCAAAAGATTTGAAGTCATTGTGCCCATTTGAAGATTTATCGAAGAATAGAGCCAAAGATGGAAGATTCATATATGTCGAAGAACTCGAGTCTATTAAATAAAAGATTATAAGACGAGTTGTAATTATTCACCGACACTTCTCAAAATCCAAAGTCGGAAACGTTTATTTAAAGAGACGTAAAGACTAAAGAAGAAAGAAGAAAAGAAGCCCAAACCAAAGCCCATTCACAAGCCCACCACCACACGCCTATATATAGGACTTTACTTCACAAATTTGGAGCTAGTTAGTCTTTGTTTTAGTTTTAGTTTTTCATTCTCTAGTTTTAGAGAGAGAAAGTTCTCAACTTTCTCGCTCTAGTTTTCATCTTTATTTCTTTTAATCTTTCAATGATTAAACCTTTTGTATTGTTTCTTTCATTAATCTAGTTTAAATTCAAGCTTTAAATCTTTAATCTCATTCTACATTTCTTTGATTTTGATTCACTTTTAGTACGAATTACTTATGATCCGTGTTGTTCATCTATGTTTTCGTGCTTAAAAGGTTAATCTTTTTATGTTTCCTTAAGTTTCTATACGGATAAGCTTTAAGATCTTTGTGCTTATTGGCTTATTTGTAAGTTTAGCTTATTTACTTTTTAAAGTTTTCATAAAAAGTTCATCTTTTTATGGTTTGATTCAAAAGTTTGCTTATTCTAAGTTTAGATAAGTTGTTATTTGAGCTTATTTGATTTGTTTCATATTAGATTCATGCTAGTTTTGGAGTTAGCTTATTTCATAAGCTTATTGCCTTGCTTTTATTTCGGATCAAAGAAGGTAATCGGAAAGGGTTATAAACCCCTTTCCGATCTGTTTATTCCGCCCAGACCCCCTCTTTCCGATCACCCGATCGGAAAAGGGTTTTCGTATTCCGATTGGTGGCAGTCTCCACATTCCGATCTAGGGGTTTATGATATTCCGATCTGACTCATTTTTAGACTTTCTGATTGCATGGTTTTGTGACTTATTCTGATTGGTACTAATTTCAACATTCCGATTGTAGCTTATTTTTTATTATTCCGATGTGAATTCTTTTCCATATTCCGATTAGCCTTTTTTGTGTAACATTCCGATCAGTACTCCTCAACATTCCGATCAAGCAGATCGGAATATATTCCGATTTGAAGTTTTGCTTATTCCGATCAGTGTAGGTTTCAAACATTCCGACGGATTTAGTTTTTCATCTTTTTACAAAGTCTTTAAGTGCTAGTTCTATTAAGTGTTCAAGTATTTTTCTCATTTTGCCTTTAAGTTTTCAAACAATTATTTTTAACTTGTCAATTTAGTTTAATATTTAAAGCTTTAATTTTACTCTTCGACACTTACTTATTTGTTATTAGTTTAAACTAGATAAACAAACCAACATCTTTTTATTAACCAAGAACAAATCATTCCACTTAGAACCGTGATCAATTCGAGAGGATACCGAGAGACATAAATCTTGAACCCATTGCAAAAAGCAGTTATCAAATGGCGCCGCTGCCGTGTCTTCTCGTTAAGATCAACAGTTTTTTGTGAGAACTTGGATTTTGGGATCCGTTCGCCGTGAACGTTACTTTTTCATAAAAAATTTCAAAAAATCCTAAAAAACTATAAAATTTTCAAAAATACAAAAAAAAACTAAAAAACCATAAAAACCAAAAATATTTTTTGTTTTTGCCTTGTTAGTTCTTTTGCAGGTGCATGCGTACACGATCAACGTCTTATCAAGAGCCCGAGCCTCTCGAAGACTTAGACATGGCCGATGTACAAAACAACAACAATAACCCACCTCTCAACAACAATAATAACAACAACAATAACAATCCACCTCTCAACAATGAGCCTCTACCAGACAATCGCCCGATGATTGAACTTCTACAAGCACATAATGCAATCTTAAAATAAAACTAAAATAAAAACAATTTAAAATAAAGTTTAAGAAAATGGCGGGAAATATAAAATT
The DNA here is from genome assembly GCA_025667525.1 of Glebionis coronaria. Lineage (NCBI taxonomy): Eukaryota > Viridiplantae > Streptophyta > Magnoliopsida > Asterales > Asteraceae > Glebionis > Glebionis coronaria. The sequence goes on along the minus strand of CM046881.1, from coordinate 194,258,748 downwards.
TTTTCCCAGATCCGAATCCCAGATCGGAATCCCAGATCCGAATCCCAGATCCGAATCCCAGATCCGAATCCCAGATCCGAATCCCAGATCCGAATCCCAGATCCGAATCCCAGATCCGAATCCCAGATCCGAATCCCAGATCCGAATCCCAGATCCGAATCCCAGATCCGAATCCGAGATCCGAATCCCAGATCCGAATCCGAGATCCGAATCCGAGATCCGAATCCGAGATCCGAATCCCAGATCCGAATCCCAGATCCGAATCCCAGATCCGAATCCCAGATCCGAATCCCAGATCCGAATCCTAGATCCGAATCCCAGATCCGAATAAAGGGGAGTATCACAATACCGATCGCAATGTAGAAACCCTTGTGGTTTTTGCGATCGTAACAAGCTGTCGGAATCCAAATCCCATTCCGATGGAATGTAACACAAATAAGCAAAACCAATAAGCTAATACTAATAAGCAATAACCAAAACTTGATTAAAAAGATAATGAGACAAGACAAAAAGCAACAAATTTAAAGACTTTATCAAAACACAAAATAAGCAAACAAAATAAGCAAACTTTAAAAAGATAAAACTTTTTAGAAAACTTTAAAATCAAATAAGCTAAATACAAAATAAGCCAATAAGATTGTCAAACTTATAGCTTAATTCGTATACAAGCCTAGATGAAAATAAAAAGATGAACTTTTTAATCAAATAAACAATAAGATTAAGCAAAATCAATGCTTAATCCGAACCACAATCAAATCAAAGACAAGAAAAGTAGGATGAGAATGATAAAGAAAATCTTGATTAAAGGAAAATAAAGATTAAACAACAAAATTAAAAACACTTACTTGAATTAAAGGAATTAAAGTGCAAGACAATTAATTAAAATGACATGAAAAATAAAGTTGCAAGAAAATGAAAATGGTGGAAGAGCTAATTTGTCAAGTTAGCCAACCATGTGAGATATGCGGGGGTCCTCACTCTTACACCACTTGTACCGCCACCCAAGACTACCCTTCTGAGAATGTAAATGCAGCATACGGTACCTATCCTCCGGGCGCTTATCAAGCTCGTCCTCAAGGTGACCGCAACTTGCTTAGCTACCGCTCTGACAACTATCTCTCACCACCCGGTTTTCCTCCTAACAATCCAAACCAACAACAAAACCTTAATCGCCCTCCTCAACAACAACAACAACCTCGTACACCATACATACCACCTCACAAACAACCATATCCATCTCAAAGAAACAACCAAGTTTACCAGCAACCTCCTTATCAACCACCCGCATACAATGCTCCTCCCAACCAACCCACCGCATTACACCAAGACATTGGAACCTACATGAGGACTAACGATGTGATCGTGGACAATCTCCAACAGGAAGTGCGCAACTTGAAAGCAGACCTGGTGAAACAAGGGAACGATCTGAGAGCTGATATGAGAAACACTTTGGATAGTCAAACGAATGACTTAAAGAACATGATGGCTAGTTTCTTCCAAGGTAATCAAACCTCTTCTTCGGGTACTCTTCCGAGTAACATCGTTGCGAATCCAAGAGGGGAGATGAAAGCAATCACCACTCGCAGTGGCAAAGGCACCAAGGAACCCGAGCTTCCTATACCTCCACCGGTGCTTGTGACTAAGGAGAACGAGTCCCCTGCTCCTATTCCTCCTCCTTCTACTTCCCCAATTTCTCCGCCTCTTACTTCTACCCCTCCTCCACCCAAGGATGTGAGTGATCCTATTCTCCCAAAGACTTCCTCTTCTTCCGATATACCTTGTCCCTCAAGGTTGAGGAAAGAGAAGCTCAAAAGCAAGGATGATATTCAAGTTTCGAACTTTCTAAAAATGTTTAAACAATTGAATTTTAACATCTCCTTCGCTGAGGCTCTCGCTCACATGCCTAAGTACGTAAAAATGTTCAAAGATCTTCTTAGCGACAAGGAGAAGCTTCTTGATATTGCTAACACACAACTTAATGAGAATTGCTCTGCAGTGCTCTTAAGGAAATTGCCAACCAAGCTTGGCGATCCGGGTCGTTTCTTAATCCCTTGTAACTTCCCGGGAGTAGAGAATTGCATGGCCCTAGCCGATCTAGGTGCCAGTATTAATCTAATGCCTCTAAGCGTTTGGAAGCAATTATCTCTCCCTGAGCTAGTCCCCACCAAAATGACTTTGGAATTAGCCAACCGTACGGTTGCTTATCCAGTGGGAATAGCCGAAGACGTCTTTGTAGGAGTCGACAAATTCACTTTTCCTGCCGATTTCGTCGTCGTTGACTACGACATGGACCCTCGTGTGTCATTGATTGTTGGTCGTCCATTCTTGAGGACCGGTCGCACTATCATCGATGTTGAAGCCGGTGAGCTTATCATGAGAGTGGGGTGACGATAAAATCGTTTTCAACATGGGAAAGTTGTCTAAACAGCCTTATTCTAACGAGAGTGTTAATTGTATTGACGTTCTTGATGAGGCTTGTGAAGAACACTTCAAAGATGCTTGCAAAAGTATTCCTACCTCTCTTCCCAATGTTGAGACCGTTTCCTCTATCGATTCATCACTATCTCTATTTGGAGAAAGTGATTTCCTTTGGAAAGATTTGGAAGCCACCATGGGAGATGTGAACTTAGCTAATGACGATTCTACCACCAATTGGGATGAAGATCTACGCCTCATTGAGAACCTTCTTAAAGAAGACAATCTTTCTCCACCATCTCCCACGGTTATTGCTATCGATGCTCCGACTTTGAAAACGCCTCCCATCGAAAATCCTCCGGATTTAGAACTTAAGGAGTTGTCGCCCCATCTCGAGTACGTGTTCCTTGAAGAAAACAAGAAGTCGCCTGTCATCATCGCGAAGGACTTGAAAGAAGAAGAGAAATCTCGCCTCATCGCCGTGCTTAAAGATCATAAGAAGGCAATTGCTTGGAAAATTTCCGATATCCGTGGAATTGATCCGAACTTTTGTACTCACAAGATTCTCATGGAAGATGACTTTAAACCCGCAATCCAGAGCCAAAGAAGGGTTAATCCTCGAATTCATGACGTCATCAAACAAGAGGTTATCAAACTTCTTGATGTCGGCTTAATTTACCCTATCAGATTCGCCGTGGGTAAGTCCCGTCCATTGTGTACCCAAGAAGGGCGGAATGACCGTTGTTTCCAATGAACACAACGAGTTGATTCCCACTCGTCTCGTTACTGCTTTTTAGACGGTTTCTCCGGGTATTTTTAAATTCCTATCGATCCCAAGGACCAAGAAAAGACCACATTCACTTGTCCCTATGGAACATTTGCTTACAAACGCATGCCTTTTGGTTTATGTAATGCTCCTGGGACGTTCCAAAGGTGTATGATGGCTATCTTCCATGACATGGTGGAAGACACTATGGAAGTATTCATGGATGATTTCTCGGTTTATGGCGATTCTTTCTCTGCTTGCCTTGCCAATTTAGAACGTATGCTTAAGCGGTGTGAAGACACTCGCCTTGTTCTTAATTGGGAAAAATGCCATTTTATGGTAAAAGAGGGCATCGTGCTAGGACACAAGATCTCCAAAGCCGGTCTTGAAGTGGACCGTGCTAAAGTCGATGTTATCGCTAAGTTGCCTCCACCTTCAACCGTGAAGGGTGTGAGAAGTTTCCTGGGTCATGCGGGCTTCTACCGTCGATTCATCAAAGATTTTTCTCAAATTGCTCGCCCGATGACCCACCTCTTGGAGAAAGATACTCCTTTTTATCTTTTCCAACGAGTGTATTGAAGCCTTCAACTTGCTTAAGGATAAGCTTACTAAGGCACCCGTCTTGGTTACCCCTAATTGGGAGCTGCCTTTCGAGTTGATGTGCGATGCTAGTGACTTTGCTATTGGAGCGGTTTTGGGCCAAAGAGTGAACAAACACTTCCAACCGATCCATTACGCTAGCAAGACAATGACAGGGGCTCAATTGCATTATACGACAACCGAAAAAGAGCTTTTAGCTGTTGTCTATGCTTTTGAAAAATTTCGCCCCTATCTTGTCCTTTCTACCACCATCGTTTATACCGATCATTCCGCGTTGAAGTACTTGTTAACTAAACAAGATTCCAAACCAAGACTTCTTCGCTGGGTTTTGCTACTCCAAGAATTTAAAATCGAAATTCGCGATAAGAAAGGAGCAGAAAACCTAGCCGTGGATCATCTCAGTAGACTTGAGGATCCTTACCAAGGGGATCATCCGAACAAAGAAATCAATGATTTTTTCCCCTGGAGACCTTAATGTCTATCAACTCGACTTCTGATGAAACCTCGTGGTTTGCGGACATTGCAAACTACTTGGCAGGTGGAATTCTCGTTGACGGGTTAACATCCCAGCAAAAGAAGAAGTTCTTCAAAGACATTAAGACTTACTTTTGGGACGACCCGTATCTCTTCAAACAATGTGCTGATTTGATTATTCGCCGATGTGTTGATGGACCGGCAGCTTTAGAAATCCTTGACGCTTGCCACAAAGGACCCACCGGTGGTCACTTTGGTCCCAACTAAACCGCTAAAAAAGTGTTTGACTCGGGATTTTATTGGCCCACCATCTACCGTGATGCTCACGAGATGGTTAAACGTTGTGATGCTTGCCAAAAACAAGGCAAGATCACACATAAAGACGAGATGCCTCAGAATTTCATTCAAGAATGTGAAATCTTTGATGTTTGGGGTATCGACTTTATGGGGCCATTCCCTTCCTCTAAAGGAAACAAATACATCCTTGTAGCCGTTGACTACGTCTCCAAATGGGTTGAAGCCAAAGCTTTACCCACTAATGACGCAAGGGTGGTTTGTAACTTTTTGAAATTGTTATTCGCTAGATTCGGTGTGCCTCGTGCCATTATTAGTGATCACGGGACTCATTTTTGCAACGACCAATTTGCTAGAGTCATGGCTAAGTATGGTGTAAATCATCGTCTTTCAACTCCTTACCACCCACAAACTAATGGCCAGGCTGAAATATCCAACCGAGGATTAATGCGAATTCTTGAAAGAACCGTGGGAGAGCATCGTGCCTCATGGGCTGAAAAACTTGATGATGCTTTGTGGGCTTTTCGTACCGCATACAAGACTCCGATTGGTTGTACACCATATCGTCTCGTGTACAGGAAAGCATGCCACCTCCCCATTGAGTTGGAGCACAAGGCTTACTGGGCCTTGAAGTGGGCTAATTTTGATATCAACAAAGCCGGTGACCTACGCAAGATCCAACGCAATGAGCTGAATGAACTCCGGAATGAGGCTTATGAAAATTCTTTGATCTATAAGGAGAAGACTAAGCTCATTCACGACTCTAAGATTAAAAACCGAGAGTTCCAAGTTGGAGACAAAGTTTTACTCTTTAACTCTTGGTTGAAAATATTTTCGGGCAAGCTGAAATCTCGTTGGTCCGGCCCATTCACCATTGCCCAAATTTTTCCATATGGTACTCTCGAGCTCGCTCAACCTAATGGACCTAATTTTAAGGTGAATGGCCAACGAGTGAAGTTGTACTTTGGTGAGGACATCTCTCATGAGATTATTTCATCCCTCACCACGTTCCACATGAACTAATTTTGGGTCGAGTCGGGCTCGTGACTCGGTTATCAAAAACAAGCGCTCCTCGGGAGGCAGCCCGAGTTTCTATCATTTTCTGTTTTAACCTCCTAAGTGTAGGGGGACCTATATAGGTGTTTGTGTTTGTGTGGTGATGTGATTACAGGGATAAGTGCACTCTTGGAATCTCTGAAGAACCGTGCTCCCTTGTTATCTGAAATCCGGTTCTATCTCTCAACTATCGTGATTCAATTTTCTTCATACTCACATTTGAAATTGATCACGTTAGTCGTCTCTTCCTTAACTTGATTTAACCAACGTGCACAATGTCATAAGTGTAGGGGAGATTTTTCCCACATGCTTAAACATTGAGGAAAATGTTTATCTTAAGTGTAGGGGGGCTTTTATCGAAGTTTTAAGTGGACTTTTCCATGAAAATGCCTTCATTTAACCGGAAAATCATCTTTTTCAACATTTTTCAAATTTTTAATTAACTTTGGCCATTTAGTCGTAATTTCTAAATTTTTATCGTTGCTTTCATATGTATATATCCCGCAATAATATTCATAAAGTGGTGTAGCTAGTTTTGAAGTCTTTTGACATATTAGGCCCGTTGCGATTATTTTGACTCAACCCGAATAGACTTATCCAAGTTTATTCTAGCTAGTATCCTTAACCATGTAGACCTTGATTGGTTTATTAGGTTAAGCATCCACAAGTCTCATAAATTGAGATTTTAAATTGTGGAGAACGAGAAATGATAGAGTCAATTATAAGTCGGTACTCTTGCACAAGCTCACTTGGTGTAATTATTTGCCTATTCTCCCATCACTTGTTAATAATTTATCTGCAATAAGTAAGGTCGTACGATTTGAAAAGTTACTTAGCTTCTAGTCCAAGATCGTTTAAAAGTTGCTCGGTAATGATAAGAGTTCATAGCCAAGGCATAACTTATGAAGCGGGGCGCGAAGATTGGTGAGTCCGAAAAGGCCCTAACAAGGCATGAGGATTCAATTTTATTGCTGAAGATCCAAAGTGATGTGAAAAGCATTATTCCCAAAATCAATATGAAGGATCAAGACTCACGACGAAAAGCAATCAACTCCCATAAAGATCATGGAGAATTCTATCCGAAAAGACCTTAACAAGGTATGAGGATAAATAGATCCAAGTCCGAAAATGAGGCGGATCGTTGTATATCAAAATCCCAATTAGAGATTGAAGAAATAATCATGAAGTCGTGGTCAACAAAGTTGGAGTACCCCTCAAAAGTCTCCAAGTGAAGAAACTCTATTACGAAGAGAAGACCATTATCTCAAGAACGTCTCTCAAGATATGAAGTATGAAGTACATGCCAAATATCGGCCCGAGAAAGGTCTCAAATCGTGAACCGAGTTATGCAAAGATATGAACTTTTTGATATCCCGAGAAGCAGTTTTAAGAGATTTTGTCCTTTAGCTAACTATTGAACAAATCGTCCTACTTTGCTTTCAGCCTAAATAAACTATCGAAATAAATCCAAAAATGCATCTTCATGATCATTCTAAGACAAAAATAAAATATAAGAGATACACCTTGGGATAAGGGAGTTTAAGCATTTAATTAAGCCATGTGTGTGAGTGTTTGAGTTACTAACTTATAATAACAATGATCTCGTTTTTAAGCTTAGTTTGGGGAACGTGAAACTTGAGGGTGATGAATCGTCGCAGCATCGAAGCCCTAATGTAAGTCTTAGATCTCTTTGCAAGTTATTTCCACGTAGCTATTTTCTATCCTTTTGTTTACTTTAAAAGTTTTAATTTCTCTTAGTACTTAAATTTTTGTTTAGTAGAATGTTAATAAGGCCAAGGTTGATTGATTATGAGAAAAGTGTAAATTTGCTTTATCACTAAGCATTGCATGAGGGCATGGCAATGGTTAAGTGTAGGGGATTTGATAGGTGTGAAAACACCCATCCTTTTACCGCTTATTTCTGGCTAAAACAAGACCAAAACACGTATTTAATATCATTTGTTTGGAATTATGCGTGGTTTTTATGGTTATTGTGTTTTCAGAGTCAACCGGGTGAATATTGAAGAAAACATGGGATTGCACGGGTTTTATCGAAGAAAAAGACTCAAGACGAAGTCTATTGTCCAAGAGATGCAAAAGATTTAAAGTCATTGTGCCTATTTGAAGATTTATCAAAGAATAGAGCCAAAGATGGAAGATTCATATATGTCGAAGAACTCGAGTCTATTAAATAAAAGATTATAAGACGAGTTGGAATTATTCACCGATACTTCTCAAAATCCAAAGTCGGAAACGTTTATTTAAAGAGACATAAAGACTAAAGAAGAAAGAAGAAAAGAAGCCCAAACCAAAGCCCATTCACAAGCCCACCACCACACGCCTATATAGGACTTTACTTCACAAATTTGGAGCTAGTTAGTCTTTGTTTTAGTTTTAGTTTTTCATTCTCTAGTTTTAGAGAGAGAAAGTTCTCAACTTTCTCTCACTAGTTTTCATCTTTCTTTCTTTTAATCTTGAAAGATTAAACCTTTTGTATTGTTTCTTTCATTAATCTAGTTTAAATTCAAGCTTTTAATCTTTAATCTCATTCTACATTTCTTTGATTTTGATTCACTTTTAGTACGAATTACTTATGATCCGTGTTGTTCATCTATGTTTTCGTGCTTAAAAGGTTAATCTTTTTATGTTTCCTTAAGTTTCTATACGAATAAGATTTAAGATCTTTGTGCTTATTGGCTTATTTGTAAGTTTAGCTTATTTACTTTTTAAAGTTTTCATAAAAAGTTCATCTTTTTATGGTTTGATTCAAAAGTTTGCTTATTCTAAGTTTAGATAAGTTGTTATTTGAGCTTATTTGATTTGTTTCATATTAGATTCGTGCTAGTTTTGGAGTTAGCTTATTTCATAAGCTTATTGCCTTGCTTTTATTTCGGATCAAAGAAGGTAATCGGAAAGGGTTATAAACCCCTTTCTGATCTGTTTATTCCGACCAGACCCCCTCTTTCCGATCACCCGATCGGAAAAGGGTTTTCGTATTCCGATTGGTGGCAGTCTCCACATTCCGATCTAGGGGTTTATGATATTCCGATCTGACTCATTTTTAGACTTTCCGATTGCATGGTTTTGTGACTTATTCCGATTGGTACTAATTTCAACATTCCGATTGTAGCTTATTTTTTATTATTCTAATCTGAATTATTTTCCATATTCCGATTAGCCTTTTTTGTGTAACATTCCGATCAGTACTCCTCAACATTCCGATCAAGCAGATCGGAATATATTTCGATTTGAAGTTTTGCTTATTCCGATCAGTGTAGGTTTCAAACATTTCGACGGATTTAGTTTTTCATCTTTTTACAAAGTCTTTAAGTGCTAGTTCTATTAAGTGTTCAAGTATTTTTCTCATTTTGCCTTTAAGTTTTCAAAGAATTATTTTTAACTTGTCAATTTAGTTTAATCTTTTAAAGCTTTAATTTTACTCTTCGACACTTACTTATTTGTTATTAGTTTAAAATAGATAAACAAACCAACATCTTTTTATTAACCAAGAACAAATCATTCCACTTAGAACCGTGATCAATTCGAGAGGATACCGAGAGACATAAATCTTGAACCCATTGCAAAAAGCAGTTATCAATGCCTCTGGGATTCTGAGAAATTTGCAACCCTAAGAAAAATGAAAATTTTCCCATCATCGACATCTTAAAACGTGTGGACATAATTTTCTCAAAATGGTCAGACAGTCTTTGAGTAGTGGCAGCAAAAGTTATATCATCAACATAAATTTGTACCACTATCATGTCGTTTTCCTCCTTGAGAATAAATAATGTTGGGTCCACTTTGCCTTTGGAGAAGCCTTTCGAGATGAGATAAGACGATAGGAGATCGTACCATGCGCGTGGAGCTTGTTTCAACCCATAAAGAGCCTTCTTGAGCTTGTACACGTGATTAGGATACTACGAGTTGACGAATCCATTCGGCTGACTTACGTAGACATCTTCCCTTAGTTCACCATTAAGAAATGCCGTCTTAACATCCATTTGGTAGACGATCATGTTCATGTGAGCAGCATAAGCAAGGAATAGTCTAATTGCCTCCAATCGTGCAACAGGAGCAAAGGATTCTTCAAAGTCAATACCCAAAGCTTGTTTGTAACCTCTAGCAACCAATCTAGCTTTGTTCTTCAGCACTCCACCTAACTCATCGAGTTTAACCTTATATACCCACAACAATGTAAGGATTTCAACGTTGCTGGGTAAAGGAATTAATTCCCACACTTCAAGACGCTGAAATTCATTAAGTTCCTCTTGCATGGCTTCAAACCAAGATGATTTTGTCATGGCTTGTTGCCAATTTTTAGGTTCAGTATCGGAAAGAAATGCATTAAAGTAGCAATATAATGCATGTTCTTGGAGTTGGTGGCGTGTTAAGACTGGTCGATCGATGTCACCAATAATATTGCGGATTAGGTGATCCTTTGTCCATTTGGTGTCGTGAGTTTCAATCCGTGGTGGTCGGGAGTGAACGATTGCAGGAGCTTCTTCTGAGGTAGATGCACCGTTAGGGTTTTCAGGTATTTGTGAACCAAAGAAAGGAAGCTCTTGTAAGTGAGCAAATTCCAAATCGTGATCATAGTGATCCTCTTCAACATCACTAGGAACGAGTGGGGGTGATGATTCAGGTGTGGTTTGTGAATTGGTAGGGGATGGGACATCTTTTTCAATAGTGACAGTAGATGCCTCTGACTGATTTCCATTATCTTGAGCAATAACTTCAGGAATTGGAGCTACAGCTATAGGTCTTGGAGAATCATCACTAGGTGGATCAAAGAATTCATCAAGCATAGGTTGAAATAACTCATCCCACTCGGGCCTTGTAGGTGGTATAAATTATGGAGAAGTAGGATTGTTGGGAATTAATCCGGAACTAATCGTACTGGTTCCCATCTCATGTAATACGGGTTCAGAGTTGTGTTGCTCAGAAGCCATCGTTGTCAGCTCATCAAAATCGGCATCCAAAGTTTCTACTATCTTGCCAAGACGACGGTTATAAATTCGGCAAGCTTTCTTTGCAGGTGAGTAACCAATGAAAATTCCAATATAAGCCTTCGGTTGAAGTTCACCCAAATTCTCACTATTAGTATTTGGATAACACAGTGCACCAAATACATGAAGAAATGAAATATCGGGTTTTTGTCCATGAAGTAGCTCATATGGAGTTTTACCATGGCGTTTACGAATGATGGAGCGGTTTTGGGTATAACATGTGGTTGCCACTACTTCAGCCCATAAGAATAAAGGAGCATTCGCATAAATCAACATAGTTCTAACAGCTTCCATTAGTGTACGGTTACGTCTTTCCATGAAACCTTTTGTTGTGGAGTGCGAGCAATAGAAGTTCCATGTGAAATACTGACCTCTTCATAATAGTCTCGTAGAGTTTGATTAACGAACTCAGTTCCATTATCAGTGCGAATGCGGCGAACAATAGCATTAAGACGTACTTGGATCATCTTTAAGAAAGTAATAATATACTTTGGTGCTTGATCCTTGGATGCTAAAAAATTTACCCATGTAAACCTTGAGAAATCATCCACCATGACGAGGATGTATTTTCTACCACTCACACTAGTCGTACGCATTGGCCCGCAAAGATCCATGTGCAAAAGATACAATGGTTCTTGGTTGGTGTCTTTAGCTTTAGTTTGTATGATTTCTTGGTGCTTTTCCCCAAAGAACACGCGGAACATAAATGATCCTTGTTGAACTTAAGTTTTGGAAGACCACGAACAAGTTCGTTTTTAGCCAAATGGTTTATAGCATCAAAGTTAAGATGAGATAATCGACAATGCCACAACCATGACTTGGTCTTAGATGCTTTGGAAAGAAGGCATACAGGAGAGGCGGCCATCATGTTTTGAATGGACAGTGTGTAGAGATTATCCCCTCGAGAACCCTTTAACAAATAATTTCCTGCAAGATCGCGAATAAAGCAAGTATGTTGTCGAAAAGCCACCTCAAGGTTTGAATCGCAAAATTGTCCCACTGAAAATAGATTGTGACCAAGTCCCTCCACATAATATACCCTTGAAATCGTAACATTCCCAATTTGGTATTCACCATAACCCATGATCTTCGCAATATGGTCGTTGCTGAATTTAACCGTTCCTAGAAACTTGTTGACGAATTTTCTGAGCATCGAGCGATCTCCGATCATATGCTTTGAGCATCCAGAGTCCAAGTACCAGAGGACGATTTGGACCACCTGAAAATATCACCAGAAAAAGACGATGTATCGGAATCTAGTAGTTCCTCTGTTTTAGCAGGTACATATATATTTATCTTATATTTGCTAACCAAAGAATTCTTAGGCTTCCAAACTTGCTTCCTAAATGCCGGCTTAGATTCTAGTTGTCTAAGATCCTGAGGTACTTCTTCACTGGTAGGCACAATAGTGGGGGCTGACCTAGTAAAGGGCGCTTTTTCCATTTCTTAGTGCTAGTGTTCCTATTTAAAGGACGCTGAGACCTAACTTCCATGGATGTGATCCTAGTTAAAGGGCACGTAGTTCCATTAGCAGTAAAGGTCCTACCAGTGGGTTTCCATTGCCAACCAACTTGGGTGAATTTCTTCCCCGTTGGAATCCATTCAAGATTGTTCCTAATTGCACACATTTCATTCACGTGATCAACAAGACATAAATCATGACGCTGAGAAAACATGCATTCATTACAATTCCAACATCGTAAATTCGAATTCACATTTTGCTTAGGCTTCTACACAGAGGCAGATCCTTTTGTCTTAGATACATGATTCTTTTTATTTGAAACTGAAATAACATTCCTAGGGTGAACTTCTACTTTCTTCTTGGCAGTCCTACTAGTGGAAGGCTTGATCTTATCTTTCTTGTCTTGAGATCCTTTAGCCTTGGTAGACATAATTACTCTTGTAGAAGCCATGGTAACATTAGTGACAGATTTTGATTTAGCCTTGATGGGTGTGTTTAAAATAGGCTTAGATCCTGGATTCTTATTAAATGGAGTAATGGCAATGGTGGGGGTTTGTTGTTTAGGTGGTGTAGAACCTGGTTGTCCTATGTACTTCAAGTGCTCTAAGCATTGTTGTACCCTCTAAATGTAAGCATGAGCAGAGTAATAGTGACTATTCATAGGATCAATTTCATAGTAATCATCTACCACATCCCTAGCAAGTTCCGCGTGCTTAACTACATCTTCCATATACCACTTATATGATAGTGAGTTGTTCTTATTGTACGGGTTCTTAATGATCACAACCTTGTTGGTTTTTGGAGCACTAGAGGTCGGGGCAGAGATTGTAGCTGGATTATCAACAACTTCTTGTCCTTTGAGTTGAAGTGTCTCCTTTAATTCAGCCAAAACCATGTTTTTGTCGATGAGTTGAATATTTAAGTCAGAGATTTCCTCGCACTTACGATTCAGTTGGTCAACGAGTGACTTTTGCTCTGCCGCATTAAAAGCAAAGCGATCTTCTAATGAACCATAAATTTGTAAAAAAACCCTGCTTTACTTTATCAAACTCCCCTAGCATAGAATTAATTCTATCTTCTAGGGCATGATTTTTAATCTTGCAGCCTCTAGTTCCAATTTCTCTTCTACGGATTCTCTCTTAAGTCTCATAATTTCTTCCTCTAATGCCTGAACCACCTGAATCATCTTGTTACTTGTCTCAACGGAGTTTTCACAATCATTTGTTTTTGAAAGAGTTTCATTTTTAGATTGATTTTCAATTTCAAGAGATATACAATGTTGTTGAAGCTCATTAAAACGTTTTGAAAGTGTGTTATAAGAATCTTGAAGCTTTAAAAATTCAGCGTTGGATTCATGACAAGAATGATTATCTACATTAATCACAGGCTCAACAATATTCACAGACATATCATGCACATCATCACATTATTTCACAGTAGATGAAATCTCATGAGCATATTTAAGAGTAACAACTTGCATCACTTCGAGAGACACTATATGTTCTAAGAATCGGTCATATTCGGATAAAATCTTTTCTTTCTCAATTAAATGTTGTTCATAAGCATCATCCATTTCATAGAAAACTTTTTGAACTTCACCTATTTCAAAGCTTAGATTTCCCGTGAGATAATAGACTCTATTTTTAATATTGTTTACAAACGGAACGATCTCTTTCTCAAACACCGTTTTCATGTGTGCGAAAGCCCATTCTCCAGCGGTTTAAGCCATTGAAGTCGTACATTCCAGGATGACCTTGTCAAACTCGGTAAGGTATCGCTCAATCTCTTCCAAGCTTAGCTTTACCGTACTTATCGGTGGAAGATTCTTAGGAATTTCCTTTGGTTCGTCCGAGTTAACGAGTGTAGGAAGTATACTAAGGGTTTCTCTAGTAGGCATGTAAGCGGAAGTATGGATAGATTTCTTTTGCATGTTAAATCGAGTTCTAAGATCTATTTTTGCATTCGTTGCATTCATTTGTGCATAGTCATTCTCAGGATATGTAGGAAGTAATTTTAACCGATTCTCTTCATATAGTGACATGCTCTCAGATTCATTTAAAAACACAATCCGATCTAATACCAATCCTAACTTGGTTGCATCATAAAGTCGTGGGTTGTGGTGAAATGCTTGCTTTGCATACCCGTGGTTAGGTGGTAGGTCTATTAGACGCGATAGATTGAACTCTTGAAAAGAAGAATGAAACAAGTGTACTAAATGTGAAGCAGAGTATTGTTTTAAAAGCAAAATTTCAGTCTTTTTAACTGTAACACCCAATTTTGATAATGGAATGTCACACGTAATTATGGCGTGTCATCAAAGCATACAAGGATAAATGTCTAAAACATTAAATGACCATTAAAGGAAATACCGGAATCAAACATCGGTAGTCCAAAAGTAAAGCTCATCACACACAAACATAAGTACTGTAAATGAAAAGACTAAACAATGTCCATGGAAAGAGTATCAAAGTATAGATAATGCATAAAGTAAAGAAAGGCTAGAAAGCTTCCAGTCCATATGCACGTACGCTTAAAGTCTACGAGCGTCCCTGAGTACCTGCCATTTTGGGAACATGAAAAGGAAAACTGTTGAGCAATACGCTCAGTGCACGGATGTACAATAAAGCATGAATAATATAAGCATATAAGCATATAACTGCGGAAGAAACTAAGTCCCGAATAACCCGGTTAAGTCTTAGTAAAACTGGTTTTATAGTTTGAAAAGCCTTATGTTTATCTCATAAAAACTGTTTAACATATTCTACCATTAGCCAATATAGGTCATGAAAATCCACCATGCATGAATAATTGGAGGGGTGACCTCATCATGCAAATTAGAGGGGTTGCCTCTAATTTAATATATTGGTTTTGGGTAGGAGGGATCAGCTCCTTGTGAAGGATGCAAGTCACACACCACATTCACACTGAGTAATCTGCTGAAAATATGTAACTAGGATGCACCCATACGCCCCATATGATAAATATAATAATATGGCCAAAAGCTGAAGGGACGCCACGAGCAATCACTCTGCCGTGGGGAAGTCATAACACCAGTGCCTCTAGTGTTATGGTTATGGTACCTCCATAACTAGGTGAAACTGGTCATGCATGTATATGGCTTTAGGTATTCTAAATTAAACATAGACAATCAAACACATAAACTTATAATACGAGAAAACAGTTGGCAGCATACGGGGAATCCTAATAAGGAAAGAATGTCCATACTGAAAGGACGGGAATCCGTACCTTATGTCCAGTGAACGAAGAAGATGAACGGAAGAGAGTCCTACTTCGGTATCACTAATGCTACATAAATACATACGTGTATAAGTATCTGATTACTAAATACGTAACTGGTTTTATGTCATGTCTTAGCTTATTTTATACGTTCATGTCATGTTTTACTGTTTTAAGCTTTATACTGTATTTATCTTACATTCTGTCTATTCTGATTAAGTATTACTTGTATTTCATGTATTATTATACTTGTTGTGTAATAATAAGTAACTTTCTAAAAATAGCAGGTTTCCTAAAATAGAATGTTTTCAAAAATAGAAAGTTACCAAAAATAGAAAGTTTCCAAAAATAGAAAGTTTCCAAAAATAGAATGTTTCTAAAAATAGAAATTTTCCAAAAATAGAAAGTTTCCAAAAATAGAATTACTGCTTAAAATAGATAAGTTTCTAAAAATAGAATGTTTTCATAAATAGATTAGCTGCCTTAATTAAATAAGTTTCTAAAAATAGAAAGTTTCCATAATTAGATATAAGCTGGTAAATAAGCTAATTATATAAGCTTAAGTGTTTTCTGGTTATTATTCTAAGTCATGTTGTTATAAAGTATAGTTTATTAATTATTACATGTAAATTAAATAAACTATAGGTTAAAAGTATTTAATTAAATATATCATGTTTTTAATTAAATAAATTTAAAATACTTAGGTTAAAACATGTATTATTAATTACTAATAATATAACCTAAGTCATGTTGATTAATTAATTATAGTCATGGTTTTTAATAAATAATTAATTATAAAGTCTAATAAAATAAATACTTATGTTAAAATTCATGATCTAATAATCAAATTTATAACCTAAGTCATGTTAATTAAATTAATTATATCATGTTTTATTAATTTAATTTTTAACATATAACTATTAAAATCATAAACCTTAACATAATCAATGAACCGGATCGTGACAAGAAACCATGAACCGGACCCGTAATCAACACCATACCCCGAACCAAGGTCGGGGTACCCCTTGTTTCTGCTACCGTGGGACCCACACCACCATACCGAGACCATGAGGTCTCGGTGGTGGTTCATAAGCCAAGCCGAGACCCCCTTGGTCTCGGTTAGGCGTCGGCCAACATCAAAACACACCTAAAAACCCTTGTTTGATTTACCCATGATCATTTATATGTTTTAATAAATGTTTTTAATTAGTTTTTTAAAACATCATGATTTTATGTGGATTAACAAATCAAAACATAAAAGAAAAAGGTTAAAAAGGTTATACCGAATGCGTGGATCAAACGAGGATGAACACACACGAATGCTTGCACAAATTTCAAGATCAAAAATCAACCGAACACCCCTTTTTGATGATGATAACCGGCGGCCAAGGGAGAGAAGGAAGAAAAAGATTTAAGGTTTTGTTATTTTTCCTGTATTGTGAAAAATGACCAATATTTTCCCTATTTCCCTTGTTTTAGTAAAAATAAAATGGGCTTGGCCCATTCTCTTGGTGTAGCCGCGGGTAGGGGGGCCCACTTGGGGTAACCCGTACCTTTACCGAGTTTGATTATTTCAGTGTGTTCGTGTTTTATCGCGTTCGTGTTTTATGTGTTCTAATTAATTATTGATCGTGACTTAATATATTTATTCGTGTTCGTAATAAATATATATAGGTAATTAATATTAGCTCGTGATTAATTTATGTTCATGATTTCATGATCGCATGTTCGGAATTATAATTATTATTTGAATAATTATCGTGTGTTCATACGTAATAAATACTTATCGTGTTCTAACACGTACGTAATACTTAAAATTCTTATACGTGAACGTAAACATACTATAAAAGGAAATTTTTAATCTAGTACGTATGATCTTAAGGGTACTATTCATGGAAAAAGCATGCGGGTTTTACAACTCTTCCCCCCTAAAAGAATAATTCGTCCCCGAATTATAGATAAAGTAAACTGGAAAAGAAGAACATACCCGAATTCAAAATATGAAATGAGGGTAAGAAGCCCAGATAGACTCCTCTATTTCCCAAGTGGCTTCCCGCTCGGTATGATCCCTCCAAAGGATTTTGACGAATGAAATCGTCTTCCTTCTCATGACTCGTTCTTGTCTGTCAAGAACTCGTTCGGGTTCTTCTATGAAAGTGAGATCTTCACGTATCTTTTCCAGTGGGTACTGAACCAGGTGAAGCGGATGATACTGGTACCCTCTGAGTAAGGACACATGAAACACATTGTGTACATGCGAAAGCAACGGAGGTAACGCTAACCGGTAAGATACTTCACCGACTCGTTCAATGATATCAAACGGTCCAATGAAACGAGGACTGAGCTTCCCTTTAATCCTGAAGCGTCTAACACCACGTGTCGGTGAAACCTTAAGAAAGACGTGATCTCCTACATTAAAATGTATGTCCCTATGATGCTTATCGGCGTAACTTTTTTAACGTGACCGTGCTTCCTGAAGTTTCTGCTTAGCTACTGCGACCCTTTCATTAGTCATCTCTATGATCTCTGGTCCTTCAAGTGTTCGCTCGCCAACCTGATCCCAGCAGATTGGGGCGCGACACTTTCTACCATACAACATCTCAAAAGGAGCACATTTGATACTTGCGTGCCAACTGTTGTTGTATGCAAACTCCACCAAACATATATAATCGTCCCAATCACCCGTCCATTCCAACGCACATGACCTCAACATGTCTTCCAATGTCTGAATCGTTCGCTCCGACTGCCCATCTGTTTGAGGATGAAAAGTCGTGCTAAGCTTAAGTTGTGTACCCCAAGCTTTCTGCAGACTCTTCCAAAATCGCGAAGTGAATCGGGGTCTCTGTCTGAGACGATGCTGGATGGAGCACCGTGGAGTCTCATGATCTCTCTTCTATACGTATCGGCAATTTTACTTACCGAATCTTCCTTGCGGATCGGTAAGAAATGAGCTGATTTGGTGAGTCGATCTACGATAACCCAAATTGCATCGTGCTTCCTCTTGGTTGGCGGAAGACCAATAACAAAATCCATGGTGATTTTGTCCCACTTCCATTCTGGGATATCTAACAGTTGAAGGAGACCGCCAGATCATTGATGCTCGATCTTGACCTGCTGGCAGGTAAGACATTTGGAGACGTAAGTGGCCACATCCTATTTCATACCACTCCACCAAAAGTACTGCTTGATGTCATGGTACATCTTAGTCGAACCAGGATGCATAGAGAATGGGGAGCTATGAGCTTCAGCTAACAAGGCTTCCCGGAGTTCTTGATCATCAGGAACACAAAGTCTCGTACCCTGCCATACGATACCATCTGCATCTACTCTGAATTCCGTTTGTTTCAGCAAATTCTGAACTATCGCCCAGATTTCTCCATCATCTTTCTGAGCTTCCTTGATCTTAGAGAGTAACTCGGGTTTTACTCTAAGATTAGCCCAGTAACCGTGTTGTCCACGTACCATGATCTCGATGTCTAGTCGCTCCAAGTCTCTTATGATTTCCTCCTCAATTTTAATACCGTTGATCATTCCGGACTTCCTGCTAAGTGTATCTGCTACTATATTCACCTTTTCGGGATGATACTGTAGATTAATGTCATAATCCTTCAACAGCTCTAACCATCTCCTCTGCCTCATGTTCAATTCACGTTGAGTGAAGATATACTTCAAGCTCTTGTGGTCCGTGAAAAATGTCACATGATTCTCCATATAAGTAGTGCCTCTATATCTTCAATGCAAACACGACTGCAACAAGTTCCAAGTCATGCGTAGGGTAATTTTCTTCATAAGGCTTAAGCTGCCGTGAAGCGTACGCGATCACTTTCCCATGTTGCATGAGAACACAACCAAGTCCCTTCCCTGATGCATCACTGTAGATTTGAAATCCACCCGTACCAGATGGGAGAGTAAGAATAGGTGCAAATACTAGCTTCTAGTTCAGGTCTTCAAAGCTCTTCTCTCGTTCTTCAGTCCAGACGAATTTCTCCCCTTTCCGCATCAGTTTGGTCAATGGTAGTGCTAAGCGGGAAAAGTTCTCCACGAACCTACAGTAATAGCCAGCTAAGCCTAAGAAACTGCGGACTTCAGTCGCTGATGTCGGTCTCGGCCACTTACTAATAGCCTCAACCTTCGCTGGATCCATAGTAATTCCTTCTGCTGATACAATGTGACCTAAGAATACCACCTTGTCTAACCAGAACTCGCACTTGGTGAATTTAGCATACAGCTGCTTCTGGCGAAGAATCTTTAGTACTGTACGAAGATGGTCTTCGTGTTCCTCCTTGGACTTTGAGAAAATCAGAATGTCATCGATGAAGACAATGACGAACTTGTCCAGAAATTCATGGAAGATTCTGTTCATCAAATCCAGGAACACTGCTGGAGCATTGGTCAGGCCGAATGGCATGACTACAAATTCGTAGTGGCCATAGCGGGTACGAAAAGCAGTCTTGGCGATGTCCTTCTCATTAACCCGTAGTTGATGATAGCCTGACCTAAGATTAATCTTGGAGAAGTGTTTGGCCCCTTGAAGTTGGTCAAACAGATCGTCTATACGCGACAGTGGATACCTATTCCGGATAGTAATCTTGTTGAGCTCGCGATAGTCTATGCAAAGACGCATACTGCCGTCCTTCTTCTTAAAAAATAAGACCGGTGCGCCCCATGGAGATGCGCTCGGTCGAACAAAACCTCGTTCTAGAAGTTCTTGCAGTTGATCCTTCAGCTCCTTTAACTCTATGGGAGTCATGCGATAAGGAGTTTTGGATATCGGTTCAGCTCCTAGAATAAGCTCGATATTGAATTCCACTTCTCGTGAAGGTGGTATGCTCGGAAGTTCTTCTGGGAACACATCTTGGAATTCCGACACTATTGGCTGATCCTGAATTGATGGAGATTCAGCATCCATGTCGTGAATCGTAGCTAGGTAACCCTCGTAGCCATGTGACAGTAGTGCACGTGCTTACAGGGTAGATATGATTTATACAGATCTCCCGGGTACGAACCCATTGTGAATGTACTCTGGTGCATTAACATCACCGAAGATAACTCGATATGAATGGCAGTCTATGGTAGCATGATGCTTGGATAGCCAATCCATGCCCAAAATCATGTCAAAGTCATTCATGTCCAGCGGAAGTACGTCAACAGGACGAACCTTATCGTCAAGTTCTAGGGGAAGACTCTTGTAGACATGGGTTATGCGTATAGAGTCTCTCAAAGGCGTGGAAATACTTAGTATATTATCTAGTGGCATGGGGAGCATCCTAATGTTCTTGGCATAAGCAGTAGAAATGACCGAGTGAGTAACACCCGTATCAAATAGCACACATGCAGCCTGACCATACATATACAAGATTCCAGTGATGGTACCTGTAGACTTGTTGGCCTGATCTCGAGATGTCATGTAGACACGTCTAGTGGTAGGAGGCGGCTTGGTATCATCATGTCCCGATGTGCCCTCCATCTCGCCCTTACGGTAGTCCTTCATGATATGGCCAGGAAGACCACACTTGAAGCATGCGTCAGTGTTACGACGACATAGCCCTGGGTGCCTACGGTGGCAAGTAGAGCAAAGAGGATGAGTATATCCTCCAGCAGGTGCTCTGGCTGGCTGAGGACCTGATAAAACATTTTACATAAGACATGATAATAGGGTACAAAGGACAATGCGAATAATCGTAAGATTAAATACCAGTGATAGCTTGACGACTAGGCTGTGAACCTCTCTGGTACAGGTCCCTACCGTTTCCATGGTTCCTGGTAGAAGATTTGCTAAAGTGTCAGAATTATGAGTTATAACATGAAATCATAAGAAAATGCGTAAGTATTAGGACCTGCTGCCATTGGAGTGTCCAACGTTGTTACGGTAATCATCATTCCCGCCACGCCTATCCATAGCAGAATGGTCGTTAGTTTGACCGTTTCCCTTGGGCTGATTAGGCTGCTGCTGAGTAGCCGACAGAGACCGGTCCCCAGTTTTCTGCCTGGAAGATACAATTTAAAGAGATGAATAATTGACATATATAGAAAGAATACGGATTGGTCACCGCTTGAATACGAATGTTTACCTCTTGTCGGGTTTCTCAGCTTCCCCAAACTCATCTCTCTCATGCAGCATCTCCAGCTTACGTGCCGCATCGGCCACTTGTGCTACAGTGTTGAACGTAGCACACACCAGATTGTTTGCGACCGATGTGCGAAGAGCCCACCTAAAGTGGTGTGCCTGCTCTTCAGGAGTACCTGCTGCTGCACCAAGGAAACCAGCTAAGCGAAGAAAGCGCTGCATAAACTCATTGCTATTCTCCCTAGCTCTCTGTCGGATGCCATGGTACTCCCTCTTGAGCTTGTCTTGCTCAGCCTTGGGAAAGAACTACCCCATCACCCTATCTCTGAACTAAGCCCATGTCAAACCAGCCACCCAATCATCACCTCCCTCAGACTGCTTCAATGCTAACCACCAATTTAACACATCGCCTTTGAACCGGTATCATGCTAACCTCGCCTTGAACACGGGGTCACAACCCATAGCATTGAAGATCTTCTCGATGTGAGCCAACCAGCTTTCAGCTTCACTGGGGCTATCTGTTTTCTCGAAAGCTCGAGGACGGAGCTTGTTGAATCTCTCCAACCATATTGCCAATGTCACTGGAGAAGGAGGAGGAGGTGCTTGGTTATGTTGCTTATTGTTGGTAGCTTGAACCTCAGCCCTTATGTCATTCCTTAGTTGAGGAAGCACAACTTGCATTGCAGCTTGGATTGCTGCATTGAGTTGTTCTTGCTCGCGTGTGAGAACCATCTGACAGTATAACATAAAACTTATGATTAAACAGATCAAAACATAAAATATATAAACATGAAAAAAAATTATATCAATAAATCAAGAGAAAAATTTTATGCAAGAAAATTTGTATATGAATGCATGATGCAGTTTTATGAAAACTATTGTATGCTCGAGAGTGAATGCCTATGGTCAGTTCACCCAAAATAAAAGACATGGCGAGGGGACGCCTATGGGTCGGTCCCAAATTTAAAAGTTTCGATAAAACACATGCGACTAAATAGGTCCAGTCCTGTACCAACCATTACTTAGTCATAAACCTGCGACAATGACATATATATGTATGCATAAAAATGATGAATGCATGAAAACGACTGTCAGTTCTAGGAAGACCATAATGACTACCCACTAATCACAGGTCATATTTTGAGAGCCTACGGGTCTAAGCCTTTGCTCTAATACCATAATTGTAACACCCCATTTTGATAATGGAATATCACACGTAATTATGGCGTGTCATCAAAGCATACAAGGATAAATGTCTAAAACATTACATGACCATAAAAGGAAATACCGGAATCAAACATCGGTGGTCCAAAAGTAAAGTTTATCACACACAAACATAAGTACTGTAAATGAAAGGACTAAACAATGTCCATGGAAAGAGTATCAAAGTATAGATAATGCATAAAGTAAAGAAAGGCTAGAAAGCTTCCAGTCCATATGCACGTATGCTTAAAGTCTACGAGCGTCCCTGAGTACCTGCCGTTTTGGGAACATGAAAAGGAAAACGGCTGAGCAATACGCTCAGTGCACGGATGTACAATAAAGCATGAATAATATAAGCATATAAGCATATAACAGCGGAAGAAACTAAGTCCCGAATAACCCGGTTAAGTCTTAGTAAAACTGGTTTTATAGTTTGAAAAGCCTTATGTTTATCTCATAAAAACTGTTTAACATATTCTACCATTAGCCAATATAGGTCATAAAAATCCACCGTGCATGAATAATTGGAGGGGTGACCTCATCATACAAATTAGAGGGGCTGCCTCTAATTTAATATACTGGTTTTGGGTAGGAGGGATCAACTCCTTGTGAAGGATGCAAGGCACACACCACATTCACACTGAGTAATCTGCTGAAAACATGTAACTAGGATGCACCCATACGCCGCACATAATAAATATAATAATATGGCCAAAAGCTGAAGGGACGCCACGAGCAATAATTCCACAGTGGGGAAGTCATAACACCAGTGCCTCTAGTGTTATGGTTATGGTACCTTCATAACTAGGTGAAACTGGTCATGCATGTATATGGCTTCAGGTATTCTAAATTAAACATAGGCAATCAAACACATAAACTTATACTACGGGAAAATAGTTGGCTGCATACGGGGAATCCTAATAAGGAAAGAATGTCCATACTGAAAGGACGGGAATCTGTACCTTATGTCCAGTGAACGAAGAAGACGAACAGAAGAGAGTCCTACTTCGGTATCACTAATGCTACATAAATACATACGTGTATAAGTATTTGATTACTAAATACGTAACTGGTTTTATGTCATGTCTTAGCTTATTTTATACGTTCATGTCATGTTTTATTGTTTTAAGCTTTATACTATATTTATCTTACATTCTGTCTATTCTTATTAAGTATTACTTGTATTTCATGTATTATTATACTTGTTGTGTAATAATAAGTAACTTTCTAAAAATAGCAGGTTTCCTAAAATAGAAAGTTTCTAAAAATAGAAAGTTTCCAAAAATAGAAAGTTTTCAAAAATAGAAAGTTTCCAAAAATAGATAGTTTCCATAAATAGAAAAGTTTCCAAAAATAGAAAGTTTCTAAAAATAGAAAGACTGCTTAAAATAGATAAGTTTCTAAAAATAGAAAGTTTCTATAAATAGATTAGCTGCCTTACTTAAATAAGTTTCTAAAACTAGAAAGTTTCCATAATTAGATATAAGCTGGTTAAATAAGCTAATTATATAAGCTTAAGTGTTTTCTGATTATTATTCTAAGTCATGTTGTTATAAAGTATAGTTTATTAATTATTACATGTAAATTAAATAATCTATAGGTTAAAAGTATTTAATTAAATATATCATGTTTTTAATTAAATAAAGTTAAAATACTTAGGTTAAAACATGTATTATTAATTACTAATAATATAACCTAAGTCGTGTTGATTAATTAATTATAGTCATGGTTTTTAATAATTAATTAATTATAAAGTCTAATAAAATAAATACTTAGGTTAAAATTCATGATCTAATAATTAAATTTATAACCTAAGTCATGTTAATTAAATTAATTATGTCATGTTTTATTAATTTAAATTTTAACATATAACTATTAAAATCATAAACCTTAACATAATCAATGAACCAGATCGTGACTAGAAACCATGAACCGGACCCGTAATCAACACCATACCCCGAACCAAGGTCGGGGTACCCCTTGTTTGCTGCTGCCGTGGGACCCACACCACCATACCAAGACCATGAGGTCTCGGTGGTGGTTCATAAGCCAAGCCGAGACCCCTCTTGGTCTCGGTTAGGCGTCGGCCAACATCAAAACACCCCTAAAAACCTTGTTTGATTTACCCATGATCATTTATATGTTTTAATAAATGTTTTTAATTAGTTTTTAAAACATCATGATTTTATGTGGATTAACAAATCAAAACATAAAAGAAAAAGGTTAAAAAGGTTATACCAAATGCGTGGATCAAACGAGGATGAACACACACGAATGCTTGCACAAAATTCAAGATCAAAAATCAACCGAACACCCTTTTTGATGATGATAACCGGCGGCCAAGGGAGAGAAGGAAGAAAAAGATTTAGGGTTTTGTTATTTTTCCTGTATTGTGAAAAATGACCAAGATTTTCCCTATTTCCCTTGTTTTAGTAAAAATAAAATGGGCTTGGCCCATCCTCCTGGTGTAGCCGCGGGTAGGGGGCCCCACTTGGGGTAACCCATACCTTTTCCGAGTTTAATTATTTTAGTGTGTTCGTGTTTTATCGCGTTCGTGTTTTATGTGTTCCAATTAATAATTGATCGTGACTTAATATATTTATTCGTGTTCGTAATAAATATATATACGTAATTAATATTAGCTCGTGATTTATTGACGTTCATGATTTCATGATCGCATGTTCGGAATTATAATTATTATTTGAATAATTATTGTGTGTTCATACATAATAAATACTTATCGTGTTCTAACACGTACGTAATACTTAAAATTCTTATACGTGAACGTAAACATACTATAAACGGAAAGTTTTAATCTAGTACGCATGATCTAAAGGGTACTATTCATGGTAAAAGCATGCGGGTTTTACATTAACTCTCTCAGACGCCTTAATTTCCGTTTCAACCCTTTTAGACTCGAGAATTTTGAAATCCGTTTGTAGTTTTTGAAAATTATTAACGACTGACTCTTTTTCTTTAAGTTCTTTCGAAAGATTTGCTCTTAAACTCTCAATTTCTAGCAGATTATCCATTTGGACTTGCCTAAACCTATCAAATTCAGGATTGGTTAAGGTAGTGGACACTGGAGTTAATTCCAAGGTTTAAACCATTTCCTTATGCAAAGCAAGCTCGGCAGATAAAGTCTGATTAACACTGAGGGTTTCAAGGACCGCATTATTCATTTGGCTAAGCAAAGATGCCGAGACCATAACCAAATCAGGTTGAGCAAACGAATTTGTAGTCGTAATAACTCCCGGTTGTGGTTCACTCAAAGTTTGGGGACTTGCATTGATATTGCTATCATTGTTTGTCTCCTTGATTGAGGTACTAACCACCAGAGGCTGTTCCGGATACTCAGACACTTGCTCAACTTGATAAGTTACAATACTAGTATCTGTAGCAGTATTTGGTACCTCAGAGATTGTGTCAGCTCCATAAAGCGAAAGATTTACCATGAGAGCTGCTTTGGCGGTATTGAGATCATCACAGTCAGAGTCGTATGCATCCAAATCATCACATTGATATGCGGCATTGTTTGTGATGGCTATTATGAGACCGTCAGTGTCCGCGACTCTCGGATCTACGAGAAATGCCAACTCTTCTTCATCGAGCTCACGTCCTTGGGCTTGAGCATTCACCAAGTAGATCTTCTCCTGAAACCATGTGTTATCCCTTTTCCTCTTGGGCTGCTTATACTCTCGGGCCATGTTCCCTTCCCCTTTGCAGTTGTAGCATATAATCATCTTCGTTTTGCCAGTGCTATTACCTCTTGTAGCAGCAGTGTTAGATGAACGTGCACCAGTAGTAGATGAACGTGCACCAGCAGTAGATGAATTGGGTCTCCCCTGAAGTGGTTGCATCATTACTCTGCCATCTTGAATTGTAGCCTGTTTTCGAGAGTTAGAAGAGTTCCTTAACTGATTGTTTGTCGGATCTGGTCCTCTATAACCTCGTTTGTTCAATGTTTGAGTGAGATAAGCAGACACTTGAGCAAGTATATCATTAGGACTATCCCCTTGTCTAAACTCAGGGACAAGAATCTCATCATCACAATAGAATGCTGGTGCTGATTGAGCTGCAAGCTGATTTGAGGGAACACTACCATGTTGTGAGTAATGGGGATGAGGAGCCTCAAGATGTTGATAGGTAAGAGCAGGGTTTGTTAGAGGTTGATACGGTGAATACTGTTGTGAAGCATAAGGTAACTGATGTGAGTCTCCTTGTGATGATGTTGCTGGTTGCTTGTATTGTTGGTGATAAGATGTAGGCGGTTGTGGCAAGATCAAATACTGTGGGAAACTTGGTGTTTGATACAATGGTTGATAGGAAGATTGGTGTCCCAAAGCAAACGGAGTGTTGTGATATGACATTGTAGGATGGTTTGCCATTAATGCCAATGGTTCTTGATAAGATCCCTGAGAGATGCGTTTTTGGATCACGTGCTTCTCGTGTTGTTGCAAGAAGGCATAGAGTTGATCTAAATTTGACTTGTGCAAATCTCGAATCATCTTAACATCGGTGACATACTGACTCCATTCTTGGGGTAACGTGTTCAAGAACTTTGTGTTTAGTTGAAACTGTTCAATCCTTAGATTATACACGTTCATGTCATTCATCAAAGTAGTGAAACGCCAGTAGTAATCGTGAAGAGTCTCCCCTGTAATGTATGTAAACCTATCAAACAAGTCATACAATTGACACTCTCGTTCTTGCTTAGTTAGAGAGGTCCCTTGTAACAAAACAGCTAATCGATCCCAAAGATTCTTTGCCACTGTGTGTTCATTTACCAATCTATAGATATTGGGTGGAAGGGCTTGAAGTATTGTCTGAACAACCATTTCATCTACATCGGAAATGATTTTGTTAGCATCGGTTAACTCATGATACAACCTTTCCCGCGTCACATTGTTGACGGTAACTTCTCCCCAATCTAATGGACCTTTTTCAATTGATTGAAGCATAAGTCGACCATTGGGTTTGCCCATGATGTAAGTTTTCATGCGACCTTGCCATGCCTCAAATAAATCTTTGATGAGCAAAGGTGGGCGAGTGTCGGTACCCGAGATGATTGAGATATCGGTAAGCGAAGTCATTGTTGGCATATATGAATTTGAATTCATTTTATGATCCCTTGAATAAAGATTATCAAAAATGATCGAGCAATGAAATAAGGTTATGTGTTTTAATGTTGTTGAAACAAAGATGTTGTGATCTTTATGTTGTGTATTTTTGTGAAAATTACAAGATTGAAAAATCCTCTAAGTTGTGCAAATACTATCTCAATACCCAAACTTCTTAATCTCAATGTAAAATCTCAAAATCGTCGTAAGTCTCAAAATTAATCCGTCGAAATACCAAAAAATCAATCCTGTCAGAATAATGCTAATCGGAATATGATCGGAAAGACCCTTGTCGGAATACCTAAATAAACCTATCGGAATATATAAGATCCAGTCGGAATGTGATCGGAAAACCCTATTCGGAATGTGATCGGATAAACCCTTGTCGGAATATGATCGGAAAGACCCTTTTTGGAATACCTAAATAAACCTGTCGGAATATATAAGATCCAGTCGGAATGTGATCGAAAAACCCTTAGTCAGAATGTAATCGGATAAACCCTTGTCGGAACGTGATCGGAAAGACCCTTGTCGGAATGTGATCTAATAAACCCTTGTCGGAATGTGATCGGAAAGATATATCAGAATACTGGTCGGAATGTTTAAACCCTTTTCCGATGCAACTGATCGGAATCACTAAACCCTTTTCCGATGACACTGATCGGAATAATAGTACTGTTTCGAGATTTTGAGGTAAAAAGATGAGATTTTCGACAAGAAATTCGTGATTTGAACCAACCCAAAACACCCAAAACACTACCAAAAGTATTTAGAAGATATATGGATCACTTGGAAAGACAAAAACACAAAAAAAAATTGAAACTTGGGTAAAGATCAATAAAAAACACATGAACACACAAAAGTGAACATGAACAACACAAAACCAACCTTTATTTCATCCCATAGCTCTTGATACCAATTGTAGAAGTGTGATAATATTTGATATATCAAGAGGGTTGATGTTTCTAGTGAGAGAAAGTAGAGAGAGGGATGAGAGAAAAATGTAAAAGTGATATTAATCAAATGAAACAACCAACACCTCTTTCCATGGTGGAAAGAGGTTTATATACCCAAGTCCTTAATGGACTTGGGCCTCCGGCCCATGAACATGCTCATGGGTCAGGCTTAACATAAATGTAACTTAAACACTACTACGAGCCTATAACTATATTGTTGGAGTGACCGAGACTTTCTTTATACGAAAAACGTATTTCCAACATAATCAAACTTGCGTACAATGAAAGTGTGAAAAACATATATTGAACTAAAACCTAAAGGCCTACTTTTATAGATTAAGGAACCTTGTACAAGAGTCTACGTATCAACTATTTTAGGTAAAGATAAACATAACGAATACATTGTCGAACATATCTTTACTAGAAACATAAAACGTGTAGACTAAGTATCCTATCAGTGCTTGACTTATTCTTATCAACGCATGAATTCTTCCTGTCAACGCTTGTCTTGACAACGCTTGATTTCTTCCTATCAACGTCCAATTTCCTCTTGTAAGCGTCTAAGTGTCTTGGCTTCATTTTATTCCCAACAATAAGCTATAATGAGCTTATGATTCTTTTATAGCTTTTGAATCAATTTCTTTACAGATTTTAGTTACTTTTATAAGTTCTTTCAATCTCAATTACAAGCTCTACATTTCTTTTCCGATTTCTACACATCCTAAGTAAAGAGAGTGAGATAAGCTGTTATAAGCTAACGGTATAAGATGTTAGATTTGTGAGCTTAAACGTGTTGGTTAATGTTGAACTCAGTTCAGTATTGTTCTGATAAGTATCCTCACCAAAGGATAAACCTGGATGAAACATGTCACTACCTTCTTATTTTCTGCACAACTTTTAAGTAGTTCATGTTCTAAGCTTTTGTAGTGTAAACTTGTGATTCCAATTTTCTTTATTCTCCATGTTATATCTAGCTTTATATCTATTTTAGATCAGCTTGTATTAATCCTTCAATAAGCTTTGTTAATTTTCCTAAGTAGTTGTTTAACTAGTGTTTGGATTAAGTGAAATTTTGAGTTTCTGTTTGAGTTCACTTAGAGTGTTTGTAGTATCAATGTACTCAATCCAAAACAAATTCAGCTTTTAACAGTCAGCTTTGAATAGTCAAACAGGCAACTGACAACTAAAGAGTTTGGGTTAGTTGTGTAGTTCAATCAGCCAGTTTCATGAGCTTTTAGATTTTTGCCTAGTTTGAATCAGAATAAGTTCTTTAGTGTTTTGAAAAGTTCATACTAGTAGCTTAAGAAGAGTAGTTAAGTGACTTGGCTAGAGCTTATTGGATAAGCATTTTCAGTCTCAAAGTTGATTCATCAAAAACTGAATTTTAAGCACTTTTCATCATAGCTTTTCTACTTTGCTTATTAGGTTGTTTCCAACTTATTGTCCTTCATTAAAATAGCTTATAATCATCTTAGAGGTATAAGTCAACATAAAGAGTTTTCTCAAAAGTCAAACTTGGTCAAATAAGCTCTATAAGATCACATTTGCTTATCATCGCTTTTCAGCTTATTCTTTCATTCATTTTTCAAATAAGCTTCGTGGACCTCGTTTTTCTCATCTTATAAGCATTTTTAAAATATTTCAGCTTGTGTGTTTAAGTAATAAGCACATAGTTTTTTTTATTAAGCTCTTAAAATCGTCTCAGCTTATCGAGCTTATCC
Source organism: Glebionis coronaria (assembly GCA_025667525.1). Lineage (NCBI taxonomy): Eukaryota > Viridiplantae > Streptophyta > Magnoliopsida > Asterales > Asteraceae > Glebionis > Glebionis coronaria. Next base: position 194,228,371 of record CM046881.1, on the reverse strand, counting down.
TTTCACGTGTAATCAATCTTGGTTAGCTTATTTTGAGTGGTGAACATTTTGCAAAAAGAATTTTCCAATTTGGTTCAGTAATAAGCTAGAAATAAGTCCTTAAGCTCATTTTCCTGTTTTTGCTTATTATCCATAAGAAAATTGCTTTTAAGTCCTTCATTTTCATCTACTTTACAAATTTGGAACGAACAAGTTACTCGACTATGTTTTCTTTTAGGCTGATTTGATATTGGGCTTGTTTTGGGCTGTGATAGTTTAGTAGCAGTTTTAAACGAATTTAGTTTTATGAAATTTTCATTCCCAATTTTATAAAAATATCAAAATACTTTTATAAAAATAGATTTAATATTTTTTGAATTTTTACTTTTATAAAATAGTTTGTTAGTTTGTTGAAAAAAGTTTGTTAGGAATTTGCTGGAAAATCTGCTACATTTTTTAGTTTGTTATTTTGTTAAAGTTTGTTACATTTTGACATTTTTGTTGTTTTAATTTTTATATATTTTATATTTTGTTATATTCATTTTATAAATTTGTTAGTTTGTTATCTTCTTGTTTTTAGCTTTGTTAAATTATTCTTTGTGCTTTACTTGTGGTATTTGCAACGTGTTTTTAGAATAGTACGTATTACGTATATTAGCTATTTTTAGCTTTTTACGTGCTTCGTGTTAATTAGACATAAATATTATCAAACTTCTATTAACCAAAAACGATAAATCTTAACGGATAAATTGGATATCAATTCGAGTCGAGTCGAGGAAAAACGATATACCAAAAAACAGATATTAAAATGCCTCGCTGTCGATTCGTGCTCGTTACAATTGGCGATTTTTCGTGACACGATTTGGATTTTGAGATTCGTTCACTTGTGAACGTTATTTTTCATTGCAATCAAAATATAAAAAAATTAAAAATATAAAAAAATTAAAAAATCACAAAAGCAATTTTATTCCTAAGAATTGCACCAAAAAATAAAAAATCAAAAAGTAACTCTTTTCCTAATGAGTTACACCAAAAATATTACGTATTACTATACATATTATTTTCTTACTTCGTTTTTCCTCACGTTTCTTGTGAATATATTCTCTTAAAAAAATAATAAAAATAATAATACAAAAATATTTTCTTTTATATTACTATAGGTATACATTATGTATACGTAGATACGAACCTTTAATACACCTATATCCATAAGTATTCTTTGAAATTCACCGTGATTAGTAGTGTTCTGGTGCTATTCACGTGTATCGATCAAATAAATAAAAGGCACAATACGTAAATACTATAAACTATTTGATCTAGAGAGAGAACTCACTGTGTGGGAGGTATAAGGAGTGCGTATTTCGTATTCGAAAGGAGAATGCTCTTAAGTGCTTCACGCCGCCTCGTTCTTCCGATCCCTTGTGATTCTCCTGGAGGTGAGAGTAGCTAGTGGTGTGCCACCTAATTAGTATTACGTGTATATATATATATTATCTTGTCGTTTACATATCGAACCTCGATCAGGTAACCAATCCCTTTCAAAGTCATCAAGGGCAATCCCCTTATTCCTCGGTTTTACTTGCATACGCACACACGCGTTTGCAAACATACCACTTGGTTTATCACGTTCTACTCTGAAGAAGAATATTAATACCGTGACGAGTCAAGCCGATCCCGAGAATCGTGCTTTTGACATAGCTATGGATAATCGGTCGATAATTGAGCAGTTGCAGTTTCATGACGAGGGATGTCTCGACGGTGCGATTGTAATACCGGATATCAAAAATGATTATTTTAAACTTAACCTAGATTTGATTACGTTGATATCCGGTCGTCCTTTTTACGGATTTGAGAACGACAATCCTTACGCTCATATCCGTCAATTTCTTTCATATGCCAATACCGTCAAATACACCAATGTAACACAAGACATTATTTATTTACACCTTTTCCTTTCTCCCTCGGTGGAACAGCCTGGATTTGGCTTAAAAACGAATCTCCACGATCTATTTTTACATGGGCTAATCTAGAATCTATATTCTTAAATCAATTTTATCCTTATGCTAAAACGAGAAAAACTCGGTTGGAAATTACTAACTTTGTAGAGTCGGACAATGAAACGTTTACCGAGGTTTGGGAGCGATTTAAGGATTTAGTATCTAGTTGTCCTCGTCATGGATTTTCTGCTTTTCATTTGACTGATTTGTTTTATAACGGGTTGACCCAATACGATCAAGAGTCTCTTAACACTGCTGCAAGAGGGAATCTATATCCTCGGAGTAAGACGCTTTAATGATTATTGAGAACAAGTCTCAAGTATGGAGCAAGGCCGAAGTATCCGGTAACACGGCTATTGTCATTAGGAGTGGCCCTCTTTTCCCATTTACTCCGAGAGTTCGTGATGAGCCATTTATTGATTTAGATGACCCTATTTGTGATGATTCTTCTAGTCCCCTTTCCCATGTGACTAGTGATTCTTCTCCTCTGGATTTTGAGGAAGAAATAGTTATTGAGCGACTCTCGGTTGAGTTGACTCCCGACCCACCATAAATTAATGAAGGGTGTTATGGGGATTTTCAAAATCAAGGTTTCCCAACTCAAGAAGATTTTCAGTATCATAACAGTTTTCAAAGTTATAATCAATGGTATTTTCAAAATCAAAGCTTGCAAAGGGACTTAATTCTTAAAATTCTTCTAAAAAATGAAAAGCAACGTCAAGAAACTAAGAAGGAGGCAAACATTTAGAGAAGAAAACATAGCCTTTCAAACCCAATTATTGCAAGATTTACCCGCTTATGTTGAGGCTAACACCACTACTAATAGTGATGTTTCCACTGTGGATCCTTCAATCTCAATGTCTATAAAGGAGAGTCAAGGCCTAGAGATTATCATGAGTTTTACTCCACCTCCGGTGTTGACACCCACAGATACATTTAGCTCTCCTCCTTTCTCACTTTTTGAGGAAATTCTCGATATTGTACTTGAGCCCGCTATACCTAATGTTTTTTTGACCATACTTGATAAGACTTGTGATGAGACTAGTGCCATAGAGGATCCTACATTACCCACTGATGACCCCATTACTTTTATGACTCCTTCACCTACTCCTCCAAATGACTTTGTGCTTTTTTTCAAATTCTCTTAGTGAGACATGTTTTGATAAACCAATTTTAGAGGAGTGTGAAGCACCTAATAATGAGTTCATAGAAGAAGAACCCTTAATTGATGATACACCTAGGGAATTTGTGGAGTTGGTCTTTAGTGATGAGGATCCTATACTCTTAGAGATTTCTAATATCCTACTTAAGGAGCCTTTAGAAGACTCTAATTTGGATGATCATTTGGGAGGTTCTCCTCATAGCCATGATCTGGATATGGATGAGTTATCTTGTGATTATGACTATTCTTTTAATTCTCTCCTCGGGATCGGATGAGGATGACTCTCCTATTTTGAAAAACTCGACTTTTAAGAATCATGATAAGGATACTAATGATTTCTGGGATTCTTCACTCCTTAGTGATGATTTTTATACCCCGAGTGTTGAGAGATTCCATCACGAGGATAATGTTTATGATCCCGAGTTATTGGTTTTCTCATATAGGCTTAACTGTTATCATGGTATTGATGAGAAGGCAAATGGAATTTAAAACTTGATATTGATATTGATTATGAAAATTCGGATTTTGACAATTCACATTTGCCTCTTCACCGGTTAATTTTGATTCTACCATCGATTTTATACCACATATTATTTTTAGTGGTGAGGATGATTTTCTTATTCCTGAGATCGATGAGTTTCTTGATATTGACACACCCATTGAGTAAATTCCTGGGTATATTGATATGGAGAGAGATATACTTTTTCTAGAGGATTAATTGCACGATGATATTATACCTTCTCTCCCTCCCACCCAACCCTTTCATAATGCTAAAGAGAACACCGACCCGGGGGTTCCTACTATTAGTGTTTTGACACATACTTTTTCACCCCCGGTGTCTATTGTTGATTTCATATTTGAGGGTGATTCTTTTATGGTTGACATCAAGTTGTCTATATCCCATAGAGGGAACGGTATTTGATCCGAGTATACACATTTTTGAGCTATTTAAGTATCTTACTAATGAAATCAAAGGAAAACTTTTTACTTACCCGGGAGCATTACCTTGTGACTATACCCTTCATTGTGCTAGACTTTTGACTAAGGGAAATCCGTACCTCTTATACTTGTTTGCTATTGCAACTGTAGGGTAGATTTCCTTTAGGGATGGAAATCATGTGGTTGACCCCGGTGTACTTTTATGGGGTTTTCCTTATTTGGGATGTTATTTCACTTTATCATGGAGAGATTTTCCTATATGGGTAAATATTTTTCTCTCCATGATGGTTTCCCCAAGGATAATTTAGTTCGGGGAATCGAGTAGAGCTAGAGACTCTGGGAATAAAATCAAGTATTGAATAACTAGGTTTAGTTTTCTTAGTTTTTCCATCAATAAAAGGGTGTTATAGTTGAGAATAAGTGTAGGAGGAGCCAAATATCTTGTTGTTTTATGGTGTTTGTTTCAGGGATATTCTTTCATTCCATGGTGCTTATTGAGGCGACCCGTGAACCCGTGATACCGGTTTTATTTGATACTATTGTGATTCTAAATTGTCTATTAATAATGACTAAATTGAATTCACTTTATTTGTCACTTCCTTAGCTTGATTTAACCAAAGTATTCAATGTCCTAAGTGTAGGGAGATTGTTCTTCCACACTCTTAAATATTAAGGACAATGTTTATCTTAAGTGTAAGGGAGACTTCTATCGAAGTAAAGTGGGCTTTACCATGAATTTGTCCTCATTAAAAAGGGAAAATTAATCTTTTGACATTTTTCAATTTTTTTTTATATTTTGGCCTTGTAGTATTTTCTTTTATTGTCTTTTAGGTTTGTATATATTTCCATTTCTTTCAAGTTCGTCAAAAATAAATTAAAAAGGAAAAAATATAATAAAGGATATGGTTTTGATTTGTTTAGACGTCTTTGACATATTAGGCCCATCGTGAATATTTTGACTCAACTCGAGTTTACTTATTCAAGTTTACTCTAGCTAGTATCCTTAACCATGTAAATCATTAACTCGATTTATTAGGCTAAGCATCCACGAGTCTTATCATTAGAGATTTTAAATTGTGGAGAATGAAAGATAATAAAGTTTGAAGTAAGTGTAAAGGGATAGATAAAACTCATATGAAGTATTTGTGGCTATTATTCTCCATTTTGTAACCTTTAGTTTCTTGTCAACGCCTTGTTAATTATTAATAAATAATCAAGAACGGTTTTTTCCGATTTTTAATCTCTTATGCATTTTTGGATAATCATTCGTGGTTAATATAAATACATGTTAGGATTTTAAGTTAGACCTATTTATATGTGTTGGGCTTTTATCGTGTTTAATAGGTGGCATGAGAGTTTATTTATTCAAAAAAAAAAGAATAAAGACTCCAAACTGGGGTAATGATGTGTAAGGTTTCTATTGTGGTCCAGTATTGCCTTGACGGGTTGCGGGATCACGGTAGTAAATTTTCCGGTCCAATAATGCCTTGACGGGCTACAGGGTCGAGAATCCGAAGTCCTAAAAAGATTGAGGATATAATTTATTTCATGAGTTATTTATTGTGTGCGTAACCATTTATTAAGCAAGGTAAAATCTTGGCACGTATAAGGTGATCGCTTAAAATTTTAAAGTGTACTTATATTAATTGTGGGCGGTTTTTCAAGTAATGAATGAGATGGTTAACTATTGATTAAAACCGTGCTTCCTTATTTTCATAATTTTCTTTTATATTTCACGCCAATAAAGTCAAATTTGCTCAAAAGCAATTTGCTCAATAAGATCGGATTAGATGCAAAAAGTAGGAGTATGTAGTTAACACAATTAATTCTTATAAATGAGTCGATGCACTTTTACTTATGAATGATAATGATCTCATTTTAAGGTTGGTATAGGGAACGTGAAACTTGAGGGTGATTAATATTCATGATACCAAAAGCCCTAATCAAAGTCATAGATATCTTTATAAGTTTCTTCCATCGAACAATTTCAAAAGTAAATAAATAATTAAGATTGTATTTCCTTATATAGAATTATATTTCTTCTATTTCTTTGTTCAATAAAAATCCAAAAAAAGAGGAATATGGTAGTATTGTATATAATATCGAATAAAGACCAAGATGGATCAATTATGAGAAAAATATAAATCCGTGCTTTAAAATTATGCATTGCATGAGGGCATTGCAATGGTCAAGTGTAGGGGAATTTGTTAAGTGTGTAAACACTTACCCTTTTACCACTTAAAACATTAAAAACCAACCCTAAAACATGAATTTATAACGTAAAATGTCAGAATTATGCGGGTTTTGTGTTTTTTGTGAAAATAGGTCAAATTGTGCAAACGAATAAAAGTACGTGATTTCACGGGCATTTTATGAAGAGAAAGACAAAAGAAGCGTTCAAGGACCTAGAATGTAAAAAGACATGAAGTTCAAAGGTTAAAGATGAAGAATTTACAAGTTCAAGGGCCAAAGTTGTCAAGGTTTCAAAGATTTAACAAGCTAATTAAATCTGCCAAAGTTCAAGACTTGGAAGGGCTAATTTTGCCAAAGATGGAAAGTGATACTAGTGCTATTCCACTTAGACAAATCAGAGGCTACCAATAATCTCACACGGATTACACTTTTATGCTTAATAAATAAAAGTATCCCAACAGTAACCCATTTACCAATCCCAACATACACGTCTTGGCCAATAATATTTTGCCACGTCAACTATTTCTTCTTCATCCGATTGTGATCGATTCAGGCCATTTCAGAAGATGTGATCAACTACAAAGATAATCTACAAGTTGAGACGAGTTCAATAAGAGTGACCAACTACACTGTCGTTGCCTTAATCACAAACCCCTAATTCTGCTATCACCTCAAGAACCCTAATCCACGTGTCCTTGTTTAATTGGACCACTATATGTATCCAGCTTGGCAATAACTGTTGTTCTTAACCTCCAAACCACGCTCGTCTCTATAAATAAACCTTTCACCTCTCATTTGAAATTATTATCTGTAGGTGTATTTTTCACATAGATTTATAAAAATTAGTTAGTTAAATCTTGTAACCCTTTTTCTGTTAATCCGTTACAACAAACTCTAAAATTATGCCATTAATAAACTCAATCTCTCTTTCAATCAATTTCTCTTCTTCATGTTTTAAATAAGCAATATTATTCTGTCATAAGCTCAATGAGAATATGAGTCTTTTATAGCTTTTGAATGAGTTTCTTTACAATTGTTAGTTACTTTTATCAATTCTTTTAATCTCAGTTACAAGCTTTACATTTTTGTTTTGATTTCTACGCATCCTGAGTAAAAATAGTGAGATAAGCTGTTATAAGCTTACGGTATAAGCTGTTGGATTTGAGAGCTTAAACGTGTTGCTTAAAGTTGAATTCAGTTCAGTTTTGTTCAGATAAGCTTCATCACCGAAGGACAGGCCTGGATGAAACAGGTCACTACCTTCTTATTTTCTGCACAACTTTTAAGTAGTTCATGTTCTAAGCTTTTGTAGTGTAAACTTGTTATTTCAACTTGCTTATTCTCCATATCTAGCTTTATATCTGTTTTAGATCAGCTTGTATTAATCCTTCAATAAGCTTTGTTAATTTTCCTAAGTAGTTGTTTAACTAGTGTTTGGATCAAGTGAAATTTTGAGTTTCATTTGAGTTCACTTAGAGTGTTTGTAGTATCAATTTACTCAGCCCAAAACAAATTCAACTTTTAAAATTCAGCTTTTAATAGTCAAACAAGCAATTGAAAACTAAAGTGTTTGGGTTAGTTGTGTAGTTCAATCAACCAGTTTCATGAGCTTTTAGATTTTTGCCTAGTTTGAATTAGAATAAGTTCTTTAGTATTTTGAAAAGTTCATACTAGTGGCTTAAAAATAATAGTTAAGTTTTTTGGATAGAGCTTATTGGATAAGCATTTATTTAGTCTCAAAGTTGTTTCATCAAAAACTGAATTTTAAGCACTTTTCATCATAGCTTTTCTTATTTGCTTATTATGTTGTTCCAACTTATTGACCTTTATTAAAATAGCTTATAATCATCTTAGAGGTAATAATAAGTCAACAGAAAGAGTTTTCTAAAAATTCAAACTTGGTCAAATAAGCTCTATAAGGTCACATTTGCTTATCAACACTTTTCAACTTATTCTTTCATTCATTTTTCAAATAAGCTTCGTGGACATCATTTTTCTCATCTTATAAGCATTTTTAAAAGATTTCAGCTCGTATAAGCATTTTTAAAATATTTCATCATTTTTATAAGCATTTGTTGGAAATACGTTTTTACGTATTTAGGAAGGATCGATCACTCTGACAATATATTAGTAGTAGCTCCTAGTCCAGTTATATTAAGTTAAACAAAAAAGGCAAAGCCTACCTATTTAACTATAGGTGGCGGCCCATATTGTAAGCCTAAGCCCATCACAAGGCTTAGGTATATAAACCATCTCCTTAGTTGGAGGGGGTGTGGTTACTCATTTATTTTCACACACTAACATGTGTTTTTCTCTCACTTACTCTCTCTAAAAATGTTTATGTAACCTTCTCTCTCTACTTTCTCTCTCTAGAATATCCAAGATTTACATAATACTACAAATGGTATCAGAGCCATGAGTATCTTGTTTATGTGTTTGTGTTCTCATTGATTTCGTGTGATTTGATCTTAAAAACCCACGTCCAATTTTTTTATGTTTTTATGGTTTAAATATTTCTACAAATCATCTAATACCTTTTATTAGTGATTTCGGTTTTTTATTGTGGCTAAAAACAAAAAATTAGGTGTTTGGATTGATTTTGGTGGAGAAAAGTTTACATAAAGTACAAATCTTGATTTCAAATTTTCGTCATAAATTTGAAAAGGTTGCATTTTTCTAGTCCCTATGAAGCTAAAAACCTTGAAAGTACAAGTCGTTTCGCCAGAAACCCTTGTGAAAGTTGCCTTTTCGAGATTGCTCATTTGTTGTCTTATTTTTGGAAAAATTGAAATATTCATAGATAGTGTAAACCCTAGTTATTCTGAGATAGTATATAGCACTTATTCCGAGATCATGAAGTGGGTTATTCCGAGATCATATATAATCCTTATTCCGAGATCATATATATCACTTATTCCGAAATCGTGAAGTGGCTTATTCCGAGATTGTATATAGTACTTATTTCGAGATCGTATATAGCACTTAATCCGAGATCGTGAAGTGAGTTATTCTGAAATCATGTATAGCACTTATTCCAAGTTCGTGTAGTGAATATTATTCTGAGATCGTGTAGGGGTTTTATTCCGAGATAATTTTTATTCCGAGATTGTGCAAATTTATTCCGAGATAGCATTTATTCCGAGATAGCAACATTTCAACATTTCGAGATAGACTACTAGCAATTTTTTTCCAAAATAAGTGACTTAGAAAAATTTTAATCGTAAGAAATTTGCTCAATTCGTTTCGGTTATTCTTCATGGCAATTTTAGGGTGCTTTGTAAAATCCCGCGAATTTATTTTTCGGTTTCTCCACAAATTGTAAAATCCCGTATTGTTCTTTCGACTACAAGCACATTTGCGTTCTCTCATTGTTCGATCATCGTTTGTAAATCTTAATCATCGGAATGGAGTATACTTCTCTAACGGATAAGTCCATCCTCTCGGGTATGGATAATCGTCAACCTATGTTGGTGAAAGAATGTACGAGGCATGGACGTCTAGAATGGAACTTTATATGATGAATCGCGATAATGGACATCTCATTTTGGCATCGGTTCAAAATGGACCATTATATTATGGTATTGTCACGGAGGGTACGGTTACTCGTGCTCGCAGAATGGCCGAATTGACCGGAGGTGCTAAAATTCATGTTAAGTGTGATATTCAAGCTACAAACATCATTCTCCAAGGTCATCCTCCAGATGTCTACAAACTCATGAGTCATCACAAAGTTTCCAAAGAGTTATGGGAGAGAATTTACATTTTGATGCAAGGCACCTTGTTAACTTAACAAGAACGAGAGTGTAAGCTATATGACACGTTGGACAAGTTTACCTATGTTTCAGGGGAGTCTTTTCACGATTATTATTTGAGATTCACTTTAATGTTGGATGAGCTTAATATTTTTGCTATGAAGATACCGTAGTTTCATCTCAACACAAAGCATCTGAGTACTCTTCCTCCCGAATGGAGCAAGTTTGTGACGGGTGTTAAGTTGGTTAAGGATTTGCATCAAACCAACGTAGATCAACTTCAAGCTTATCTTCAACAACACGAACGCCGCGTGCAAGAGATTCGGTTGTCAAAATCTCAAGTCTATGATCCACTCGCCATGATTGCTTCACACCAAATGACTCCTCAACACAACTTGGCATATGCTTATCAACAACCGTCATATTTGCAACAACCACCACACCTATCAACAACCACTGCAACCATCATATCAACCACCAATGATGCCACAACAAGCATTTCAACAAGAAAGTATTCCACAACAGCCTCATACACGGGAACTAACACATCAGCCATCGTCATCTCAGGCTATCACTTCTCCAATTGGCTATACTCCTCAGCAAGGATATTTTCTAATTGAAGCACCACAAGCACAATCATTTTATTCCAATGAACTTCCAGAGATTCAAGTATCGGTTTTCAAGCAAAGTGATAACACCATTGATGTTTTGAACCATCTCACCGCCTACTTGTCAAAACTTGTTGCAACTAGAGGATTTTCACCAATGAACAATCACCTCCGCACATCCTTAAATCCTGGCCAACAAGCCACTATTCAAGATGGTCAAATGACGGTAAAATCCATTCAAAGAAGGAAAAATTCAAATGGACCAAGTACTAGAACCGTCAATGCTCAAGCTAGTGGAAGTTACAATGGACCTCAAAAAGCTGTGACGTGCTATAATTGTCGAGGACAAGGTCACATGGCTAAGCAATGTACTCAGCCAAAAAGGAGAAGCGATGCATCATGGTTTAATGAGAATATGTTGCTAGTCAATGCTCAACCAAATGAGAAGATTTTGGATTCAAAAGAATTAGCATTTCTTGCAGACCCAGGGGCAGCAGAAAATGAAGGCATTCTCGTAGTTTCAACTTCAAATACATCATATCAAGCGGATGATCTTGATGCATATGATTCGGATTGTGATGAACTTCACTCAGCCCAAGCTACTCTCGTTGCTAATATTCGCCACTACGGTTCTAATGTCGTCAGTCAGGTACCAACCACAACCAATGTTAATCATGATAATCTAAATTATGTTGGGAATGAAAATAACAACATCGAACATCATTCGGGAAACAGTATCTCCAATGATATGGTATTTAATCCTACATATTTGAGTGAACCTCAACCAAATGCTACGATGGATATGGTATCTTTTGCTCAACAATATTTGGTAATGGTGCCTAAACATATAATTGATGACATGAATGTTGGTGTGAGACAACCCGTAGATATGAATGCCATCTTATCCGTTGAGCTTGCGTTGTATAAAGAAAAGGTCAGAACTTTTGAAATGGTCCCTCAAGCAGAGAAAATAACTTATTCTGAATTTGACCAATTTCGTTTTGAAAGGCTAGAACACTTAAAAGAAATAGAAACATTAAGAGCTAATATTTCTAATGAGTTAAAAGAAAAAGAGTCGTTTGTCAATAATTTTCAGAAACTTAAAACGGATTTCAAAACTCTCGAGTCTAAAAAGGTTGAATCGGAAATTAATGCTACCAAACTTCTTAAATTGAGAGATCAGCAGGTTTTACAACAATATGCTTCAACAAAAATGGTTCATTTATTAACTTCATCATTTAAGGAACTAGAACTTAAGCGTCTTCAAGATTTACCACCCAATCCAGGTTATGCAAAACAAGCTCAGCAAGAAATTCCTAGTCTTTATGATACGACCCTAATTGGTAAATTGAAAGAGGCTCCATATGTTCGTGATGATGCGAAGACGATGTCACTTATGGAAGAAAGTCGATTAAAAATGCTTTCGAAAAATCTTAAACCATTTGATTATGAGAAGCATAATAAATTAGCTTTTGATTTAAGACCCGCTTTAAAACACGAAAGGAAATTAATCACGTACCATCACGTGTGTCTCACAGCTCTTTGAGCGAGAACCTTCCTAGTACATCTCCTACACTTATCGAAAAGGAATTACCTAAGTTAATTCCACCGGTAATTTTGGCGTATACAAGCTTGAATGAGTTGCATCAACACTTTGCCGAATTCGACAAGGTCATTAAGGAATGTACGACGGCCACGGATATAACCGAAGGTGAATGGAACTTTGGACACACCAGAGCTGCGATGCGTGTCCGTCGTGTGATGGATTGGATTGAAACAAGTTTTAAATTTATAAACACGAATTATCGGAATGACTAAAAATGCACGGGCAAGTATGACCCTTTCGTTTGTGTATAGCTTTTATGTGGTAATACCGAGATCGTTCACGGGGATTTGGAAAATCTATGATCATTAAAAAATCTACTATAATCTTTTGATTGTAGCTAATTGTAAACAAATAAATAACAAGTAATTTGATGAGATTAACAATAAGATTAAAGGCAACACTTGGTAAAGACTAGTTTGGGCATCCGTTGTGGTATGATTATGAAGACATGATAACATATATGATTATGATAATTAGATGGTTAATCCAATCTATTGTTTTCAAAAGCTTCAATCTTCTTCAAGACTTTGGTTAAAGAAAACAAGTATTAGACTCAATCACTCAATTCAAGACTTAATCCAATTTAAACTCATTCGATTCACGGTCATTTCACGAATTTAATAACACCTATAATTATATTTCTTTATAATCAAAACTTCTTAAGAAATGGTCAATACAAAAGATAGCCAATCATAGACAAACCGACTATGACTTGTTGATAGAAAATAACCCTTTCGACCTATGAATTTTTTATCAACGAATTAAGTTTTGACAACAAATGTCACATTAAACATAAGTACTAATGGTTCAAAGGAAAGCTTGAAATTGAAATAAACATAATTCAAAATCACAACCACTACTTCATACCACAAACATCATCCTACCAAGTGTAGAATGAGATTTAGCTACTCATAATGAACAATGAAATAAACTCAGAAATAATAGTCTTATAAGTCATAATCAAGAGCTTTACAAAGTAGAAATATAGTGATAAAGGTTAGGGTAATGATCCTTAAGAGTTTGGTGATGTTAACTTTGTTTTTCAGACTCCAAAAGTGACTTTTCTTGCACCTCCTTGCTCAAATACGGGAATGGTGTTTTGGACAAGGTTAAGAGAGTTGATTAACTTGAAATAACACACACAAGTATGTTATGAAATAGAATATATGATGAGATGTGAACCCATGGGTCTTATTTATTGAAAAACTGAAGACTTTGAATGAATGCATGGCTTGTTGGCAAAGTCATTTGCTTGGAGCCAAAGAGAGTCTAGACTCTTCTATAGAAGATTCTTGTGCCTTCTTTAGATGCTTCAAGAATGCATGTAGCTTCTAATAAAAATCTACCAACATGAAAGTAGAGGGCAGCGACTTGGATTTTGCTAGTGGCAAAACTGCATGCTGATGGAAGGAATTGCCGGTGGCAACTTTCAGAATGTTGGTGGCTACTTTCATGCTGAGTGACTTGTACACTTCTTGAAAACACTTGTTCTTGCACCCGAAATAGATCTTCAAAGACTTGTAACTCGTACACGGGTCTTGAACTTTGACTAGGATTCTTCGTACTCGTACTAATCTTCACATTTGCATTGCTTTATACTTTATTCCTGAAATTGGCTACACAAAGACTTACAAACACATTTTGGCACAAATATGCACAAAAGTATTATAGAAATAACCAATATACATGTACAATAGTACGGATAACGCTCCCCAAAACATATTGGATTTCGGCGTTATCAAATCCCCTCACACTTAAGCTTTGCTTGCCATCAAGTAAGAAGAAAAGAAAATTAAATCCAAAGGTACATGTATCTTATAAAAAATCGATGCAAGTCTACCAAGTACAGTTACAAGATAAAACTCATCGGTTTAAGTTTTTAAGGTTGAAAAATTGAGATATAAAGTTAATACCCATAAAGGTCGAAAAGTCTTTTATTTCTAACTATACTATACTAGCAACATATGAATTGGAGCAACATGTATCACGACTTAGCATATTGGCTAATCGATATGTTTTATTCCTTCTTCTTCCTTCAACTTCATAACATTATAGCTCATTGGCTATTTATTTGTATTTTTTGACTTTTTCTTTCTTTTTTTTCTTGGCTAAAACTCCTAGCCATAGATAAACATACTTGCAAAGTTCATGTTGTATTGACAAACAAGGAACTTGCAACTTTCTCCTAATTTTTGGATTTTTCTTCTACTATTATATGAGACTTTGACTTAGGTAAGTTTGACACAAAAATATATCTCAAATCTTCAAAAATAACCGATTGGATAATTTCTTAATTATTTATATACATTTGCTTGAAACTCTTTATTTACGAGGGCAAACAAGAACAAAAATTTTAAAATAGCCCAAAAATATGGCACTTAAGCATCTTTTTCTCGATTTCCCTACAACCCCTCACACTTAAGTTTAGCATTGTCCGCAATGTGATGAAACTGAACAAAAAGTTAGGGAATCAGAGAAAAACCAGAATCACGGGCATATCATGCATCATAAAGAATACACATGAGTCTTGTCTCCGCCTTCAACTTGCGGTACCTACAAAAAAAAGATAAAACACACAAAAAGACAAAAAAACACTCTCTGTTTTTGGTTTTTATAAAAGCGACGCATGCTACACCCCCTCACACTTAAGCAAAATATTGGTTAAAAATTGTGGGGTGTAAGAATGAATTTATTTAAAAACAAAAAGGAAAATCACACTTGCGCTCATTTTATTATTGAGTCATCAGCCCGACTCATACTTCATTTTAGTTTTTGTTATTTTTATCGAGTGGAAAACTTCACTCCACTCATCACGATATAGTTTAACACGGTGTCCATTAACAATGAAGCTTCCTCCATTCTTGTCATATAATTCAACATAACCGGACAGGTATCCATGTTTAACTATAAAAGGACCGTACCAATTTTGTTTAAGCTTTGGAGCTTTGAATTTATATCGCGTGTTAAACAAGAGAACTTTATCACCTTTCTTGAATTCTTTTCTGATTCTAAGTTTCTTGTCATGATAAGCTTTGGTACGTGCTTTGTATAATTTGGAATTCTCATAGGCTTGGAGTCTTAATTCATCGAGTTCATGCAATTGCAAGAATCGATTTTCTCCCACGACCTTGAGATCGGGATTACAGCTTCTCAATGCCCAATAAGCACGGTATCAATTTCGAAGGGCAAGTGGCACGTTTTACCGTATAACAAACGATAAGGTGTTGTGCCAATTGGTGTTTTGTAAGCTGTTCGGAATGCCAACAGAGCGTCGTCAAGTTTCCTTGACCAAACGAAAGGATTGTCCTTAACCGTTTTTTCGAGTATTCGTTTTAAGGCTCTTTTAGTATTTTCAACTTGTCCACTTGTTTGTGGATGATATGCAGTGGCAAAGCGATGGGTGACTCCATAACGCTTTAATATTTTCTACATTTGTTTGTTACAAAATGGGAACCTCGATCGCTAATTAAAGCTTTCGGCATTCCATAACGAGAGAAAAGATTTTTCAGAAATATGATTACGGCTCGTACATCATTAGTAGGTAAATCCTCGGCTTCTTCCCATTTGGACACGTAATCACTAGCGACTAAGATATATTCGAACTTATGGGATTCGGGAAAGGGCCCCATGAAATAAATTCCCATACATCAAATATTTCGATAACTTGGATTTTTAAGTACGTTGGCAAGCATCACAATTTTCGACTAGAGTAGGAGCCTCCTTAAAAATTACTGTATTGGCCAATAGAAACCAGCATCAAAGACTTTTTTCACGGTGGTGGAAGGACCATAATGTCCCCTAGTAGGGCCATGATGACATTCATCAAGGATTTTTCTTGTTTCCACACCATAAACACATCTCCTAATCATGCCATCGGGGCATACCTTGAAAAGATAGGGAATTTCCAAGAAATAGTGTTTTAGGTCGGAAAAGAATTTACATCGTTGGTGATAGGTTAAACCTTTTCTTAGAATTCTTCCAACGAGGTAATTTGCAAAATATAGAAACCACGGAGATTCATCCGTAGAGATTTTCATAAGAGTTTCATCGGGAAAATAATCATCGATATTTTCATCCCTTAACTCTTCCATGTTTGGATTTTTAAGTCGCGAAAAATGATCGGTTGCGACGTTTTCTACTCCTTTATTATTTTGAATTTCGATATCCAATTCTTGGAATAGTAAAATCTATCTAATAAGATGCGGCTTGTCATCTTGTTTAGAAAATAAGTATTTCAACACGTAATGATTGGTGAATACAATCGTTTTCGACAACACGAGATAGGATCGAAATTTGTCGAAAGAAAAAAATACGACAACTAGTTCTTTCTCAGTGATTATGTAGTTGAGCTACACACTATTTAGAGTTTTGCTCGCAAAGTGTATAGGACGAAAATGTTTTCCTTTGCGTTGTCCTAATACGGATCCTACAACAAAATCGCTTGCATCACACATAAGTTCAAACGGTCGCGACCAATCCGGTGAAACCATGATCGGCGCATTCATTAACTTGTCTTTAAGCTTGTCGAATGCCTTCATGCATTCTTCGTCGAAATCAAAGACTATGTATTTTTCAAGGAGTTTGGTCATCGGTCTAGCGATCTTGGAAAAGTACTTTATAAATCGGCGGTAGAATCTCGCATGACCTAGAAAACTTCTAACGGATTTAACGTTAGTCAGTGGTGGTAATTTGGATATCACTTCGATCTTAGCCTTGTTATTTCCAATCCAGCTCCAGAGACTTTGTGTCCAAGCACAATTCCTTCAGTCACCATGAAGTGACATTTCTCCCAATTGAGCACAATATGAGCGTGTTTGCATCGGATGAGCATGTGCTCTAGATTAAAAAGGCAAGAATCAAATGATTTTCCAAAGACTGAGAAATCATCCATGAAAACTTCCATGGATACTTCAAGCATGTCTTAAAAGTCCGCGATCATACACCTTTGAAAAGTCGCAGGTGCATTGCAAAGACCAAATCGCATACGCCTATAAGCAAACGTTCCAAAAGGACACGTAGAGGTGGTCTTGTCTTGATCGGATGGTTCGATTGGTATTTGGAAATATCCAGAAAAACCATCGAGAAAACAAAAGAATTTGTTCCCCGCAAGTCTTTCCAACATTTGGTCCATGAAGGGTAGAGGAAAATGATCTTTTCATGTGGCATCATTTAATTTGCGGTAATCAATACACACAAGCCAACCGGTAACGATTCTTGTAGGAACAAGTTCGTTATGTATGTTGGTTACAACAGTCATTCCTCCTTTCTTAAGAACGCAATGGATAGGACTAACCCAAGGACTATCTTCTGTGGCATAGATGATTCATGCCTCAAGAAGTTAGAGTATTTCGGTTTTGACAACCTCCTTCATATTTGGGTTAAGTCGACGTTGCCTCTCAATAATGGGCTTGGCATCGTCTTCAAGATTGATTTGTGTTTAAAAAAATTCGGGCTAATGCCTGGTATATCGGATGTTTTCCAAGCAAACGCTTCTTTGTGGTTTTTGAGCATAGAAACAAGGTGTTTCTTCTCATCTTCCTTGAGTGAGGCTGAGATAATCACCGTAGGAGTGAATCCTTATTTAAATAAGCATACTCGAGATGTTCGGGAAGAGGTTTTAATTCAAGATCCGTCGATGGATCTTGAATTGATTTCGTAACTACAAAGTTCGATTTCGAAGGCAAAACTTCGAAGGTCTTGTTTGTATCTTCCTCTTCTTCGAGAGTTACTTTAGAATCAAGGGCCATGAATTCCTCGAATTCATGATCACGATAGATATCGCTTATCATTTCTGAAGTTGTTTGGAATGGTGCGTCATCATCAAGCAATGCATCTAATTCTTCTTCCGTTACATCATCGATAACATCCACTCAGAAGCATGTGTCATCATTGGAATGGGAATGTTGCATAGCTTTGTCGACTAAGAATGTGACTCGATCGTCACCAACTCCAAGGTTGAGTTCTTAATTATTCACACAAATGATAGCATCAGCGATGTGCAATAATGGTCGTCTTAAAATGAGAGGGACTTGACGGTCTTCCTCCATTTTAAGGATCACGAAGTCGGTAGGAAATATGAATTTGCCAACTTGAACAAGCATGTTCTCGGGTATCCCAATAGGATATTGGTAGGTAGGTTAGCTAAACGTATACTCATACTTGTGGGTTAAAGTATTATTTGAAAGATTCTTGTACAATGAGTATGGCATAAGATTGATACTCGCGCCTAGATCGACCAAGGCGTGACACTTAACATTTTTTGCTAACATGCATGGGATGAGAAAGCTTTTCGGATCTCCGAGCTTTGGTGTAAGTTTGTTTTGCAAAGCCGCAGAACATTCTTCATTTAGAAATGCAGCAGAGATTTGCTCCATCTTGCTCTGGTTGCTCACAAGATCTTTGAGGAATTTCCCATAGTTGGGCATGCCGGTTAAGATATCAACAACGGGCACGTTGATCTTAACTTCTTTGATCATCTTTAAGAATTTGGCATTTTTAGCCTCCATCTTTTCTTTTATTAGGCGGTGAGGATATGAAATTTTGGGTGTATACGTCATTAGTGTTGGTGTTGGTATGGGTATGGTTTGTCTTGGTTTAGATTTGGAAGGAGAAATGGCTTCTTCCTTCTTGAGCTCATCGGCTTCATCTTCACTTTCATCAGTGAAATTGGAAGTGTGGACGTTCGGGTTTGGTGGTGGATCATAACTCATCCCACTCCTTGTGAATATGACATTCACATGTTATTACGGGAGGAGGGTGGGCGGTATGTTTTATCCATAGACGGTTTTGGGTTTGTTTGAGTGTTGCTCGGTAGCGAACCACTCGGTCGATTGGCTAGTTGGTCGGAGATTCGGCCAAACTGGGTTTCGAGATCATTGATAGAGGCGGTGTGGTGTCTTTGTCCTCTTTCAACGTTGGTTTTAAGATCGAAGAATTGGTTCTTGACGAACGTGTTTGTTGCTTTTTGAGATTCTATGAAAGCTAACAACGTTTTCTATAAGCTTGATTCTTCAGGTTTCTTTTCGTTTTATGGAGCAAGATTATCGTTCTCACGAGGTTGTAAGTTACGATTTTCATTTTTGGAGACTCACGCCAAATGCAGGAGTTTTTACCGTAGTAGTTACCTCGATAACCACCTCCTTGGTATCCTCCTTGAGCGTAGTTTGCTTCTTGTGGTGGTTCCCTTATCGGTGTGTCATCACACTCCGTAGATGGGTGTGGTCCTCCACAAAGAGTACATTCGCCTCACATCTCTTTCATTTCGTCTTTGATAGTCTTGAATTGCGAGTCGAATTTAGATCTGAGAGTGTCCATCTTTTCCATGACTTTGGAATTTTTGCTACTTTCAACGAAAGCAACGATTTTCTTGAAGGGTTTGGAACAGTTATCTTTGGACCTGATGTTCATTTCGCAAGTCTTAAATTTATCTTTGGAATGCATGAGTCTTATTTCCCCCTGTTGGTTGGTCAAAGTACCCCCTGCTAGAGTAAGTCCCCCCTGCTGATTAACAAAGGCAGGGGGATTGGTCCCCCTGCTAGAAGTCAAAGACCCTGCTGCATGGATAAACTAGGAAGAAATATTGACGCGTTTCTGTTACTACTTCATAATACTTTCCTAATTTGTTAGTAGTTATTTTGTGCATGAGTCCTTATGTTATAAAAGGACTCATTAGATTTTGGGTTCAATATATATTTTCTGTCATTTCATTTCATAGCTTTAAGGTTGTAAAACCCTAATACCATCATTAGGTATTCGTATATCATCAATATATTAAAGCCAAACGTTTGGTTCATTATTTGTTGTTGTGCTAAACATTACTTTCCGCATCTTGTTTAGTTACTTGGTGTATTGAAAAGTTTCTCTCATAGTAGTTTGAAATCTTTCTTTCTACTATAACCCTTAAACAAGCTAAGGTTTAAGATCTGAGTTTGGGATCAACAAGTGGTACCAGAGCTTGTTGAGAAACTTTGATTAAACTAAGAACAACACAAAACTCACATCCATCCACAATCATGTCTATTGACTCTATTTTATCCACAAACAACAATGCACTCAAACTTCCAATATTGGATCCTGAAAACTTTGAAATATAGGAATTCAAGATTCAACAGTATCTCAAGATGGAACATTATACCCTCTGGGAGGTCATAGAACTTGCTGATCAATTCACAAAAATAGTAGCAGTTGAAGATAAGAACAAAGAAAAGGTAGATGGTGGTGAAAGCTCCAAAGGTGATGGAAAGAAAAAGTCTGCTGATGTTTCAGACAAAGAGATCCAATTGAGAAGGCATGATGTCAGAGCTCACAGTTCTTTGCTGTTAGCTCTACCTGATAGACACCAACTAAGATTTAGGAAGCATAAGACGGCTAAGGATTTTTGGGAAGCCATTGGTAACACATTTTGAGGAAATGAAGCTACCAAGAAGAAGAAGAAGAATCAGATGATAGACCAATTTGCTTCTTTTAAAGCAAAAGTTGATGAAGCAATTGGTTCCATCTATAATAGGCTTCAAGATCTAGTTGCTCAATTGGAATTCTTTGACATAGAGGTGTCAAGAGAACATGTCAATGCAAGATTTCTCAACCGTCTTCAAAAAGAATGGTTTGTTTACAAAGCCATTTGGCAAAACATGATGACACTGATGACAAAAACATTGATGATATCTACAACAACCTGAAGGTTTTTGAGCCTGTGGTCAATGAAATGAAGGCCTTAGGGACTATTCCCACAAACTCAAGTAGAACTACTGATCCACCTGCCAACATGGCTTTCATTTCTCAAAGCAGTGGAATTGTTGTTTCAGACACAAGCAGTGGGATTGAAGTTTCCCCGCTACACATTCCACTATTTCAAATGGAGAAGAGAGACCTGCAACATTCAGTCTTGAAACTGCATGTGCTTTCATTGCATCACAAGGAGCTCAAGGATCCACTGTGCTACATGAAGATTTGACTCAAATCAGCAAGCAAGGACTGGAGTAAATGGAAATCAAGTGGAATATGTCTCTACTCGGCATGAGAGCCAACAGATTCTATAAGAAATATGGGAAAAGGATTGTCATTAATCCTTCTGATGTAGCTGGATTTGATAAATCAAAGGTGGAATGCTACAACTATGGGAAGAAACGACACTTTGCTAGGGAGTGCAAGGGTCCAAGGAATGGAAGCAGCCATAGAAAAGAGAGCAGGGATGAGGATTCTGAGGCCAAGGCTATGGTAGCCATGCATGGAATAGATGGAGTTGGATGGGACTGGATCTCTATGACAGAAGGTGTTGAAAGGAACCAAGCTCTAGTTGTTGAGGAGACAGAAGAAGAATTTGCTCTTATGGCTATGTCAACATCTAGCTCAGACAATGAGGTATATGATGACTCCTATTGTACCAAAGCATGTAGGAAAAATACTGAGTCATTAAATGACCAAATAAGAAAGCTAAATGTTGATTACATAAATTCTGAGAATGATTTAGACAACTACAAACGTGCTTTAGAGCAATTAGAGTCTAGCATTAGAGAATATAAGCAAAGAGAAAACCAATATAAAGATCACATTGGAATTCTAGAAAGAGATGCTAGATAAAAAGATGATTCCATTAAGGAATTAACTGATGAAGTTGAAATCTTTAGAGCTAATAAAAAGGTAGATGAACAAACTGTTGAAAAGTCTGGAAAAGCCTCTAAAGATCTAACTAAGGTTGTTGAAATAGGATAATATCCAAGAGATAAAACTGGTTTTGGTGTTAAAAATGAACATGCTACTTTTCCACCACCACCTGCTAACATACATGGAGCCACTCCTATCAAAGATCTTTCTTGGACTGGTCTTCCTTGTTTTACCAAGCAGGCAGATATTGAGTTTCGCCTAAATGATTATGTAAAAACCAGTGAGGTTAGGGACTTTGAAAAAGAACAAGTTGCTTTAAAGCAGTGGAAAATAGATAACCCTGTCCTTTTCTCTAGAGAAGGTTTGTTTGGTAGTGACATTAGTTCCAAAGTACTTCATCTAGAAATAGTAGCACATCAGGAGCTGAAACTAGAACTACTAGTCCAAAACCTTACAAAACCACCACTAGATATGCAGAGATGTATAGATCTAAACACAATAAAAATGTGGTTAGAGGAAATCAAAGGAACTGGAATAATCAAAAGTCTATTCAACTTGGAAAGGACTTTGTGAAAAACACCAAACCTTGTTTCACCTGTGGCAGTTTTGAACACATATATCAAGACTGTAAAGCAACCAATGGAATGGTGGCTGCAAATACTTTAAAGGAAATGCAACCACAAGCTATTTTGTTGAATGTAGGGGCAAAACCTTTTTCCCCTGCTAAGTGCATTCCCCCTGCTTTGAGTAATCAACTAATAAGTATGTTGTGCCTGCCTTGAGAAAGATAAATGAAGCATACCCTCAATCTAGCTCTAATTGACCATACCAACATCTCATAATGCATTTGCATCTGGCCATAGACCTTACCACCGTACCTATAAAGGCCAAAACAAGCAATGGGTTCCCTCTGCTAAGCATAGGGATTTCCCTGCTAAGCCCAGGGTTTCCCCTGCTGGAAAAGTGAGGGCCTCTAGAAGCATGGGTAGATGGGGAAAAGCTGTGAAAGCCTCAGCTCGTTGGGTTTGGGCTCCCAAAAGGGGTACTCAACCCAATGGTGTATCTTTAGCCTTTGAAAATTATCTTACATTGATACACAAGGTAGATGTAAGTCAGTAATGGCTTGGGTCCCCAAGAAAAACTAATTTGTTTTTCTTTTTGCAGGTAACAAAGCAGACCAAGAATGACAAAGCATACTCGGATAGTGGATGCTCAAGGAGCATGACTTGTCATAAAGCATATCTGTCAAACAATGTTCCCCTGCATGATAATGATGGTTTCTCATTTGGAGATGGGCATGGGACAATCACTGGGAAAGGGACCATTGTTACTATTGGAATGACATTTGATAATGTCTATCTGGTGAAAGAACTGAAGTACAACCTTTTTAGTGTGTCTCAGATGACTGACAACAAGAACTTTGTTCTTTTCACTAATACTGAGTGTCTGGTGTTGGGAAAGGAGTTTGTTTTAACACCAAATACTCCTATTGTACTAAGAACACCAAGACAGAAGAACATGTACACCATTGACTTAAAAGAGATTTCTCTTCAAGATAATGAGAACTGTTTTATTGCCAAAGCCTCAGTAGATGAATGCAAGAAATAGCACAGAATACTTGGTCATTTAAACTTCAAAAATATGAACAAATTGGCTAAGTTCAATCTTGTTCATGGTCTGCCTTCCAAGACCTTCAATAATGATCATACTTGTGTTGCTTGTTTGAAGGGAAAGCAACATAGAGCTTCTTGCAAATCAAAAGCTACTCTCTTCACCATCAAACCATTGGAGCTACTTCACATGGATCTTTTTGGTCCTACATCTGTGGCAAGCATGAAAAAGAAGTGGTACTGCCTAGTGGTGACTGATGACTTTTCAAGATTCACATAGACCTTCTTTTTGTTTGAAAAGAGTGATACAGCAGGAGTACTCAAAGACTTCATCAATTAGATTGAGCTTCAAAAGAGTATGAAGGTGGTGACAATTAGGTTTGATAATGGTGGAGAGTTTAGGAACAAAGAGATGGACAGCTTTTGCACCAGCAAAGGGATCAAAAGGGAATACAACATAGCTAGGACACCTTAACAAAATGGAGTTGCAGAGAGAAGAAACAAAACACTCATTAAAGCTGAAAGGACCATGCTATCTGAATCCAAGCTTCTAGTTATCTTTTGGGTTGAAGCTGTTGCCACTACTTGCTATGTTCAGAATAGGGCCTTGGTGGTTAAGGCTCACAACAAGACCCCTTATCAGCTATTCAATAGAAGACCTCCTCTAATTGACTTTTTCAGACCATTTGGGTTTCATGTTATGATACTCAACACTAGTGATAATTTGGGAAAGTTCAATGAAAAGGGGGATGATGGATACTTTGTTGGTTATTCACTAACAAGCAATGGATATAGGGTCTTCAACAAGAAGACAAGCAAGGTGACAAAGAACCTACATGTAAATTTTCTGGAGGATAAGCCTAAAGACACACAAACAGGTCCCAAATGGTTCTTTGACATTGAAGTACTTTCTAAGTCTATGAATTATGTGCATGTTGCTTTGGAAAATACTAACATTTCAGGTACAAAAGAACCAACTGATGTGGAGAGTCCACCTTTGAGGTGCATGATTGTACCTTCATTGTTTCCAGCTGATGATGCTGCCAAAGTGATGGATGAAGAAGAAGACCTCTCTCATAAGGATGCACAGCCAGTTTCTTCCCCTGCTAAGCCAAGCCATGAAAGTAGTGGAATGTCTGAAAGAATTGGAATCATGGATTCCCCTGATGGTCTAAATGTTTCCCCTGCTGTTGAAGAAACAGTTGTTAATGATGCAGAAAGAGAATCCCCACTCATCTCTACATCTTCTCCAATCACTATGGCAAGTATTGGAAGCAGAATCATTAGGCATGGAGGTCCAAGCTATTCAGAGCTGCATCCATCTCTCAGCCATGCAGTATCATTTGGGAAATCCTTTGAAGAGTTCTTTCCTAATCAAGATAGTCCCATAGAACCTGATTTGGGAAATGATGAAACTGAAGTGCTCATGAATATGCAGCCTACCTACATAATCAATAAAGATCACCCCTAATATCAAATCATAGGCGATCTTGACACTCTTAGACAAACAAGGTACCAAGCAAAGGAACATAGCTTTATTGCCAACATCACAATGAAATTCAATCATGACAATATGCAATGTTGCCTATTTGCTGCCTTTTTGTCACAAGAAAAGCCATAGAAGATCTTTTAAGCTTTGAATGATCCAAGCTGGGTAAAGGCTATGCAAGAAGAGTTATTGTAGTTTGATATTCAAGAGGTTTGGATTTTGGTTGAATGTCCAAAATGGGCAAGACCCATTGGGACAAAATAGGTGCTTAGGAACAAGAAGAATGACAGGGGCATAGTGGTCAGAAACAAATCCAGGATAGTAGCATAAGGATAGACACAAGAGGAAGGAAATGATTGATGAAGTCTTTGCCCCAGTTTCCAGAATTGAAGCCATCAGACTGTTTTTGGCATATGCTTCTTTCATGGACTTTATTGTGTACCAAATGGATGTTAAGAGTGCCTTTCTCTATGGAACCATTGATGGGGATGTGTATGTTATGCAGCCTCCAGGTTTTAAAGATCCAAAACATCCAGACAAGGTCTACAAGGTAAAGAAGGCAATATACGGGCTTCATCAAGCTCCTAGGGCCTGGTATGGGACTCTATCCAAGTATCTATTGGATAAGGGCTTCAATAAGTGGAAGATTGATCAGACCCTGTTTATAAAGAAACAAAAAGGTGACTTTCTTTTGGTGTAAGTATATGTAGATGATATCATTTTTGGATCCACAAACTCCATGCTTAGCAAGGAGTTTGCCAAATTGATGCAAGACAAATTCCAAATGAGTGCAATGTGAGAGCTCAACTTTTTCTTGGGGTTACAAGTTCAGCAGAGAAAAGATGGGATTTTTATTTCCCAAGACAAATATGTTGCTAAGATTGTGAAAAAGTTCGGATTATGTGAAGGAAAGAAAGTCTCCACTCCTATGGACAAAGAGCATCCTTGGGGAAAAGAGGGCCAAGGAAAACCTATTGATGTCAAAACCTATAGATCCATGATTGGATCTCTCATGTACCTTACAGCTTCAAGACCTGACATCATGTTTGTTGTGTGCTTGTTTGCAAGACATCAAGTGACACCCACGGAGTGCCACCTATTTTCTATGAAGAGAATCTTTAGATATCTTAAGTGTCACCCTACTTTAGGACTTTGGTATCCTAAAGAGTCACCCTTTGAGCTGATAGCCTATTCAGATAGTGACTATGAGGGTGACAACAATGATCAAAAGTCTACAATAGGTGGATGTCAATTTTTGGGGATCAGGATTATATCTTGGCAGTGTAAAAAGAAAACTATTCTGGCAACTTCCACTACTGAAGCTGAATATGTGGTTGTTGCTGCATGATGTGGACAAGTCCTTTGGATTCAGAATTAGTTGCTTGATTATGGGTATAATTTTCTTAAAACCAACATATTCATTGACAATAACAACACAATTTGCATAATTAACAATCCTGTTTTTCACACCAAAACTAAACATATTGAAATTAGACATCAGTTTATTAGAGACTGTTTTGAAAGAGGGTTGATTGTCCCTGAGACAATTGATACAGAACTTAATGTTGCTGACCTTTTGACAAAACCTTTTGGTATAGGTAGATTCCGGTACTTGGTTTCAAGTATTGGGATGGTCTATCCCTAAATAGATGTATGTACCTTTGTGTGTATAATCAGTATTGTACTATTGTCTGTTGTTGTAACATTGCTAGTCACTTTTTCCATAATTTTTAATGCCACTACTTATGAACAAAGTTTCCCCTGCTTGGGTTAATTCCCCTGCTAGGGTATTTCCCCTACTACGGTATTTTCCCCAGCTTAGTGTTTGTTCTTTTTAAGTGGTTACATGTGGTTTTTAGACTAACAATGCAGTGTTTCATATGGAGTATGGTATACCCTATGGAAAAATCTAGTATGTACTCTATGTTTCAAGGGAGGTTAGGTCACACCTTTAGGATTCATGGTATCCTTAGGATACTCATGTATGATTCTAGATCATATCCACTGGTGAGTAGGGGCTTGGAACAATGACAACTTGCTACAAAGCTTGTTGGAGTTCTAAGACCTTTAGGCACTGTAATGTGCACTCAAAACTTAATTGAGCAGCTTGCTGCACAAAATGGTACTTTTGAGTGCATGTTGCCAAGACCACTTGACCAAATGAAGGGAATTGTAGGGTTGGAGACCTGGGTATGAGTATTTCATTGGTTTGACCAGGTGCAGGGCTACTTGTGTGTTAGATTTTCTGTTTGGGACTTTACTGAATGGAGGACTCTAGAGATTCTATGTATCTAGCTTGCTTATGCAAGTCTGTGCATTAGGACAGAGCTGTTTAGCATTGGCCTATTCAAGTTAATCTAATACCCTTAGGAAAGTTTCCCCTGCTTTTGATTCTCATTCCCCTGATAGTATGACTTTCCCCTGCTTTGCAAAACATTCCCCTGTTTGACCGTCGACCGACAATACCGTTACACTGCTTATAGCCGTTAGGCCTGCTTGTTAAATTTTTGGTTAGGGAATATTTTATTAATTTCAAAAGATATTTAAGGCGCTTTCTTCGCTGATTGGTAACCTTTTTATTATTATTTCAAATAAATTACTTTCTTAGCAAGATTTATTTCTGATTTTTATGCAAATTGATAATTTGGTCTAATCACAAGCCTTTAATTCGCCTATATAAACTCAATTCCCTTAACCAACAGGCCTAACTCATTCAGTCGATCATATCCCACTTCTTTTTGCAAACTATAAACCTTTCTTAATTCCAAATTTTTCAATAGCTCTCAAAATCTCTCCTAACCATAACCAATTTGATATTTTATATGGTGAGACAACTGAATTCACTGATCTAGTGGCCTACCTAATGTCTAGTTATTTCAGGTTAGCCCTTGTGATCAGTCCAAGGATTTACACCTCACACATCCAACAGTTTTAGTCTAATGCCACGACTGAAACAGTGGATGGAGAGGTGACACTTAATAGCCTAGTTGATGGCCACCCCAAGGTGATTACACTTGCCTCCATTCGAGACAAATTAGTTTTGAATGATGAGGGTGGGGTGGTTACCCTGCCTGAGGCTGATATTTTTGAGGGTCTAACAAACTTGGGGTACAATCTTTCTGAAAATCAAAAATGTAAATTTGCTAAAGGCCAATTTTCACCCCATTAGAAGTATTTAATTCATACAATTTTGCAATGCTTGTCTTCAAATACCACTGCTTTTAATGAATTTGGGAGTCAAGTTGCTTCTGCTCTGGTGTGTTTGGCAACAGGGCGAAAATATTGTTTTTCTCAAATAATTTTTGAAGGAATGGTTAAAAATGTTAAAAGAAGTTCAAAATTTGGCATGTATCCAAGGTTTATAGAACTTTTGTCGGATATGAGTCAACATGGTCAAATTCGACACAAACATCATTTCACAGCCAACCCCCACACCACCAAACTATTCACCACTCTTGCAGCAGCCATCCCACAATTTTTTGGCAGGGCAGTTCCCCTCACTCAAACCATGATGAACCAGATTAGAAGAGAAGCTTCTTCCCAACCAAGAGCAGCCCAAACCACTCTTGCTGATACCCCTGCTTCATTTGCTGATGCCCCTACTAGTCAACTACCCCCTGCCAACCTACAACAAGAAAGGAGGACCAAAACCAGGTTTGCTAGGTCTCCCTTGCCTAGTGATCCTTCACAAGCAGCAGAGAGGAGAGTCTCCATGGGTATGGAACAAACTGGGGATTTGGCTGCCACTACTGTCTCATCTCTAAGGGGTGAGCAGGATAGTGACACCATAAGTAAGTCCACTTCCTCACTCAGTGATACCCAAATAGGAGAGAAATCTCCTACTAAGGTTGAGAGCAGACTGAAACTACTATCATTATTGGAATTGACGAATATGTGCATGAGCTTGAAAAAGCAAAATGCACAACTGGTACAAACAGTCAAAAAGCAAGGTCTGGTGATTGATAGCTTGGAGACCAGACTTTCTACACTTGAGGGGAGGAGAAGACCAAAGCTAATTATATCCACAGATGAGGATGCTTCCAAAGGGGAGGAAGTACCTCACACAGATGAGTCTACTCAATGGTATGTATTTCCAAGTGACCAGGATCTTGGAATAGAGAAGATAGTTAGTGAGGAGAAAGGCAGTCACAAGGGGAGTGCGACAAAGGATGTAGCCCAGACATTGTTGAACTTGGGTCATCAAGAAGAAGCCCCTGCTACAACAAAAGATTCCCCTGCTAGCATTATTCCCCTTGCTGTAAGTAATCCCCATGCTATTGCTATTACACCTACAAGGCAACATATCTCTCAAACATTTGCTAGGAAGAAGAAGAGACAGCCAACTCATAAGGGGATACAAATTAGAGAGATTGCTCCCAAAGCAAAACCAGTAGTAGATCCAAAAGACAAAGGGAATGGGAAAATGGTTGAACAGCCCAAGAGGAAATACAAGCACAAAACACCAGAAGAACTAAGGGCTCAGTCTGAACATGATGAACTTGTAGCTCAAAGGATGCATGAAGAATAGCTACACATGCAAGAGGAGATAATGCAAATAGGAGAAAAGAGGAACAACTGGATGTCTCTAAATTAGATCTCTTAGAACAGGAAAAGGTACATATGCAGCCAAGGGAAATGCTTAAGAAAATTGAGATTATGCATAGAGAGCTGGATGAAAGGGTACCTAATGTTACATAATTCTTGGAACAATGAAAGCAAGAACTTGTTAATGCTTCTTTGGAGGAAACGTATGAATTGACTCTTTTGATCTTTAACTTTCAAAAGGACTTTTTGGAAAAGAGAGCAATCTAGCTTCAAAAGGAAAAAATATTTGAGGTCTGAAAAGGGGAGGTTGGAGCATTACAAAGTCATACTCAAGAGATACAAGAAGTATACTGATGCTCACTTCAAGAAAATGACCTTTGAAGAAATTGAAAAAGTTGCCATTCCTGTTATGAAGGCAACTAGTGTGGACAACTTTCTTGGTATGGGCACAGCTAAGGAGGCTGAGTACATTAGAAAGAAGGATGAAATGATGAAGAAAACCAGGGAGGCTAAGAAAAGAAAAGCAGAAGGGGAAGCAGGTGAAGCTACCAAGGCAGTGGAAACTACACAAGTAGGTGCAACTTCTCAAGCAGGTGAAAGATCTGATCTTAACTTACAAAGAGCTGCCAAGAAGATGAAAATAATGGAGAAGATTGGAGCAATAACTAAAGAAGATCAGCATCCCTCCAGTGAGGAAATTGATAAACATTTAGTTTTGCAAGAATCTGATGAAATTGCACCAAGTGAGTTAGGAAAGAAGTACTCCATAGTAAAGTATGAGGTGTTTCAGTATAGAGGCATGTCTTGGTGGAAGCTTACCAGGGCAGATGATACAGCTCAGACATTCCAGTGTTTAAGTCTTCTATTTCAAACTTTGGATAGAGAAGACCTGGATGATTTATGAAGAATCTTAAAAGGGATGTTTGCAGCAAATCCTCCTACTATGGAAGGAGTTGAGAAGGATTGGCTGATTTGGGAGAGTATGCATAGAGGCATGAGGTGTTTCAGTATAGAGGCATGGTATAGAGGCATGTCTTGGTGGAAGCTTACCAGGGCAGATGATACAGCTCAGACATTCCAAAGTTTAAGTCTTCTATTTCAAACTTTGGATAGAGAAGACCTGGATGATTTATGGAGAATCTTAAAAGGGATGTTTGCAGCAAATCCTCCTACTATGGAAGGAGTTGAGAAGGAATCGCTGATTTGGGAGAGTATGCATAGGATGTATGAGACAAGGTTGAATGATCCTATTTTTGATGCACAGAATGGAGCTAAAATGTTATATTAGAAGTTGTTCACAAATTCTAGAGTCTATGAGCTGGCCATGGAAGGAGTAACTGTTCATTTTCTCAACAATCGTTTCTATCCTCTCTCCTAAGAGACACTGAAGAAGATGGTGTAGACTGACTTGATAGTAGATTGCAAAAATCATGTACCATATGATCTTATCAGGTTTATTCATAGTCAGATTTGGCCAGGGAGTTTGTAAGCATCCTCATCAACTAGCATTTATTCAGAAACTTGTCAATTTGGTGAAAGCACAAGTTTAGGGGAGGATTGTTAGGAATAAATGCATGAGTCTTAGTTCCCCTTGCTGGTTGGTCAAAGTTCCCCCTACTTATTAATAAAGACAGGAGGATTGGTCGCCCTGCTAGAAGTCAAAGACCCTACTGCATGGATAAACTAGGATGAGATATTGACGCATTTCTGTTACTACTCCAGAATACTTTCCTAGTTTGTTAGTAGTTATCTTGTACATGAGTCCTTGTGATATAAAAGGAATCATTAGGTTTTGGGTTCAATATATCTTTTCTGTCATTTCATTTGATAGCTTTAAGGTTGTAAAACCCTAATACCATCATTGGGTATTCGTATATCATCAATATATTAAAGCTAAACGTTTGGTTCATTATTTGTTCTTGTGCTAAACATTACTTTCCGCATCTTGTTTAGTTACTTTGTGTATTGCAAAGTTTCTCTCATGGTAGTTTGAAATCTTTCTTTCTACTATAACCCTTAAACAAGCTAAGGTTTTAGATCTAAGTTTGGGATCAACAGAATACAAACACGGGAAAGTATACCCTTTTGTTCGTAATATAGCTTGTAGTGGTAAGCCAGGATCGTTCGCTGAGACTTAGTTTCGTTTTGGTAATCAATATAATAATTGAAGAAATAAATGATTGAAATGAATAACAATAGTAACAAGTATGACTAATATGGGATACTTCGTATAAGTTCGTGATGATGATAATAATGATCAAGATATGTTTAAATAGGTAAAGAGCGATAATCCTTTTTCGTCAAAATGACGTTTGCACAATTTACTTTAGGGTGATTCAAGACTTATGTTTATTTAAGCGACTAAGCTTAAAACAAGTTGCCAACGAGTTCAATATTTTATCAAAGTTTCTAAGCGGATCTCTCCATCCAAAGATTCAAAACCATAGACAAGTTTTTAAAAACTTATTATAACAATTTGCGTTTCTCAACGCCAAACTATCGTAACAAATCAACTCTAGATAAAATATGGTTTATAGAACTAGGTGGTAAAATGGTTCTACAACATTAGCTTGAAATCAATTATAAAGGATCATATCATAGCATCATCACTAATTTATAGTCACATACCCATATAGTCACAAATAGCTTAGCCTAACATAGTAATCAAAGTAACAAATGGAAAAGAGTAAGAGAACATCATACTTAGATTGATTGAATGAACGAGTACACAAGTGTCATGATTGTATCGTTTCTCCAAGAATCAAAGAGTGGAATACTCTCGTTACAAGTATTTCCCAAAAGTGGATAATACTGAAAATTTACTAAGAAAGCTAAAATACTCGAGCTATGGAGTATTGAAGAGAATAGGTGTGTGTAAAATGAGTATAAGTGGCCTCTATTTATAGTGCTGGCTGAGGGAAAATGTGCGCTGCACTTCTTCGAAAGTGTGCTGCACTTTGGAGACGGGAATGTGCGCCGCACATCTAACATTGTGCGTCGCACTTTTGTGCGTTCCAGAATCTTTCAATAGTTTTGTTTATTTGCACATTAAGGACCCTTCTTTGTATATCTTCACTTTGCTTCTTGAAACTTTATACCTGCATGTAAAACGTAATATATTAAGTATCGAAAACTCGTATTTATAATACAGAGTGGCATTATAATATCAGGTTGAATATGTATATTTAGGTCGTTATTAGGACCAATCGAGTTTCAAGAGAACTCGGTCCTCAAGTAATTGGAATGCTTCGTTGGGAGTCTTATAAAGAAAGAGACCACCAGCGTGAAGGATTGTTTGTGTCAGTTCATTGAGACCATGATAAAAGATTTGGATGATGGTGTAACACCCCTATTTTTACATTGGCACAGCGAAATAATATTTTTGGTTTATTACTTCATGATATGAAAGCACAGTAATAGGAAAACAACTCAAAAGAGTGTTTAAATAATCTTTATTAAACTTTTATAATTTATCATTCAAAATCAGATATTTTTAATAAAACAACTTGTACATACTTTGTACAATTACAGGTTCCCGAGATCTAGAAAATAGGTTTGAATGACAAAAACTCCCAAGTCTATATCTCTCCACGTCATCATTCTGCTGCTCCATAGTATCAATTATCAAAACTTGAAATATATGCTTAAAGTCAACACAAAGGTTGAGTGATTTCATAGGTTTAAAATCATTTTGAATACAAGATCCTTTTTCTTGAGCTACGTTATTATTCGCCCGTAAAATCAATTAATCAATGCACTAAGCTTATGCTACCGCGACAAGACATATCAAAACCCACAATTGCCCTTATGAGGAAGTCTGCCAAACAATCCTTATTAGCAAAATAAAGTATGCATGTTTGACCACTGAGGTGCTAGCAAGTGCGACTTGCCCAGACAGGGGATGTCAGTCTCCAATAGTACTATTTATAATATTAGCGCTCATTTTCGGGAAAATGATTAACGGTTCATAATTAAAAAGTGACTTTCAAGGCAGCAGTAAACATAGTGTCAATAATTATTTCTGAGAAGCATACCAAAAACACTTGTATTCTATTTTTAGCATATATTCCCCTCAAGGGTTTTCAAATAATTTAAAAATCAGCACTAGTGAGGCTATGAACTCAGCTTAGGTCCAGTAAATCTTGTCAGGCTTATATCACACAGAATAACTTGAGCTAATAAACAAAGAACTTGATATTACACCCATCTGTTTTAACATATTTGGTATAGTAATAAGTTTTTTATTTTTGGAGTTCAACATTCTTATTATTTATTTATGTTTTCTTTATAATTGTGATAATATTTCATCATTTTTCGGGCCATTATACTTACAAGACATTCTATAAACGTTTGAGGAGCGAGGACACTTTAAATCGTAAACCTAACTACTCAGTCAGAACGTAATATCAAGATGAAACATCTTTGTACAAAGTTACCTACTAACATGATACATAGTAATATATTATTTAGAAATATCTTCAAAAGTTGGTATATATATTTATATCTTTTATCCTTTAGTTTCATAATTGGCAAAAATAGTCCTTATACTTTATAATAATTTAGAAAATATGTTTTATCATATAGTTTTCATTCATATGATTTTTATATATTACAACAATGATCCTTTAAGTTTATAATGTAAGAATAATTACCTTTTTAACATTTAATTTCATAAGTTTAGCATATTTACACTTTTAACCCCTTAAGTGTATAGTTTTATTATTTACAATTTCAACCCTCAATATTTAATCTTAGGGTCTTAAAATTTCCAACATTATTATTATATCTTTAACTTTCATAAAATGACACTTTTGGCCCAAAATGTTAAATCGTTTCAAAAATGACAGTTTTAGTCCCTATACTTGTAAAAATCATATAACAACCTCAAAAATGGACCAAATGATCTAGAATTTTAAAATAAAGTTTCAAAATATGTTTATAATCATAATAACAACATTTCTTCAGAATTATAACTTTTGAAATAGGGTTTTGCAAATTATTTTATGTAAATTACAAAACTAGGGTTTTAAGACATCTTTAACTTATAACTTTCATTTAAATTGATGAAATGACTTAGTTTCTTTTAGATTACCTTTATAACATAATTTTGGCACTAAAAAAGTCTAAGAATTCATTATAACAAGATCAAAGGATGGCTAACATATAAATTACCTAGGTAGCTCCAAAATGGCTCCTTATGACTTCTTATGAACACTACTTGCTATGAAAGCTTCAAAAGATTCAATGGCTTCCTTCTAGACCTGGTTTCTGGTCTTGGGGAATGTCCTAGGACATACATAGAGGTAAATATGTAGAATGGGTAGGAGATAATAAGAAAATGGGGTGCAAGTCTTCAAGGTTACTATACGACTCTATTTATAGTCATGGCAACACTTAGGCTCCAATTTTTGGTCTTGTACGTGTAACATAGATAGGAGAGTGACTAAGGTATGCTAGTGAAGCTCTAAACAAGTTTATAGGTCCTATCTTTGATCTAATCTTCACTTGTGGCTAATATAGGGTCACGACAACATTAGGATAGGAATGGTGATGTGTAGCAAGAAAGGAGGTGATTCGTCTACTTTTAGACACTTCTAAACTATCTTAGGACTTATAAATATCTGGTTTTTGAATTTGGAATGGAGGGAAATGGTTTGAAAATGGGTTTTGGAAGCAAAATATAAAACCGGGTTGAAAAATTAGGGCTTGTAACTTTTGGTTTGTGTTTTTGATGATTAAGGACTTAGGAAAGTGATTAGTGAATTTTTAAGGATTAATTAGGGTTTATACGTTCTATTTAAGAGATTTGGTTCCTTGGTTTGAAGTTTAACAAAGGTTTGATGTGAAAATGAGAAGTATACTTTTGTAGATTAGGGTTTTCTAATGATCTAGGGTTTTATCTTAGTAAATGTGATTATCCTTCTCTTAGCTACTGATGTAAACTTAATTAAGGTCCTATAAATTGTATCTTAGGTGTCCAAAGAGTTCTTACACTTGGTTTAAGGGTTTAGTTTAGGTAAACGTGTCTAAAGAGTGAAAATACCTATTTTGACCTAATTTACAAGTCATGCATTAAAATCTTGTACCTTGTGCATTAGGGTACTTGTACATTGTCTTAACATAATCTTATAACCTTAATGAAGTCCTATAAGTGTTTGTATACTTGTCCTAAAAGACTATGTTATGATTCCATGTAGATTTCTTAATATAAGGGTTTCTATATCATTAAGCCTAATGACTTTTTATTTTGGGTAATTAGGGTTTGTATCTTAATGTAAGCTTATTCTAAGCCTCATATAGTATGTTTATGATTTCTATGGGTTCTACATTCTTGGTTTAGGGGTTTATATAGGTTGATCATATTTTAGGGTTATTTATAGGAGCTTAAGATTCTATGCTTTAAAAACTTGTACTTTATGCTTTAATAATATGTAACTTAGTTTAAAATAAATATATGATTATATTATGATACTTAGTTGAGTTTTATAATTAATTATAAAAGACTAGAGTCTAATTCATTATAGAATGGATTTTATATGCTAATCTTAGTTTTAGGTTATTTTCTTGTAATTAGCTTGTGATTAGTAAATATTAGTACTTTGTGATTGCTTAACTTCTCTTTATATTGTAGATTAGAATTAGTTTATTGTATTGATTATAGATTCATAGTTCTTGTATGATTATATTGCTTAGATATTGTTTATAAAAGGTTTTAGGTGATGATCTAGACTATTATGTACATTTATTTGTACTTTAGCTTTGTATAGCTTATTCTTACTTATTCTTTATGTAACTTTATACTTTCCATATGATAGTATAATCTTTGTTCTTATTCCTTGTTTACTTGTTCTTATTTATACTTTTATCATCCTTGACTTCATTATTTATTTATAGGGATTCTAGGGTTTCTATGGGAATTTAGGGTATCATTATATTTCTTGAAATGTTCTTATTTAAGTATGCTTGTTAAATTAATTGTATTTGTTATGTTTACCACATATAGGAATATGTTGATATGGTAGTTCAGGTTGGGAAAAGTAGTTCATCTTACCAAGTAATGCATAAAAAGCAAAAATTTCTAATGGATTTTCCATTTTCATTAAACATATTCTATAACATACTTGTGAAATTTATGGGTTGTCATAGATGGATCCTTTTAATAAACCATGTCCATGACAACTACGAAGTAGGTCTTTCATTCGGTACCATGAATCAATTTGTGTCTCATTTGTAATTTGGTCGAAACCTCGGATTTCTCCCATGAGTCATCTGTACATGGCGGGTGGAAAGAAACTGCTAACAAAACGGTTCTCATTTGTTCCCATGTTTCTATGGTACCGGGTGTCAAATCATTATACCAAACTCTTGCATCTCTGGATAGAGATGATGGAAAGAGTTTGAGTTTAATAGCGTCTACATTGACGTTGGCTCCATATCGAAACATGCCACATATTTCTACGAATTCGGCTATGTGCTTATGCGGATCGGCCCGCGCACGGCCGTCAAATTGGCAGTCTTTGGTCATTGAAAGGTGATGACCTTTCACGGTGAAGTTATCTCCAAGCTCAACTTGAACAATAGCAGCCCCGAGATTGGGTGCTACTACTCGATTGGCGGCCCACATGGATTGATCGTCGGTCATTGGAAATGGTAGATCGTTAAATAGGTTATAAACAACAAGTGCGTCTAAGAGATTATCAAATAGTGGGGTTTTGGTTCTAGGAATTTGGTTTTCGGAATAAACAAAGGGTTGATTCTTGCGGTTTTTCTTTCGAGATTGATGAATAAATCGTTGGGGGATCGGTGTATGGACTAAGCAGTTCTTGACCGGAAGAACGTGTGTTCATTCAAGCCTTGAAACACTTTTGAAAAAGATCACAAGTAACAAAAATAAAAACAAACAAAAGATTACTAACAGGAAAATAAGTAGATAGGAAATTAAATATACTAAACAAAATAAAAACATAAAAAAAAATAAACAAAATTTATATCAGATCAAGAGTTGCCGGCGGCAACTTTAATTTCGCGGGTGGCTACTTTGAAACTGTAAAACAATTGTCGGCGGTAAGATTGGCTTCACCGGCGGCTAGTTGAGACTTCGAAGAAGTTGCCTGTGGCAAGTTGCTTCTGCCGGCGGCTTCTTTGATTCTGTGAAACAAAAGAGGAAAGTTGTTGGCGGCAACTTTGGGTTTTTCGGCGGCTACTTTGAGACTGTTGAGAAAAATTGATATTTTTTTTTGCTTTTTGGAATTTGGCAACAAGAAACGCTACAATGGATTTGATTATAGGATGATTTTGGAACTAAGAACACAATCAAATCCCCGGCAGCGGCGTCGAAAACTTGATGCGTGTCCATCGTGTGATGGATTGGATTGAAACAAGTTTTAAATTTATAAACACAAATTACCGGAATGAATAAAAACGCACGGGCAAGTATGACCCTTTCGTTTGTGTATAGCTTTTATGTGGTAATACCGAGATCACTCAAGGGTATTTGGAAAACCTATGATTATTCAAAAATCTACTATAATCTTTTGATTGTAGCGAACGGTAAACAAATAAATAACAAGTAATTTTATGAGGTTAACAATAAGATTAAAGGCAACACTTGGAAGAGACTAGTTTGGGAATCCGTTGTGGTATGATTGTGAATACATGATAACATATATGATTATGGTAGTTAGATGGTTAATCCAATCTATTGTTTTCAAAAGCTCTAATCTTTGTCAAGACTTTGGTTAAAGAAAACAAGCATTAGACTCAATCACTCAATTCAAGACTTAATCCAATTTTAACTCATTCGATTCACACTCGTTTCACGAATTTGCTAACACTTATAATTTTTTTTCTTGATAATCAAAACTTCTTAAGAAATGGTCAATACAAAAGATAGCCAATCATAGATAACCCGACTATGACTTGTTGATAGAAAATAATCATTTCGACCTATGAAATCTTTATCAACAAATTAAGTTTTGACAAAAAATGTCACATGAAACATAAGTACTAATGGTTCAAATGAAAGCTTGAAATTGAAATAAACATAAATCACAATCACAACCACTACTTCATACCACAAACATCATCCTACCAAGTGTAGAATGAGATTTAGCTACTCATAATGAACAATGAAATAAGCTCAAAAATAATAGTCTTATAAGTCATAATCAAGAGCCTTACAAAGTAGAAATATAGTGCTAATGGTTAGGGTAATGATCCCTAAGAGTTTGGTGATGTTAACTTTGCTTTTCGGACTCCAAAAGTAACTTTTCTTGCACCTCCTTGCTCAAATCTGGGAATGTGTTTTGGACAAGGTTGAGAGAGTTGATTAACTTGCAATAACACACACAAGTATGTTATGAAATAGGATATATGATGAGATGTGACCTCATGGGTCTTATTTATTGACAAATTAAAGGCTATGAGTGAATGCATGGCTTGTTGGCAAAGTCAATTGCTTGGAGCCAAAGAGAGTCTAGACCTTTCTATAGAAGCTTAGTGTGCCTTCTTTAGATACTTCAAGAATGCATGTAGATTCTACTAAAAATCTGCCGATATGAAAGTAGAGGGTGGCGACTTGGATTTCGCTAGTGGTAAAATTGCATGCTGATGGAAAGAATCGCCGGTGACAACTTTGAGAATGTTGGTGGCTACTTTCAGACCGAGTGACTTGTACACTTCTTGAAAACACTTGTTCTTGCACCCGAAATAGATCTTCAAAGGCTTGTAGCTCGTACACGGGTCTTGAACTTTGACTAGGATTCTTCGTATTCGTACTAATCTTCACATTTGCATTGCTTTATACTTTATTCCTGCAATTGGCTACACAAAGACTTGCAAACATATTTGGGCACAAATATGCACAAAATTATTATAGAAATAACCAATATACATGTACAATAGTACGGATAACGCTCCCAAAACATGTTGGATTTGGGCGTTATCAAGCTGCGTTTCGTGATGAAATCATTCCGTTTGTGAAAAATATAAAAGCGTGTTTTAGTAATCTTGATCAAAATTTGGCTTTGGAAATTAAAGAGTTTCAACGAGTTTTCTATGAAATAGATGACGCTTATGAAAACAGTTTAGTTGAAAAGGAAAGAATTTTGCGCCAAAATGATCAACTTCTGAAGCAAGTGATGTCGCATGATATTGTATCCGGGTTTGTGTGAATAATAATGTTGATAATGATTATATTGTGCGTCATGTTGAATCTGTGGATAATGTGGTAGATAGCCAAAATTGTCACAAATATGACGCTGAATTTTTTGAAGCTTCAAGATACCTATAATTCATTTTCAAAACGTTTTGATGAAATTCAAAAAAAATGTATTTTTCTTGAATTTGAAAAATAATTTATTCATGAGATTTTTGAAACGTCACACAGAACTGTTAATATAGATGATCCATCTTTTGAAAAGGTTTTTCGAATGAATAAACCACCAAAACAGCGTCGGACAAGTGACAAGGTTGCTAAAACGTTGACCAGATAATCGAGTTTCCAAGCTTTTGTCCAAAGTTGATCACTTAAAACAGAAAAATACACAACTCTTCGATTCAGTAAAGCTCGCACGTGTTAATCCCACTGCACAGACTCAATCATTTATTGAACAATTGAATCGAAAGTCTGTGGAAATATCTGATTTGAGGGAGCAAATTTGTGATAAAAATTTGACTGAGTTAAAGGAAACACTTCGTACTCTAAAAGGTAAGAAAGTTGTTGATAGTGCAGCCACCATCTCAGCATCGTCCTCTAGTGCAATCAAAAGGAGCCTCATTGTCGCCGCATCACTAAATAAGGGCCCTAGGATTAAACCATCTCAACCATTGGTCACAAAAGATAAGGCAAAATCAAAACCAGCCTCTAATGTTCCCATGTTGCCTTCAAAGAAAGATAGGACATTGCCTTCATCAAGTAGTCAAGTGAAGAAGAAAGTAGAAGCCCACTCTAGGAATGTTAAATCTGTTTTGAATAAAAGAATCATGTAGTTAAAACTAAATGCTTTGCGGTTATGCAGTGTTCTAAGCCTACTTTGAATTCTAATTTGAGATGTTGGAATTGCAATGAATGTATGTTTTCTAATTCTCATGATTCTTGCCTTATCGACCATGTGAATAAGGTGAATGCCCATAAGACTAACTTAGAATGGAAATAGACTGGGAAAGTGTTAACCCAAGTTGGATGGATGTGGCGTCCCACTGGTAGAACATTCACTATAGTAGGAAATATGTGCCCTTTAACTAGGATCACTCCCACTAAAGCGAAGAAAGTGTGCCATTTGACTAGAAGTACCAAGGCTACCAAAACACAAGTGTGTCATTTAACTAGGAACACAAACACTACTGTAGGAACCAAGTGCCCTATAAATAGGTCTACTCTCACTATAGTGCCCGTACCTCAGGAAATTGGAACTAAAATATATGTTGTGTGCAAGCCAATTAAAAACGCTGGAACTATAAGGATGAGACCAATGTTGGCAATGCTGATAATAATATATTTGTATCTGCTAAAACTACAGAACCAATAGTTTCAAATGCAATGTCTACTGTTGTTATTGAAAACAGGTTTTCCAAATCGTCTTGTGGTATTTGGACTCCGGTTGCTCCAAGCATAAGACCGAAGATCGCTCTCAGCTCAGCAATTTCGTCACCAGGTTTCTTGGTACGGTTCGATTCGGAAATGATCATATTGCAAAGATAATGGGTTACGGTAAATATCAAATTGGGAATGTTACGATTTCAAGAGTGTATTATGTGGAAGTACTCGATTATCTCTTGATGATTTCGAGATGGGTTTCCTGAAGATGGATAAAGGTGGGGAGATTAGTGACGGATGTATTATCTGCCAATTGTTGAGAACGAAAATCTGATAGTTGGTGTTGAGATTTGATGTGAATCGAACAAAGATAAGCAACATTTGTTATGATTTCGAGATGAATATGGATAATGATGGGAAGATGAGTGACAGGCATCAAAACATGATCTTGATTATATGGGTTTTGGTATACAAAAAATGGTGTCGCTTTGTGGTTTTGGGCTTAGCCTGATAATCGGGTAGTGAAAAAGCTGATAAAATAACCAGTTGAGATAAATATCATTATCAAAGGAAATGGTTTCTTCAGCTTAAAAGAACTGATGGGAGGGTTATATGATGTAGTGGGACGGAGGGGTTTTTAATGCATATTGGGTCTTTTGTGACGCTAGTGAGTTGGTTTGTGATGTTGGTGAGGATGTATTTTTGTGGAGGCGGTGTGGGAGTGTGTGGAGCTGGATAAAGCTTTGAGGCTGGTGGAGGAGGTTAAGAGGCAAGATTGGGGTGTGAATGGGTGTGGTGGTTAACTCGAGGGTGTAGTGGGAATAGGGAGCAAGAGGTGCTTCTGGCCTTTGCATTGCCCATGGCGGTGGTCGGAGATGTCAAAAACCTGGTTGCCATAAAAGGGCAGAGGGGCGCACCGCTTACTGTAAAGCTCATGGTGGGGGTCGAAGATGTGAGTTCTTGGGATGCACCAAGAGTTCTGAAGGGCGAACTGATTACTGTATTGCACATGGTGGTGGGCGAAGATGCAGTCACGAGAACTGTACTCATGCAGCAAGGGGAAATATGGGTTATGCATATGTCATGGGGGTGGCAAGAGATGACAGATGGATAATTACACCAAGAGTGCTGAAGGTCTATCTGGTCTCTGCATCTCTCATGGTGGTGGACGTAGATGTCAGTTTATTGGTTGTACCAAAGGCGCTCAAGCAAGCACCATGTTCTGCAAGGCACATGGTGGTGGCAACAGGTGCACGTTCGAAGGCTGTACCAAGGGCGTAGAAGGAGGTACCCCTTTTTGCAAGGATCATGGTGGTGGGAAACGATGTGCCTTTGAAGGTGGTAGAGTTTGTCCAAAGAGTGTTCACGGTGGGACCCTTTTCTGCGTGGCACATGGCGGTGGCAAGAGATGTGCGGTGCCCGGTTGCACAAGAAGCGCAAGGGGGCGCACTGACTGTTGTGTTCGTCATGGTGGTGGTAAGAGATGCCAGTTCGAAGGATGTAGTAAAAGCGCTCAGGGTAGCACAGACTTCTGTAAGGCTCATGGTGGTGGGTAAGAGATGCTCATGGGGACAACCTGGTTCTGAATTTGGAAATGATGGTGAGATTTGCAATTCATTCGCTAGAGGCAAGACCGGGTTATGTACATCTCACAGCGCTTTTGTTCAAGATAAACGGGTCCATGGTGGTGCCACGTAGGTGTGGTGGTTAACTCGAGGGTGGACTGGTGGCCTTGTGGTGGTGAAGAAAAAAACCACTAAGAACAAAAGTGATGGCGGTAGGTTACGACTGGTGATCCAAGTTGTAAACGGGTGGAGTGCAAGTCTGATAGACAAATCC
The DNA here is from genome assembly GCA_025667525.1 of Glebionis coronaria. Lineage (NCBI taxonomy): Eukaryota > Viridiplantae > Streptophyta > Magnoliopsida > Asterales > Asteraceae > Glebionis > Glebionis coronaria. The sequence continues at coordinate 194,185,513 of CM046881.1, read as the reverse complement.
CTTCAGTCTCCCACTCTCCCACGCGAGATCCCATCTTCTCCTCATCAAGACCACCAACAGAAATTCAATTTTTTCATCCTCCTCTATAACCCTCAACACCTGAACATGTGGAAACCTTGGTTTCCTCGAATCTTTTAGCTACTAGGCATAATCATTGTTCATATGATTAACAATCAAAGCGGAAAAGAACAATAATCATGTAACAAGGTGTTTGGGCACAAATAACACATAAATTAAACAAACGGGTTGCTCATTATATTAATAATCAACAACCACTAGACATGTATACATTTAATCCCATGTCTAGTGCAACACACGCTTTAGGTTTACATTGTATATGAAAGTTATAAAAAACCTAATAACCCTTGGTTCCTTTTATAGTGTAAGGATTAGGGTTTTACAAGAGATAAGAATGAATAATATCTAAATATTCTATTTAGATAAACTATATTCTAAATATCATCCTACAATATCTTGAATATATCCTCTAAATATAATTCCATCAGCGTCTAACTTTCACATGTTAGCGTTGGATAACAAACGTCTTGATATTTCTTCATTTTGAGTTTCTGCCACATCAAATTTTTGACCCAACAATCTTCTCCTAGTTGATGTCGGCAAAACTCTTTGTGTATCTCTTGTAAGTGGTACATCATCTTCAAATTGCTTCCCCTCAAGTCTAGCATGCATATCTTCCCCTTTTTGTCACATCAAATAGGGAAGGAAACAATGTATGCAATCGAAGATTCTCCAAATGTAGGCTCTGTGTAATGATTTTGAAGAAAAATAACTATAATAATTTTGATGTAGAAGTATAGTAACCCAAACCTATGTTCCATGTCTTGTACTAACCACGTGACGTCTAACTTATATGACACTGAAATATAAGTAGACCTCGATCCCGTTGTCAAAATCCTCATCCTTTGTGAGACACTGAGCACGATAATGTAACTCCTTCAAGTGATAGCAATCCTATTTTGCTAGATATTACAAGTCTTCGTCACCATTCATGTAAGCACGAACAAGTTACCTTAAAAGTCAATGACAGGGAGTTCACAACTTTAAGATATGATAGAACACAAACTCGCGAAAATCTTCTTCAAACATCAAACTTACCATAAGAATTCTTCCCCTTAAGCAAACACCTCTTCATGACAAGTCTTAATGAACCAATATCTTCGTATGTAAAAGTAGATATGGATAACTCTTTCACAAGGCTACCCCGTTGACATAAGAAATATTACTCCAATAAATTACTTCACGAATTGTTGCTAACTTATGTAAAAATCATTGATCCCTTTAAAAATATCCGAGCATAAATATCAAATTGATATTCTGTATAAAAACGGAGATCCCATATACCTTCGTGTGTAAATACCTCGTTTTGTGTGCCAAGATCTACCAATTTTCAAAACAGCAGTAATTCCTTTGTCGTCCAATATCTTCCTTTGTCCAACTTCTTTACCAGATGTATTGTCCAATATTGGACAATACTTATCAGCGCTTGGAACAACATATATCGGACAACTCTTGTCAGCGCTTTCTATCAGCGCCAACTTTCTTCCTATCAGCGTCGAACCAAAACTTCAATGACTTATTGTTTCTCTTCATGACAACGGCTAGTAGCATAACTCATCTGGTCCTGATGAATACATGCAGTCCCATATCTTGATAAAACAACCAAATCCAAGCCACGTTTATAGCAATATATCCTATAAATAGGACTTATCACCTCATGTTTTTGAAGAAAATCTTTTAAAGATAATAACCACTTTTCTTTAAGTCGACATATCATACTCCCCTGTTTACTCTATAATTTTGCATACAATATTACATGGTTGTGATCATCAGATCCTTTCCTTGTTTTGTGCCCCTTAAAATCAGGAAGAATAACATGTTTAGTTATTTTAGAGATAGATATTATATGTGGATATGTGCGAGATCTTCTTCAAATGTTGCCATCCCAGCTCTTCACAGGACTGAATCACGCTTGTTATGATGCGTCAAACAAAAAGAATCATATTTCATTATGCATCGAACCTTCATTAACATATTTAAAGTTTGTTGAAACAAACCCTAAATAACATTCATTCTGACTGTCATATGAAGATCTTTTCCTGCTACTAGAGTTACCACAGATTTTGTTGGAAATACATTTTTACGTATTTAGAAAGGATCGGTCACTCCAAAGATAGATACAAGTATTGGTCTCATGATCCAATGTATTAAGATATAGCCCACCAAAGCCTACATGTAGGGTGGCTATATAAACCCCCTCCTAGCATGTTAGGAGGGGTTAAACACTTTGTTATTTCATCATTTTCCATCTTTCTCCATTTCTCTCATTTCTCTCTCTACCCTTTCTCTCTCTAGTTCTTTCTTTTCCATCCATCTAATTAGATAAATCAAACATTGTTAAATCCTAAGAAACTTTGGACCTACAATTGGTATCAAGAGCTTGGTTGATTCTTCGGATTGGCGTGTTTTAATCTATTGATTTGGTAAAATTTTATTTTTATGTTTTTTTCTTTCGTTCTTTTAAAGTTTATCTTAATTCTCGATTTGTGTTTCTTTGTCAGTTATTTAAAAAATATCAGTTTTTATTTTGGAAATCTCAAAAGTATCAGTTTTTTTTATAACTTTTTATCAATTTTTTGTCTCTTTCTGAGTAAACATTCTTATCCTTCTGCTTTTTTCTCCAAACAGTTTTTTTTTATTCTAATGTTTTTGTTTTTTAGCATTTTTTTTAACTCGATCTGTCTAATTGTTTTGAAAATTCACCCGTCGGAAAAGGGTTTTAAATATTCCGATACTTATTCCGACTGTCACATATTCCGACGGTTTAAGTCTTGATTTATTTCGATGCCTACATTTTTTGTCATATTCCGATAGAAAGTTGTCTCATTTCGACACTCTTTCCGATACCACTTTCCGACTGCTTGTTTTCCGATGGTTTTATGATATTCCGATAGTTGATTCCGATACGACATTCCGATGGTGTTTTTGTTTTGACATTCCGACGGTTTTCATGTTTGTGACATTCCGATGGTTTGACACTTGACTCAATTCAACCTAGACTCAACTCAACTAATTCAAACCAAATCATTTAGAATCATCACAAACAACTCGAAAGACACCAACTAACTTCACTCGGTTCGACTCTTGACCACAACCACGACACAGACACAAAGCCTAACTCAAAACAATCTTTACTCTACAAACTTGACTGAAAAGTCAACACTGACTCCAACATCTCAACCAAACAAAACCAAAACTCAGACACCCACAGAAAAACTCACAAACACTCGAATACTCGACTCACAAATCCTCACAGAATCGAACTCAAAACTGACTCAAAACGACTCGACATCAAATTCAACACGTCTCCCTAATACCCATCGTCACATATCACTTCCACCTCAAAACATGAATGAGACTCGATCTTAATTCTAACTGATCTCAGATTCGTTCAATGACAACATAAATCTTTTTAGATTTGGTGTTTGAACATAACTCGTCATCGATCTTCATCAAAAACCAACATGCAATTCGAAATAATACCTACCCGAGACCGTATCATTGATCTTGAAGGTCAGAGATTCGTGAGTTCTTCCTAGATTCATTATCCTTGTAGAGATCAAAAGGGTTTGTTGTTCGTATTCTATAATTGATACAAACAATTAATAGTGTTGTGCACCTCGTATGAATTTGGAATAGTTGGGATCGATCTGTGGTTGTATATCACGAGTCTGTTGGGTGGTTCATCAGATAAGATTTAAAAAGTTGGGGGCGGTAGAGTTTAAAGGATTAGATTGAGAGGTTTTAGAAAAGTGGCTGGTGACACAATGAGTAAGATTAGGGTTTGATGGTTTTTTATATATCATTAACTCTTTGGTTGACCGTGTATAACATAAATCATTAATGGATCGAGTGTAAACATTCTGATGGGCCCGATATTTTTTATTTGATAAGATTTTCTACTCTTTGGGCTATGGTTAGTCGTTTTTAAAGATGATGCAAACATGGACCGAGTTTTTAACTAATTTAAGTTATGTTTAAGTCAAACTACTATTCAAAAATGGTGCATTCATATGTCATTTATTGATTTTTGAGCTGATGGAATTTTACTAGCAATTTTACTAGTAATTTTTGTTATGTTAATTTTTCTAGCAATTTTTTAGCCATCGGTCGTACTGTCGGGATTTAAACGTGACATAGTGACGATATAAAGTGATAACATTGGTAGTGGACCATCTCATCAAGGACCAAGTTTATGTGGTATTGGAGTTGGTAAGTAATTTAGTTAAACTGGTTGACGGGCCGAGCATTATATTAACCAAAGGTATTTATGTGGTAGTGGGTTGAAAGGATATCAAGTGGTGTACTCGTTTAGTTTATTAGTATCTGGTTTGTTTTATCAACGTTTGAGCTAATCACGGAATTATTGAATCGAGAAAAAGTTATTTTACTAAACAAGGATCCAAGAATTTTTCATCGAACTTTCAATGGATTCGTTGAATTCGATATCTCAAGAGGGAGACTTGCATCCAATGCAAGACAAAGTTAGAGATAATGGCATCACTTCATTTCGACTACTTCAGTCTCATCTTGTGACTCTTTCATGGATTCAAGGAGGGAGCGATTTTGTGACGCTCTTTGGTCAAGATTGTCATATATTAATGGAATCGATGTTCATCATCTTGAACCAACTATCAGAGCAACTCCACAATAAAGACTTTAATCACTCTGCATCGGTACTTGCATATAAGGCTCTTGTGACACACCTCGCACCTTTCATCCAATTCAATATCATCAAATCTGAAAGTTCAGTGATTTGCCAGTCATTCTTCGAGATACACATACCGAGCTTCAAGTTTTCCGTGGTACACTATTGAAACTCATGGCATCGGTATCGTCTTCAATTTATGAAATATCTCGACTTCAACAAACGTATGATAATGGTGTGCAAGCATCTACGATGCAAGAGAAATATGATCATACGGTTGACAACTTGGAGCCTAAATTTGGCAAGAGCATGGAATCGGGAGGAAAGCATGATACAAGAAGCATGTCAGGTACAGATAATATTCTACATAAATGAATGCGCTAATTAACAATCCTGCTAATTATTTTACGACTGCTTCTTTAACCAATTATGTTTCTAGGACTAAAGAGCTTGAAACAATTTTAGCTTAGCAATCCAAAGAGCTTGAGGATGCCAAAATTGAATTTTCAAAGAAAACGGACAAATTTGAAAAGTATTTTGAAAAACTTGAAAAGTCAAACGTTGTTCTTGAACAAAAATTGGATCAAACAGTTCTGGATTCTAAAGCTGAAAAGGATAATTTTTTGAAACAAATTAAGTTGCTAGAATCTAAGTTGGCATCCCAAGATGAATTGCTCAAAGAAAATGAGATCTTAAAGGCTCAAGTACAGGAAAAGGTCTTTGCAATAGCGGCTCTTAAAAACGATTTGAGGAAAACTAAAGGAACTAGTGTGGACACTAAGCTTGAAAAACCATCAATCTTGGAGAAACCGCCTCAAATTCAGTCTGTTAGACAACCGACTGCATTTAGATCCGAGCGACCAAAATCCTCGAGACCGTGGTTTGCCTCCCAAGTTGATATGGTTCATCTTTCTAGACCAGTCACTCCACTATCTAGGCCCAATGTGACTAAAACAGCTTCTGCAAGACCTAATCACATGATTGCCTCTAGTCTCCCTAGACATAGTCCAAAGAACACGTCTCAAACTAGTTCAAATGACGTTCGCCATACATTTGGTCTAAGGGAAGCTAAGCTAAAGACACAAGTAAGAGATAGGAATTTCAAACCTAGTCAGATGCCTTTTAGTTTACCCAACACTGCTAACCGTAGCATGTCACTTCCTAGGAGCATCAATCAATCATCTAGGAATTCTAGATCTTACTCGTACATTAAATATGCTACTTGTAAAACATGCAAGAAATGTGTCTTTAAAGCCAATCATGATTCTTGTATCAAGAAATTACTTAATGAGGTGAACTCCCGTGCTAGACTTAAATCCCAGTAGGTAGCTAAAATCAAACTCATTAGTAAAATGTGGCGCCCCACTGGTAAAACTTTCACTCTTGTAGGAAACGAGTGCCCTTTAACTAGGATAGTCTCCGATTCTACTAAGACTACTAGGGAGGAAATTGAAAAGGATGATACATCGCTTAAGCCTGAACTTAAGGTTTTCTATAAAAGGAAACATTTGCCAACTAAGACAAGTGATTCATCTCATCAGGTTACCTCTGGCACAAGTAAGGCCAACTGTGAACCCCCACATGGGTCTAAAATAGATATCGCTAACACACATAAAAGCATCCAACTTTCTAATGAGAATGCAGGTACCAAAGTTAACGCTCAACAAAAACACAGCGTTCCAATCGTTGTATACCATTCAATTAAGGACACTCTCAGAGTTTGGTTGCTGAAGAAGCTGATATCTAAGAAACAAGTGTCTCAGGGGATTTGCGGTTAAGCTCGGGTAAACAAAGGACTTATAGTCACATCACAGACTGTAACTCGTTCATCAAAGAAAGGAAAGTTTATTGCCGATGATAAACTTATCCTTACAATGAGAAATTATTTTTTCTCGGGCATGAGCTTTTATAAAAAACATTCCAAGTTTTTAAGCTCATGCACTATGGCTCATCGTTAAATGTCAGACGATGATCCGTTTTTTCAAATAAAGGAAAGTTTATCGCCGATGATAAACTTATCCTCATTAACAAGAAATTAAATTTTCTCGGACATGAGTTTACTTTAAAACTATTCAAAGGTTTTAAACTCATGTATATGGTTCATTGTTAAATGTCAGATAATGACCCGGACTTCAAATAAAGGGAAGTTTATCTAGTCAACGATAACTTACCCTCACAACGAGAAATTAATTTTTCTCGGGCATGAACTTATATTAAAAACATTCAAAGTTTTTAAGCTCATGCACAACGGTTTGCAGTCACATGTCAGATTGTAACCCGCGCTTCTAAGAAAGGAAAGTTTATCGCCGATGATAAACTTATCCTCATTAACGAGAAATTAAATTTTCTCGGACACGAGCTTACATTAAAACTATTCAAAGGTTTTTAAGCTCGTGTAAATGGCGTATAATCACATTTCAGATTATGCCCCGGACTTCAAAGAAAGGAAAGTTTATCGCCGATGATAAACTTATCCTTACAACGAGAAATTAATTTTTCTCGGGCATGAGCTAATATTAAAAACATTCGAAGTTTTTAAGCTCATGCACAAAGACTTACAGCTAAATATCAGACTGTAACTCGGACCTTTATTTTAGGAAAGCTTATCTTTCATGATAACTTTTCCTCATAACGAGAAATTAATTTTTCTCGGTAATGAGCTTGTATAAAACATTCCAAGTTTTAGGCTCATAAAGAAAAGTGTATCTTTTAAATAAGAGAACTTTTCTTTACAACGAGAAATTCAGCTTTCTCGGTCATGAGCTTTACATTAAAACATTCAAAAGTTTTCAAGCTCATGAAAACGACTTCTAAGTAAATGTCAACTTAGGACTCGTTCTTCAGTTAAAAGGAAAGTTTATCGCCGATGATAAACTTATCCTCACAACGGGAAGTTTACAACTTCTCGGAATTGAGCTCGTTTTGTAAGATATTCAACATCTTAAGCTCAAGTAATTGGTTTTCAAAACATTGAACACAATTTTTCGAGAATTTCTCAAAAGGTTTTTCTAAATCTTTCAAAACTGTGTGTTCAAAAAGAGCATGTCTTCTGGAATCGATAATATTTACGATACTAGAAATGTCATTCAATAATGACACGGGGTTGTAAATAAAGTTCGAGCAGAAGTTCAAATGTTTTACAACATGCTCAAAATGGCTTGCTATTATTTCGGATAGTAACCCACTTTTTCATATTCAAGTCAAGAATTTCACCAGAAAGCTTTGACTCAACAACGGGAATTAATTTTCTCGGGCATGGTTTACTTTATAACCATGTAAAGGATTGTGGTTACGTAATAACACAATCTAACACGAATATATGTACGTTTCAGTGCATTTATTTGTTAAAACAAGAGAAATCTTGTTTTTTATGAAGTTATCATCTCCACCAACCGTAGCAATTTACAATTGATATCTACATACTCGACGATGCGACTACTCAACCGACGACTACAACTCTTTCAATAGAACACGGGTCAACAATTGAGGGGGAGCAATTGTCCAGCATTCAGAATCTTTGACGCCGAAATTGCCAAGTTCACATATTGGTGTCAAGACAACGATATCAATCGTACACATGGAGTCAAGAGATAACTTCAGACATGATGAGGCGACCACTATTCGTGAACAAGAACCATGTGCTTCTTTCATATGATGTTCTCCATCATTCAGGTCCAACCTCATAAATCGCTAATCTTGTGAATATATTATCATATATGATCTTTGCATGTGATAAGTACCTTACACTTGTGTTTAAAAGGTACTTCATTCACGTTTCAAGTACACCCTCATTAATTTGAGGGGGAGCTTGTGTAAAGCATGAAGATAAGTGGATTTGCATTTTTCTTCCCAAATTTTCTTAAAACTTTATTAAATCAATTGATATTAAAAACATCGATTAGATTAATATTTTTAATATGGGGGAGAAAATGTGATTTAATAATGAGATCAATCAATTTAATGGTTTGACTTAATGTGTTGGCTCATCCCGACATGTGTGAAATGTTTTCGAATATCGTGGCATATGTTAAGAGGGAGCAAAATGGATTTGGATATCAAAATGAATTTCATTTCATGGTGACATATACTTACCCACAACATCTCTATTTACGACGGTGACGATTATGGTGACATAAGGATGGTAGGATAGGTTAAGTCCAATGATTCTTCTAGAACCGGTGGAATCTTCCCAAGGACATTCCATAGCTAGAAATAGTAGTCCTTAGGAAAGATGGAGAAAGATTGTGAATGTAGCTGAATGCCGACCAAGTAGTTAAGTTAGGTCTAGAAAAATCACAACAAGGTGCTAGTTATGACGTATTAGTAAGCATTGAAGGGGTTGAAGAATGAAAAAGAATTGTAATGATAAAGGGTGTAAAGAAAGAAGTCCTCCTTACAACCTTAGGCAGAAACCGGGTCAATACATATGCTATTGAGATCATTTTTTAATGATGCTTGATATTGAAGATAAGACATCATGGACCAAGCGATGCAATGCACAACCCATCCCAGTTAACTCAGGTATCTCTCAAAAGATATTTGTTTTAATCACACAGAGACAACGCATTATCTATTGATTTATTCATTCCGAATAAATTAGTATTGAAATGGTGGCACTCCTCTCCAGCCTCCGATCACTAAAATCCAAAATTCACGATCGAGTCTAGAGCCATTTGAGATCATCAAATATCTCATTAGGACACACTTTCATAATTCCTTGCTTCTTCACACACTGTGAAAAGTAAGAAAGATCTTAAGAGTCCTACGCAAAATCTTCATGATCTTGCCTGAACATCCGAGTAATACGAAAGTATTTACAATGAAGATGGAAATCCTTCTTGAGCGAATATCAAAAAGCTCATGGTAGTGACGTGTGCGATTCTTTATGAATCAAACTTGTGATAACTGGAAAGCAACAGTGGTTTAATTCTTAAATGAATTTAAACATGTTCCAGGGTCTACGCAATATCTTAGTGATCTTGCCAGAACACTCAGAGTGACACCTTAGTGTTTACAGTGATGAGTGGAAATCCTTCTAGTGTTAACCTCAAACAGCACTTGGTAGGTAACTTGCAAGATTCTATACGAATCAAGCTCGTGACAACTGGAAAGCAACGATGGTGCGGTTCTTAATTGAATTTCACTTGTTCCAGGAACATGAATTGACGGCTTCAAATCATGCGGATATTATTACCCAAATGATTTACTCTTTATGTTCGCAGTCAGCTTTGGACGGTCGAATAAAGAGAACGGGTTTACCCGCGAAATCTTGTCAAGGAGGTTCTTAATTGAAACTAACTGCCACAAGTACGATATTTTATATCGTCCAACGGTCTTCACCGACCGGAGGTAAAATGCTACCGAATTAGAAAGAAATGTTCAAAGCCATTTCATCCGTGTATATGTTTTGTTGCTAACTGTCTTATGCAGCGTAACAAGAAGGTGGCATTGCGGTGTACTATCCGAAAAGTAGTCGTCCTCGCATGCTTATACTTTATGAACTTAACTTCAACAAATTCAAGAAAGCCTAAAAGTCAAGTCTTCCGCTGTATCAAACTCTGAAGCTTTCAAGAATTTATAAAAGTATAAGTATGTAGAACATGAAGTCACGAGGAGGCAAATTTCACAAGTGATGAATGTACAAGGTCAAGGCAAGGAAACATGCTAAAGACTAAAGCCAAAGATCAAATCACTATACTCACAAGAACAAGATCAAAGACTCAAGCATAATATGCTAGGTTTAAGATTTTGTAAAATGGTGTGACCTCCCTTAAGGGGAGATTGTTGGAAATACGTTTTTCCAAAGAAAGTCTCGGTCACATCATTGTTAGCATAGATCACGAGCTATAGACTATTTAGGACATTGTAACTTGGAGTGACCTCCCTTAGGGGGAGATTGTTAGAAATGCGTTTTTACGTATTTAGAAAGGATCGGTCACTCTAAAGATAGATACAAGTATTGGGCTCGTGATCCAATGTATTAAGATATAGCCCACCAAAGCCCACATGTAGGGTGGCTATATAAACCCCCTCCTAGCATGTTAGGAGGGGTTAAACACTTTGTTATTTCATCATTTTCCATCTTTCTCCATTTCTCTCCTTTCTCTCTCTACCCTTTCTCTCTCTAGTTCTTTCTTTTCCATCCATCAAATTAGATAAATCAAACATTGCTAAATCCTAAGAAACTTTGGACCTACAGATTTAGGGTTTTTAGAAATCCCTAAAACAACACGAACTGCAGCCATGATCAGAAGAATCACGTTATACCTCATGTGATGTCTGATCATACCGTACATATTTGTTCACATCAGTATGTTGAAACATATGAATGAAGCACTTCAAGAACCAAAACGATCTAGGGTTTGGAAAACCTAAAACTGAAACTTTCAGTGTGCAGCTTCGATCATCTTCTCAACTGTGTATAAACATGCATTCTATTTTTTGTTTTATAATGGATTTAGGGTTTAAAGAAACCCTAAACCTAGATTTTGAGCAAAACAGAAAACTTGAATATCACAACTGCTGCCAACTTCGACATCCAATAACTTTTTCTTGAAGATAGATTTGGACAATCCCTCCGGTGGATATCTAGATATATGTGTGTAGAACACACACAAACATTTTCGCGATGATCTAATGGTTCAATAAAAAGTTATGGTTTTCTGAATACTGCTACGCACATAAAATCACCCAGAAAAACCCTCGACGGATTTTTCTTTTCTTCTCAAAATACGAACACCTTGTTGGTCCTAGCATCACGAGCCACGAGGCTCTGATACCAGCTGTGGAAACCTTGGTTTCCTTGAATATTTTAGCTACTAGGCATAATCATTGTTCATATGATTAACAATCAAAGCAGAAAAGAACAATAATCATGTAGCAAGGTGTTTGGGCACAAATAACACATAAATTAAACAAACGGACTGATCATTATATTAATAATCAACAACCACTAGACATGTATACATTTAATCCCATGTCTAGTGCAACACGCGCTTTAGGTTTACATTGTATATGAAAGTTATGAAAAACCTAATAACCCTTGGTTCCTTTTATAGTGTAAGGATTAGGGTTTTATAAGAGATAAGAATGAATAATATCTAAATATTCTATTTAGATAAACTATATTCTAAATATCGTCCTACAATATCTTGAATATATCCTCTAAATATAATTCCATCACCGCCAAGATATTTGTCAGCGTCTAAAATACATGTGTCAACGTCTAGCTTTCACATGTCAGCGTTGGATAACAAACGTCTTGATATTTCTTCATTTTGAGTTTCTGCCACATCAATTTTTTGACCCAACAGAACATCGTTCAAGCTGATGTATATCAAACTAAACATCCAGCAGCTTTCTTGGGCTTTGGTTTAGGTTCAGATTTTCGAAGGTGATGATGGATCTGTGTGCATATGGAAATGATGGTATAGATGGAAATGATAAGATTTTGGATCTGTTTTTTTTTGTATATTGACAAAGAACAAAATGACGGTAGGTTATTTTTTTTGTGTAATGAAAAGAAAAAAATTAAAAGAAAAAAGTGAAGGACCAAATTACCCCTCCTCTCATACCACTTAACGGCCAAAACTAACTCCCATCCAAGATAGGGACGAATTTTGATCCAAAATGTAAACGATATGGATGACTGGTGCACTTATTTTGAAATAGGGACGAGACTTGATTTTCAGTGTAAATGATAGGGACTATTCTTGAAATTTTTTCTTTATTTTATGTGGGACAACTTGTGATGCAAACCTAGAAGTTGCTTTTCGAGAGCATACCTGCTTCATTCGCAATTTAGAAGGGGTAGATTTGTTGAAAGGTACTCGAGGGAATAATTTGTATACTTTGTCTCTACAAGATATGATGGTCGCTTCTCTCATATGTCTTCTCTCAAAAGCTTCGAAGACTAATTCATGGTTATGGCATCGACGGTTATCACATCTTAATTTTAACACTATCAATCATTTGGTGAAAAACGAACTTGTTCGTGGTCTTCCTAAACTTAAATTTCACAAGGACCATTTGTGTTTCGCGTGTTTAATGGGGAAGAGCACTAAGAAATCATACAAACCCAAGACCGAAGACACCAACCAAGAGAAACTTTACTTGTTGCATATGGATCTTTGTGGGCCAATGCATGTTGAAAGTCTTAGGGGTTAAAAGTACATCCTCGTCATTGTGTATGATTACTCACGGTTTTCATGGGTGAAATTTCTCGCAACAAAAAATTAGGCACCTAAATTCAGCATCGGATTTCTCAAGATGATTCAAGTGCGCCTCAATACTACGGTCTGACGCATTCGTACTATTTAATGGAACCGAATTTGTTAATCAAACCTTGCGTAACTATTATGAAGAAGTTGACATATCTCATGAAACATTTTTTGCTCCTACTCCACAACAAAACGATGTCGTTGAAAGGCGGAATCGAACACTTATGGAAGTAGCTCGAACGATGTTAATTTACGCAAAGGCTCCATTGTTTTTATAGGCAAAAGCAGTATCTACATCATTATACACCCAAAACCGTTCACTAGTTCGCAAGCGCCATGGTAAAACATCGTATGAGCTTCTTCATGAAAAATTACCCGATTTATCATACCTTCATGTGTTTGGTGCACTTTGTTATCCGAACAATGATAGTAATAATTTGGTGAAACTTCAACCAAAGGTTGATACTGGTATTTTCATTGGTTATGCACCCACGAAGAAGGCATTCCGAATCTACAATCGAAATTATCGTAAAATCCTCGAAACTATGAATGTTGATTTTGATGAGCTGACAGCAATGGCTTCTGAGCAAAGCAGCTCCGAACCCGCACTTCATGAAATGGGACCCAGTAACATTAGCTCTGGTCTTATCCCAAATAACTCTACTTCATCATCATTAACACCACCTACAAGTAATGAGCGGTATACGTTGTTTCAACCATTCTTTGATGAATTCTTTACTCCTTCTAGTATTGTTGCTCCAGAACCTGAAGAAATAATTCCGGTCAACAAAGTTGTCGCTCCAGCAAATGAAGCTCAATCAGATGTGTCTACTACCACTTTTGGTTAAGATACACTTTTAACAACTAATTCTCAACCAACACATGAATCGACTACTCATCTTATGCCTATTGATGATGAAGAGAATGATAATGATCACGACCTGAAATTTGCTCAAATGCATGAACTTCCATTCTTTGGAGTACCAATTCCCAATATTAATCAAGCGAGACCATCCACCTTAGAGGAAGCTCCTACTACGGTCTACTCCAATCCCAAGATGCGTGAACATGATAGCAAATGGACAAAAGATCATCCTATGGATACTTTTATTGGTGACCCTAATCATCCGGTATCCACACGTAGTAAGCTACAAGAAAGTGCAATGTTTTGTTACTTTGATTCCTTTCTCACTGAAGTTGAACCTCAGACGTGGCAAGAAGCTTTTACACAATCATGTTGGATAGAAGATATGCAAGATAAACTTAATGAATTTAAACGTATTGATGTATGATAACTTGTCCCATGCCCGGATAAAGTGATGTTACTTGATTTGAAATGGGGTTACAAGGTGAAACTCGACGAGTTAGGTGGAATATTGAAGAACAAAGCTCGATTAGTAGCTCGTGGGTATCGACAATTATTGGGCATTGACTATATGGAATCTTTTGCACCTGTTGCCCCTTTGGAAGAAATTAGACTATACCTCGCATATGCATCCTATATGAATATGATTGTCTATCAAATGGATATGAAGACATCATTTCTTAATGGTGAAATTAATGAAGAGGTCTATGTTCAACAGCCGCATGGTTTTGTGAATTCTAAATATCCTAATCACGTGTACATGCTTAAGAAGGCTCTTTATGGGTTGAAGCAAGCTCCACACGCGTGGTATGATCTATTGTCACAATTCCTTATTACGGAAGGCTTCGCAAAAGGCAAGGTTGATCCAACGTTGTTAATTCAGAAACGAGGGAAAGACATGATTATGGTACAAATGTATGTTGATGATATTATATATGCTGCCTCGACCCAAACTTTATCGGATGAATTTGGGACACTCATGTATTCAAAGTTTAAGATGTCAATGATGGGTAATGTATCATTTTTCTTAGGACTTCAGATTTCTCAAAGTCCAAGATGCATCTTTATCAACCAATCCAAATACGCCCTTGAATCACTTAAGAAATATAGGATGGAATCTTGTGATGCCGTGGATACTCCTATGGTGGAAAGAACCAAACTAGATGCAGATCCAGATGGGATTCCTATTGATCCAACACTTTATCATGGAATGATCGATACCTTTATGTATATTACAAGTAGTAGACTTGACTTTCAATTTGCTATATGTATGTGTGCTCGGTACCAAACTAGGCCTACTGGGTTACACTTAGCTGTTGTTAAAGGATCTTTCAATATCTCAAAGGAAACGTTCATTCGGGACTCTGGTATTCGAAGGACTCCTCTATTGCAGTAATGGCATATGCAGATGCAGATCACGCGGGATGTCAAGATACAAAGCGTAACACAAGTAGAAGTTTGCAACTATTAGGAGATCGACTTATCAGTTGGGCATCGAAAAGGCAGAAAAGCGCTGCAATTTCAAGTACAGAGGCAGAATACATAGTTATATCCGGTTGTTGTGCTCAAATTCTTTGGATGAGATCGTAATTAACCGACTATGGTCTAGGTTTCAACAAAATTCCAATGTACTGTTACAATCAAAGTGCCATTACCCTCTGCAGCGATAATGTTCAACACTCCCGGTCGAAGCATATTGACATTCGCTACCACTTTATCAAGGAGCAAGTGGAAAATGGAGTGATCGAGCTTTACTTTGTCAAATCGGAGTATCAATTAGAGGATATTTTCACAAAAGTTTTAGATCACGCTCGAATTGAATTTTTGGCCGACAAGCTAGGAATGAGAACTTTCTCACCCGAGAATCTTAAGGCATTGGCAAATGAAGCGAAAGAATAGTGGTGGTAAACTATTTTTAGTGGTGGTAAAACTTCATTAAATCAATTGATATCAAAAATATCAGTTGAGTTAATATTTTTAATATGGGGGAGAGAATGTGATTTAATATGAGAAATGGTTTATAATAAATGGTTTGACTTAACGTAATGGCTCATCCCAACATATGTGAAATGTTTTCGAATATCATGGCATATGTTAAGGGGAGCAAAATGGATTTCGATATCAAAATGGATTTCATGGTGACGATCACTTACCCATAACCAACTTATTTCACGATGATGACGATTGTGGTGACATAAGGATGGTAGGATAGGTTAATTCCAATGATTCTTCTAGAACCGGAGGAATCTTCCTAAGGACATTACATAGCGGAAGTAATAGTCCTTAGGAAAGACGGAGAGAGATTGTGAACGTAGCTGAATCTCGACCAAGTACTTAAGTTAGCACTGGAACAATCACAACAAGGTGCTAGTGATGGCGTATTGGTAAGCATTGAAGGGGTTGAATAATGAAAAAGAATTGTAAAGATAAAGGATGTAAAGAAATTAGCCCTCTTTACAACTCAGGCAGAAACCATGTCAAATACAAATGTTATCGGAATCATTTTAATGATACTTAATATTGAAGATAGACATCATGGACCTAGTGATGTAATGCACAACCTATCCCAACTAACTCAGATATATCTCATAATGTATTTGTTTTAATCACATGGAGATCAACACGTTATCAATTGATTTATTCACTCTAAATAAATTGATATTAAAATGGTGGCACTCCTCTGCAACCTCCGATCATTAAAATCCAAAGTGCACGATCGAGTCTAGAGCCATTTGAGATCATCAATAATCTCATTATGACACATTTACATATTTCCTTGTTTCTTCACACACTGTGAAAAGTAAAAAAGATATTAAGAGTCCTACGCAAAATCTTCATGATCTTGCCTAAACATCCGAGTAATACGAAAGAATTTACAATGAAGATGGAAATCCTTCTTGAGTGAACATAAAAAAGCTCATGGTAGGTTACTTGTGTGATTCTTTATGAATAAAACTTGTGATAACTGGAAAGCAACAGTGGTTTAATTCTTAATTGAATTCAAACTCATACCAAGGCCTCTACGTAATATCTTAGTGATCTTGCCAGAACATTCAGAGTGATACGATTTAATATTTACGGTGACGAATAGAAATCCTTCTAGTGTTAACATCAAACTGCACTTGATAGGTAACTTGCGAGATTCAATATGAATCAAGCTCGTAACAACTGGAAAGCAACGATGGTGTGATTCTTAAACGAATCAAACTTGTACCAGGAATCGGAATTGACGGCTTCTATCATGTGGATAGTTTTATCCAAATGATTCACACTTTATGTTCGCAATCAGCTTTGGACGGTCGAGTAAAGAGATCGGGTTTACTCGCGAAATCTTATAAAGGAGGTTCTTAATTGAAACTACCTGCCACAAGTACGATATTTAATATCGTCCATCGGTCTCCACCGACAGAAGGTAAAATTCTACCGAATTAGAATGAAATGTCAAAGCCATTTCGTTCGTGTCTACTTATGTTGCTGCATTTGAAGACGGTGCCGTTGCGGAGTCCGAGAAGAAGTCGTCCCTGCATGCTTATACTTTCCGCACTTAAGACTTAAACAAATTCAAGAAAGTCCAAAAGTCAAGTCTTCCGTTGTATCACTCTGAAGCTTTCAAGAATTAGAAAGGTATAAGTATGTGGGACATGAAGTCATGAGGAGGCGAATACCACACATGGTGGATTCACAAGATCAAGGCAAGAGAAACGTACTCAAGATTAAAGATGAAGATCACATCAGCATATTCACCAACAAAAAAAAGACGAAGACTACGAGCTAAAGACAAGCATATTATGCTAGGTTTATGTCGACGTATAGTCTGCAGTTGGCCCGGCCTAACAGGCCCGCGGCCTACACATACCTAACTTACCCTTCAAGCAAACCCTAGTTCTATAAATACAAGGGTAGGGGTCTCATTCTAAAATAGGTTCTCTCTTAACCACACTTCTTATACAATATATCGATCAATACTAACTTGACCGTCAGAGGTGGACCCCGGGGCTCCGGCCTTGGGTCCATGTCGAACCGGTTTACCTTTGTTTGTAGCATTACTCAGGACCCGGGAAGACGACGAACGGCCCAGGAGAGTCGTCGAACCGGCCTAGCCAAATTATGCTCCAACAAGTTGGCGCCATCCGTGGGACCAAAACAAAACTATGTTTTAAGCTCTCACGTTACCGAAAAACGAGCATCAGATCCAAAAATCGGTACCTCTAAAACTCTCGTGTTTTATATTATTCATCATACTATGCCAAAAATCCATCCGCATGTACAATTTTTCATGTATATATTGTCAAGATATCGTCGTATGGAAACTTAGATTCGAAATTATTATTATTCATGATGCGTAAAGTGTTATGAAAATCGTCCATATACGGACATATGAGAATACGTGTTCCATAATTGCATGGTTTCTTTTATTTTTCACATTAACATTCGGCATGATACGTTCAACTTGGTTTTCACAAAAGCGATTAATGGATCGCAAGCAAAAACACGTCCATATGATTTTGTTGATGACAATGGCGTCCATCTAAAATCTAAATTTACATATTAAACAATCCTTTATATTTGGTAAAAATAGCATACCACAACAGCAAAGATATTTTAGGAGATCCTTGTCTCAAAAATAATAATGGCTGATGATATTCTTATATCTTATATCAACGATTTTTTTTTACATGCATGCAAATCTTGTGCACATGATTTATCCTACGGGGATCAATGTGCAAAATATATAGCCAAAGATGTTGGAAATACGTTTTACGTATTAAGAAGGATCGGTCACTCCAACAATAGTCCATATAATAGCTCGTAGTTTAGTTATTTATCTTTATTTAACAAACAAGATTAAGCCTAGCCTACAACATGTGTAGGCCGGCCCAAATGTAAGCCCAAGCCCATGACAAGGGCTTGGGTATATAAACCATCTCCTTAGATGGAGAGGGTGAGTGGTTCTTCATAATTGACACATAGTTCTCATTAGTTTCTCTCTCTAGAATTGTGTGAAATCCACCATCTTTCTATCTCTTTCTCTCTCTAAAACATAAGAAACATTTACATATCCTACAAATGGTATCAAGAGCCATGGGATGATTGTTTGGTTTTTGTATTTATGTTCTTGATTCTCTCACCATTTTTTATCCAATATCACACGAACCAATTTTTTTTGTGTTTTTATGAGTGAATCTTGATATACTTCATCTTGTTACTTGTTTTAGTGATTTGGTATTGTTATTTGGGTTAAAAACACAAAAATTTTGGGTGTTTGTTTCATTTTTTGGCTTAGAATCTCGAATTGGTTGTGTTATTGTACTGTCCGAGAAAAGTGGGATTCATAGTACGATCTGTGTATTGTGATCGCATAAACCTGGGGTTTCTACTTGCGATCCAATAGCAAACGATCACATAATACGATCACTCGCTGCGATCACGAGTACGATCACTCGTTGCGATCACGAGTACGATCACACATTGCGATCATTGAGTACGATCACGAGTGCGATCTGAGTCCGATCGTTGAGTACGATCAAACGAGTGCGATCCAAGTACGATCGTTGGGTACGATCACAAGTGCGATCTGAGTACGATCGTTGGGTAGGATCAAACGAGTGCGATCCAAGTACGATCAGAGTACGATCATAGTGAGTGCGATCGCCAATACGATCTGAGTACGATCATAGTGAGTGTGATCACAACTATGATCTGAGTACGATCATAGTGAGTACGATCTGAGTATGATCACCACTGCGATCAGGTGTTGTGATTCAACATTTTTTCAAAAAACGTGTTTTTGAAAATTTTTACTTGGATTTTTTGGTTTATCGAGGATATAATTTAGGGGATTTCAACATTATTTCTCGGCTTTAACTCACAACAACAAATACATTTACTTTCTTTCATTGACCGATCAACTTTGTAAATCTTAACTTATTGAAAGGGAGTACACATCTCTAACGGATAAGTCCATCCTCTCGGGTACGGATAATCGTCCACCAATGTTGGTGAAGACTATGTATGAGGAATGGGCTTCCCGAATGGAACTTTATATGTTGAACAAGGAAAATGGACATCTTATTTGGGCATCGGTGCTCAATGGACCATTGGTATATGGTACTGTGACGGGAGGTGCTGTTACTCGTCCTCGCACAACGGGTGAATTAACTGGAGATGCTAAGATACAAGACAAGTGTGATAAACAAGATACAAATATCATTCTCCAAGCCCTTCCTCCAGATGTCTACAAACTCGTCAGCAAGCATAAAGTTGCCAAAGAGTTATGGGATAGAATTCGTGTTCTAATGCAAGGCACTTCGTTAACTAAACAAGAACGAGAGTGTAAGCTTTATGATACTTTTGATAAGTTTGCCTATGTGTCAGGGGAGACTCTCAATGATTACTATCTGAGATTTACCCTATTGTTGAATGAGCTTAATATCTATGGCATGGAAATTCCTACCTTTCAATTGAACACCAAGTATTTGAACACTCTTCCTTCATAATGGAAAAAATACGTGACGGATGTTAAACTGGCTAAGGACTTGCATAACACCAATGTGGATCAACTTCAAGCTTTTCTTCAACAACACGAATGCCATGTGATCGAGGCTCGGTTGTCTACACCTCAAGTTCATGATCCACTTACCATGTATGCTTCTCAACAAAACATGGCTTATACTTATCAACAACCATCATACTTGCAGCAGCCACCACCACACACCTATCAGCAACCACAACAACCATCTTATCAACCACCAATGATGCCACAGCAAGCATATCAACAAAGTGTTCATCAACAATGTTTTCCACAGCAACCACCATATCAGACATCACCATCACAAGCCAACACTTCTCCAATGGGCTATACTCCTCAGCAAGGATATTTTCCAATAGAAGCACAACCAGCACAAGCTTTCTACTCTAATGAACTTCCACCAATCCAAGCACCGGTCTTTACTCCAAATGATACGCCAGCTGATGTACTAAACCATCTCACTGCCTACTTGTCAAAACTTGTTGCAACTAGAGGATTTCCACCAACAAACAATCAGCTCCGCACCTCTTCAAATCCGCGACAACAAGCTACTGTTCAAGATGGTCAAGTAACAGTGCAACCTATTCAGGGAAGGCAAAATTCATATGGACATCCTACAAGGACTGTGAATGCTCAAGCTAATGGAAATGGAAGCCACATTGGTCCTCAAAAGGTTGTGACTTGCTACAATTGCCGAGGAAAAGTTCATATGGCTAGGCAATGCACTCAGCCGAAAAGGAGAAGGGATGAAGCGTGGTTTCGTGAGAAAATGTATTTGGTCGATGCTCAATCTAAGGGAAAGATTTTGGATTCAGAGGAGTTAGCATTTCTTGCAGACCCAGGGGCAGCAGATACTGAAGGCATTGCAGTCGTTTCCACTTCTAATGTCGCTTATCAAGCAGATGATCTTGACGCATATGATTCGGATTGTGATGGCATTCACTCTGCCCAAGCTGCTCTCGTTGCTAATCTCTCTCACTACGGTTATAATGTCGTCAGTGAGGTATCCACCACAACCAATCTTGGTAATGATGATAACCCACATCAAGTTGGGTATGAAAATGACAACCTCGAACAGCATTCGAGAACTAGTAACTCAAATGATGTGGTACCCAATCCTACACATTTGAGTGAACCTCAACCAAATGCTACGACAGGTATGGAATCTTATGCTCAACATGATTTAGTCATGGTACCTAAACATATTATTGATCAAATGCATATGGCCCTCAGACAATCCGTAGATACCAATTCTACCCTAACTGCTGAGCTTGCGTTGCATAAAGAAAAGGTCAAAACTTATGAAATGGTCCCTCAAGCAGAGAAAATAACATGTTCTGAATTTGACCAATTTTGTTTTGAAAAGATTGAACACTTGAAAGAAATAGAATCATTAAAATCTAATCTTTCCAATGAATTAAAAGCAAAAGAGTCGGTTGTCAATGATTTTCAGAAACTTAAAATGGATTTCAAAACTCTCGAGTCTAAAAAGGTTGAATCAAAAATTAATGCTACCAAACTTCTTAAATTCAAGGAACAACAGCTTTTAAAACAATACGCTTCCACTGAAAAAGTTCATCTTTTAACTAAATCATTTAAAGAACTCGAACTTAAGCGTCTTCAAAACTTACCACCTAATCCCGGTTATGCAAAACAAGCTCAGGAATATATTCCCGGTCTTATGATATGACCATAATTGGCAAATCGAAAGAAGCACCTTATGTTCGTAGTTCTGAGGAGACACAGTCACTTACGGAAGAAACTCATTCTAAAATGTTTTCAAAATTCCATACGATTGATTATGATAAGCATAATAAAGATCAATTTTCTAAAAAGACCCGCATTCGCTTACAAAAGGAATTAGCTGAATTGACAGTTCTTGTGCCCCAAAGTTTGTCAAATGAACACTCTCCTAGTACGTCTCCTACACTTGTCAAAACGAATTTAACGAAGTTAATTCCACCGGTAAGTAAGGCGTCCGTTAACTTAAATGTGGTAGACCAACACTTAGCCGATTTTGACAAGGTCATTTTGGAACGTACGACGGCTTCGGCCATAATGGAAGGTGAATGGAATTTTGAGCACACTAGAGCTGCGTTTCGAGACGAAATTGTTCCGTTTGTAAAGAATGTTAAAGCTTGTCTTAGTAATCTTGATCAAGATTTGCTTTTGGAAATAGAAGAAGTTAGACATATTTTCAATGAAATGGATAATGCTTATGAAAACAGTTTACTTGAAATAGAATGGGTTTCACGCCAAAATGATCAGCTTCTGAAGCAAGTGATGTCTCATGATATAGTTTCAGTCTGTGTGAATAAAAGTGTTGATAATGATTCTATTGTGCATAATATTGAATCTGTGGATAATGTGGTAGATAGTACTTGTCACGAATCTGATGCTGAATTTTTAAAGCTTCAAGATTCATATTCTTCGCTTTCAAAACATTTTGATGAGATTCAAACACATTGTATTTCGCTTGAATGCAAGCAACAATTTATTCAAGAAATCTTTGAAACGTCATTCGAAGGTGTTAATATCGATGATGCAAACTTTGAAAAGAATTTTCGATTGAATTTACAATCAAAACAGCGTCAGCCAAGTGACAAAGTTACTAAATCTTTGCCGATAGAAATAGAGAAATCTAAGGAGCTTAACAGTGTGAACGTACTTGAGGTCGCTGAGAATTTTAAACTTGATCTAGATAACCGAGTATCCAAGATTTTGTCCAAAGTTGATAACTTAAAACAGAAAGATACACGACTCTTCGATTCAGTAAAGCCCGCATGTGCTAATACCACTGCACAGAATCAATCCTTGATTGAACAATTGAATCGAAAGTCGGTGGAAATATCTGATTTGAGGGAACAAATTTGTGATAAAAATCTGGTCTTGGCTGAGTTAAAGGAAACACTTCGTACTTTAAAAGGTAAGAATATTGTGGATAATGCAGCCACTGTCTCAGCATCGTCCTCTAGTGCAATCAAAAGGAATCTTATAGCCGTCACACCATTTAATAAGGGCCCTAGGACTAAACCATCTTAAACTTTGGTCACTAAAGATAAGGCGGAATCAAAACCAGCTTCTAATATTCCTGTGTTGCCTTCTACAGGAGTAATCACCACTACTAAGGCTCAAAGATCTAAGCTTAAAAGAAAAAAAGAAGAATGATAGGATCTTGCCACCATCTAGTAGTCAAGAGAAGAAGAAAGTAGAAGCGCACCCTAGGAATGTTATTTCTGTTTTGAATAAAAAGAATCATTTAGCTAAACCTAAAGGCTCTGCGGTTGTGCAACGTTCTAAGCCTAGTGTGAATTCTAATTTGAAATGTTGGAATTGCAATGAATGTCTGTTTTCTAGTCGTCATGATTCTTGCCTTATTGACCATATGAATGAGATGTATGCCTGGAAAAATGGATTAGAATGGAAACCGACTGGGAAAGTGTTAACCCAAGTTGGTTGGACGTGGCGCCCCACTGGTAGAACTTTCACTATAGTGGGAAATGTGTGCCCTTTAACTAGGATCACTCCCACTAAAACGAAGAAAGCGTGCCCTTTAACTAGGAGTACCAAGGCTACCAAAACACAAGCGTGTCCTTTAACTAGGAACACCGACACTACTGTAGGAACCAAGTGCCCTTTAAATAGGTCTACTCCCACTGTAGTGCCCGCGAATAATCCAAAACCTAAGAAAGTTGGAGCAGTAAAACCTGTTAGTGCTAAAACTCACATTAGAAAACGCAGGAAATCTAAAGGTCTCACAAATGTTAGCAATTCTGATAATCTTACATCTGTATCTGCTAACACTCCGGAACCAATAGTTTCCAATGCGTTATCTACTGTTGTTATTGAAAACAGGTGGTCCAAATTGTTCTCTGGTATTTGGACTCTGGTTGCTCCAAGCATATGACCGGAGATCGCTCTCAGCTCAGAAATTTCGTCAGCAAGTTTCTTGGTACGGTTCGATTTGGGAATGATCATATTGCAAATATAATAGGTTACGGTGAATATCATATTAGTATTATGTGGAAGGTCTCGGTCACAACTTATTTTCTGTGGGACAATTTTGTGATGCAAACCTAGAAGTTGCTTTTCGAGAGCATACCTGCTTCATTCGTAATTTGGAAGGGGTTGATTTATTGAAAGGTACTCGAGGGAATAATTTGTATACTTTGTCTCTACAAGATATGATGGCCGCTTCTCCCGTATGTCTTCTCTCCAAAGCATCAAAGACTAAGTCATGGTTATGGCATCGACGGTTATCTCATCTTAACTTTGATGCTATTAATCACTTGGCGAAAAACGAACTTGTTCGTGGTCTTCCTAAACTTTCATTTCACGAGGATCATTTGTGTTCCGCATGTACAATGGGGAAAAGCACTAAGAAATCATACAAACCCAAGACGGAAGACACCAACCAAGAGAAACTTTATTTGTTCCATATGGATCTTTGTGGGCCAATGCGCGTTGAAAGTCTTAGTGGCAAAAAGTACATCCTCGTCATTGTCGATGATTACTCTCGGTTTACATGGGTGAAATTT
Organism: Glebionis coronaria; assembly: GCA_025667525.1. Classification (NCBI taxonomy): domain Eukaryota; kingdom Viridiplantae; phylum Streptophyta; class Magnoliopsida; order Asterales; family Asteraceae; genus Glebionis; species Glebionis coronaria. Next base: position 194,160,636 of record CM046881.1, on the reverse strand, counting down.
CTTACAACAAAAAATGAGGCACCTAAATTCATCATCGGATTTCTCAAGATGATTCAAGTGCGTCTCAACACTACTGTCTGACGCATTCGTACCGATAATGGAACCGAATTTGTGAATCAAATTTTGCGTGATTATTATGAAGAAGTTGGCATATCTCATGAAACATCCGTTGCACGCACTCCACAACAAAACGGTGTCGTTGAAAGGCGAAATCGCACACTTATGGAAGCTGCTCGAACGATGTTAATTTACGCAAAGGCTCCATAGTTTTTATGGGCAGAAGCAGTATCTACAGCAGTGTACACCCAAAACCGGTCACTAATTCGTAAACGCCATGGTAAAACACCTTATGAGCTTCTCCATGGAAAAGTACCAGATTTATCATATCTTCATGTATTTGGTTCTCTTTGCTATCCAAATAATGATGGTGACGATTTGGGAAAACTTCAACCAAAGGCTGATATTGGTATTTTCATTGGTTACGCACCCGCAAAGAAGGCATACCGAATCTACAACCGTAACTCTCTCAAGATCCTCGAAACTATGAATGTTGATTTTGATGAGCTGACATCAATGGCTTCTGAGCAAAGCAGCTCTGAACCCGCACTTCAAGAAATGGGACCCAGTAACATTAGTTCTGGTCTTGTCCCAAACAACCCTACTTCATCATCATTTACACCACCTTCTAGGAATGAATGGGATACGTTGTTTCAACCGTTCTTTGATGAATTCTTTACTCCTCCAAGCATTGTTGCTCCAGAACCTGAGGTAATAGCTCTGGTAACCGAAGTTGTCGCTCCAGCAACCGAAGCACAATCAGATACATCTGCACCTACAATTGGTCAAGATATACCTTCAACAAGTAATTCTCAACCAACACATGTTTTAACTACCCATGTCATGCCTATTGATGATGAAGAGGATGATGATGATCACGATTTGGAATTCGCTCAAATGCGTGAACTTCCATTCTTTGGTGTACCAATTCCCTCCCCTAATCAAGCCGGGTCGTCCACCTCAGAGGAAGCTCCTACTACAGTTTACTCCAATCCACGGATTCGTGAACATGACAGCAAGTGGATAAAGGATCATCCAATAGATTCTATTATTGGTGACCATAATCGTCCAGTATCCACACGAAGTCAGCTACAAGAAAATGCAATGTTTTGTCATTTTGATGCTTTTCTCACTGAAGTTGAACCTAAGACATGGCAAGAAGCTTTTACTCAATCCTGTTGGATAGAAGCTATGCAAGAAGAACTTAATGAATTTATACGTCTTGAAGTATGGGAACTTTTCCCATGCCCGGATCAGGTGCAGTTACTCACTTTGAAATGGGTTTACAAGGTGAAACTCGATGAGTTAGGCGGAATATTGAAGAACAAAGCTCGACTAGTAGCTCGTGGATACAAGTAATTATTAGGCATCGACTTTATGGAATCCTTTGCACATGTTGCCCGTTTGGAAGCTATTAGACTATTCCTTGCTTATGCAGCCCGTATGAATATGATCGTCTATCAGATGGATGTGAAGACGGCATTTCTTAATGGTGAAATCAAGGAAGAGTTCTATGTTCAACAGCCGGATGGTTTTGTGAATCCTAAATGTCCTAATCATGTGTACAAGCTTAAGAAGGCTCTCTATGGGTTGAAGCAAGCTCCACGCGCATGGTATGATCTATTATCACAATTCCTCATTACGTAACGCTTCGCTAAAGGCAAGGTGGATCTCACGCTGTTCATTCAGAAACGAGGTAAAGATATGATTATGGTACAAATATATGTTGATGATATTATTTTTGAAGCCTCGACCCAAACCTTATCCGACGAATTTGGGAAACTCATGTCTTCCAAGTTTAAGATGTCAATGATGGTCAAGGTATCATTCTTCTTAGGTCTTCAGATATCTCAGAGTCCTAGAGGCATCTTTATCAATCAATCCAAGTATGCCCTTGAATCGCTTAAGAAATATAAGATGGAATCTTGTGACCCCGTGGATACTCCAATGGTGGAACGAACTAAGCTTGATGCAGATCCACGTGGAGTTGCCGTTGATTCGACACATTATCGTGGAATGATCGATACTCTTCTGTATATCACAGCTAGTCGACCTGATCTTCAGTTTGCTATATGTATGTGTGCTCGGTATCAAACTCGACCTACTGAGTTACACTTGGCCACTGTGAAACGGATCTTTTGATATCTTAAAGGAACCATTAATCAGGGACTTTGGTATTCGAAGGACTCTTCGATTGCACTTATGGCATATGCAGATGCGGATCACGCGGGTTGTCAAGATACAAGGCGTAGCACGAGTGGAACTTTGCAACTACTAGGAGATCGACTAATCAGTTGAGCATCGAAAAGGCAGAAAAGTGCTGCAATTTCAAGTACGGAAGCAGAATACATAGCTATGTCTGGTTGCTGTGCTCAAATTCTTTGGATGAGATCGCAATTAACCGACTATGATCTAGGTTTCAACAAAATTCCGATGTACTGTGACAACAAAAGTGCAATTGCCTTATGCTGCAACAACGTTCAATTCTCCCGGTCGAAGAATATCGACATTCGATACCACTTCATCAAGGAGCAAGTGGAAAATGGAGTAATAGAGCTTTACTTTGTCCGATCTGAGTACCAATTGGCGGATATTTTCACGAAGGCTTTAGATCGCGCTCGAATGGAACTTTTGGCCGACAAGCCAGGAATGAGAACTTTCTCGCCTGAGACTCTAAAGGAACTGGAAGATGAAGCAAAAGAATAGTGGTGGTAAACTATTCTCCGTATCCTTGGTGATCATTCGTATATATTGTTTATACTTTTATCCACAAAAGCAAAATACAAAAATATAAAACCATATCAAAACCATAAAAATTGAAAAATTCATAAAAATCCAAAAATATTTTTACTTTATTTTTCAAAGGCATGTCTTTTGGTACGATAATATTTACGGCCTTAGAAATGTTAATTAATATTGACACGGCGCCATAAATAGAGTTCGTACAAAAGTTGTAAATATTTCATAAAACATGCCCTTATGGCTTGTAGTTATTTCTGACTGCAACCCGGTTTTCACATTAAAGTCAAGTATTTCTTATGAAAGCTTTGGCTCTCAACGGGAATTAATTTTCTCGGGAAAGGTTTACTTTAAAACCTTGTAAGGGATCAAGTTTACTTAATAACTTGGTCTAACACAAATCTATGTACGTTTCAGTGCATTTATTTGTTAAAACAAGAGAAGTCTTGTTTTTATGAAGCTATCATCTCTACAACCATAGCATCTACAATTGGTATCTACATACTCAAAGATGCGACTACTCAACCGACGACTACAGCTCTTTCAGTAGAACACGGGTCAACAATTGAGGGGGAGCAATTGTCAAGCATTCAGAATCTTCGATGCCGAAAGTGCCAAGCTCACTAATTGGTGTCAAGACAACCATACCAATCGTACACATGGTGTCAAGAGATGACTTCAGACATGACGAGGCGACCAACATATGTTGACAAGAACCATTTGATCTTATCATATGATGTTCTCATCAATCAGGTCCAACCTTGTCAATTTTTTCTCATATGGTGAATATGTGATCATGTTACAAATCGGTATCATATCTCATACATTTGGTATCATGAACATAAAACGGACTCGCATTTTTCTTCCCAAAACTGTTGTTAAAACTTCATTAAATCAGTTGATATTAAAAACATCGATTGGGTTAATATTTTTAATATGGGGGAGAAAATGTGATTTAATATGGGAAATTATCACAAAAGGTTTGACTTAATGTGCTGGCTCATCCCGACATATGCGAAATGTTTTCGAATATCGTGGCATATGTTAAGGGGGAGGAAAACGGATTTGCATATCTAAAATGGATTTTCATGGTGACATATACTTACCCAAAACCCATTTATTTCACGACGATGAAGATTGTGGTGACATAAGGATGGTAGGATAGGTTAAGTCCAATGATTCTTCTTAAACCGGAGGAATCTTCCCTAGGACATTCCATAGCTAGAAATAGTAGTCCTTAGGAAAGATGGAGAAAGATTGTGAACGTAGCTGAATGCCGACCAAGTACTTAAGTTAGCACTGGAACAATCACAACAAGGTGCTAGTTATGACGTATTGGTAAGCATTGAAGGGGTTGAAGAATGAAAAAGAATTGTAAAGATAAAGGGTGTAAAGAAAGAAGCCCTCCTTACAACTTTAGGCAGAAACTGGGTCAATACATATACTATTGAGATCATTTTTAATGATTCTTGATATTGAAGATAGACATCATGGACCCAGTGATGCAATGCACAACCCATCCCAGCTAACTTAGATATCTCTTAAAATATATTTGTTTTAATCACACGGAGACAACACGTTATCTATCGAATTATTCACTCCGAATAAAATGGTATTGAAATGGTGGCACTCCTCTCTAGCCTCCGATCACTAAAATCCAAAGTGCACAATCGAGTATAGAGCCATTTGAGATCATCAAATATCTCATTAGGACACACTTTCATATTTCGTTGCTTCTTCACACACTGTGAAAAGTAAGAAAGATCTTAAGAGTCCTACGCAAAATCTTCATGATCTTGCCTGAACATCCGAGTAATACGAAAGTATTTACAATGAAGATGGAAATCCTTCTTGAGCGAACATTCAAAAGCTCATGGTAGGTGACTTGTGCAATTCTTTATGAATCAAGCTTGTGATAACTGGAAAGCAACAATGGTTTAATTCTTAACTGAACTTAAACACGTTCCAGGCCTCTACGCAATATCTATGTGATCTTGCCAGAATACTCAGAGTGATACCTTAGTATTCACAGTGATGAGTGGAAATCCTTCTAGTGTTAACCTTAAACAGCACTTGGTAGGTAACTTGCAAGATTCAATATGAATCAAGCTCGTGATAACTGGAAAGCAACGATAGTGCGATTTTTTAATGAATCAAACTTGTTCCAGGAATCAGAATTGACGGCTTCAATCATGCGGATAATTTTATCTAAATGATTCACTCTTTACGTTCGCAGTTAAGCTTTGGACGGTCGAGTAAAGAGAACGGGTTTACCCGCGAAATCTTGTCAAGGAGATTTTTAATTAAATCTACCTGCCACAAGTACGATATTTTATATCGTCCAACGATCTTTACCGACCGGAGGTAAAATGCTACCGAATTAGAATGAAATGTTCAAAGCCATTTCGTTCATGTCTACTTATGTTGCGGCATTTGAAGACGGTGGTGTTGCGGAATCCGAGAAGAAGTCGTCCCCGCATGCTTATACTTTATGCACTTAATACCTCATCTAATTCAAGAAAGCCTAAAAGTTAAGTCTTCCGTTGTATCGAACTCTGAAGCTTTCAAGAATTACAAAGATATAAGTATGTGGGACATGATGTCACGAGGAGGCGAAGATCACAAGTGATGGATGCACGAGATCAAGGCAAGAGATTAATTCTCAAGATTGATATCAAAGATCACATCAGCATGTTCACCAGAAAAGAAAAAGAAAAAGAAAGACGAAGACTACGAGCTCAAGACAAGCATAGTATGCTAGTTTTATCTCATTATTGTAACTTGGGTAATGCCCTTGTTTGGAGTGACCTCCCTTAGGGGGGGATTGTTGGAAATATGTTTTATGTATTAAGAAGGATCGGTCACTCCAACAATAGTCTATGTAATAGCTCGTAGTTTAGTTATTTATCTTTATTTAACAAACAAGATTAAGCCTAGCCTACAACATGTGTAGGCCGGCCCAAATGTAAGCCCAAGCCCATGAAAAGGGCTTGGGTATAAAAACCCTCTCCTTAGATGGAGAGGGTGAGTGGTTCTTCATAATTGACACATAGTTCTCATTAGTTTCTCTCTCTAGAATTGTGTGAAATCCACCATCTTTCGCGGTAGTCCGTACATCCGAATTTATTTATTTTTTATCCGCGGTTATGGTATGTCGAGTCGAACTCGTTCGTACACTCGGGCATATATTATTTTTCACCGCGGTCATGAGCCGCGTCCTTTTGCGTTAGTCCGCACGACTAAAATATTGTTTATAGTAATAACATATTACATAATCTTTTAAATTTTTTACAAAGATATTTTCAAATATTCTATTTTTAAATTTGTAAAAAGATATTACCCATATCTTTTAAAGTTAAAAAAAAAATATTATCAATATTTTTCATATTAATAAAAGATATTACGTATATCTTTTAAATTGGCAAGAAGATATTACATATATCTTTTGATTAAGTATATTTTTTGTATATGTCGCGACCCGACGTAATAATATCATTATTCGCGGTCATGGCTTGTCCATCCGCACTCATCTGCACATTCCGCAATTATTTTTATTTTTTATTCACGGCCATGGTATGTTCAGTCGTGCTTATCTATATATTTGGTCATATTTTATTTTTCACCACGGTCATGAGCCGCCTCTTCCGTCATTAATCCGCATGTTCGGGTATATTGTTTATATTAATAAAGGATATTACACATATCATTTTAGTTATTACAAGATCATATTTATCTTTTTTCTATTTGAATATGTTATATTCCGATATCATTTATTTATAAAAGATATCATATATCTTTTAAATCGGTAAGAGATATTACATACATCTTTTAATATATTTGCCTATCCGCGGTTATGGTCCATCCTTCCGCGTTTGTTCACACGTTCGAATATCTTTAGCCCACGGGTGTACATGTACACATCGTTCCCAGGCGGAATAAGAGGATTGAGTGAACCTAATAATTCAACTTGTCGTGTAAGAGGGTTGCAAACCCAACGACCACGGATCATGTATCCTTGTTAGACACCTTGCTATCAACACGTTGTAGTAAGTTACGCAAACCACATGACTCATGATGGACTTGCAAAAGACACACTGTGCACGTCTAACAACATTTTGTCAAAAATTTGACCCTCCTTATGGTAAATACGGTACGCCACGCGTAGTGGAATAGCTCATCCCGTAAGTTAGTTAAGATACGTCTTATACTATGTGACAATTCACGGTTATGGCAAGACCCATCCGCGTTGGTTCACACGTTCGAACCCAATTTCTATCTTTTGTACGCAGTTATGGTACGTCCATTCGCGTTGGTCTACGCGACCGTAATTTTTTGAATACTTGATTAATTTTAATACTACTAATCGAGTGTAGCACCATTAAACTTGGGGGGCTACCAGGATATACTAATACCACTATTTATGTGCACGTCACACAAATATCTTTGGATATCTTCCTTTGCCGTAGAAGTCCGCCTTCTGCCGGTTTATTCCTTTGCCATGGAAGTATTTCTTCCATTGGCTTATGAAGAATATTGATAATCTTATGACTTAATGAAGTGGGTTAAAGATTTCTAGAGAGAGAAACTAGTGAGAGAAAGTATGTGTTTTATTCAAAAATGATAAAATGGAAACATCAACAACCAACCCCTTTCCATGGTGGAAAGGGGTATTTATATCCAAGCCACTAACGGGCTTGGGCCGACCCATGACAAGCCCATGGGTCGGTTTCTTACTTAACTTAATAAGCACACATTAACTACGAGCTATACAACATTAATAATATTGTGGAGTGACCGATACTTCTAATATACGTTAAAAACGTATTTCTAACAATCTCCCCCTAAGGGAGGTCACTCCACGTTACACAGTTCTAAACCTAGCATACTATACTAAGTCTTCGTTCTTCAGCTCGTAGTCTTTTCTTCTTTCTTTTTGTTGTGAATATGTTCATTTGATCTTTTAGGCTTTGGCTTGAGAGCATTGTTCTTTTGACCAATCACGTGCGATCTTTGCCTTCTTGTGAATCTTTCCTCCTCGTGACTCCATGTTCCACACACTTATGTCTTTTGTTGAATTCTCGAAAGCTTCAGAGTTTGGTACAGCGGAAGACTTCATTTTGCACTTTCTTGAATTTTACTGAACTTTGATGCAGAAAACCATAAGCATGTGGGAACGACTTCAGCTGGTACACCGCAACGCCACCGTCTTCGCAGCAACATGATAAGACACGAATGAAATGGCTTAGAACATTTCATTCTAAATCGGTAGCGTTTTACCTCCGGTCGGTGAAGACCGTTGGACGATATTAGATATCGTACCTGTGACGGATAGTTTCAATTAAGTAACTTCCTGACAGGATTTCGCGGGTAAACCCGTTCTCTTTATTCGACGATCACTAAGCTTGACTGCGAACATAAAGAGTGAATCACTTGGATAAATTATCCTTGTGATTGATGCCGTCAAATCATGAAACCTGGAACAAGTGAATTTCAATTAAGATTTTCACCATCGTTGCTTTCCAGTCATCACGAGCTTAATTCATAAAGAATCTTGCACGTCACCTACCAAGTGATGTTTGATGTTAACACTAGAAGGATTTCCACTCGTCACTGTGAACACTAAAGAGTGTCACTCTGAGTGTTCTGGCAAGATCATATGATAATGCGTAGAGGCCTGGAACGAGTTTAAGTTCAATTAAGAATTAAACTACTGTTTCTTTCCAGTTTTTCACAAGATTGGTTCTTAAAGAACCGCACGTGTAACCTACCATGAGCTTGTTTGATGTTGGCTCAAGCAGGATTTCCATCTTCATTGTAATACTTGCGTATTACTCGGATGTTCTGGCAATATTACAAGAATACTGCGTAGGACTCATAAAAAATCTCTTACTTTTCACGGTGTGTGAGAAAGCAAGGAATAAATGAAGAGTGTCCTAATGAGACTTTTGATGATCTCGTGGCTCTAAACTCGATAGTGCGTTTTGATTTAGTGATCGATGGCTGGAGAGGAGTGCCACCTTTTCAATATCAGTCTATTCGGAGTGAATAAACCAATAGATAACGTGTTGATCTCCGTGTGATTAAAACAAATACCTTTTGAGAGATATTTGAGTTAGCTGGGAAGGGTTGTGCATTGCATCACTGGGTCCATGATGTCTTTCTTCAATATCAAGAATCATTAATCAATGATCTCAATAGCATATGTATTGACCCGGTTTCTACCTAAAGTTGTAAGGAGGGCTTCTTTCTTTACACCCTTTATCTTTACAATTCTTTTTCATTCTTCAGCCCCTTCAATGCTTACCAATACGTCATAACTAGCACCTTGTTGTGATTGTTCCAGTGCTAGCTTAAGTACTTGGTCGGCATTTCAGCTACGTTCACAATCTTTCTCCATCTTTCCTAGGACTTCTAATTCTATCTAGGGAATTGTCCTTGGGAAGATTCCATCGGTTCTGATGAATCATTGGACTAAAACCTATTCCTACCACCCTTTTGTCACCACATCCGTCGTGAATTAAGCGTGTTTTGGGAAAGTATAGTCACCATGAAAAATCCTTGAAAATCACTTAAGGTACTTGTGATATTGAAATCAAGAGTTTTGTACCTTAAGTGTTTTGTTCATCAAAAACGCTCCCCCTTAACACGTGCTTTACACATATTAAGTTGGATTATCGTTAAGTCTTTTTCATCTTTTAGCCAAGTATCATTTAAGTCTCCTTAATCCCATTTTCTCCCCTTATCCAAAATGTTAACCATTAATATTTGGGATATTGAATGGATTAACCGGTCTTTGGGTAAAAATGAAATCGATGTTTGGCCATAGAACATGTTAATGCTCCCCCTTAAATTAATAAGGGATAGTTGTAGTGCTTTAGTATGATATATTTTGAAAGATTTAGAATCTCGTGAGAAATTCTTGAAAAATTATCATACCTTAACACTATATCAAGCCGTAAAAGCACAATATTCACAAATTTACATATTCACAATTAAAAACCAATATAGAGTAGACCTGAGATGTACGATCCATTAGATGGATCGTTGCAGTAACTTGTGGTGCACTCCATATGGTCTACCACCAACGAACTTTTCTAAGCTCCTCGTCAATCTACGTTCCCAGAGCTTTTGATCAATCTTCTTGATCACATATTTCGCCATTTGCCGATAACCCGGATGCCAGTCCTCAGTCATCTCTGGTAAAGACCCACCAGAATTAAGATGCTCCAATTTTCCTCTGACGTATATGAGAGTCCCGTCACTGTACTTATAAAGCTCACCTACCCTCATAAACTTCATTATTCCACGACTGTTCAAGTAGAAAATCCCGTAACTCGGAACAGTAATGCCGGTATAAGGACATCTTGTGACATGTTGAGGTAGAACTTGGTTCATTGGACGGGTCAGGTTAAGCTTCCTTTGGTAGCTTTCAACTCCTAATTGAAGATCTTCAACTCGTTTCTTGATAACAACGCTTCGTGTGAACATACGAAGTGTTGTATTCAAGGCGATGATTTCTTCACGAGTAAGATGGGTCAGTTGATCACGGGTCATCATAAGCAACATGTCTTCGATATCTTCAAGGCGAATGATAGAAAAATCTCCCTGTTGTATTGTGTATTCTCTGTCATCCTCCCTTTTTAGACGAATCTCCGTCACATGATGATAGCCATTTTTGGCTTCAGTTTTCAGCCCCAAAATACTTGAGATGCGAATATCGGATTTGACACGACTTCCTGAATTGGCTAAGCAGCAACCTCTGTACGCCCTTCGGACTCGCTCGTCCCAATGTGATGCACCTATAACAGCATACATATCATAATTACGATTTACCTTTGGGACCCAGAGTCGGTTTACCTTTTCCTCGATCCAGGGTATTGTCCCCCAATTAGCTGCTTTCAACAAGGTCAGGGAGGTTGCGTACTTGGATGACCCCTTAAGAAGATACTCAAGATCATAGGTGACTAAGAAGTCAAGAGCAATTTGATTATCTTGAGAGGGATCAAGTGGAGGTGGAGCTCTTTCTGACTCATGAAGACCTGGCCTTTGAACGGTATTAAGAGCTTTCAGGACCTCATCAGCATAATACTCGTATTCCATGCGGCTTAACCAGGTTTTGGCGTGAATTCTCTTATCCTTTAGCGCTCTCTTCACCAAAGACGGAGTGACCGAAGATTTATACTCATGAGCCAGAAATGCACACAAGTCTATCGGACTACGGATACGGAGATGTAGAACATCTCTGTCAGCGTTTGTGATTGGATAATATTTAGCAGCTGCCGTGATCCAAGCTTGTGGCGGTGCAGTTTCATCAATCTCCAATGTGTCTGCCCAGTCCCGTGTGCTTGACTCGGGAACAGTAGAATGTGGTTCTTGTTGCAGAGGAGTAGAGACATGAACATCTGCTGGTTCTGATTCAGGCATCTCGGCGGTGTCATGAACAGGCGAGTGTTGTGCAAATTCAGGTTCAGTTACTGATTCTGCAATCACAGGAGCAACAAAAGAACTAACAGGATTAGTGGTAACAGGTATAGAAACAGAGACAGATGTACCGGGAATCGATGACGCCGTAGTAGCATTCACATCATTGCGCCACTTGGTTCGTCTTGATTCCGTAGAGGTGGATTTTTCCTTTTGCGCAGCATCTTTCTGAGACTTGGTACCAGACTTAGATGGTTTCTTTGTGCTGGCAACCTTTTCCCCCGTTTCAGGCTGATCATGTTTACCACCATCATCCTCATCGTCGTCCCTGTTGCTTCCCTTATCACTCTCCTCATTTCGATCACCACCATCACCATCATCATCATCATCACCATCCTCATCATCATCATCATTATCGTCACCATCATCATCATCGTCACCATCATCATCATCGTCACCATCATCATCATCTTCTTCTTCTTCTTCACCATTACCCTCCTCTTGTTCACTATCTTCCTTTTCCTCCTCAGGCAGAATTGGTATCAAGAGCCATGGGGTGATTTAAGGTAAGGATTAGTGTTGTTTTTTAGTTCTTAAGTGTATTAGTGATTTTTTTAGGAAAATCAACCTTGAATCTTGTAATTTTTGGTGTTTTTGTTGTTGGGATTAGTAGATAAGTGTTGGACTTAGCTTATTTTGGTAGAAATCACAAAACTTTTTGTGGTTTTTGATCAAAAATCGGGTTTAAAATCGTTCAAAGGTTGGTTTATTTGGTCTCGAAGTGTTTTTTCTAGGTTTATTCCGAATTGCCAAACATTCTGAATAGCCAAACATTCAGAATAGCCAAACATTCAGAATAGCCAAATATTCAGAATAGCCAAACATTTCGAATAGACCCAAACATTCCGAATAGATCCAAACATTCCGAATAGATCCGAACATTCCGAATAGATCCAAACATTCCGAATAGGATATCATTCCGAATAGGATATCATTCCGAATAGGCTATCATTCCGGATAGGAAATTTTCCGAATAGGATAGGATATTCCGGATAGGAGATATTCCGGGTAGGATATTCCGGATAGGAGATTCCGAATAGGAGATTCCGAATAGGGGATTATTTCGAATAGGGGATTATTCCGAATAGGGGATTATTCTGAATAGGGGATTATTCCGCATAAGGGATTATTTCGAATAGGGTTATTCCGGATAAGCAAGATCAGGGGTATTTTACGAGTTTTTCGACGATTTTTAAGTGGATTTAATCTTGACGATTTTTAGTGGATTTAATCTTGGCTTTTTACACACTCTTTACTTCAACAACACAACACAATTCATAACCTTACTTCACTGCTCGATCAACCGATAACCTTTGTTTCTTTAAAGTGATCAAAATGAATCCGAATTCATTAATGCCTCAAATGACATCACTTACGGATATTTCCGTCATTACGGGAACGGATAATCGCCCTCCAATGCTCATTAAAGAAGTTTTTGAAGCATGGCAAGCCCGTATGATGTCATACATTAAGGGAAAACTGACATATGGGAGGCTTATGGTCAAGTCAATTCTAAATGGTCCACTTGATTATGGTACCATTGTGGTTAACAATGTGACTTGACCACGGGAGTTTGAAGAACTTACACCAGCCCAACAACTTGTTGCCGATACAGACGAAAAGGCTCTTCAAACCATTCTCCAAGCTCTTCCACATGACATCTATCGAATGGTAAGTCAATATACGGTTGCAAAGGATTTATGGGAACGTCTGAAGGTGTTGCTACAAGGTACGTCTCTCACTAAACAGGAACGGGAATGTCAGTTGTATGATCTGTTTGATAGATTCACGTACAGTCCAGGAGAAACGCTTCACGACTACTACTTCAGATTCACTACTCTCATGAATGATTTGAATGTATACAATCTCGTGATTGCTCCATTCCAGGTTAACACCAAGTTTTTGAATACTTTACCTCAAGCTGAATGGGGTGAGTATATTACCGATGTTAAGTTAACCAGGGATTTGCATAAGTGCAATTTGGATCAACTCTATGCTTTTCTTCAGCAGCATGAGAAACACGTGATCATGCACCGTTCGCCTCGAGGTATGTACCCTGATTCTTTAGCTTTGATGGCAAATCAACCAAGCTTGTCATACAACAACACTCCTTATATCATGGGACACCAAGCCTATCATCCATCACCGTACATGACTCCAAGCTTCCCCCAATATTCGATTCTGCCGCAACCACCCACCTCACATCAGCAACAATATCGGTTTAATGCACCTTCATCTCAGAGAGAACCACAAGCATCACAATATGCCTCACAACCTCACCCATATTCACCAGCAAGCATTGCACCTTATGCTCAGTCATCATATTCTTCTTATCAAGAAAATGGAGCATATCCATCAAGCTACTCTGACCACATGAGTATTCCTTCTAGTGCTTATGCAGCTCAACAAGACCAAGCAATGTATTGTGATAATGATGAAGTCCCCATTCCTGAATTCAAACAAGGAACTGACCCAGGTGAAGTGTTAGCCACTATGTCTGCTTATCTCACAAGGACATTGAGCAAACGAGGATTTAGAGGACCAGCTCCTACTAACAATCAGCTGAGGAATTCATCCAATTCTCGACAACAAGCTACTATTGAGAATGGCAGGGTAATGGTTCAACCTATTCAACCTTATCAGGGGAGACCCACTACATCAACCACCAATGCACGCACGGTCAATCCTGCTCCAATGGTCGACACTCCTCCACGGGCTAATTCCACAGGCAAGTTGAGAATGATTACATGCTATAACTGTAAGGAAGAAGGTCACATGTCCAGGGATTGCACAAAACCCAAGAGGAGAAGGGATGGTCAATGGTTTGCAGAGAAGATTTATTTGGTAAACGCTCAGGCACAAGGACAGGAACTTGATGAAGAGGAGCTTGCATTTCTTGCTGCTCCAGGGATTGCTGAACAAGAAGTTGTCACCACACAGAATGCAGCATACCAAGCAGATGATCTGGATGCTTACGATTCAGACTGTGATGAACTTCAATCTGCTCAGGCAGCTCTTATGGCAACTATCTCTAGCTTTGGGCCAGAAAAAATATCTGAGGTACTTACTAACACCACTGATAATACCACTGATACTAGTATTCAACCACATCAAGATGGGCAAGAGGGTGCTGATCCGAATGAGTCTTCGGTGGTGAGTCTTTCAAATGAGGAGACAATCAATGATAGTAATATCAATGTGAGTCCCCAGACTTTGAGTGAATCACAACCGGGAGCCATTTCGCATACGCATACTCCTGCTCAACAAGATTTGGTCATGGTTCCTGCTACATTACTTAGCCAAATGAATACTGCACTCTTAGAAACCCTAGCTAAGAATAAGAATTTGTCTGCTGAGCTTGCTTTGTGCAACGAAAAAGTTCAAACTTTGGAATTAGTTCCTTCGTCCACTGTTCTAACAAATCCTGAATATGATCATTTTCGAAACAAACAAATGAGTCATTTGCAAGAAATTGAAACCTTAAGAGCAGATCTTTCTAACGAACTTAAAGAAAAAGAGTTAGTGGTCACTAATTTTCACAAACTTCAAACGGATTTTGAATTACTCGAGTCTAAAAAGAATGAAATGGAAATTAATGCGGCTAATAAGATTAGAAGTTTAGATTATTTGCTTTTAAGACAATACGCTGCCTCTCAACTAGTGCACTTATTTGACGCATCGTTTAGAGAGTTTAACTTATCGCGTCAAAAAGGCCTTCCCCCTAACCCACGGTATGCAAAACAAGCTTTTATCCATAGTCCAAGACTTTATAATGCAACCCAATTAGGATTGGTCTTAGACCCGATTGTTATTTTCGATGATCGTACAAATAAGGATCTAGTTGATGAGAATCGGTCATACAACTTTGCAAAATATCCCGAGTGTGATTATTTTAAAATGAATCAGGAGCTGTCAAAAACGGATTTTAGAATTCGCTTCCATATGGATAAAGATCTCATCACAGCACCAACTTACATGTTAAATGAAGAAAACCCTAGTACACTTCCTACACTTGTCAAAATGGAAGGACCTAAGGAAATTCCAAAGGATCTTCCACCTGTTAGCACTGTATGGTTAAACTTGCAAGAGATTAATCAATACTTTGCTAGTTTTGACAAGGTCATTCTGGAATGTACGACTTCAAATGGCCTAAATGCCGGAGAATGGGCTTTCGAACACATGAACGAGGTGTTTAAGAATGAGATCAATCCGTTTGTCGAAAGTCTCAAAGGAAGTTTTGCATCTCTTTCGGAAAATCTCGAGTTTGAAATTGCAGAAGTTCAAACAGTGTTTTATGAAATGGACACCGCTTACGAACTACAATTAATTGAAAAGGAAAAGATTTTATCCGAATATGACCGATTCTTGTCCCAAGTAATTTCTTGTGATGTGCTTACTACTGTAAATGTTAATTATTCGAATGAGCTTACATCCGCTATGATTAAATGTGATGCTGTGAATATATGTGATGATGTGTGTGATCTCTCTGTAAATGTTGTTGATACTGTAAATGAGGTAGATAATCATTCTTGTCACGAGTCTAACGCTGAATTTTTAAAGCTTCAAGATTCTTACAATTTACTTACAAAACGTTTTAATCAACTTGAACAACATTGTATATCTTTAGATTTAAAACAACAAACTCAAAATGAGGATCTTTTGATAACAAATGGTTGTGAAAACAGTGTTGAGACGAGTGACAAGATGATTGAGATAGTTAAGGCATTAGAGGAAGAGATTATGAGATTAAAGAGAGATGTGTCATCAAATGAAACACTAAAATTGGAACTAGAGGCTGCAGAGTCTAAAAACCAGGACTTAGAAATTAGACTTTCGTCTATTCTAGGGGAGATGGATCGGGCAAGACAGGGACTATCCGCTCTTTATGGTTCAATAGAAGAACGCTTGGCTTTTAATGCAACACAGCAACAATCTTATGTTGAACAACTGAACCAAAAGTGTGAGGAAATCTCTGACTTAAACATCCAGCTCATTGACAAAAACATGGTTTTGGCCGAGTTAAAGGAGACACTTCTTCTCACCCGACAAGAAGTTGTTAATAACTTAGCTACCAACTCTGCACCGTCCTCTAGTGCTCCAACAACCAATTCAGTAGTGCTTTATAAGAACCCGCTCCATAAGAAAAACCCGGTTACCTACGATGATTATATGAGGAATGCAATTAAGCATGTAGATCTTGTTAGGGATATTTTAGATGATTTGTATGCGTTAGATCCCTCAAGCAGTTACTATTATTCAGCTCATGAATATATTAAGCGTGTTCAATATTGCTTAGCATATTTGCAATACATAGGAAAATCGGGTTCTGCACTACTTAATAATCGACCCATTGCTGTAACTCCATTCAATAAGACTCCAGGAGGAAAACCGTCATTTGGCACCATCAACTAAGGCACCTTTAAAATCTGTTACTAATATTCCCACTTTGCCTTCTACAGGATTAAAAGAGTCTACTAAGGCTAAAGGATCGCCACTCAAGAAAGATAAGATCAAGCCCTCCACTAGTAGTACCATCAAGAAGAAAGTAGAAGCTCACCATAGGAATGTTATGTCAGATTTAAATAAAAAGAATCATGTTGCTAAGACTAAAAGCTCTGCGCCTGTGCAGAAGCTTAAACCATTTGTGAATTCTAATTTGAAATGTTGAAATTGTAATGAGTGCATGTTTTCCTAACGTCATGATTTGTGTCTTATTGATCATGTGAATGAAATGAATGCCATTAGGAATGATCTTGAATGGAAGCCCACTGGGAGAACTCGTACCCAAGTTGGATGGCAATGGCGTCCCACTGGTAGGACATGTACATTAGATGGAAAAATGTGCCCTTTAACTAGGAATGCATCCATTGAGGTTAGGTCTCAGCGTCCTTTAGTTAGGCACACTAGCACTAAAGTATGGAAACCGCGCCCTTTAATTAGGTCAGCCCCCACTATAGTGCTTATCAGTGAAGAAATACCTCAGGATTTAAGCCAACTTGAATCTACACCACCAACTAGGAAGAAGGCTAGGAAATCTAAGAAACCTAAAGTTAGCAAATCTAAGATCATTAAATCTGTACCTGCTAATAACAAGGAACACTCAGATTCCGAAACCTATACATTGTCTTCGTCTGGTGATATTTTCAGGTGGTCCAAATCATCCTCTGGTATTTGGACTCCGGTTGCTCAAAGCATATGACCGGAGATCGCTCGATGCTCCGAAATTTCGTCAGCAAGTTTCTTGGAACGGTTAAATTCGGTAATGATCATATTGCAAAGATAATGGGGTATGGTGAATATCAGATTGGAAACGTTACGATTTCAAGGGTATACTATGTAGAAGGTCTTGGTCATAATTTATTTTCAGTAGGACAGTTTTGTGATTCCAACCTAGAGGTTGCTTTTCGACAACATACTTGTTTCATCCGTAACTTGGAAGGAAAAGATTTGTTGAAGGGGTCTCGTGGTGCAAATCTTTATACTTTGTCCTTACAAGACATGATGGCTGCCTCTCCAGTATGTCTTCTCTCTAAAGCATCTAAGACCAAGTCATGGTTATGGCATCGCAGATTATCTCATCTCAACTTTGATGCCATTAATCATCTGGCTAAAAACGAATTAGTTCGTGGTCTTCCAAAGCTCAAATTTCACAAGGACCATTTATGTTCCGCGTGTTCAAGGGGGAAAAGTACCAAGAAATCATACAAGCCCAAAGCTGAAGACACCAATCAAGAAAAACTTCATCTTTTGCATATGGATCTTTGTGGGCCAATGCGAACCGAAAGTGTGAGCGGTAAGAAATTCATCCTTGTTATTGTGGATGATTTCTCCAGGTTTACATGGGTTAGATTTCTACGTACAAAGGATGAAGCACCAAAGGCTATCATCACTTTTCTGAAAATCATTCAGGTACGTTTAAATACTACTGTCCGCCGTATTCGTACAGATAATGAAACAGAGTTCGTCAACCAGACTCTTCGTGATTACTATGAAGAAGTTGGTATCTCACATGAAACATCCGCTGCACGTACTCCACAACAAAACGATGTCGTTGAAAGACGGAATCGTACGCTTATGGAAGCTGCTAGGACTATGCTGATTTATGCGAACGCTCCATTGTTCTTGTGGGCAGAAGCTGTATCTACTGCATGTTTCACCCAAAACCGCTCTATCATTCGGAAACGCCATGGAAAAACACCTTACGAGCTTCTACATGATCGTAAACCCGATGTTTCATTCTTTCATGTGTTTGGTGCTCTTTGTTATCCAAACATTAATAGTGAGAACTTGGGCAAACTTCAACCGAAAGCCGATATAGGTATTTTCATTGGTTACTCACCCTCCAAGAAAGCATACCGAATTTACAACCGTCGTCTTGGTAAGATAGTATAAACTATGGACGCAGATTTTGATGAGCTGACATCGATGGCTTCTGAGCAACACAGCTCTGATACCAATTGAAGAATATTGATAATCTTATGAATCAATGAAGTGGGTTGAAAATTTCTAGAGAGAGAAACTAGTGAGAGAAAGTATGTGTTTTATTCAAAAATGATAAAATGGAAACATCAACAACCAACCCCTTTCCATGGTGGAAAGGAGTATTTATATCCAAGCCACTAACGGGCTTGGGCCGACCCATGACAAGCCCATGGGTCGGTTTCTTACTTAACTTAATAAGCACACATTAACTATGAGCTATACAACATTAATAATATTATGGAGTGACCGATACTTCTAATATACGTTAAAAACGTATTTCTAACAGCTTATGCCTTTGCCACGGAAGTATCTCTTCTGTTGGCTTATTCATGTGTCGTGGAAGTATTCTTCCACGTGTTCGTTATCTTTCGCCGTGGAATATTCTTCCACGTGCTCATTATCATTCGTCGTGGAAGTACTCTTCCACGCACTCATTATCATCACCGTGTAAGTATCCCTTCCACGTGCTTATTGTCTTCGCCGTGGAAGTATCTCTTCCACGTGCTTATTGTCTTCGCCGTGGAAGTATCTCTTCCACGTGCTTATTGTCTTTCGCCGTGGAAGTATCTCTTCCACGTGCTTTTTGTCTTCGCCGTGGAAGTATCTCTTCCACGTGCTTATTGTCTTTCGCCGTGGAAGTATCTCTTCCTTGTGCTTATTGTCTTCGCCGTGGAAGTATCTCTTCCACGTGCTTATTATCTTCGCCGTGGAAGTATCTCTTCCACGTGCTTATTGTATTCGCCGTGGAAGTATCTCTTCCACGTGCTTATTATCTTCGCCGTGGAAGTATCTCTTCCACGTGCTTATTATCTTCGTCGTGGAAGTATCTCTTCCACGTGCTTGTTGTCTTCACCGTAGAAGTATCTCTTCCACGTGCTTGTTGTCTTCGCCGTGGAAGTATCTCATCCACGTGCTTATTGTCTTCGCCGTGGAAGTATCTCTTCCACGTGCTTGTTGTCTTCGCCGTGGAAGTATCTCTTCCACGTGCTTATTGTCTTCGCCGTGGAAGTATCTCTTCCACGTGCTTATTGTCTTTCTCCGTGGAAGTATCTCTTCCACGTGCTTATTATCTTCGCCGTGGAAGTATCTCTTCCACGTGCTTATTATCTTCGCCGTAAAAGTATATCTTCATGTGCTTGTTGTCTTCGCCGTGGAAGTATCTCTTCCACGTGCTTCTTGTCTTCGCCGTAGAAGTATCTCTTCCACGTGCTTATTGTCTCCGCCGTGGAATTATCTCTTCCACGTGCTTATTGTCTTTCTCCGTGGAAGTATCTCTTCCACGTGCTTATTATCTTCGTCGTGGAAGTATCTCTTCCCCGTGCTTGTTGTCTTCGCCGTGGAAGTATCTCTTCCACGTGCTTGTTATCTTCGCCGTGGAAGTATCTCTTCCACGTGCTCATTATTTTCGCCGTGGAAGTATCTCTTCCACGTGCTTGTTATCTTCGCCGTGGAAGTATCTCTTCCACGTGCTCATTATTTTCGCCTTGGAAGTATCTCTTCCACGTGCTTGTTATCTTCGCCGTGGAAGTATCTCTTCCACGTGCTCATTATTTTCGCCGTAGAAGTATCTCTTCCACGTGCTTATTATCTTCGTCGTGGAATTATCTCTTCCACGTGCTCATTATTTTCGCCGTGGAAGTATCTCTTCCACGTGCTTATTATCTTCGCCGTGGAAGTATCGCTTCCACGTGCTCATTATTTTCGCCCTGGAAGTATCTCTTCCGCGTACTCATTATTTTCGCCGTGGAAGTATCTCTTCCACGTGCTTGTTATCTTCACCGTGGAAGTATCTCTTCCACATGCTCCTTATTTTCGCCGTGGAAGTATCTCTTCCACGTGCTTATTATCTTCGCCGTGGAAGTATCTCTTCCACGTGCTCATTATTTTCGTCGTGGAAGTATCTCTTTCACGTACTTATTATCTTCGCCGTGGAAGTATCTCTTCCACGTGCTCATTATTTTCGCCGTGGAAGTATCTCTTCCGCGTGCTCATTATTTTCGCCGTGGAAGTATCTCTTCCACGTGCTTGTTATCTTCGCCGTGGAAATATCTCTTCCACGTGCTCGTTATTTTCGCCGTGGAAGTATCTCTTCCACGTGCTTGTTATGTTCGCCGTGGAAGTATCTCTTCCACGTTCTTGTTATCTTCGTCGTGGAAGTATCTCTTCCACGTGCTCATTATTTTCGCCGTGGAAGCATCTCTTCCACGTGCTTATTATCTTCGCCGTGGAAGTATCTCTTCCACGTTCTCATTATTTTCGCCGTGGAAGTATCTCTTTCGCATGCTCATTATTTTCGCCGTGGAAGTATCTCTTCCATGTGGTTATTATCTTCACCGTGGAAGTATCTCTTCCACGTGCTCATTATTTTCGCCGTGGAAGTATCTCTTCCACGTGCTCCTTATTTTCACCGTGAAAGGATCTCTTCCACGTGCTTGTTATCTTTGTCGTGGAAGTATCTCTTCCACGTACTTATTATCTTCGACGTGGAAGTATCGCTTCCACGTGCTCATTATCTTCGCTGTGGAAGCATTTCTTCCATGTGCTCATTATCTTTCGCCGTGGCAGTATTCTTCCACGGGCTCATTCTCCTTCGTCATGTAAGTACTCTTCCACTGGCGCCTTATTTTAGCCGTGGAAGTATTCCTTCCATGGGCTCATTGTCTTCGTCGTGGAAATATGTCTTCCACTCTCTTGTTGCCTTTGCCGCGGAAGTACGCCTTCCATTGGCTCATTCTGACACAGAAGTACGTCTTATGTTGGTTCATATCTTTGTTACGGAAGTACGGCTTCCGCGACGAATTACTTTGCCCGGCCACAAAGTGATGCTTTCAAAGTTTGCATTGTTTGACCTTTATTAGGCGAAGCCTGATCAACTACGCCTAGTTCAGGAAAAACCGTGACAAAATTTTTAAGTCATTATCGTGTGTCGTGGCCACAAGACGGATGTACCATCCGCATCACCTTGCCGTAGAAGTACGTCTTCTGTTTGCCTTAAAACGAATGAAATATTCGCATTATGTTGCATCATCAGTGGGTACAAGAAGTACGCCTTCAAAATATTCACAATGCAACATACGTGCTTATTATCTTTGCCGTGGAAGTATCTCTTCTACGTGCTCATTATTTTCGCCGTGGAAGTATCTCTTCCACGTGCTTATTATCTTTGCCGTGGAAGTATCTCTTCCACGTGCTCATTATTTTCGTCGTGGAAGTATCTCTTCCGCGTGCTCATTATTTTCACCGTGGAAGTATCTCTTCCACGTGCTTGTTATCTTCGCCGTGGAAGTATCTCTTCCACATGCTCATTATTTTCGACGTGGAAGTATCTCTTCCACATGCTCATTATTTTCGCCGTGGAAGTATCTCTTCCACGTGCTTATTATCTTTACCATGGAAGTATCTCTTCCACGTGCTCATTATTTTCGCCGTGGAAGTATCTCTTCCACGTGCTTATTATCTTCGCCGTGGAAGTATCTCTTCCACGTGCTCATTATTTTCGCCGTGGAAGTATCTCTTCCGCGTGCTTATTATTTTCGCCGTGGAAGTATCTCTTCCACGTGCTTGTTATCTTCGCCGTGGAAGTATCTCTTCCACGTGCTCATTATTTTCGCCGTGGAAGTATCTCTTCCACGTGCTTGTTATTTTCGTTGTGGAAGTATCTCTTCCACGTGCTTGTTATCTTCGCCGTGGAAGTATCTCTTCCACGTGCTTATTATCTTCGCCGTGGAAGTATCTCTTCCACGTTCTCATTATTTTCGCCGTGGAAGTATCTCTTCCGCGTGGTCATTATTTTCGCCGTGGAAGTATCTCTTCCATGTGGTTATTATCTTCGCCGTGGAAGTATCTCTTTCACGTGCTCATTATTTCGCCGTGGAAGTATCTCTTCCACGTGCTCATTATTTTCGCCGTGGAAGTATCTCTTCCACGTGCTTGTTATCTTTGCCGTGGAAGTACCTCTTCCACGTGCTTGTTATCTTTGCCGTGGAAGTATCTCTTCCACGTACTTATTATCTTCGCCGTGGAAGTATCGCTTCCACGTGCTCATTATCTTCGCTGTGGAAGCATTTCTTCCATGTGCTCATTATCTTTCGCCGTGGCGGTATTCTTCCACGGGCTCATTCTCCTTCGTCATGTAAGTACTCTTCTACTGGCGCCTTATTTTAGCCGTGGAAGTATTCCTTCCATGGGCTCATTGTCTTCGTCGTGGAAATATGTCTTCCACTCTCTTGTTGCCTTTGTCGTGGAAGTACGCCTTCCACTGGCTCATTCTGCCATAGAAGTACGTCTTCTGTTGGTTCATATCTTTGTTACGGAAGTACGGCTTCCGCGACGAATTACTTTGCCCGTCCACGAAGTGATGCTTTCAAAGTTTGCATTGTTTGACCTTTATTAGGTGAAGCCTGATCAACTACGCCTAGTTCAGAAAAAACTGTGACAAAATTTTTAAGTCATTATCGTGTGTCCTGGCCACAAGACGGATGTACCATCCGCATCACCTTGCCGCAGAAGTACGTCTTCTGTTTGCCTTAAAACGAATGAAATATCGCATTATGTTGCATCATTAGTGGGTACAAGAAGTACACCTTCAAAATATTCACAATGCAACATACGGGTTCCACTTCCACCTTCATAAAACCTTCTTGTCATCCTCTTGTTAGTGATGGACAAGAGTTAAACCTTGCCAATGCCAGTGTTACCCCGGCTATAAAACACGTTTTCTTCTTACGGGGTCTTTACCGTCAAGTAACGAGAAACCAAGCATTCGAGCAAAACCAACCGTCTTACGTATACATGTTTTCCCATTTCTTTCGACGTGGATATGCTTACAGGTAGCGGATATGGTGTAAAGTCTAGTAACCTCGGTGACAACCTCACATACTAGACTGGGGGGACATGATGGCGTATAGTGGTTATGCTCACTATTCGCAATCCTAGCCCATTATCGTTTTGCTAAAGGAAGCCCATTACGAGTGGAGCAATATGTTACGGATGGCCCACGAGGATATCCTAGCAACAAGCCGCACGCGGTTGTTTAGTAAGCGTGATGCATAAATAAGTCTAGCATAACATGATCATGGACCATATCATACTAGACTGGGGGACATGTCGACGTATAGTCTGCAGTTGGCCCGGCCCAACAGGCCCGCGGCCCACACATACCTAACTTACCCTTCAAGCAAACCCTAGTCCTATAAATACAAGGGTAGGGGTCTCATTCTACAACAGGTTCTCTCTTAACCACACTTCTTATACAATATATCGATCAATACTAACTTGACCGTCGGAGGTGGACCCCGGGGCTCCGGCCTCGGGTCCACGTCTAACCGGTTTACCTTTATTTGTAGCATTACTCAGGACCCGGGAAGACGACGAACGACCCAGGAGAGTCGTCGAACTGGCCTAGCCAAATTATGCTCCAACGGTTTATTTTATTATTGTAACTCGGGTAACCCCCTTATACTTTGGAGTGACCTCCATTAGAGAGAGATTGTTGGAAATACGTTTTTACATATTTAGGAAGGATCGGTCACTCCAACAGTATATTAGTAGTAGCTCGTAGTCCAGTTACATTAAGTTAAACAAATAAGACACAGCCCACCTATTTATCTATAGGTGGCGGCTCATATTGTAAGCTCAAGCCCATCATAAAGCTTGGGTATATAAACCCTCTCCTTAGTTGGAGAGAGTTTGGTTACTCATTTATTTTCACATACTAACATGTGTTTTTCTCTCACTTTCTCTCTTTAAAATTGTGTGTGTAACCTCCTCTCTCTCTCTCTACTTTCTCGCTATAGAATATCCAAGATTTACTCTACAGTGTGTTTAAGTAATAAGCTCATAATCATTTTTTATTAAGCTCGTAAAATCATTTCAGCTTATTGAGCTTATCATTTCGCGTGTTATCAATATTGGTTAGCTTATTTTGAGTGGTGAACAGTTTTCAAAAAGAATTTTCCAATTTGGTTCATTAATAATCTAGAAATAAGTCCTTAAGCTCATTTGCCCATTTTTGCTTATTATCCATAAAAAAATTGCTTTTCAGTCCTTCATTTTAAGCTACTTTACAATTTTGGAACAAACAAGTTACTGGACTGTGTTTTCTTTTGGGTTGATTTGATATTGGGCCTGTTTTGGGCTGTGATAGTTTAGTAGCAGTTTTAAACGAATTTAGTTTTATGAAATTTTCATTCTCAGTTTTATAAAAATATCAAAATACTTTTATAAAAATAGATTTAATAGTTTTTGCATTTTTACTTTTATAAAATAGTTTGTTAGTTTGTTGAAAAAGTTTGCTAGAAATTTGTTACATTTTTTAGTTTGTTAAAGTTTGTTACATTTTTACATTTTTGTTGTTTTAATTTTTATAGATTTTATATTTTGTTATTTTCATGTTATAAAATTGTTAGTTTGTTATCTTCTTATTTTTAGCTTTGCTAAATAGTTCTTTGTGCTTTACTTGTGGTATTTGCAACATGTTTTTAGAATAGTATGTATTACGTATATTAACTATTTTTACCTTTTTATGTGCTTCGTGTTTATTAGACATAAATATCAATCAAGCTTCTATTAACCAAAAACAATAAATCTTATTGGATAAATTGAATATCAGTTCGAGTCCAGTCGAGGAAAAACGATATAGTAAAAAGTGGATATTATTCCTCGACTCCTCGATAGTAGATGATGATCATATGTAAAAAGTGTTCATACCTTTGATGAAGATGAATTCACTAGTTGGAAAACTAAATTACTTATTTATCTTGATGGACTCGATCCTTTTCTTCTAGATATCATAGAAGATGGACCCTATGTTCTAATGACTCCAAATTCAACTTCTGAAATACCTTTAAAAACATGTTAAACAATGGTCTCGATTTGACAGAAGGTTAGCCAACCAAAACAAGAGGCTTAAAAGCATTATAGTCTTTTGTCCACAATAATACAATAAAATCCATCATTAAATGTTCTATTTCTAAACAAATGTGTATTGAATTTATTCTTAGGTATGAAGGTCTAGCTAAAATCAGAGATGCCAAGATCCAAGCCCTCAGGCTTAAGTTCAATGCCTTCATGGCACTTGATGGTGAAAAGTCATGGTTTGAGGTTCGTTGATGCAAAAATATAATGTGTTGGTTTGTGGAATTTTTATTTTTGATGTATTTGTTGGTGAATTAATTTGTATGAACAAATAGACAGATGGGGAGTAGAGTTCTGGTTCAACACGTACAATTTGAGATAGTTAATGTCTTCATAGATGGGGAATCATTCTATGATCTTAATAGTGTGGATCAAAATTCAAGGAAAATTGTTAAACCTATGGTTAACCGTGAATCTGTTACCAACGAAAGCGTAGACAATGAAGATGAATCTCGCGCATTTGTGAGTTTCTAATAGTACTTTATTGTTTGTGGAATCTTATTATATGAAATCTGTTGATCCCTTAGATCTTGTTAGTCTTAGCTTGAAGACATAGCCTACACAGGATAAATCCTATATAGACTTAGTAGAAACTTTGAATGATATTAAAAAGTACGCGGAATCTACTTTTTGATATAATGAAGGTTATGTGAATTATATCAACAAATGTATAACACAAATACTTCAATATTATTATTGATAATGTTAATAATCCAAATCAGAGTATTAAGAATTACAAGCTTGAAGTAAAACGTATGTGAAAATGTATCTCTACAGCTAACCTAGGATCTCCTTTTATAGTACAAAGAGTCATTTATAAGATAAAGATTTAATCAAATAATTTAAACATTAAGAGATATATGCACAATATCTCTTAAAAATAGCTTCACACGTCTTCAATCTTTATCTTCAATCAGCATTAATATGACCACCAACATTAATCTTCTTCTGTCTATCTTGGTCAATTATGTTCACATACTACCAGTAAGAAGTACTTTACTACGATCATTAAATAATATTAATGCTCGTAGTGCAATACAAAACCAACACTAATTTTATTCCCAACAATCCTCCCCTAAACTTGTGATTCCTCTTTCAAATCCACAAGTTTTAAAAATATGGGAATAACTCAAAATTGCATAAAAGTACTCCTGGTAGTTTTTCTTCTTAACTCTGCAGTTTCTTTATCATAGTTATCATAAATCCTCTTTATCACTTCCAAAGCCATATCAAAGACTTCAGATGGAACTGACAACTTCTCAGAGATCATACTAAGCAATACTCAATATTCTTTATCTGACAGCATGTAAAAAAGAGTAGCTCCAATGGTGCAAACATGGTGAACACCAAAAGATTCAAACAAAGTCCAGGTAAGCTTATGAAAACCTTTTCTCTGTTACTTTCATAGTTCATCATCCTTGTTTGGTTTAAACAATCTCTTCACTTATACCCATAATTCTTTATCATTATCATGAGTAGGTTCTTCTATTGAAAACTTTTCATTGACTAAATGTCACAAGGTTACCAAATCATGCCTATCAAATCCTGAGAGCAGATCATCAAAGTGAAAATATCATTCATGATCTTGAAACACACCTGTTTTGAGAATCTTCTAATATGATCTAGTGTATGTATCATTTTCATCATCCAAAACTTCCGAGCCATATACCGGATGTTTGACTAACAATGGTTCAACCATAATAGCATCAAATGTCACCACTTTCATGATACTATCCAAGTCTTCTTTAGACAGATCTTCTTTTATTTCAGTTGTTTTTAACTTTTGGGACATCTTTTTTACCCTTTCATTAGCTGCTTCTACATTCTTTGTCTCCGCTGCCCTTTCTTCAACCTCAATTTTGTAGTCTTTAAAATTGTCCATAGTGTTCCTGACAATTAAAGCTCACTTAAACATCTGATCATAAGAATAACCTTGTAGAATTATTTTTGTTGTGGCTGTTTGTTCATGAATAAAATACATCACAACTTGTCTTTTCTTGTTTGTATACAAGTAATTATTTATCTCTCTAGCAGATTCCATGAACACCTTTGATCTTTCTTCATTACTAATTTCGCCTAAAACTCGTGCTACCTCCAAATTTTCTCTCCATTCATACCATTAATGCATAACCTCTTCTCTCTTTTGCTCTTTTATCTTCTTAGCATCATTATCAAGCTCTTCTTCAACTTCATTTACAGTTTGCATAATCATGACCTGTGTTTCTTGATCAACATTTATTGATCCTCTTTTTCTTTTCTTTGGTTTACGCTTTTCTATCAAAATAGCATTTCCTTTGTCTTTTGATCAATCTTTGGTCCTGCAATAGATGTTGTTTGTGCCTCTGAGCTTCTAATAACCAAAGGAGGCAAAACCACCTTATAAGATGTTGTATGAGTAACCCTTAGACTGATGATGTATTGAGATCCATCATCCTCGGTTTCTTATGAGCTTTGATTTTCAAGATTCTCCTCCCGTGTCCTCCCCTTACTAGTACCTACCATCTCTTCATCAGGTCTGAAATACTCCATACCACCACCCGCACTTGAACTAATAATACCAGTACTAATATGTTGAATACTAGCATTAAGATTTTCAATACTAGGATTAAGAAGATCAAAACCAACATTAAGTCCTGCACCACCAATATTAAAATTTCTCATCTCCTCCCTTAAAATTTTAATTGAACTAAGACCAAGAACAGTCTTAGCAGCTATTCTCTCTTCATCCTGAAACTCTTCATCAGTTCTTCTATCATTTTCCTCCCCTGAATTAATGGAAGTTGCATGAGTACCAAAAATATCTTCAGAAGGAGAAGAAACCACAAATTTTCCTGAAGAAGATGGTTGGCCACTCTTGATTTTGGCAAACATTTCTTTTAAGGCATGGATTTCCTGTGCTTGAGAAGTAATCACAACTGCTTGACTTTCCTTATCCTACTCCAAAACCACCACCTTGATACAAAGACTAGTAACCATCAATTCTAATTGTTTCAGTCTATCCTCACCACTGCCAAGGGAAGTATAAATCTTGTTACATGTTATGAAACATTTTTTACATGATAAATGGGTTTTGATTTTGTTGATATTTTTGACAATTTCGACTTCACTTTTTTACCTTCAAACTGTGGAATTACACGAACTTCAAACACAAAAGTTGTTGGTTCACTCTTTACGCAAAAGTTTGAAACTCTCAAATTCAATGTCATATGAGTGCGATATGACACGTTAAAGTTGATGTTTCAGTTAATTTGTTGCACACAAAATGTGATAAAATGTCTAGCTTAATTTTTGTTTTGAAATTGCGTTAAATCTGTTACAATATTTTTTATACCATAATGCGCCACTAATCATTTTATTATTTAAGATTCAAAAAGTGATGTTTTTTTTATCTTTTTAATTTTTACAAAAATGTATACAATATGTTACAATTTATTGCGTTGTAGCTATAAATTTGATTAATGTTAAATTCGAGTTAGAAAAATTGTAAAACATAAAAAGTATAGTTTTTAATATCAGTTTTTACTCAGGTTTTTGAATAACTCGAATTACATGTCATATAAGTGAGATATCACACATTAAAATTGACATCTTAGTCACATTTTTAAGATGAAAATATGATTATAAACAACGTGGATTATGCTGAACAATGATGAATTGATAAATAACATTAACTACTGAACATCACTAACTAACTGATGACTCACTAACTAATGAACAAAACTAACTAATAAACAAGACTAACTAATGAACAAGACAACGTCAATATACATGTTGTTCATCAGTCTTTTTCTTGTTGATGAACTGATGAACAAGACCAAATATTGATAAACAATATTAATTGGTGAACAAGACAATATCAATGTACATATTGTTTAGAAATGTTTATCAGTTAGACTTGTTCATCGGTTAGACTTATAAGTGTTTATCGGGTAGTCTTGTTCATTAGTTCATCAGTCGTTAGGAAACGATGGACAACAGTAAATGATAAATAGTGCTAAATACTAATGAACAAGAAAACATCATGAATTTTACATGTTGTTCATAAACGTCCCATCAGTTAGTCTTGTTCATCAATACATCAGTCTCGTTGATGAACTGATGCATAACACTAAGTGGTGAACAAGACTAACTAATAGACAAGACAACATCACTCAACATGTTGTTCATCAATAAAAAATGTCAATCTCTCAATTATAAGCGTTGTTCATAAAAAAAAGTTTTGTTTATCAATTAGTCTTCAATTAGTCTTGTTTTTTTTTGAACGGCAATGATTTATAAAAGAAACTAGCAAGAAGCTAAGAAAAAATTACATTGGTTTATTGAGCCAATCCGGCTAAACTAAACGACTAGACCCTCTACTATTTAACCAAGAAAAAGAATAAAAACGGATAGTATCAAATAAATCACATTTCCTCATGCGTTGAGAGTTGAATGTGATTGAGTTTTGATACTTCCAAATAATCCACCAAGTAGACGCGGCTATCACTTGAATACGCTTCTTGACTTCATTAGACACCTGGATGCTATCAAACCAAGAAACCCAATCCGAATGAGAAAACAAGAAAGGGATATCCATATCAACCCAAACACGAACCAAACGCCAAATATTTGACGCGACCTCACAAGTGACAACCGGGAATTTTCTAGACTTTAAATAATAATAAGTTATATTAATTATTAATAGAAATTCGTTTTCGATAGATATCAAAGTCATTTGATTCGAAAACATGAGTTTATTTTACATACTATAAAAGACTGCGCAAAATCTGAGAACTAACGCGATACAGATTAAATTTATATTTAACTATTCTGAAATATTGATAAAAAGGTTTATTAAATTTTCTGATACTTTATTTTAGTTTTAATACCTTACATTGAAAACGAGAGCATTCTACTTGAATTTTAATTTTCTTCGAACGCCACTATTCGAGTTAACCGATAAATAATAACTATTTTAAATAAAGATGTAAACGATTACGAGAAATTGGACGAGTAAATACTCCACTTTATTGGAAAAATTATTTTAAAATCAATGATGCGATTTTCGGAAAACGAATCAAATTTTATCGAACCAAAACGAGTCCCGAACCATTAATTTACGAAAGTTATAACAAAGTTTTCGCATTTAGCCCATGTAATAATATTTACATCCCTAGACCCTTAACTATATAAAATTTTACACTGTGTATTAAAAGTATTTTGTGGTGTATATATATTAAAAATTAGGGTTTCATGGCATAATAACCCTAGCCACCAAATGTGATAAACACACACTTCTCTTCATCAATTATCCGGCCGCCGGAATATTTTTTTCGGCCACCAACTCCAGCCGCCGCCACAAACCACATCCGTTCGCCACTTGATTACTTTCATATGTATTCGACCTACCCCACCACCACACTTATACCAGATCCATTTCCGATCTGCCACCACCATCATCAATCACCAGCCACCATGACTTTCGTGGTTATCTTTATAACTGATTTATAGTAAAATCACCACCTCTACTTGATTCGTTCGCCAGCACCGCGATAGACCACCACAACCCCATACCACTACCATCGTGGCCTTCACCCACAAAGAGTTGCCACCACAGACCTGAACCACCATGATTTATCGCTGCCACAATTATTACAGTCGTGGTTTCGAGCCACCACCGCCACCCTCGAGAATAAGATCCACCATATCCAAAATAGACCACCAGATTTGTTACCTCGCTACCACCATCATTTTGTCATCAGTCCTTATATAGTGTGTGTTGTTCGTCGGGTGTGGAGCACCAACGGGGTGTGGAGCACCAGCAGCAGCACTAGCATGTGTGTCGTAGCCTTCACATAACACCACCACAGGCGTGTTTGGCTCAGGCAGAAAAACACCAACTGTAGATGTTTTGTTTTGGCAGAAAACACATGAGGAGTGTTTGGTTCGACTGAAAGCATCACGAGGGTGTGGTTGTTGCTGTTTAGAGCGCACGAGGTGCGTTTGGTTTTGCAGAAAGACCCTTAACGGGTGTTTGGGTTTAGCAGATTTGTTGTAAGGGAGCATTTCGGTGATCAGAAAGTTTCTTAATGGGGTGTTTGTTCCATTTGTGTCCAGCCGTAAAGGCATTAGTTCGAGTCACCAGCAGGGAGTGTTTTAGTTCGGCTACCCGGGAGTGTTTATTTCTTATTTCGGCAAAAAGGGAGCGTTTGGGGTGAACTAGAGACGTTAAGGGGCGTTTGGGTTAGTAGAAAACGTGAATGGTGCGTTTGGACGCGGGATTGCAAGGGTTTAGTGTCAGGCACGAATTAACTTCATGGTAGGTTGTGGTTTAAGATCGGCTAATAAACTTACCTATACTTTACGTAATATAAACCGGATAAAATGGTGGTATGAAGTGGTTAAATAAATATGTCGAATGCTATCGTTAATGCAAGAACTATAAAAAGAATGATACGATTAATTGTGTGTTTAAATAGCCCACGTCGGGCGTTTGGCTTTTGAATTATAACGCTTAGGTTGTGTTTGATTTTATCTAGTTATGGTGATCATTTAGCCTAAATGGATAAATTGGAGGAATTAGTTAATATGGGAAACGTTGGATAAACAAATAGGTCATGTCGAAATCTTTATAAAATTCTATACTTTATATTTTTTTTCGCAACAAACTACTATTTTATGTGTAAACCGATAAAACAAATAAATAACATTAGATTTGTAAACTGATAAATAAATAAATGCTATTATAGTTGTAAACGGATAAATAAACAAACTACTATTATTACTTGCAAACCGATAAAATAAATAAGTACTATTACATTTGTAAACGGTAAAATAAATAGACTTTATTGTATCGATAAATTAATGAGAGTTATACTTTTTACCTAAAAGTGACAATTATTAATTTAGTGATGATTTTCTTAAAATGTGTCGGACTATGTTGTCTAATTATTTTTGTCACGATCCTTGTACTGTAAATACAAAATAAATAGATACTTTGATTTATTTTGTAAGATGGTTGTTCTATTATATAATTAAACATAAGAATTATATAATCGTCTGGTTATACATAATGTGTACGGAATACGTTATATACTTGGTGCGTGCTTAATAAATTTAGTTAACCAATCACCAAACTATTATAACTTGGAACTTAAATGTTTTATCAACGGGTCATGTTGATGTACATATTTATCGAGAACTCAAATATACATTTTTAAGTTATTAGATTTAGTCGATTAGTTAAACCACAACACCATGACCGAGCCGTATCGATTTCCATTTGGGCGGAGCGTATTATTAGCATCACTATTGTTCGCGCTACTACGTCGAGGTGAGTTCATACCCCACATTTTCTTGTTTTAAATCGAATTATAAATATTTTATAATTGCTCTTTGGAGGAGGTATATGCTTGGTCAGAAACTACTTATAAACTTGTTTGGTTGTCAATAACTGTTTATCTGTTTAAAAACGTCTTTATTGTCATAAGATAATTTTAAGCTTATTTGGTTGGTCATAAACTATCTTTAAACTGGTTTAACTGTTATGTGCTGAGTGGTCAACTCCATTAATTGTTATACGTAGTACTTATGAATGTTGATACCAAAATTTCTATTGTGGGTTTCGTAGCCCAAAACTTTAACTGCTTTTTCACTGGTTCTCGGGTAGAGACAATGGTTGCAAGAATGAAAACAAGTGCATATACTCGTTTATGTATTGGTCTAAGTCCCGCTTTAACCCAATTACTTTGGCCCATTGTCATGAACCGTTAATTTTGGCCGGATGACCGGACGAAAGCGCGAATGTTATGGATAGATCTATCGGGGTTGACGCCCCTGTCCGGCTTGGTCCAACAGAGGACAAGTGGGCACAGTTTCATTTGAGTGTGTGGATGGATGTCGTGGGTTAGGCATCCGTAGGGGCTGCATTATATGATTATACTACCGGTGTTGTTAACGCTTCGGTGTCATGAGCTTAGACAATAATAAATGCCTTTTTGGTGACTTTGTATTTGTTATATTGTCACCAATGTTTGGGAAAAATCTTGTGGTTCATTAAACACTTCTTTTATTATAAAGAATCTTACTTATGAACTTGAATATATTTTATCATCGGGGAATTCAATTATTAACGAGAACACCTATTATTATCAGTAAACCCTGCTTATACAAATAAACTCTTGTTTTATCCGCAAACTTTGTCTTTACTATTATTTAACACTGTTTTATCATAAACCCGTTATTATTAACTAAGTCTGTTTTCATCAAGAAATGCATTTTACTAAGAAACTATAAATTTTATACTCTTATAATTTTACTGCATGGTGCAGTGGTTGATATAAACTCTAATTTTTTCATAAACACCTTAAAACAAAACTTATGAACTCACCAACTTTATGTTGACATTTTTAAGCATGTATTTCAGGTACTTGACTATTTGGATTATTTGGAGTCTTCTTTGTGGTTTTTGGCATGTAGAGGTCGTTCTCGGATCAAGCTCTCGAATACTCATGAAGTCACAAGTCCCCAAAGCAAGTCTTCCGCTGCAGTGAATTTGGGGGTGTGACGTCACACACGTAGAAAATATGATCATTAGACTCCCTGCCGTTACTACAAATCGGGCAATCAATAGAATGATTATCCAAACCTCATCTTGAAATATTCAAACGATGAGGGAGCCTATCTAATCTCATCCTCCATATGAAAATGTTCACCTTTAGAGGAAGAACCTTACACCAGCTTGTTGCTAAAGAGAGAGTCGGGAGAATAAGATCATCGATATGTTTTCTCGTAGCACCGACTGTAAAAGAGCCATCATACGTAAGCCCCCACTGAATGGCATCTCTATCCGTAGAGAGTGATAACGAATGCAGTTCAGCTTTCAAGACGTCAATCATGGCCAGACATCTGCCTGAAGTAATTGGACGTGTCCAATGCCAAGTCCACTCACCACTTGAGAAGCGGTCACTAATGGTACAGTTTGGGAGCGTCTCTAACCGATAAAGCCTGTGGTATCGATGGTAAAGAGGGGATTCCCCGGTCCAGTTGTCGATCCAGAATCTCACATGAGAACCACAACCGACTTTGAACCTCAAAGTATTCGACGGGATAATATTTTTAGAGTGAAGATAGTTGCTGGTGCCAATGATATCAGCCCAAACCCCTTTAAATTTGCAACATAAATGAGAAAGGCCTACTTCCTCCCCATGAATGGCCTTGATGACTTGAACCCATAGAAGATTTAGATTGCATACCAAACGCCAACGCCATTTTTGAAGAAGAGCCAAGTTAAACGCTTTCAAACTTCCAAATCCTAAACCTCCTTTTTCGAATGATGCCAACGCATTGTCCTATTTAATCATTATCAACTTTTTATGTTTATCAGCACCCCAAAAGAACTTGGATCGTAATCGTTCCAGAGAAGAAAGAATGGTTTCTGGAACTTTAAAAATTGACATATAGTAGATGCCAATGCTACCCAGTATCGCCTTTACTAGAGTCGATCTACCACCAATAGAGAGAAGTTTTACCTTCCATCGCGATAATCAAGCTTCAAACTTATCAATCAAACTTTGCCAATGTGTTAAACGTTTCATACTCGAACCAATGGGAAGACCGAGATATGTGAAAGGTAAAGAGCCCGCTGAACATCCAGTGATCTGAGCCATGCCCTCTATATCATTATTCGAAACTCCAATTCCATAAACATAAGATTTATGAATGTTGATACGAAGACCAGAAACTAAATAAAACACGTTGAATAATCGATTGATATTATCCATGTCTACTTGATTCCATTCTGTAACAAGCACAACATCATCAGCATAGAAGAAGTGGGACAGACGCAAACCTGGATTACCAACCGTAACTCCTTTAATTAGGTTGGACTGGGTCACATCTTTAATAGCTATATGAAGACCCTCCAAGATAAAAAGAAAAAGAAAAGGAGACAATGGATCGCCTTGGCGAAGACCCCTCTTAATAGAAAGTTCTGAGGTAGGACTTCCGTTTACTAGAATAGATGTGCGAGCAGAACGTAAACACTCTTTATCCAACATCTCCATTTTTCTCCAAAACGGAACTGACGAAGAACGTAGTCTAAGTATTTCCAGTTCACTGAATCAAATGCCTTTTCGAAATCGACTTTAAAAATTAACATCTTCTTTTTACGTTGCTTGTACCATTCCATGATCTCACTTAACATTAAGGGACCATCGAGGATTTGACGTCCTGATATAAATGCTAATTGTTCCGAGCTAACCAGGGAATTTACAACCGTAGCCAACCGATTAGCCAATATTTTTGCAATAATTTTGTATTGCAAACCAATAAGAGAAATAGGGCGATAATCGTTGATGAACATAGGGTTGATCACCTTTGGGACAAGAGTAATGAAGGACGAGTTACACCCTGGAGGTAATCGGGCAGTAGCAAAAAATTCATAAACAAACCTCTCAATATCATCCTTGAATAAATCCCAGTATCGTTTCAAGAACATAAAAGAAAACCCGTCTGGACCTGGAGCTTTATTGCTCCCACAGTCCCACACGGCTTTTTTTATTTCATCACTAGATACCCCTCTTTCCAACTCATAACTTTCGGTCTCAGAAAGTCTCGAAAAAGAGGAGTGATTTGTAAAACTTACTTGGGGAACATCGCTTTGGAACTTGTCTTTGTAGAACTCCAAGAATGCATCTTTAACTTGCATTGGATTTGAAACCCAAGTGCCATCAACCATAATCCCTTGGATGGCTTGCCTCCTCCTATTCTGTTTGATTAGAGTTTGGAAGAACTTAGTTTAGAGTTTGGAAGAACTTAGTGTTCTCATCGCCTTCAATATCCCATTTGATGCGAGCTTTTTGAAATAAATCCATAGACTCCATCTGATCAATGTTATGAATTTCGTGAATAAGTTGTAACCGAGTCTCTTTCTCATAATCAGATGCCGTAAGGGAGTCGATTTTTGGCATCGATATCTTGCAATAAGGCAATGACCTCCTTTTTACGATTCACTTCATTTCTTTTAGACTCGGAATTCCATGCTTTTAACCTATTCTTGATGAATTTGAGTTTGTCATGCAAATAAAGAATAGGTTCGGTTGTTGTAGCTTGAGGAGAATCTGCGAACGCTTGCTTGACCACTACATCGATATCTTTCCTTTGAAACCAAGAGTGGAAGAACTTAAACGGGGTCGGACCATAATCTGTTTTCAGGGTATGAAGCAAGATCGGACTATGATCAGACCATAATCTGTCTAAAACAATAGCTTTTAGATTGTAATAGTCATCCAAGACCTCCTCCGATAGGAGAAACCGATCCAACTTACTCATCTTTGTTCCGAGTTTATTCATCCAAGTAAATGCCTTCCCACCCATCAGCATTTCATGCAGCCCTGAATCAGCAACAAAATTATTGAAGATTTGAGCTTCTGGTCTAGAAAAGTTTGTTCCAAATCATTCACATTCGTCCCTTACTTCGTTTAATTCCCCAAACAAAACATACCGACCTTGATGATGATGAACAAAGTATAATAAACTGCTCCACAATGTTGTTTTAGCAGCCGGATCTTGAGGACCATAAATGTTAACCATGAAGTACGGATGAGAGATGTTAAGCCATTTACCTTGGACAATGACGTAGTTATCGCTGCACCAAATGTTCTCTTTAGTAAAAACCGCGGGATCCCACATAGAGATTATTCCTCCCGACAACCCCCTTGCCATACTACAAGCATAATCAAAGGAGTAATTACCCCACATAGACCGCAAACGAAATAATTCTAACCTTGTCATTTTAGACTCTTGCACACCAAGGAAATTAATGTTATGTTTAAAGCAAAGATCTCTTATCCAAAATCGCTTCCTGCATTTCTTAGAACCACAAATATTAATTGACAGGAGATTCATCGATTAAACGGTAATACACCTGGCTCATTTAACATTTTTTTCAATGTTTTTCTACATCCCCGGACATCATAACCCAATGCACCTCCAACTTCGATCACATGGTTAATTTCATGTAGTAAAGAGGTCCCTTTAAATTCCTTTTCACGATACTTTGTAAATGAAGTAGAACATTTGCTACCTGTATGAGATTCAGAACCGAGTGGTTTAAGAGTTGATTTGCCTTTAAGGAATTCAAAACCAGGTGGACAACTATCATCTGAGGATGTGAGATTACATTCAAGATGCTCCTCCTGCTTTTGGGGTATTTGGTCATTTTTGGTTTCCTCAATCTCTTCCTCAGAATTTGTTACATCATTAGTTGCATCCAAAACATTGGAATTCTTTTTCTCGTGATTAGTAGAAGCCTCTAAATGAGTATCTACTTGCTCGTTATCACTTGTCTCGTCTTCTGATTCAAGGTCATCTTCAATCTTCACACTCCAGTTTGATAATTCGCGAACATGAACAATGAACTTGTCACCCTTGATCAACACAGAAACCTCTTCGTCAATAAGTTGTTTTTGTTTAGTAGCAATGCAAAGGCGCCCAATACTCATGTTACTAGAATGATCAAGTTCAAAAAATATAAATTTTCCAAACGATGAAGCAAACTTTTTTGAGAGCAGCCGAGCCCCAAGCACACAAAGGGAGACCTTGGATATCTATCCAAATCATTCTTTTGTCGATAACGAAATTCTTTTGGATTGGTTTAATGGTAATGAAAAGTGTATTAAATGAATCTTTAGACTTAAAAGCCATACATGATTCAGCAGACTCGAATTGGATCCAACTCCATAATCCACCAACGTGATGAATTTTAACATTAGGAAATCCTTCGTTTCTACAGATGCGATACAAATTAATCATGGTGCCCACTTCTCTTACCTTGACTAAAACCGATTCCGAAGAGTTATCTACTGAAACCAACTCCAAGTCAGATAGCTCTATGTCTTTCTTAACAACAGGATGCATTTTGGTATCATCTTTTGACGAGGCAACTCCATTTATTATGGACGCAAACGAACGCGATGGGTTAGCTCTTTGGTAATTCCTATCGTTGTTGGGTTTAGGTTCATTATGTGATGTTGGGATGCCATTCCAACGAGAGGGTGATGCGGGTTCAACTTTGGATCCTTGGTTAACACCTTGGTTAACAGATTTGGTTCTTTGAAATCGAGCGACCGCAACAAACACATGGTGGTTACCAATCCAAATATTTCCGAGGGATTTTGCAAATTCTTCCTTATTTTTAATTCCAAGGAATCTAACAAAACCAAAACGCTTACCAATCTTAGAAGGCTTATTCGCAATGTAGCAATCGACAATACGTCCAAACGGCACACAGATCTTCCAAATATCCCGAGCCTCGATAGGATACGGGAAGTTAGTAATATAGAATGATGATGCTTGATTTTCCACAGCTTTATGAAAGGGGTTTTCAATTCTTTTCTCCGATTGATTCTTACCTCTGAAAATCCATGTCCAACCCTCCCCATCTACGACAGATGATCGCTTTCCCATGAAGAAATTAAAGGTATAACTAATACAAGAAACTTGGGGATCTGGAAAAGGAGCTCACGTGTTTTGAAGGATGAAGTAGATAAGGAAATGATGATTGTGAATTAAGGATCGGTGGTGGGGTTTTTGGGGGAGAAGGGTACTGTTTGGGAGAGCATATTTACCAAACTAAACTCAATTAGTCTTGTTTATTAGTTACTTTTATACGTCTTATTCCGTCTTCATCATTTGTCATCATAATATATGTTGTTCATAAACCATTTTTTTCATCAAATAGGATTAAAGCATAATATTTTACGTGTGATATCCCACTTATATGACATCAGATATAAGTGATTCAAAAGCCTCAGTAAGAACTGACTAAAACATATATCTTTTATATAATACAATTTTTCTAATTCGAACTTAATATAAATCAAATTTATAACTAAAAGCGAAAAAAAACAATGCGTATTTGTACGACATTAAATAATAAAAAGTATCATCACTTTTAAATATTATATCAATAAAATGATTAATGGTGTGTTGTTTAAAAAGTAATGCATTGAACTCAGCTATAACACTAAAAATCAAGTTAGATAATTTATCAATCACTTTATATGCAATAAATATCGCAAAATCATCATCTTAAACATGTCATATCTCACTCGTATCCAATGTTGTAAAAAACTGGCTAGGCGGCTGCCTAGGCGCTAGGCGGTCATACGTTGCTTAGGC
The DNA here is from genome assembly GCA_025667525.1 of Glebionis coronaria. Classification (NCBI taxonomy): domain Eukaryota; kingdom Viridiplantae; phylum Streptophyta; class Magnoliopsida; order Asterales; family Asteraceae; genus Glebionis; species Glebionis coronaria. Next base: position 194,120,802 of record CM046881.1, on the reverse strand, counting down.
GGCGCCTAGAAGCTAGGCGGTTTAAGCGGTCAATAAAAAGTCAATTTTTTTTTACAAAAAATTAAGGGTTTTGTTTCTAATATATATTGTCCATATTTATTTTAAAGTAACATTTTAAAATAAAAGATAAACAAATAATTATAAACATAAAGTAATGGATTTTTCGTATGAAATTGGAACAAATTAAATTATATGTTCATGTTTGAAGTTTTAACCACTTAAATTGTTATGTTTTTTTTGCCTATTTGCAACTTCAAACTATGTGAATTTCGAATTATTTGAAATTAGAAGTATTTTTTTATGTCATACATATATTTATAATATTTATATGCATAAAATTCTAATCCGTCTAAGCGTGAATTCCGCCTCGAAGTCGTCAACCGCCCGACTAGCGTCTAGCGATTTCTGCAACCTTGCTCGTATCATATTGGATTTGAGAAATTCAAATTTTCGGGTAAATAGTGAACCAACCTTTATAATTTTCATGTCTAAAGTTTTTCATGATTCGACAATTTTAAAGGTCAAAATTTAGACTAAAATATGATGAAATATTAATTTATCACTAGTAAAATTACACAGTAGTGAAATATCATTGATTTATCGATAATGATATTTGATTACTTTAATCACTTATGAAAGATCACTAATCATAATTATATACACTTTAGTTTTTTCGCTACTTTTTATACTCCTAACTTTTAAATATTTTGTTAAAAAATAAAATTGACCTCTTAGAAAATAAAAATGCAAATACGTTTGATCACTTTAATGATGTTTGTAAATTCTTGATCACCAAAAATTAAGACCACCGACGACTTTAATTTGACAAATTGTGCTTCAAGTTTTAGTTTTGGTTAAGTGTCATTTACGAGAACCATAATTGTCGCTTGCTGTAAATTCGGTTTTGACATTTGTAAAACACCCATCTCAAGATGATAAACCAAGTACACTTTTCACAAAGTATATGAATTTTGAGCATATTTTTAGGGATTGATTCGTTTCGATGTCAGTTCACGAATTAAACGTTCCTAACCTTTTCAATGAAATATACAAATAAAAAAGTACCAGGTGGAGAAAAAACTGACCCAATTCAACGCATGGTAAAATGGTGAATACGCAACTTTTACTTTTTAACTCCAAGTATTACAAATGAGAGCTGTGCTACTAAGAGATGCACAACCTCTTGAAATTGCTCAAACCGTCAAATGATCGCTAAAAATAAGCCGTGACCACTGATCTGTAAGCATATGTAACCTTGCGAAGACAATAGTCATTTCCGCGAACAAAAACTATAGTCGTTTACTTGTTTTCTTTTAAAAAAAAAAATACATTACCGTTTAGTAGTCAAGCATATTTAAAGAAGTGGATGACCGTACATTTACATTTCGTGGACAATCTACTACTGTATGTACCTAACTAAAAAGGCAGCAAACAAGATCCTCCAAGTAATGAAGTATTACCTACATTCATATCGGTTTAAGAAGATACACATTTGACCAACTAAATTGATGTTTAATAGTTCAAAAATGAAAAGTTTGCAAAAAGGTTTTGCATATTTAAAATTTTGATTAAAATATTTTATTGTATACATTATATAGTTGTATCAAAGTTTAGATTATATTTTTTTCCTTATACTTTAAATGTTCTAATAAAATGTTAAGTTTAACTTATTTTTCTTATGTGTGTTACAAAAATTCTTGGATTTTTTTATATTTTTTTGTATAATTATGATTTCTGATATGTTAACCGTATAATCTATAAGGTTTGAAACATTTGTTTATATCGTAATCTCTGCCTAAGCTCATATGATCGAAACGAATTTATGAAAGATTATAAAATTTCATAATTGATCAAATTACTTAATTAGCTTTAACACAATTGAGAATTTAATTTTTAGTATTTTTAAGTGATTTTAACAATAATAAGTTTTGATTCTTACAAATTTGTCAAATAATTTTATAAAAAAACTAAGTTATAGTTTTTAATTTTTACATCATACGGAAAAAAATACCTGAAATACTAGTGGTTTATATGATATAAGCAGTTTATTTCGGCAAACACACTTTATTAAGTCACAATTAATTCTTTAAAAAAAATGAAAAATAAGGAAAAAAATGTTCCGTAAATTACGGCAAAACAGTTGGACCCATACCCCATAACTCACGAACAGCACCCACTAACATCCTTCCACGTCAGCACCAAATCCACCGTTTTTATATCTATAATCAATTCCCAAAATATATATATAACAAATGGCGGGCAAAATTGAAATAAAATTCAAAACCCCTAATTAGAAAAACCACCTCCATTTATTTATTTTCCCCCAATTACTTACTACTTTCTCTCTCTCTCTAGATAATTAAAATTAAAATTAAAATTAAAATTGGTATGTTTAATTATCACTTTAATTTCATCAATTCATGATTTATTTGTCATTAATTTCAGATGAATTGATTCATTTGCAGGTGAATTGAGTTTTATTAGATAAGTCAAGATGAATGCTAATGATGATATCTGATGGTATTCATTTTTTTTAATTAAATAAAGTTACTGTTTTCAGCTTTAATTGTGTTTTATTTAATTTTTAGTATTTAGTTTTCTGATTTTGTTAAGGTGTTTTTATAAGCTGTTAAAAGCTGCTTATTAATAAGCACTTCGGGAATATCCAAAAGGGTAGTTGCCTGGATTAGTCGGCTCGCAATGTGAGTCTAGCCGGAAACCCATGTATACCAAAAAAAAAATAGTATTTCGAATTCTTTTACTAAGAATTAATATTATTTAATACATTTTTTTTTTGTTTATATTTCTTATAAAAAAAATGCATGAGATAATAGAAGGGTTTTATTATTATTATTTTTTATTTTTTTTGTAATCAAGAGTTATAATTGAATATATTTGTAATTGGTTTTATGTTAGATAAAAGATGTGATGGATAAAAAGAGATTTTAGTGTCTCTTAAATAAGCACTTTGAAATAACTTAGGGGGTGTTTGTTTTGGCTTATATATGGGCTTATGAGCTTATATGATTTCGGCTTTTATTTTGTAAGCCCCAATTTTCCGGCTTATTCTGAGACTTGTGGACTTATATAAATTTATTATATAAGCCCATAAAGTCCCAAATGAGCCAGAAAATTTGAGCTTATGAGATATAAGCCAAAATCAAATAAGTTCATAAGCACACTTATAAGCCGAAACAAACACCCCATTATTCAAAACTGCTTATTTAGCCCCTAAAATAAGCAGTTAAGCAGAAGCAGTTTGGATAACCCGAACACCTCAAACTGCCTATCTGCATAAAAAAAGGATAAAAAGTATCACATGATTTTATTCATATTTGATGATTATTACAGCGTGAAAGGTTGGCTTTGAATTGATATATGATGTTATTATACTGCTTTAGGTACACTGCTGGTGCCCTTGAGATACTTAAGGATCCTGGTCTCATTGGAATCGTGTAGTTTTGAATTTAAATTACAGAAGAATTAATTTAATGGTCAAAGTGTCGCCTGAAGAGAAAATGTCGAAAACGGCAAAGCAGAAAAAGCGTAGCAATGGTTCGAATAAGTATTTGAAGCCAGGTGCGCTTGCTCCGCTTCGTAATAGTAAGGCGGCGGGTTCTCATAAGCTGTGTATGAAGAAGAAGGCTGATGCTTTGGAAGCAGAAAATTGTAGTGGTGGAAGTATGTTACAGAATAAATTTGGAAATGATGCGGAGGTAATTTTATCGCCTGAAAAGGTTATAAATAATAATAAGTTACAGGGTTCACCGAAGACACCACGTCTAGAGGGAGATGGATTGGATTATGAGTCTAGGCTCGAAGGTCTGCCGATGGAACTGCTGGTAATCTTCACTTCTGTTTTTTTGGATGAATTGATATATAATCTGCAGTAGTCTCTAGAGTATTGCATTAATATTTGACCAAAACTATGCTCTAACTTAAAATACCGTGACTGCCAACCATTTGTGTGGTGTATCTGATTTAATTTAATTCAACTGGCATGTTATGGACGAGGTGTTTTGACTCTTTTGCTTCTACCATTGGAGGTGCAGTTGACATAATTGATATATGTGGACACAAATTATAGTAGAAGTTTATTTTTGCTAATGCCATTCCATTTTGTTCTATATAGTCGAGTTACTCATGACTGATAGGAGCTTGGAGATGATTAAACGTGCTTTATATGGCGTTACTTTCTGTATGTTTAGTTGAATCAGTGTGACCATCTGAATTGCATGACCCGTCTTTTTTCTGGATTGAACTTATCTATTTAAGTTTCGTGTGGCTGAGTTCATTGATACCATTTGATAGAATATATAAGATATAGCTTAAATGCCCTGGAATTATGACGAAAGTAAGCAATTGTTTTGTGAGACTACTTGCCATGAGAGTTTTATGCAGCTCTCATGAACTTATGGTCATGGGAGCATTCTTGTTGGAGAGAATAGCTTGACATATACGAATCTGAACCTTGTTTGGCTGTATTAACCTGACATATCATTGTCTGTGATTGAAGGTGAAAATAGTTTGCCATTTACATCATGACCAACTAAGAGCTGTTTTCCATGTCTGTGAGAGAGTCAGAAAGGCTGTAAGTTACTGTCTTTCTTTGTTGTTGTCTAATTAAGTGATAGTTCTATACATCTAAAGTGACAGTATATCTATTCCAGGTTGTGATAGCTCGGCAATTCCATTTTAACTACACAACACCGAATAGGTACCGCCAAGAACTGCTGTGCACATCAACACCACTAGCTACAGAACACTGGCCTTTCATGAGGTTCGCCTTTCAGTTCCTGTTTCATTTTCAGTTTTTTTTGGTTGGAAACCTATCATTCTCTTCAGAGTCGGCCATTCCTATATATGAGTCAAAAGGATGTTTGGGTTTTAATTTGCCTGGAAGGTTCTTACTAGTCAAGAAAAATATGGTTCTGCTCAAATGAGTCAAACAGTCGAGAGTGTCCGAAAATGCCTAAACATCATCAAGTTTTATTATTGCATAATTAAACTTTCATTACATTGTGTATTTTAAAATGTGTCCATTTTCATAAGACTTTCAAATGGGTGTGTGTCGTTATGACACATTTATAGGTTTTGATTGTAGCATGTTACCCGACCCATCCAATTTGCTATTCTAATTTTGTTTTTTGATGGATTAATTACATTATCTATAACTTTTACAGCAAAGAGGGTAGGGGGAAAAAGTTCATACAACCAAGCACTCCAAAAGCACCAAGGCATGGACCTCGTCCTCCTTCTCGCTTCAAGTTAACCGATATGAGTCAAGTTGCAGCAGTTCTGTTTCAGGAATCAGTATTTCCTCCTCGGTACATGGTTCCGTCTCTATTAAACAAACCAATATGCAAATCATTTGCTTCCAACCGAGCGTTGATCTATGATGAAGAGCTTGAGCTTTGCCAGGCTGTTGCTCAGAATAAACTTCGTTAGTCATCATGCAAGGCATCATAAAATGTATAGTGGTATCTCGCAATCGTTTTCGTATCTAGGTTCATACCACTGGTATGTAGCAAGGGTAAGATGGTACAGTTTTGAAAATCTAACGGGGCAGTCATCTGCTTGATGGTGGCCTAAGATTTGCACGAGTGGTAGAGACGTAGAGTACTATGATGGTCGGTAATTAAATAATATTTTCAATATTATGTTTTTGTATATATTGCGACAACAATTTTGCTTTAGTATGTTTGGTTGTTTTATGAGAAATATTACTATAGAGCTTTTGTGTTTCTGCTTTTTTAATGATGCTGCATTTTAGTATTGTCACAAGCGTTTTGTAACCTTGTTTTGTCACCGCAAAAGCATTGTGCAGCAAACATCATAAGGTTTGTTAAAACTGTGCATGCAGAATAGTTTTTGACTTGGTATAAGGTAGAAGTTTGATACCTCTTAAAGTGCCAGTAGCTGGAGACTTAATAGATCATATTAAGCTTGTCTTTTTACTGGTATTACATTAAATTCTAAAGTCAGGTGAATATAAATTTGAGGAATATGTTTCACCTGAAAAGATGGTTCATTTATGAGGAGCTTGTGTAGTTGAACTCACAAGAATACTTCAATTGTTGAAAATTGATGTGGCCATGGTCTTGTTTGTGATAGGAGGTTTTGCCTTTATTATTTCATTTAGTTGGCTTAAATGCATCACACTAGAGGTGTTAAATCTTGCCTATTTTGATACATATGAACACTTTTTGCCCATTTTCAAAAAAGGATGGGACATTTTTTCCCCAATCTTTATAATGAATGGGCTAAACGGGCGCATATGTAAGAAACTAAATGGGCTTAACGGGCGCACTTGTAAAATACAAATTAGTATACTCGACGAATATTTTTTATTAAATTTTTTATCCTGACTTTTAAACAAGTATTTTTATTTTTTATTTATAGATTTTTATATGTTTTTTTTCTTTTTTAGCTTGCGCCCGTTTAGCCCGCCCGTTTAACCCACCGCCCGCCCGTTTTGCCACCTCTAACAGCATGGCATCATTTATCACCTTTCATCACAAAATGAAGAAACATTCTATTTTTTGTTCATACAAATATTAACAATTAAATTCCGAAATGGTTGTTCTTATCGTATTGACTATTATACTAGATGATTTTAGTCGATACCTTTCCCATCGCCGATTAGCGAAGGATTTGGCCACATCTTATAGAAATTACCCACACAAAAAGATATCCTATTAAGGCCGAAGGAGAGGAAGCAAGTTCTTCGAATGAGTTTAACTCACGCGTGAGTTATTGCTTCGCTAAATAGTAGAAAATATTTACTAAGTGCGTTGATGATAATGGTATTTTTATAAGTTTGTATATGTAAGAAAAGCTCCTTGGGTATTTAATTATTTACCCAAAGATAGTATTTAATTACAAATACTTCTAGTTATATTAGGAATGTGTTAAGAGTCGTGTAAAAATCATGCAGTAGTTGTGGGCAGTAGCAGCGAGTAGTAGTGAGCGGTAGCTTGAAAAGTAGTGTGATAGTTCACCGCTCATTTTCCACCGCTTTTAACAAGCATTGAAAAAATAGTCTTCCTAAAAAATAGCACCGCCCTAAAATGCTTACCGCTCGTGTTGCCAAACAACCACTAAAAATTAAAAAGCTCACTGCTTCTCGCCAAACACAGCCATAATAAAACCTAAACTAGCATTCGACTCCCATAAACCATAACCGATATCTTCCCTCCTTCTCTGAAGTCGACTAGGCCGTGGATACACCTCAACCAATGGGAGATTTGGACAGGAAACGAAAGAACCGTGATTCGGAGGTGAAAGGTACTAAAGACAAGTGAAGGAGCAATGAGGAGTTTGGGGTTCGTGCTTGTCTTCTACCATTCAAATTTCCTCCCGGTCTAGAATCAAGGGAGATGACTAAACAGGAGAAGCGGGAGAATGACTGATATGGACTGCTTGAGGTAGTCAATCTCCAAAGAAAACAAGGAAGGGACAGAGACAATTGGGGCAATTTTCTGAATATATTCCATATGCAACGTACAAAATAAATAGTGAAATGCAAACTAGAAATTAGGAGATCATGGATTTGACCATGCAGCTAACTTAAAGGAGAACATGGTGTAACCAACTAGTAAAAGTAGGAGACTAAGTCTAATGCAGGAAAAGGTCTTCTGCATATTATTTTCATGCATGCATTGGGCTGATTAATCCAGGAGCTTGTTTGGTATCTTCTTCACTCGCTTGGGCCTTTCGATGTCATTGTATTGCTTCATTGCTGGGGTGGCCTGTTGGGGCGTATCAACTGCCCTCTCCTCGACAATCAGCTCGTCCTCGAACTGTAGCAAGTAGTCGTCTTGCGCGCAGAAGTCTGGAAAACGTGCCTTAGATTCATCAAAAGGTTCCCAAGTTGCTTTCTCTTCAGTAGTGTTATTCCATGTGACAAGGACTTGAATTGAGTTCTGAAGTATCCTGTGGTTGAGGATCTTGGCAGGGAATAGTTCCAAGTGACCCATTTCAGGTAGCGGTGTGAACGTTGGGTTACCATATGCTTGGCGAAGGAGGGAGACATGAAAGACAGGATGGATTCTTGATTCTGGTGGTAAGGTGAGTTGGTAGGCAACGTTACCTATGCGTTCCTCAATTGGGAAGGGCCCATAAAACCTGTTGCTTAGTTTTTTTGTTGCACGTGAATGGACAGAATGTTTCCTATAATCCCGTAAACGCACATAGACCATATCACCAACCTGAAATTTTTGTCGAGTCGGTGTGCATTGGCTAAGTCAGTCATTCGTTGTTGAGCTCGTCGCAAGTTATCTTTAAGCACACCCCGTAAGCGTTCTAGTTCCGATAAGGTTGTGTCGATTGATGCTGTTGTGGATGTCCCAGAATGGTAGCGATGTAAATCAGGACATGTTCGTCCATACAAAGCTTGGAACGGGGCTATATTGATGGCACTATGGTGAGACGTGTTGTACCAATATTCCGCAAGGTATAAGAGTTTACTCCACGTATGTGGTTCACTGCTAGCGAAACATCGAAGGTAGTTTTGGAGGCATCGATTAACCACCTCTGTTTGTCCGTCAGATTGCGGGTGGTATGCTGTGGAGTAACGTAGTTTGGTGCTCAATTGTTTGAAGAGCTCCCTCCAAAAAGTGCTAACAAAAATTGGGTCTCTGTCAGTGACAATGCTTCTTGGGACTCCATGCAATTTATAAATGTTCTGCAAATATAAAGTTGCCAATGAGACTGCACCAAACTTGGGGGGTAACGCAATAAAGTGAGCAAACTTAGAAAAACGGTCAACAATTACCCATATAGCTGTTTTCCCATTAGAAGATGGTAAGTGTGTGATGAAATCCATTGACAAATCATGCCAAACCTGGGATGGTATCGGAAGTGGTTGCAAGAGGCCGTATGGTTTATGAGTAGGATACTTGACTTGTTGACATACACGACAATCTCGAATAAATTCTGTGACATCCTTCTTGAGTCGTGGCCAGCAGAACGTGGCTGATAAGCGCCTCATAGTTGGTAAGACACCAGAGTGACCCCTTAGGGTGGATGAATGGTATTCCTCGAGGAGCTTGGATCAGATGGGAGAGCCATCAGGAATGTACAAACGGTTGTCAGCATAAAGCAGGTCGTCGCGTAACACTATCCGAGTGTTTGAGGTTTGAGATGTTAACTTGGTAATTAGTTTTTGTCCCACATCTGAGGTGTAAAATGCACGCAAGTCGGACAACCATGCCGGGTCAGTGATAGTAATGGCCAGGAGTGTGGTATCGGGTATACGGCTTAAGGCGTCGGCTACTTTGTTGTCTCGTCCGGGTTTATAAATGATTTCGAAATGGAAACCAAGGAGTTTAGTCGCCCATTTGTATTGCTCTGGTGTTTGCACGACCTGTGTGAGGAGGTGTTTTAAACTCCTTTGATCTGTAAAAATGCGAAATCGTCGACCGAGTAAATATTGGCGCCATTTTTTTACTGATTCCGTAATAGCAAAAAGTTCACGAACATAGGCCGACGCTGCCTGCATGCGCGGACACATTTTTTTTGCTAAAGAAAGCTATTGGTCTATCATTTTGTGACAATACAGCTCCAATGGCGATGTTGGATGCATCGGTGGTGACTTCGAAGGTTTCAGTAAAATTGGGAAGGTTGAGGACAACTAGAGTTGTCATGGTTGTCTTGAGCTTGTTGAATGAGTCGAGAGCGGCTTCTGACCATTCAAAGGTGGGTTTTCTAAGTAGGTCGGTGAGGGCGGCTGCCGCGTGGGCATAATTTCTCATGAAACGTCGGTAGTAACCGGTGAGTCCCAAAAATCCATGGAGGGTTGTAAAATTGGTAGGTGGTGGCCATGCTTTTATTGCTTCTATCTTTTCTGGGTCAGCAGCATCTCCCTGAGTAGAAATAACATGTCCCAAGTATTGTATGGTGGTGGCTGCGAATGTGCATTTGGATAGTTTTGCATGAAAATGATGGGTGGCTAAGGTGTGAAAAACGTGTTGTAGGTGCTGGTAATGTTCTTCCCTGGATTTGCTGTACCAAAATGTCATCGAAGAATACGAGCACAAATCGCCGCAAGACATCTCGGAAAAGATCGTTCATTGTAGCTTGGAATGTTGAGGGAGCATTGGATAAGCCGAATGGCATTACGAGAAACTCATAGTGTCCGTCGACGGTCCGAAAGGCTGTCTTGTGTGTATCCGTTGAAGCTACCCGTATTTGATGATACCCGGCGCGAAGATCAATCTTGGAGAATATGGATGATCCATACAATTCATCCAGCAATTCGTCAACAGTTGGGATTGGAAATCGATCTTTAACTGTGATTGAGTTTAATGCCCCATAATCAACACAAAATCTCTATGTACCATCTTTTTTGCGAACTAGAAGTACCGGGGACGAGTATGGGCTTTGGCTAGGTTTGATTATCCCATCCGCAAGCATCTCGGATATGAGATTGGTCATAATCTGTTTTTGGTAGTGGGGGTGGCGGTAAGGTTTTACATTAACGGGGGCGGCGTTTGGGAGGGTGGGTATGTAATGGTCTTGGGTGCGTGTGGGGGGTAGTGTTTTTGGGTTACCGAAGATTGTACTGTATGTATGGAGGAGGTTGTCAATGGAGGGGTCGGGGTGGGTTTCAAGTAACGAGGGGGATTGGAGAGGGTTAGGGTCGAAGTGAAAATAAAGGGCATGTAGGGAGGAGATGCTATTTGTGTGCATGAGGGTATGAACGTTACTGGTAGAAACTTGAGAGGATAATCTTTCACCCCGTAGTGTTATGGGTTTGGTCCCCACATGAAAGGTTAATTGTGGAATAGAGAAGTTTGCCGATTGGGCCCAAGGTACTTAGCCATGCTAACCCTAAGGTAAGGTCAGCGCCTTCCACTGGTAAGACGAAACAAGGTAGCGTGAATGGTGTATTTTCCAAATAAAGTTGGAGGTTCTGGCATATGCCATTGCAATATAAATTTTCGCCGCTTCCAACCATAACTGGGAAAGATGGAATAGAATCAGGTGAGACTTTGAGGAATGATACCATGCGTGGTTGGATGATGTTGTGCGTGCTGCCACAATCGATCAAGACTTTCACAGGTTGGTTGTTGATGTACCCGGTAATGCGTATGGCTTGTGGTGATGATAACTTGAAAAAAGCTGCGGTTGACAAGGATAGAAATTGGGTGTGATCAGGGATGTCTGATGGAATTGTGTCGGTGATTGGGATATCAAAATCATAACCGTCTTCGTTATCAGCGATTAATAAAAATTGCGGGGGTTTGCATTTGTGACCTGGGTAATACTTTTCTGGGCATTTGAAACAGAGTCCCTCAGCTCGTCGCTTTTGAAGTGCTTTTGGTGATAGTCGGGTGAAGGGTAAGGGTGGTTTGGGAGGTGATGGTGCTGGTAACAGTGGTGTTGTCGGTTTTGGGGGGTTCGAATAGGGGGTTTGGCACTTGTGAAAAGGTAGGGGTGGATGAAGATGGATTGGTGTAGGTGCGGGTGGGGGTGAAACGTGGCTTGGCCAAATTTATCTTGTCTTCTATTAGTTTGGCGAGTCCATAGGCTTGATGGAGGGATGTTGGGTGATGGATGGCTATTTCATTTTGGATATCGAGACGAAGACTGAATATGAAACAGTTTAGTAAGGCTTCGTGTGAGAGACCGATGACACATAATTCTTTCAAACTCGGTTTGGTAGGCGGACACGGTGGAGGTTTGTTTTAGTTTAAATAATGTGGCCTGATGGTTTTCATATGTTGAAGGTCCAAAACGGAGCTCGAGTGCTCGTGAAAATTCTTCCCAAGTACCAAGCGTGTTAGTATGCGCAAGATGTTTTTACCAACTTAGCGCGTCGCCGGTAAAGTAAAAAGCAGTGAGTGTGACACGTTGAGCAGGTTGGATGGTGTAATATTGAAAGTAATTGTTAGCTTGGAAGATCCAATCTAACGGGTTCGAGCCATCGAAATTTGGTAGGAATATTTTTGGTGGTCGTGGTTGGTTATGCGGTGGTGGTGGTGGTGGTGGTGGTGGTGGAGGCGGTGGTGGGGCTTGGAGAAGGTGCGCCAGGAGGGCATCAAATTTTGTGTTTAGGGAAGCTATTTGGTCTTAGGACTACTTGAGAGAGTCAATCTCCAAAGAAAACAAGGAAGGGACAGAGACAATTGGGGCAATTTTCTGAATATATTCCATATGCAACGTACAAAATAAATAGTGAAATGCAAACTAGAAATTAGGAGATCATGGATTTGACCATGCAGCTAACTTAAAGTAAATTGTGGTGCTTCGTATCGACAAGTTTCGTTAAAAGAGCCTTGTCGGTACGGTGATCCATATATTTTATACAATAACCGTTAGTTAATCACATTTTAATTTTACGACTGATACGTTCAGGTTATACATATCAATGTCGAAATAAACATGTTATGACTGATACGTTCAGGTTATGCATATCAATGTCAAAATAAACATTTATCGTACCTATCCTGAACACCGAATGCAGGAGCATGGTCTGAAAACTGGACCGAGACCAAAATTAATTAAAAGGGTGGACCGACGATCGGATCAAAACAGATTTTGTCCGATCCGGTAGGTCGAGTTTCTCGGTCCAGCCCGATCCGTGATCTATAATGGTTGGCCATACATGAAAGTGTGGATCTTTACACAAAAATTTTAACTTGAAAATGCATAATCATTGCTCTTTTGATCTATCAAACTTGCAGCTAAAAGTCTCAGAGACATTTTGTTATTGAGCCAGATTCACCATTCCAAAAAAGGAGCAGAAATGTAGAATAAACCGACAAGAAAAGAAAACGAACAATGCAAATTACGAATACTTGGCCAAACTACACGATTAGTACATTACGATATTCGAGCACTTAAAAGATCAAAATACAGATTAACAAACATATGATAAATGAATCCAAGACGCCTTCAAGGTAAAAGAACATTGAAATACAGCTAGTTTCGTTTATTTTGATCTTGATCACAATATTAAGCACGCCTTTTGAGCCTTTCCCTTCTTTTTCTTTGACTTTGGTGGTGCAAGAACGACTTTAATGGCAGCATCAAAAACCTGCTTCACATTCTGGGAAAAACAACAGTCTCTATTTAGCACAAGAAAATCCCTAGATGTAACAAGATGTGCAGAGTGGGTTCAGGTTAAAAAAAATTATGTAAATTTTAAGGAGGGTATATGCATTAAGAAAGAATTTCACTTGTTTCCCTTGTTAGGTATCAATTTGCCAATTTGACTCTATTGAGATCAAATGAAACCAAACCGACCCATTCACAAGTAAACGGGTCAAAGCTGCAACATAGAAAAAACCCTAATCAATTAAAGCAAAATATAACTTACCAGTTGCGTTTTTGAACTACATTCAATGTACTCAGGAGCTCCAATCGTCTTCTTCAACTCCTCACCCTGTGAAAAAGACATGATACTTTGATGTCCTGTGATTGAATATTTTTAAAGCTTTTTTTAGTTGTGGTGATTTGTGTACGAGATAAACACCTGGGCAGTAGTGATGGGGGTTGCACCAGGATGGTCTACAAAGAACTGCTTGTCATCCCGAAGATCTACAATTCATTAAAGATTCAAATCAATAATTTGAGTGGTAGATTATTAATTGTCTGGCTGAAAAAGAACAATTGTGGTATAACTCACCAAGTTTCGTCCCAACAAGAACAATTGGGACACCAGGGGCATAATGCTTCAATTCTGGAATCCACTGAGAAAAAGAAAAAAACAAAGAAACCTGTCAGCTCTAAGTCCAAATTATTTGAGGCATTATGAGACTCGAGAAGAACGAGATCTCCTTCACCTTCTTAGAGACGTTTTCATAGCTGGCTTTGCTAATAAGGGAGAATGCCAAAATGAAGACATCGGCCCCACGATAACTCAGCGGTCTTAATCTGTTATAATCCTCCTGTCCTGTTTCACATAACACATGATTAATACACTAATCTAAATTATACATTATAAAGTTTCTAAAATATAAATTTTGAAAGGTTACCAGCAGTATCCCACAAGCCTAGATTAACCGTGCTTCCATTGACAACCACATTGGCACTGAAATTATCAAACACAGTCGGAACATAGTCCTGTTTAAAGAAAAATAAAAATGTGCTTAGCTCCAATCCCATTAACTGAATTACAGGTTTGATCAAAACACATATAGTACCATATAGTAAAGAATAACATCAGGAAGAACACAAACATAACAAGTGAAGGAGAGATTTCAAGAAAAACGACTGTTATCAGTAGTATTCAAACTAAATCAGAAGAATGCCAGATATACTGATTCTGATATTCTTGAGTTAGACAGATTAATACTCTTTTAGAAACAAAAACAGAAATAAAAGAAACACACAAGATCGTCATCTTTACCATGAAAGTCAGCATATAGTCATTCTTTTATGACCAAAAACTAGATAGAAATGCCGTTTAAATATTTAGCTAATAAAAACAAGAGCAGGAATAAAAGAAAACTCAAGCAAATTTTCATCTCTACAATACCTAGTGTAAGATTCCTTTTTTTTTTCTTCCCATAAAACGAGATAAGAATCAACCAAAATACGATTCGAATGTTTGACCAATAGTATAAAGAGCAAGAATAGCAGAAACTCAGACAAATTCATCTAGTATCAAACAACCATCGTACCACATAATACCCCGTAAAACAATGCTGATCATATAAAGCTTCTCCATGTTCAGAATCGTTTGCATAAATTTGACAGGAATCGATAAAAGACCAACAAATTGAATCAAAAGCAGAAAACCTATCCATACTTATCATCTTTATCAAAAATATTTTACCACATTGGATACCCGAACCCTTTTTTCATCTACAACATAACAAACCAACCAACCAAAATAGCTTTAACATATCCTACGAATATAACCGAGAACAAGAATAAGGAACGTCTTTATCAGATAAACAATAATAGGCCAAAACTAATCCAATCATACAAGATTCTCCTTTTCACACATGAATCAATCATAAATATTAACAAATAAAATCCAGACATTTAATAATAATAAAAAAAATTTCTCAAATTCTTCATCTTTATGATACAAATAAAATCAAGGACAAAGAAAATTCATTAACTTGAATATCCAAAAAGTATGTAAAAAAAAAATAATAATAAATAAAAAAAAAAAAAAAAAAAATGTACCGTAGGGAAAGTGTTGCTAGTATAAGAAATCAAAAGACAAGTCTTTCCAACAGCACCATCACCAACAGTAACACATTTTATAAACCTTGATGCACTCATCCTTTTTCAGATCTTCTTCTTCTACTACACTCAGCAGAAGACCTGATGATCACAAACCCTAACCCCAACCCAAAACACAACAATTTTCAATTCTGAAAAATACCCTTTTCCTCTTTTTCAATTCCCTACAATACCCACTTTTTAGTTTTCTCTAAAACTCAACCAATCTTGTTTTCTTTTCACACTAAACCTCAAGAAAGAACAAACCCTAAGGAAAAAATGTGAAAAAATAAAAAAAATGAAAAGGGTTAGTAGAGGCTGAAAAATGGAGTTTTTTTGAGCCGGAAAATAATGCGGTTGAATCGTTTGGTGAGTGGTGGAGATCAACTCCTCTTTGGGGTTTTATTGTATTGTATTATTTTGTTTCTCTCACATACACTAATAAGGGGTTTTTATTTTATTTTATTTTATTTGTTTGAAAAAAAATGGGGAAAAATTCTAAAGTTTGGTGTTTTTGGTTGGGTGTTTTTTTAATTGAATAATGATAATTTGTCCCTCTGGCGTTTTATAAGTACAACTGTCTAATTGGGTTTATCATTTGTTTTTGTTCTTGTCAATCATTACTAACAAAGTAACAAGAATCGTGTCTTTAAGGCTGTAAATGAATTGAACTAATATAAATAAAAATTTATTTATGTTTGTTTATTTAATTTTAATCAGATAAATAAATAAATACGAACATTTAAACATATGATATTTTTTTTTCATATTCATTTACTAACAAAATAAGTTTTCATGTTCGTTTATATTTATTTATTAATAAGCTAAAGAAACTTTAGACGAATATAGATGATATAACACAAATGAACGTATTAAAAGACATAAAATTGATAAAATTATGTGTACTCTTTTGTTTTATATGTATTGTTTTGTTTAAACATGTCAATTAAAAAACAACAAAAAAAAAAAACATGTTAATTTTAAAAATATACAATTAAAAGATATGATACATTAAATAAACAATAAATGAACGTGAACGTACGCGTAATCGGCTATTTGCAAGCATAAACGAACAAACATGACTTTGTCCATTTTCTTTCATTTAACTAAGCGAACGTAAAATAATATTTATATTCGTTCATTTAATAAGTAGATGAACATAAACGAAATTTTTACCAAACGATACATAAAATGTACATTGAACGTTTAGTTCATTTACATCCTTAAATATGATAACTTATGATAAAAAGGTGTAAATTAACGGCTATATTTTAATTTTAAAGGATTTTTGAAATCGATCAATCTCCACCCACAAAAAATAATTATGACAACTCTCATGAATATTACAATGCACTAAGTGAAGTAGGGAAAAACCAAAACTCCAACTCTTGCATTTTATCTACAAATCTCTTCAACAAGTCTGCCTATGGTACATGTATCACTTGTGAAAACATGTGTTTGATGAGCACCCGCTCAATTCTCAAATCTTTGTACGTATGTGAGTTCTAGAAGTTTATTGCGGTTGAAGATGAAACTTCAAATTCTAATTAAACGATTGAGGATGATTATGGCCTTGTGTGGGGACAAGATACACATCGGATCTGAATTTGATATATTGATAGAAAATTTCGATCTTCACAACTCATACTCAGCTTCTTCTTACTTCATTCTCTTCTCCCACTCTTTATCAGCTCTTGCTTCTTCTTCAAAGGTTTCTCGTAACGCCTCTTCATCAAGAAGTCGTTGACGTTCTTATTCCATAGTAAGATAAAATTCTCCATCTATGTCATGTTTATCAAATAAATCATTTTCTTGAGTTGGTTGAGTTGATGAACCACCCACATAGGTTTTCTCAGCCGTAGTTGGGGTTTGTATAAAATTATGGGGGATCGATTTAAGTGGTTTCTCGGATGTTGACATATTGCTTTGAGTAGCTTTTCGTTTGTTATGTTTGGTTTTTTGGGATTTTTTTCTTTAATGTTTTTACTAGTCATTTTTTGAGATGAAATAATGGTAATGGATATTTTGTGTGTGAAAATGAAAAGATGGTAATAGGTATTTATAGAAAGAAACTTTGAAAACTAGACGTTAAAATTTGAAAACAAGCAGTTGGAATAACTTCTAAAAATTATAATACGGAATTGAAATTACAATACATAAATAGAGAAATACAATACAAAATTTAAAAATACAACACAATCGTTCTAATCATATTTTTCATGATGCTAAACAAATTTAGTTTCCATTTATCGTTTTATTTAGCTGCATTTTGAAACAAAACGTTATGCATCTCGTAATATTGTTTAGATTCTTCTTTCAAAAAAGTGTTGGCTAAAGCACAACTCTCTTTTCAAATATCATTGCATTTCTTGTATGCACTCTTTAGATCATCTTTAGTTATGAAAGTGTTTTCAAATGTCGTGGCTAACTCTATCATTGCTTTATCACGAACGATATCTTCGTGAATGAACTTTTTAACCAAAGTTGTGATTCCATCGACTTTATGTGGAAGTGGACAGGTCATATCCAATTTTTTTGTTTCAATGAAATATCTTTTTGAAAAAGATTATTAAGTGAATGTTTATAGAGATAAAGTGTTTAATTTTTTTTTTTTATTATTTAAAATATTAAACATATTGTGGATGCGTGACTATCGATAGTTTATGTAAAACCCGCATGAAAATACCATTAAATTAAAACTTTAACATTTAAATAACCCACGACAAGTAAATACGTATATTAAATACGACATGACAAGATAAACACGAAATTAAAAATCATGAATTTACGACACACACGAGAACATAAATTATAACACGAAATAAATAAAACGGGCTTGTAGTATGCATAAGCCTTACAAGTTTAATAATGGCCCAAGGCCCGGCCCATGAGAAAATAAACTAGCAAAACCTCGTAACTCTTTCATTTTTACAAGTTAGAAAAAAAATATTAAAACCCTAGTGTCTGTGTGCATGTTGCCGCCGGCCACCAATGAGAAAAAAAGGGAGGAAAAACTTTGATTTTGATCTTTAATCCTACGTGTGTATTCGTGTTTCATCATTCCTTTATTCTATCTCGTTCGGTAATCCTAAAAACCTTAATCTTTTATGTTATTTTCTAGAAATCATTAATAATTTAATTAAGAATGAAATGAAATGATGTTTTGTGATAATCAAACAAGTATAAAACCATGTTATTGTTGAGTCTTGGCTCGGGTGTGTTTGTTCGGACCAAACCGAGAACCACAAGGGTGTCTCGGTGTTGGTTTGGCTCGGAAACCGAGACCCACAAAGGTGGTGGCTCGGTGGTGTTTGTTGTTCGGCCAACCGAGAACCTAAGGGGGGGTGTCTCGGTGGTGATTGTGTTCGGCAGACCGAGAAGCCCCACAAGGGGGTTCGGCTCGGTTGGTTTTTGGTTCGACAGCTGAGAGACACAAAAAAAGAGGGGGGTTTGGTTTATTTAATTATCGGCTTATTTACGACATATTAAATCGGCTTAGAATAAAATTGGCTTATTATTATTTCGGTTTATATTAAAATAGGCTTATTAATTCACGACTTATTAAAATATTGGCCTATTAAACCATGACTTATTAAAATATGCTTATTAAGTAATCAGGCTTAATTAATATCGGCTTATTAATTTCGGTGTAATTAATTAAAATCGTTATATAATGAAACAAGTTAAATTACCTACTTACATTAAAACGAGCTAATTAACTATTTATAGAAACCTGCTATTTTGGAAAGTTACTAATTATAGAAACCTGTTATATTTAGATAGTTACTATTTATAGAAACCTGCTATTTTTGGAAAGTTACTATATATAGAAACCTTGTATTTTTGGAAAGTTACTATTTATGGAAACCTGCTATTTTTGAAAAGTTACTATATATGAAAACTTACTATTTTTGGAAAGTTACTATTTATAGAAATACCAAGTATAACAATACACGGATCATGAAAATACACTAATCAAGAAAACATGAACGTATAACATTAAAGAAAGCTACTAAAATTAGAAAACTACTAAAGAAGGAAAGACACGTTAAACCATGAACAAGTAACTCATACAATGAACAAGTAACTCATACACGTCCTTTAACATGTAGATCACGTGAAGTTGGAGTAGTTCATTTTCGTTATTCATCCCTCTCACTGCTTACTAGACACAAGGTACAAATATTCCGTCCTTTCAGTAGGGACATTCATTACTTTTCATGATTAGGATTCTCCGATTGCTATGCCACATGTTCTCCCCATTTTCATGTTATAGATCCTCTCATGACTGCCATGTTCCCATTAGTTTCATTTCATGACCTACATATTGCCTGAGCTATTTACATACATGACCATGATATACATGATTTACCACCTAGTAATGAAGGTACCATGACCATGACATATGAGGCACCTATGTTATGACTTTCCCGTGACGGGAATGAATTCTCGCGACGTCCTTTCATGTTACATGTTATATTATCAGTTGGCCATTATTATTATTACGGGGCGAATGGGTGCATCCTAGTTTACATGTTTACACGTACATGGTGATTGGTTGGTGTGCTCTCTACACCCCATCACATTGGAGTTGATCCCTCCACCCATGTTACTATTATTAGAGGTCACCCATCTATTGTATGTTGAGGCAACCCCTCTACTTATCATGCACATGTTTATGATATTATTATGCATGACATGTTATGACCTAAATGAGCTCGTGGACATTTATCAGTATTACTTGTGCAATTAATGACATTTCAGTTACCCTATATTCTTCAGAACTTATCTCCCAGGTTTTCCTCAAGACATGGATGTTCTTTCCGTTGCTTTCATATTCATTATTCATGTTATATTTATCCTTATCTGTCTTCATATCCGTTCACTGAGCGTATTGCCCAGCCGTATTTCTTTTCATGTCTCATACGGCAGGTACCTAAAGACGAGATTTGGGCATGAGAGTATGTGCGTAGGATGAGAGCTACCTATAGACTCCTTTCCTTAATAAACTGTTGATACTTATGCATTGTTGGACACATGTTTCGTCCTTTAGATTTCCTTTACTTTATTCATGTTGAGCTTATGTTGGGAGCCAATTTTTGATTCCAGCTTTCCTGTTGGTCTTTTATGTCTTTATGACTTGATACCTTTATTATGCTTTGATGACACGTCATGATTATGACATAACGGCCTTCTTATCAAAGTGGGTCGTTACAAGTATGGTATCAGAGCCAAGCCTTCGACCTGTAGGCTCTAAAACTTGACCTGTGAGGATTGGGTAGTTACTAGGATCTTTCTAAACCGACATTGTTCTTTTCCGTGTATTGATATTTTCTGAATATTGTTGGTTCTTTAGTCATGATGTTTTCTCTTGAATTTTTGACTAGTATGGATTGAACCATAGCCGTCCATACTTAGTCACATGTTTCTTCTTTTTGAATTTTAGACTGGTATGGGTAGACCATCGTCGTCCATACTTAGTCACATGTTTAATTCTTTCTGAAATTTTTGATTTGTGCTGGTTGAACCATAGTCGTCCACACTAGTTATTGTTGGATTTCGTTTGATTATGCTTTCATGTTTCTAACCGTTTAATCAATTACTTCCCTTTGATAATGTCAGATGGTTAACACTTGTATTGATGCTAAGCTTGCCGCATCTGTTCAGACAGCTTTGCAGACCTTACTTCTACAGATTCGCAATGAGATTCGTGAAGAGTTTCACGCTGGACCGTCTAATGGTTCAGGTGGAAACCCTCCACCAGACACTATTCATAGTTGGCTTGAACGCTTAATAAGCAAAAGCCTCGTTCATTCAGAAAAGCGACAGTCCCTGCAGACGCGGAGAACTAGATCTCCCACATGGAAAAGATGTTTGATGCTATGGGCCGTGATGATGGTTACAAGGTTGGCGGTGTATAAGTTTGAGGGTGATGCATTGGCTTAGTGGAAGGCCTATAAGCTGGCCAAAGGAGGAGAGACGTGGCTCATCACTGTGACTTGTACACAATTTAAGGCGCTGTTCTTTCTCTAGTTTTTCCCTCGAGCCACGCAGGAGCGTCTGAAGAGGGAGTATCATTCCATCCGCCAGAAGGCGAATGAGACTAGTACTGAGTTCATGCAGCGTTTTCTTTGATTAGCTAGTTTTCTTGGGCAGGATGCTGGTATTGTACAGGAGCAGGCGAAGAACTTTCGTTGGGGTCTTCGCAAGTCGACTCTCGATCATCTCATGTGTATTCTATTTACCGATTGTGAGATCTCGTATTTTCCTGGTAATTATTTTACTCTTATTCATTATTTTAATCTGTTAGGACCATTGGAATAGTTAATTGTAATAGGTAGACTAGGAGGTATGTAGTTCCTCTTGGTCCTAGTAGTAGTACTAGGAGCAAGTCGTGCTCCTGGTCCTAGTCAAAGTCAAACTTTATTATTTATTTATTATTCTGTTAGGATGTGCATGAGATATGTTAGGAAAGGATATGCATATCAGTTTTACACGTTTTGTTTAATGATGTATTAGGGTTTCCTTGTAGTATAAAAGGAACCTGAGGCAGAAGGGTTAGACATACCTTCATCAAACGTAGTTCTAGTCATTATCAATATTAGAAATCCTAAGAAAAGATCAAGTCTTTATAGTTATTCTGTTCTTCTTTATTATATTTGTATTCCGCATTTGTATTGTGTATAGAGTCTCTCTGTGAATAGACTTGTGATTACAGAAGTCGTTCACCGTTCCTGACAGGCTGCAAGATCCACATCTGTGGACCCAACAAGTGGTATCAGAGCCTGGGAGAGTCTCTGTACAAGAAGAATCAAGTTTTCTTATTACTAACATTTTTGTTTTATCATGTCTGCCTCAAGTTCTACTCAAACAGGAGAAGACAACACTCCTAAAACTGTGCAACCTCAGCAGATCGTTGCTACGGTTTCCAACACAAATGGGAAATTCCCTCTTCTGAAAAAGGACGAGTATGATAGTTGGGCAATGAAGATGGAATGGTGGATCACCAATACTGATCAAGACCTTTGGAAGGTTATTCTGAATGGTAACAGCAGGAAGATAACTGGAAGAGACAAGAATGGTAATATTACTCTTCTTGACCCTAAAACTCATGAAGAAATCATAGCCATTCAGAAGGAGGTCAAAGCAAAAACTATTTTGCTTCAATCTCTTCCTGATGATCACATGGGTGACTTCTACCATTTGGATGATGCTAGAGAGATCTGGAATGGAATAAAAGCAAGGTTTGGTGGGAATGAGGAGTGATATGAGCTTAAATACTCATATCATTTGTATCTTTAAACAATGAAATTATGCATGAAATGTATCAAATATGCCTTGTATATGTGTATTTCTTGTTTGAATGTGTGTAGGTACCAAGTTCGCGAAAACCGACAAAAATCGACACGAGAATGAAGAAAAAGATCAAAGAAGCCAAAATCGAGCTCGACTTTAGCGGATTTCATCATTTATTGAGCTAATGGGCCAAGTGGGTCCTACAATTGGGTAAATGGGCTCAAAAGCCCATTTATGTTTCAAGTTAATCTTTTGAAGTGTTTTGAAAATCCAAAAAGCCCAAAATGGGATAATTTATATTCGGATGGGAATTAAGGGCCCAAGCCCAAAAATTGATTTAAGAACGATTGAAGTATTTATGTTGGGCTTAGGGTTTGCTTTTAACATGTGTATACACGTTACAACTCACAACAATTCACAATCCCCATTCCCATTTAATATTCACCCACATGTCACACGTTACTTACTCTTTTGTTTTATCCCCACACCCAAACGCCCCACTCATCACAAATAATATAAACTCGTCCACTCACTTTTTCTCAATAAATATTTAAACCGAATCCCATCTACATAACTTGTTTGTCACCACACGTTTCATTCACACCTCACACACATTAAATAAATCCTTCGATGTTACCTATGTATCATCTTCCCCATCTCAACCGTAAATAACCAGTAACTTTTAAAGTTACTATTCACAAACCCTAGGTCAATAAATAGCCAAAATAACAAAGGGCTTTTTATTTAAACAAGTAATTCAATCAAAGGGGAATAAAACCCCCAATCTTTAAGGAAGAGAAGATAAGGAAGAGCTTAGCTACGTGGCAGAAGATGATTGGCTTTGACACCTCATTTAGCCAATCAACTAATCAAGAGCCTCAAAAGAAGCACAACTAGCACACACGGATGCCACGTTGGCAATCCGTGTGCTAGAGGTGTTTTATCATCCATCCGATCAAAGGCAATCATAAGAGAGAAAGATCCAAAGGCTAAAATAAAAGAAGAATATTCCTAAGAGATTCGGATATTCGCTCAAGCAAAGCCCTGGGGATGGCTATAAAACCCCCAATTTCTATTGTAATTTTTATCCTTTTTTTTCTTTTAAAAGTTATTATGTAGAAATAGTGTTAGGGTTAATTTGTATTTCCTTTTTATTAAATCTTGTATTATTTCTGAAATTAATGAAAGATCAGTTGATTTGATTTTAAATCGTGTCTATTTTCTTTTACTGTTTACTGCTTAAATTTATATACGTATCAAATCTATTACTGTTTCAATATAATAACGTTAGTGATGTTAGATTCAAACTAATTAATAGCTTGAATTTAATATTTAAAGTAAAGGATTGGATTAGAGTTTATCCCCACTGGATAGATTTAAAATAGAAGCAGTGAAGACTTATTCTGGATCGGTTTAAAATGGTGGTACGGTGATGGTGGTTTCCCTCTCGGTTCATAGGTTGCTCAGCGCAATCCTACTGCTCAAAGGATACCTTCAATAGGTGCTCACTCCCTTTTATTTTCTTGTTTTTGTTATTATGCTATATGATTTTAATCTGCTTAATATTAGATATTTGGATTCGAGATTTTGATTGAATGTGATATTCTGATTAGATTTAGCTTGCTGAAATTTGGTTTGTTATATGTTGATAATTTAGAGTCAAGTTAAGGTTTAGCTTATGTGAAAATAAATCTGTTTTGTTGACTTTCTGCTTTAAACAGTTTGATGTTATTTTGAGTATTCAGTATTGTGAATGTTTTGGTGTTAATGCTTATGTTAAAGTTCAATCAGATTAAATGAAATCGTTTTGACTTTATGACTGTTTGTATTCGAGTTTTTTTTACAATGCTGATTATTCAGTAAAGTGTATGGTGATTTATGAATGACTGAATAATTACTGAGTTTTCTTAGTTTGATCTGCTGAGTTGATTAGTTAAGCTGAACTCATTTATTTTTAGCCTTAAATTGTATTGTTATGATTTTAGAGGTTAACAGTCTTTTTATCATTTTGATGCTATCTGAAATTAATTGTAAATCTGTTTCCTGGTATTTAGCTTGAATACTGAATTTGTAATGTTTTGTTTTTAATGTCTGTAATTGCATAATTGATATTTCTGCTATATTGTTCATGTATACAGCTTATTAGGTCAAAACGATCTGATAAGCCCAAAAGGGCTGATTACTATCAGCTTATAGCTAATAAGCTTTACAAAGTCTCTCCTGAGACATTCTTTTTATTCATCTGTCAAAAGGAATTAAATGCAAAAAAAATTGTCAGTAATGGGTTTCGAACTCGAGACCTTGGGTTTGTATGCCTAGTGTGTCAACCAGCTGGGCTGCAAGCTGTTTTGTTTTCTATATCAGAAGTTGTATTAATATAGTGATATCAAATGTGGCAGAATTTTGCATTTCTCATAGTATTTTAATTAGGGTTACGTTCCTTTTAAATAATTTTTTAATTATTGTGTTAATTAAATAAATCTTAGTTTTAATAAATAAATAATAAATAAAAATAAATTATAAAAAAATGTTTTTATTAAATTTAAAAGTTAAATTAGTTAATTTTTATAATTAGATTTAAATAATTAAATAGAAATAGTTTTTTTTAAATAGATTTGTTTTAAAGTAATTTTTAATAAAGTAAATTTGTTTTAAAAAAGTTTAATTTGATTTCTATAGTAGTTTTAAAGTTATTTTATTAAATAGACTAACTTTTTATAGAATATTAAAATAGTTTAATTTTTAAATAGTTTTATATTTTAAACAATTAATCGTTTGTAGATTTAAAATTTAGCGGGGTTACGGTTCATGCACTTTAGGATAATATTAAATAGATTAAAATTGGTAGATTTAAATTGTAGTTTAAAAACCGAAAACCAATTCAAATCGATTGTCCAAATCAAAGCAAAACGTCTCAAATTCATAAGATCTTCGTGTACAACGAACTTGATTCACTCACGTGTTTAATTGAATTCGTCATTGGTAATATTAGTCTATTACTTTTTCCTAAAGGTAATTTTCTAATTTACCCTATAACGTATATCAAATTATCACATATACTTATCTCCGCACATCAAAAATTTTGGCGCCGCTGCCGGGGATCTTGTGTACGATTCGCTTTTGTGGAGATTTGTTGATCGTTGATTTGAAGACCCTTTCCGTCCTCGGAAAGTTTTGTTATTTTTCTATTATATAGTATGTATCGTTTTTCTCGTTTTTTGTGAATAATATATTGTATTACGTAGCACAATAATTTTACATATCTTTCAAATAAGGCCTTAGTTGGGATTTCATCACCTAGCTATTGTATTCGAATCCAAAACAAAAATAAAAGGCAAAATAGATAAATACTAATAAGAAGTTTGAACTCGATTTATACAAACTATAAGGTGGGTATAAGGCGACGTGCTATAAAAGGCCGTCTAAGGAAAAAGGTTTTTAAGTGCTTTGTGCCACCTCGTTTCCCCGCTTGCTTGTGCGTATATTGAGAGGGACGACCTATTATTGGTTTGCCGACTCAAGTAGTAATAAATCTTATTTTTTGTAGTTTACTTATTGAACCTCGAGACGTTTAGGTTTTCACCTATCGTTTCAAAGTCGACCGAGGGTAATTTACTTCCATAGTAGTTATCCTTATTCCTTGTTTTTTATCGATCATTATTGATTGAGCAATACCAAATAAAATACCAAAAATAATCTTCTTAATCCTCTATCATGTTTAATTCTTTTTCTCCTCACCCTCTAAATTTTAATTCTTCCATGAATTTCTTCGTCAATTGTGAAGGGTGTGGAGAACCGTTATATGGTTTTTCACCATGTCGGTGGTGCACGTGTGAGCGTTGTGGAAATAACTTACGAAACGATATACGTGTTGGATTTTGTCCTTGATGTGATGATATTACTTCATTTGGAAATCCGAATTTTTCAAATAATTCTCTCGATTTCAATCCACCTCCACACCCTACATACGAGACACCCTCGAGTGAGTTTTGTGGAAACGATTCTCATTTTGGTAATGATTGTTCGCATCGATTCTTGCTTAATTACGAGCAAGAACCGAGCTACAATCAAAACTTTAATGATAATTGTTATCCACAAGATTTACCGAGTTTGTCACAACAATATCTTTGTTGTGAGTATTGTGGAGGTCCTCACGAGAATTTTTGTTGTCAACCGAGAGATCAAAATTTTTATGAGCCTAATCCTTGCTATAATTTGATTCCTTCCGGTTTTGACCAATCTCCACAATATTCTTTCGATATTTGACGATTTGAAACAATGAATCAAAGAAATGTTGAAGTTGTTGAAAAAAGTATTGAAGATTTGTTGCTTGAAAAGAGACAAATTAATCAAGAGATTAATGACATTACAAATGAATTAGGAAGTCGACGATTTCATGGAGAAATAATTGATGAGGGATTTAAACGAGATTGTGAACTTAAGATTAGACAACTTTCGCAAGATTATAATGGATTAAGCATTGAGATTCGAAAGAAAGAAAAAATTCAAGAGGAAGAAAGATATCTTGCTAATCGTGAAATCAAGCATTCTCTTCTTTTGGTTGATGACGAGGATAGTGCTATTTCTTTCAAGATCTTATTGCTCTTCATCCTTCGTCTAGTGCAATCGTGCTTCCTATTCGTATCTTGCCGGCTATTGAGCCCGAGGATTCTCCCATCCTAGATGATGAGGAAATTTCTCATGACATCACCACTCCTATTCATGATTCTTCCATCGTGGAACCCGAAAATTCTCTAAGCAAGGGGGACGAGCATACTAGCAATATACTTGTCCAAAACCCGAGAGAGTTTGACGGTATTTCCAATGAGATGTGTGATTTGCCACATTGTGATGACTCGACTTCTTCCATTCACTTTGATATTTTCTCCAATTCTAATAATGAAAATTGTGATGGAAATGAAGATTTTGAGGATGATTCTACTTCTAGTGAATTTTCTAATGAGGAGTTCTCCGATGAACTTTCTTATAAAGATGATATTCACGACTCGGATTATGAGAGGTTTACCGATGAACCTACTCTTCTTCACCCATTTCCACCGGGAAATGAGGATGATAGTGATCCGGTATTTGAGAGGTTCACTTTTGAACTTGCTCCTTTAGACCCATTTCCACCGGGAAATGAGGTTGATTTGACTATTGCGATCCTTGAGAAGTTCTCCGATGAACTTACTCATTTAGATATAGAAGACGTGATTCTTCGTGAAAAATTATCCAACGTCTATCTTCTCATTTCTAGGATTGAGGCTTTGAATTCTAAGCCTAGTGCCAAGTCTTTCTATCCATTTCCTATTCCCGTTGAGGATAGTGATCCGTTTATGGAGGAGATTGATACTTTTCTTGCTTCTCATGATTCGATACCACCGGGTGTTGATGATATTGACCCGGAGGGGGACGCTCTTTTTTTAGAGAATTTACTTGATGATGATTTCGTCCCAAGTCCTCCTCCCACCCACTTTGACCTTAATGTGCGGGTTTTTCATGTGTCTCATATTGAGTACCATGACCCAATTGATCACATTCCTAAGGGTGAAATGGTCGTTAAAGAAAATAATGCTGATTCCACTTTGGATGAAACTTTTATCCCACCATTACCATGTGCTTCATATGATCTTGGATTAGCATGGGGGGACGACACCGTGTTATCCTTTCCTTTCTCTTTCGAGGACGAGGTATTCGACCCCGGAATTGTTGATTTAGGGAAATCTCGGCCTTTCATCGATGTAATAATTGAAAGATTTTTCGATCATCTTGGTGCGAGTTTATCTCGAGGAGCATGCTATATCCATTTAGTGACTTGTGACTACCATCTCTTGTTAGAGATTTGTGTTGGAGTTTTATCCTTTCGTTTGTCATCCGACAACGAGGATGTAATCTTTGACCCCGACATCGTGCTTTATGTTGGTTTTTATTCCAATATGCCGGTTTTCACCACTTTCCCTAAGGACCAATGAATACGGGGATCGAGTCGAGCTCATGACTCGGTGAACAAAAACGAGGTGCCTTGTGGGGGAGTCCCATACATTATATCTTCTTTCTATTTTCTAACACCTAATAAGGCTTGATCTTTCAAGCTCGTGCTCGTGTTTCGTTGTGTTGTGATCTTAGGTATGGCCCTAATATTTGAAGACTCTCGTGTTCGGTTTTTGCCGGTCTACTTGATCTTCCATTCTTTGAATGCCAAATAGGGGCACACTTTCTATCCCTTGATTTTTATCGACTAACGTTTTATCTTGAGGCATAATTAATAAACGGCTTATAGATTTGCGTACTCTTTTCATGCTAGGAGTTTGCATTAGACTCTTCGTGTTTTAGCAAGGGGGTGTTACTCTTGAGCTAAGAAACATTGAGGACAATGTTTGGTTTTAGCATGGGGGAGTCAATCGATATAATCGCTTGCAATTGCTTTTGTCGTGTCCAAACGTATTGTTTTTCTCATTTTTCAATAAAAATTTAATTTTTTTAGTGTTATTTTTATGTTTTAATAAATAAAATAAGTGCTTTTGACACGAATGTAGGCTTTCCGTTGGTGAAAATAAGAATAGTTTTTGACTCGACTCGGTTTTTAACCTTAGCTTTTCCTTAACGTATTTGAATTAAGTTTTGCTAGGCTATTATGTAGGGAGCTTTAAAACGCGAAAGTCTTAATTCATACGAGTTAAGAACAAGAACTTTTCGCAAGTTCCTATAATTGATCCTAGAAAGTCGTCTATCAAGGGAACTTTAAAACGCAAATTCTAAAAGTTGCAAAAGTATAAGAAGATGCAAGATCCTATAGATGACTTGAAAACCCAAAACTTTGATTTAATAGGCTAAGTATCCATTGATTTCACATTTTTGAAATTTTACAATATGGAGAACAAGAGATGATAGAGCCAATTATAAGTTTGGTATTATTTCGGGAATTTATATGAGTTAATTATAAGCCTTTTCTCCCATCGCTTGTTAATAAATTTATTTGCAATAAATAAGGTTGAACGATTTGAAAAGTTACTTAGCTTCTAGCCCAAGATCGTTTAAAAGTTGCTCGGTATGGATTAGAGTTCATAGCCAAGGCATAACTTATTGAAGCGGGATGCGAAGATTGGCGAGTCCAAAAAGGTCCTAACAAGACATGAGGGCTATGTTTTATTGCTAAAGATCTCAAGTGATGTGAAGAATCATTTATCAAAAATCAATATGAAGGATCGAGACACACGACGAAAAGCAAATACTCCCCAAAAGTCATGGAGAAGTCTATCCAAAAAGACCATAATAAGGTATGAGGATAAATGAAGCCAAGTCCAAAAAGGAGGTGGATCGTTGTATATCAAAATCCCAAATAAAGATTGGAGAAAAATGAAGAATTCGTGGTCCAAGTATGAATCTCTTGTTAGAAATACGTTTTAACGTATATTAGAAGTATCGGTTACTCCACAATATGATTTATGTTGTAATAGCTCGTAGTTAGCAAATAGTCATTAGTTACTTATTAAGTTAAGTAAGAACCGGTCCATGGGCTTGTCATGGACCGGCCCAAGCCCATTGTAAGCTTGGAGTATAAATACCCCTTTCCACCATGGAAAGGGGTTGGTTGTTGTTCATTACATGCTTTCATATTAATAAAATCATACACATTTTCTCTCACTTTCTCTCTCTAGTTTCTCTCACTAGAAAACATCAACCCACTTCATAGATTCATAGGTTATCAATATTCTACATTTGGTATCAGAGCTATGGGGTGATTTAAGGTAAGGATTGTGTTGCTTTTTTAGTTTTTGAATCAATTAGTGATCTTTAGAAAAAATCAATCTTGAATCTTGTTGTTTTTGGTGTTTTTGTTATTGGGATTGATTGATAAGGATTGGGTTTAGCTTATTTTGGTAAAAATCATAAAACTTTTGTGGTTTTGGATCAAAAATCGGATTTAAAGCTGTTTTTTTAAGTCTCGGAAACATATTTCCAGAACATTCCGAATAGATATTCCGAATAGGAGAAATATTCAGAATAGCAGAAGTTTCCGAATAGACTTTCCGGATAGAAGGGTTTTTCCAAATAGCAGTATTTTCCGAATAGCAATTCTTTCCGAATAGCCAATTTTTTCCGAATAGCCAAAAACTTTCCGAATAGCCTATATTTTCCGAATAGCCACTATTTTTCCGAATAGCCAAAATTTTTCCGAACAGGAGAAATATTCCGAATAGCTTTCCGAATTACCCATCATTCCGAATAGCAAGTTTTCCGAATAAGCCAATAGCCAGATATTCCGAATTGAAGAAATATTCCGCATAAGGGTTTTTCCGCATAAGGGTTATTCAGCATATGGGTTATTCCGAATAGAGCCTTTTCAGAATAGGGTTATTCCGCATAGAGTTATTCAGTATAAGGGTCTTTCAGCATAGGGTTATTCCGAATAGGATTGATTCCGAATAGGGTTATTCTGAGTTAGGGTTATTCCGTATAAGCAAGTTCAAGGGGTATTTGAGTTTTTTCGACGATCTTTAGTGGATTTAATCTTGATTACAACCAACACAACACAAATTCTCAACCTTTCTTTACTGCTCGATCAACCGATAATCTTTGAGTCTTTTAAGTGATCACAATGAATCCAAGTTCATTAATGCCTCAGATGACATCTCTTACGGATATCTCAATCATAACGGGGACTGATAGTCGTCCACCGATGCTTATTAAAGAGGTGTTTGAGGCATGGCAGGGCCGTATGATGCAATACTTGAAGGGCAAACCAACATACGGAAGGCTTATGGTCAAATCGATTTTGAATGGTCCACTCGACTATGGTACCATTGTGGCAAATAACGTGTCTCGACCAAGAGAATATGAAGAACTCACACCGGCACAACAACTCATTGCTGATGCTGATGAAAAGGCTTTACAGACTCTTCTCCAAGCTCTTCCGCATGATATTTATCGCATGGTAAGTCAATATACGGTTGCCAAGGACTTATGGGAACGTCTTAAGGTGTTGCTACAAGGTACGTCTCTCACCAAACAGGAAAGGGAATGTCAGTTGTATGATCTGTTTGATAGATTCACGTACAGCCCAGGGGAAACGCTACACGACTATTACTTCAGATTCACTACTCTAATGAATGATCTGAATGTATACAACCTCGTGATTGCTCCATTCCAGGTTAACACCAAGTTCTTGAATACTTTACCTCAAGCTGAATGGGGTGAGTATATTACCGATGTTAAGTTAACCCGGGATTTGCATAAGTGCAATTTAGATCAAATCTATGCTTTTCTTCAGCAGCATGAGAAACATGTGATTATGCACCGTTCTCGTCGAGGTATGTACCCTGATTCCTTAGCTTTGATGGCGAATCAACCAAGCTTGTCACACAACAACACACCTTATATCTTGGGACATCAAGCCTATCATCCATCACCTTACATGACACCGACCTTCCCCCAATACTCGATTCTACCACAACCACCCACCTCACATCAGCAACAATATCGGTTCAATGCACCTTCACCACAGTATGCTTCACAACTTCATCCAGCAAATGTTGCACCTTATGCTCAGCCTTCATATTCTTCTTATCAAGAGAATACAGCATATCCAACAAGCTACCCTGATCAAATGAGTATTCCTTCTAGTGATTATGCAGCTCATCCAGACCAAGCAATGTATTGTGATGATGAGGAAGTCCCCATTCCTGTATTCCAACAAGGAGCTGACCCAGTTGAAGTGCTAACTACAATGTCTGCTTATCTCACAAGGACTTTAAGCAAACGAGGATACAGAGGATCAGCTCCTACCAACAATCAGTTGAGGAATTCATCCAATTCTCGTCAACAAGCTACTATTGAGAATGGCAGGGTCATGGTTCAGCCTATTCAACCATATCAGGGGAGACCTACCACATCAACCACCAATGCTCGCACGGTCAATCAGGCACCAATGGCCAATCCTGCTCCACGGGCTAACTCTACGGGCAAGTTGAGAATGATTACATGTTACAACTACAAGGAAGAGGGTCACATGTCCAGGGATTGTAAGAAACCCAAGAGGAGAAGGGATGGACAATGGTTTGCAGAGAAGATCTATCTGGTTAATGCTCAGGCACAAGGAAGGGAACTTGATGAAGAGGAGCTTGCATTTCTTGCTGATCCAGGGATTGCTGAACAAGACGTTGTCACCATACAGAATGCAGCATACCAAGCCGATGATCTTGATGCGTATGACTCAGACTGTGATGACTTTCAATCTGCTAAGGCTGCTCTCATGGCAACTATCTCCAGCTTAGGGCCAGAAAAGAGATCGGAGGTACTTATTAATACCACTGATGCTAGTATTCAACCACATCAAGTTGTGCAAGAGAGTGCTGATTCGAATGAATCTTCGGTGGTGAGTCTTTCAAATGAGGAGACAAACAATGATAGCAATATCAATGTGAGTCCCCAGACTTTGAGTGAATCACAACCGGGACCCATTTCGCAAACGCCTACTCCTGCTCAACAAGATTTGGTCATGGTTCCTGCTACATTACTTAGCCAAATGAATGCTGCACTCTTAGAAACCTTAGCTAAGAATAAGAATTTGTCTGATGAGCTTACCTTAAGCAACGAGAAAGTTCAAACCTTGGAATTAGTGCCCTCGTCTAGTGTTCTAACTAATCTCGAATATGATCATTTTAGAAACAAACAAATGGGTCACTTGCAAGAAATTGAAAACTTAAGAGCAAATTTGTCTAATGAACTTAAAGAAAAGGAGTTAGTGGTCACTAATTTTCAAAAACTTCAAACAGATTTTGAATCACTCGAGTCTAAGAAGAATGAAATGGAGATTAATGCTACTAATAAGATTAGAAGTCTAGATTATTTGCTTTTAAGACAATACGCTGCTTCTCAACTAGTTCACTTATTTGATGCTTCATTTAGAGAATTTAACTTATCACGTCAAAAAGGCCTTCCCCCTAATCCACGGTATGCAAAACAAGCTTTAAGACATAGTCCTAGACTTTATAATGCAACTCAATTAGGATTGGCCTTAGAACCGATTGTTTTTCCTGGTGATCGAACAAGTAAGGAACTAGTTGATGAGGATCGGTCATACAATTCTGCAAAATATCCCGAGTGTGATTATTTTAAATTGAATAAGGAGCTTGCAAAAACGGATTTTAGAATTCGCTTCCATATGGACAAAGATCTCATAACAGCACCAACCTACATATTACATGAAGAAAACCCTAGTACTTTTCCTACACTTGTCAATATGGAAGGTCCTAAGGAAATTCCAAAGGATCTTCCACCTGTTAGCACTGTATGGTTAAGCTTGCAAGAGATTAATCAATACTTTACTAATTTTGACAAGGTCATTTTGGAACGTACGACTTCAAATGGCCTAAACGCCGGAGAATGGGCTTTCGAACATATGAACGAGGTGTTTAGAAATGAGATCAATCCGTTTGTCGAAAGTCTAAAAGGAATTTTTGCATCTCTTAAAGAAAATCTTGTGTTTGAAATTGGTGAAGTTCAAAAAGTGTTTTATGAAATGGACACCGCTTACGAACTACAACTAATTGAAAAAGAAAAGATTTTAACTGAATATGACCGATTCTTGTCTGCAGTAATCTCGTGTGATGTGCTTACTACTGTAAATGTTAATTATTCGAATGAGCTTACATCCGCTATGATTAATTGTGATGCTGTGAATATTTGTAATGATATTTGTGATGATGTTTGTGATCTCTCTGTAAATGTTGCTGATACTGTAAATGAGGTAGATAATCAGTCTTGTCATGAATCTAACGCTGAGTTTTTAAAGCTACAAGATTCTTACAATTTACTTTCAAAACGCTTTAATCAACTAGAACAACATTGTATATCTTTAGAATTAAAACAACAAACTCAAAATGAGAATCTTTTGATATCAAATGTTTGTGAAAACGGTGTTGAGACGAGTGACAAGATGATTGCAATTGTTAAGACATTAGAGGAAGAGATAATGAGATTGAAGAGAGATGTGTCATCAAATGAAACACTCAAAATGGAACTAGAGGCTGCAGAGTCTAAAAACCAGGTCTTAGAAATTAGACTTTCGTCTGTTCTAGGGGAGATGGATCGGACAAGACAGGGACTATCCGCTCTTTATGGTTCACTAGAAGAACGCTTCGCTTTTAATGCGGCACAGCAACAATCTTATGTTGAACAACTGAACCAAAAGTGCGAGGAAATCTCTGATTTGAACATCCTGCTCATTGACAAAAATATGGTTTTGGTTGAGTTAAAGGAGACACTTCTTCTCACCCGACAAGAAGTTGTTGATAACTTAGCTACCGACTCTGCACCGTCCACTAGTGCTCCAACAACCAAGTCAGTAGTGCTTTATAAGAACCCGCTTCATAAGAGAAACCCAGTTACCTATGATGATTATATGAGGAATGCCATTAAGCATGTCGATCTTCTTAGGGATATTTTAGACGATCTTTATGCCTTAGATCCCTCAAGTAGCGACTATTATTCGGCTTATGAATATATTAAGCGAGTTCAATATTGCTTGGCATATTTGCAATACATAGGTACACCAGGTTCTGCACTACTTAATAATAGGCCCATTGCTGTAACTCCATTTAATAAGACTCCAGGAGCAAAACCGTCATTGGCACAATCAAGTAAGGCACCTTTAAAATCTGTTGCTAATATTCCCACTTTGCCTTCTACAGGATTAAAAGAGACTACTAAGGCTAAAGGATCGCCACTTAAGAAAGATAAGATCAAGCCCTCCACTAGTAGTGCCAAAAAGAAGAAAGTAGAAGTTCACAATAGGAATGCTAGTTCAGTTTTAAATAAAAAGAATCATGTTAAGACTAAAAGCTATGCGCCTGTGCAGCAGCCTAAACCATTCGTGAATTCTGATTTGAATTGTTGGAATTGTAATGAATGTATGTTTTCCCAGCGTCATGATTTGTGTCTGATTGATCACGTGAATGAAATGAATGCTATTAAGAATGGTCTTGAATGGAAGCCAACGGGTAGAACTCGTGCCCAAGTTGGCTGGCAATGGCGTCCCACTGGTAGGACCTTTACATTAGATGGAAAAATGTGCCCTTTAACTAGGAATGCATCCATTGAGGCTAGGTCTGAGCGTCCTTTAGTTAGGAACACTCGCACTCAAGTATGGAAACAGCGCCCTTTAATTAGGTCAGCCCCCACTATAGTGCCTATCAGTGAAGAAATACCTCAGGATTTAAGCCAACTAGAATCTACACCACCAATTAGGAAGAAAAAGGCTAGGAAATCTAAGAAACCTAGAGTTAGCAAATCTAAGATTATTAAATCTGTACCTGCTAATAACAAGGAACACTCAGATTCCGATACCTCTACATTGTCTTCGTGTGGTGATATTTTCAGGTGGTCCAAATCATCCTGTGGTATTTGGACTCCGGTTGTTCAAAACATATGACCGGAAATCGCTCGATGCTCCGAAATTTCGTCAGCAAGTTTCTTGGTACGGTTAAATTCGGGAATGATCATATAGCAAAGATTATGGGGTATGGTGAATATCAGATTGGAAACGTGACGATTTCTAGGGTATACTATGTAGAAGGTCTTGGTCATAACTTATTCTCAGTAGGACAGTTTTGTGATTCCAACCTAGAGGTTGCTTTTCGACAACACACTTGTTTCATCCGCAACTTGGAAGGAAAAGATTTGTTGAAGGGATCTCGTGGTGCAAATCTTTATACGTTGTCTCTACAAGACATGATGGCCGCCTCTCCAGTATGTCTTCTCTCTAAAGCATCTAAGACCAAGTCATGGTTATGGCATCGCAGATTATCTCATCTTAACTTTGATGCTATTAATCATCTGGCTAAAAACGAATTAGTTCGTGGTCTTCCAAAGCTTAAATTTCACAAGGACCATTTATGTTCCGCGTGTTCAAGGGGGAAAAGCACCAAGAAATCTTACAAGCCCAAAGCTGAAGACACCAATCAAGAAAAACTTCATCTTTTGCATATGGATCTTTGTGGACCAATGAGAACTGAAAGTGTGAGCGGTAAGAAATTCATTCTCGTCATTGTGGATGATTTTTCCAGGTTTACATGGGTTAGATTTCTACGTACAAAGGACGAAGCACCGAAGGCTATCATCACTTTTCTGAAATTCATTCAGGTACGTTTGAATACTACTGTCCGCCGTATTCGTACAGACAATGGTACAGAGTTCGTCAACCAGACTCTTCGTGATTATTATGAAGGAGTTGGTATCTCACATGAAACATCCGCTGCACGCACTCCACAACAAAACGGTGTCGTTGAAAGACGGTATCGTACACTTATGGAAGCTGCTAGGACCATGCTTATTTACGCGAACGCTCTATTTTTCTTGTGGGCAGAGGCTATATCTACTGCATGTTTCACCCAAAACCGTTCTATCATTCGGAAACGCCATGGAAAAACACCTTATGAGCTTCTACATGACCGTAAACCCGATGTTTCATTTTTTCATGTGTTTGGTGCTCTTTGTTATCCAAACATCAATAGTGAGAACTTGGGTAAGCTTCAACCGAAAGCCGATATAGGTATTTTCATTGGTTACTCACCGTCCAAAAGAGCATACCGAATCTATAACTGTCGTCTTGGCAAGATTGTAGAAACTATGGACGCAGATTTCGATGAGCTGAAAGCGATGGCTTCTGAGCAACACAGCTCTGAACCCGCGCTTCATGAGATGGGAACCGGTGCTATTAGTTCCAGATTAGTTCCCAATAATCCTACTTCTACATCATTTTTACCACCAACAAGGCCCGAGTGGGATAAACTGTTTCAACCATTGTTTGATGAATTCTTCGATCCCCCGACTGATGAAGTTCAAGCACCTGTAGTGATCGCTCCAATCCCTGAAGTGGTTGCTCAAGCTAATGAACCTTTATCTAATGCATCTTCAATTCACATTGAACCGGATGCACCTTCACCAAGTGATTCTCAAACTACACCTGAATCGTCACCCCTACTTGTGCCTAATGATGTGGAAGAGGATTCTATTGATCACGACTTGGAATATGCTCACTTGCAAGAGCTTCCTTTCTTTGGTGTCGCGATCCCTGAAAACCCTTCAGCCGCGTCTACCTCAGAAGAAGCTCCTTCTATTGTTCACTCCAGACCACCTAGGATTGAA
Source organism: Glebionis coronaria (assembly GCA_025667525.1). Lineage (NCBI taxonomy): Eukaryota > Viridiplantae > Streptophyta > Magnoliopsida > Asterales > Asteraceae > Glebionis > Glebionis coronaria. The sequence continues at coordinate 194,083,176 of CM046881.1, read as the reverse complement.
AACCATAGCACTAAATGGACAAAAGATCACCCAATTAGGAATGTCATTGGAGATCTAGATCGACCAGTCTCTACACGCCATCAATTACAAGAGAATGCACTCTATTGTTACTTTGATGCATTTCTCTCTGAAGTTGAACCTAAAAATTGGCAGCAGGCTATGACCCAATAATCTTGGATTGAAGCTATGCAGGAGGAACTAAATGAATTCCAACGACTTGAAGTATGGGAATTGGTTCCTCTCCCTGACAAGGTTAACATCCTTTGTTATGGGTTTACAAGGTTAAACTTGATGAGATGGGTGCGGTATTGAAGAATAAGGCTAGATTGGTCGCTAGAGGATATAAACAAGCCTTGGGTATAGACTTTGAAGAATCTTTTGCTCCTGTGGCTAGATTGGAGGCTATTAGACTATTCCTTGCGTATGCTGCTCATATGAACATGATCGTCTATCAAATGGATGTGAAGACGGCATTTTTGAACGGTGAACTAAGGGAAGAAGTCTATGTTAGTCAGCCGGATGGGTTCGTCAGTACGGAGTTTCCTAATCATGTGTACAAGCTTAAGAAGGCTCTCTATGGGTTTAAACAAGCTCCACGCGCGTGGTATGATCTCCTGTCAACATATCTCATTTCGGAAGGCTTCTCCAAAGGCAAGGTGGACCCCACTCTATTCACTCTCAAGGAAGGCAACGACATGATTCTGGTACAAATTTATGTTGATGATATAATTTTTGCTGCCACTAACATAGAATTGTCAAATCGATTTGAGAAGATAATGTCCACACACTTTCAGATGTCGATGATGGGAAAAATTTCATTTTTCTTAGGATTACAGATTTCTCAAAATCCCAGAGGCATCTTTATTAATCAATCCAAATATGCTCTAGAATCTCTTAAGAAATATAATTTTGAAAATTGTGACCCCGTGGACACTCCAATGGTGGATAAATCCAAGTTAGATGAAGATAGGAATGGGACTATTGTCGATCCAAAACTTTACCGTGGGATTATCGGCACCCTTCTATATCTGACTGCTAGCAGGCCTGATTTGCAATTTACTGTATGCATGTGTGCCCGGTATCAGGCTCGGCCTACCGAAAAGCACCTACATGTAGTTAAAAGGATCTTTCGGTATCTAAAAGGAACACTTCATCGTGGTCTATGGTATCCGAAAGATTCCTCGATTGCTTTAATATCATACGCAGATGCCGATCATGCTGGATGTCAAGACACGAGGCGTAGCACGTCTGGATCTGTGTAACTCCTTGGGGATAGATTCATCAGTTGGTCTTCAAAAAGGCAGAAAAGCGCTGCAATATCAAGCACGGAGGCTGAATACATCGCCATGTCCGGTTGTTGTGCTCAAGTCCTTTGGATGAGATCACAATTAACTGACTACAGTTTGGGATTCAACAAAATCCCGATGTATTGTGACAACAAGAGCGCCATTGCCCTTTGCTGCAACTATGTTCAACACTCCCGGGCCAATCACATAGACATTCGCTACCATTTCATTAAGGAGCAGGTGGAGAACGGAGTGATCGAGCTGTATTTTGTCACTACTGAGTACCAGCTGGCGGATATGTTCACCAAAGCCTTAGATCGAGGACGAATCGAGTTTTTGATCGACAAGCTTGGCATGAAATCATTCACCCCAGCGACTCTCAAAGAGTTGGCAGAAGAATCAGCTGAATAGTCGTGGTAAACTATTCAGAGTATCCTTTGTTCGTGATCATGTATATTATAGTAAATATATAAACCACAAAAGAAAAATACAAAAATATAAAACCAAGAAAAACCATAAAAAATATAAAACCAAGAAAAACCATAAAAAATATAAAACCTACAAAAACCATAAAAATTATAAAATCAAGAAAAACCAAAAATATTTTTCGTTTAAAACGGGCATGTCTTTTAGTACGGTAATATTTACGGCCTTAGAAATGTTGATCAATATTGACACGGTGCCATAAATAGAGTCCGTATAAAAGTTGTACATTTTTTAAAACATGCCCATTATGGCTTGTAGTTATTTCTGACTGCAACCCGGTTTTCATATTAAAGTCACGTATTTCCTTGGAAAACGTTGGCTCACAACGGGAATTAATTTTCTCGGGCGTGATTTACAAGCCAAATCATGCAAAGGGATCAAGTTTACTTTACAACTTGGTCTAACACGAGTTAGTATACGTCTCAGTGCATTAATTTGTTAAAATAAGAGAAATCTTATTGACACCACGAATCAAACTATTTCAAGATATCAATTGGGAAATGTTTTTCATCTTCATGTGCCTCGTTAAACAATGGCTACAGCTCTTTAAATAGAAAACGGGTCATCGTTTAAGGGGGAGAAATTGTTACATCATCTTTCACATCAAAAAGATCTTCAAAGTTTTCAAGGAAACTCAAAAAGCTTAATGGTTAATGGCTGGATTGCTTTGGCACTTGTCTTGTTGTTGCTTATAAGTTTGTCATGAATAGATTTGTGTGTATGTTAAGATAGGTTAATCACTAAGGCTCGGGAATTTAACATAAGATAGGGTCAAAATGACAAGTATTAAAACTTGGAAAAACAAAAGCATGTTGATTGGAGTGAAAAGAAAAGTGAGGGGTTAAATGTGACTATGTTTCAAACTTGCTAAAAAATTTTGACCTAGTCAATCATCCCCCCCGTTTTCTTCTTTCTATCATTCCACTGTTCCCCGTTTACTTGGCCGCCATTAACACACAAGAACACCACCACACGAAATCAAACAAAACAAATTCAATCATTCATTTTCTAAGTTCAAGATCTTCACAAAGGTATCTAATCGGCTTAAACATTCATTCAATTCAAGTTAATTATCTCTTTTTAATCAGAATCAATCAAATTAAGTTTCTGCTTCAATTAGGGTTAATTAAATTGGGGGTTTTGCCTGGGTTTTATTCGGAATAGAACGAATTGAACTAATTTGGCCTTTAGACCCCTTGAATCAAACGGATTTCGTGCTTAAATTAGAAAATATATAAGTGTTGAAAAACATTCCGAATAGGAGGTCTTTCCGCATAGGAGAAGTTTTTCCGAATAGAATGATCTTTCCGCATAGGCCAAATCTTTCCGAATAGAATGAATATTCCGCATAGAGAACTTTTTCCGAATAGACTGAATATTCCGCATAGGCCAAGTCTTTCCGAATAGGATTTTTTATTCCGCATAGACAGTTTTTTTTTTTTTTTTTTTTTTTTTTTTTTTTTTCCGAATAGGATTTTTTATTCCGCATAGACTGTTCTTTCCGAATAGGATGTTTTATTCCGCATAGACTGTTCTTTCCGAATAGAGTATTTATTCCGCATAGGCCTAAATGTTCCGAATAGTCTTTTTATTCCGCATAGATAAGTTCTTTCCGAATAGGAAGGTCTTTCCGCATAGACAAGTCTTTCCGCATAGACAACTCTTTCCGCATAGACAAGTCTTTCAGCATAGACAAATCTTTCCGCATAGACAAGTCTTTCCGCATAGACAAATCTTTCCGCATAGACAAGTCTTTCCGCATAGAAAGTTTTTTTCCGAATAGAAAGCTTATTCCGCATAGGCCTATTCTTTCAGAATAAAGAAATTTTTCCGCATAAGTCTGATCTTTCCGAATTGAATGATTATTCCGTATAGAAGATGTTTGTTTGGTTTACAAGCTTAAGGGATTAGGTCATATGTTCTATGCTTAGGTTTAAAGTCATATTGATATTCATATTTTGTATGTTTCAACCTTTGTGTTTTATCTTAAGCAGAGACGATGACTAACCCTACAGTACAACAAATACAACACACCAGAGCCACCGCCATTGCCGAAGCCAAGACTCTAAAGTTTATTCCGAACAACTTTCGTTTGAAGGAGGTATCTCACTCTACCCATAATGGATTTAAGGTAGGTACAACCATGCTTGATAAATCTCATCTCAAGCATGCGCTAAGGAGAAGTGCTTCAGTGCCCTATGACTACCTTTACGAGTTCTGAGCTACCAAAGAGAAGACGTCGAACAAAATCACTTTTTCCTTGGACAACAAGCAGCAGACGCTTACTGTGTCAGACTTCAGGAAGATCTTTGGATTTCGGCCGACACTCAAAGACCTATCATACTCAGCCAACCCGACTAAGGACCAGATCATGGAAATGTTCACCGCCATTGGATGTCTTGACATACGAACCCCGTCTGAGTTTACTACTGCCAAAGTTGGTCAACCATGGAAAGCTATTTTTGGGATTCTAAGCCGATGTTTAACACCCAAAACAACTGGGTTTGATGCTGTTCGTCCACCAATCATCAAGATGTTTTATGGTATGTTTAAGGGTATGGGTATTGATTATGCATCACTGCTGTGGGAGGAGTTTACTTTTCAACTCTTCACAAACACAAAGGGTAAGGTTAAAAGTTACCAGTACCCTAGGTTCATTAAGCTGATCATACATTACTTTATGGAGCACGATGCATCCATTAATAAGCGTGCAGGTAGTCGTCACCACACGATGGATGATGATGATTTGGTAGACTTAAGGCAGGAGACTCATTCGAATACGGTTATTCCTGGTCCCATTCCCAGTCATCTTCTGACCGATGAGATTATTGCATCTGATGATTACAAGAACTTGCTAACAGAAATTGAGAATCAACGAGCAAGTATTCTAGCAGGTGAAGACTCATCTACCACGGTTAAGAGCAAAGGTAAACGGAAGCAAACAGATTTACCTGAACCCAAAGCCAAAAAGAAGAAGACTGCAGTTAAGAAGGGAAAGGGTACGACTGATGAGTTAGTTCTCCACGATGAAGAAGATATTGATGATCCTGCTCTTAACAAGGCTGAGAGAAAAGCGATGAAGATAGCTATGGAAAGGAGTAGGAAAGACACTGGAGGTAGTGGTTCGGGTGCACGGGTAAATGTTGAAGAAGAGTACGTGGAACCAGATGATGTGTTTGAGTTTGGATCACCTAAAAAGTATTCTACTTCGAAGGAGACATCCACCCCCCTGTTTCAGCTAGTATTGAAAAAGAGTCAACTCAACTTCAACCAACTCAACCCTTACCAACCAGACCGGTTTCAACACCATTTCTTCCACCACCAATAAACCCCATCCTTAGTACCGTAGTTACAACCGAGCCTATTCCATCAACCCAGAGCAGCTCTGCAACGTCCACAATGGCCGCATTGGTAATGGCCGAAATGTTGGATAAACATGTGGATAATCACAAGAGAGAAATGGATGAACTTCGCCAAGAGTTGCGTAGACGAGCTCAAAGTGAAGAAGCATCTAAGAAAGCTCAAGAAGAGTTGATTGCTAAGTTCGCTGCAGATATGGAATTTACACGTAAAGCTCATGCAGAAGAACTTGCTCGGGTTAAAAAGGATGAAGCTGATAGGCATCAAGCACGAATTACGAGACTTAAAGCTATTAAGGATGACTTTAAAGAGCAGAAAGAAGCCCTTGAAGCTTCTCTTGAGCAGAGAGTGAAAGACTCCGTTGAATCTCTAATGCCTAAACTGCATGATGAGTTGAAGACACTCGCTGCTGACAACTTGATGATCAAGTCATCCAATCCTTCAGAAGCCGCCTACAAGATTGCTTATGACTTAACGGATTTTGAATTGAAAAAGATCCTCAAAGCTCGTATGAGGGAACTTGGATCGTTTGATAAATCGAGGATTCAACGGGCTCTCTTCAAATCCCTGAATGACGCTATCATGGAGGATGATAGGTTGTTCAAGACGTTTGGAAGTGTGGTACCCTACCACATTCTCCCTGAGGAAGAAAGGGAAGAGAGTGACGAAGAAGAGGGTACTGGTGGAGAAGAGGAAGAAGAAGAAGAAGAAGATAAGAATGATGATGATGATGAGGATGATGAGGATCAGAATGATGATGATGAGGATGATAATGATAAGGATGATGATGATGATGATGAGGATGATGATGACGATGATGATGATGGCGATGATGGCGGTGATGGTAATGAGGAGAGTGTTAGGGGGAGCAACGGGGATGATAATGAGGATGCTGATGGGGGTAAACAGCCTGAGAAAGGGGATACGGTTGCCAGCTCAAAGAAACCTGTTAAGTCTGGCACCAAGTCCAAGAAAGATGCAGCACCAAAGGAAAAATCTACGTCCACGGAATCCAGACGATCGAAGTGGCGCCACGATGTGAATGCCACTACAGGGTCATCTATTCCTGGTACATTTATCGCTGCATCCATACCTGTTACCACTAACCCTGTTAGTTCTATTGTTGTTGTTCCTGTGATTGCAGAATCGGTAACCGAACCTGAAGCTTCACAACACTCACCCGTTCTTGACACTGCCGAGATGCCTGAAACAGAACAAGCAGATGTTCACGTCTCCACTCCTCTGCAACAAGACCCACAATCTACTGTTCCAAGCACAAGGGACTGGGCAGACACGTTGGAGATTGACGAGACTGCACCACCACAGGCTTGGATCACGGCAGCGGCGCAGTATGATCCGATCACCGACGCTGACAAAGATGTTTTGTATCTTCGTATCCGCAGTCCGATTGACTTATGTGCATTTCTTGCTCATGAGTATAAGACTTCGGTTACTCCATCTTTGGTGAAGAAAGCACTGAAGGATAAGAGACTACGCGCCAAAACCCGGTTGACCCAAATGGAGTTGGAGTATTATGCCGATGAGATCCTGAAGGCTCTGAATACCGTTCAACGACCAGGACTTCATGAATCAGAAAGAGCTCCACCTCCAATGGATCCTTCTCAAGATAATCAGATTGCTCTTGACTTCTTCGTCACCAATGATCTTGTGTATCTTCTGAAGGGGTCATCAAAGTACGCAACCTCCCTGACCTTGCTAAAAGCTGCCAACTGGGGGACAATACCCTTTATCGAGGAAAAGGTAAACCGACTCTGGGTCCCAAAGATAAATCGTAATTATGATATGTATGCTGTCATAGGTGCATCTCATTGGGACGAACGAGTCCGAAGGGCGTACAGGGGTTGCTGCCTAGTCAATTCTGGAAGCAACGTTATATCCGACATCCGCATCTCCAGCATCTTAGGGATGAAAACTGAAGCCAAGAATGGCTATTATCATGTGACGGAGATTCGTTTGAAAAGGGAGGATGACAGGGAATACAAAATCCAACAGGGAGATTTTTCCATCATTCGCCTTGAGGATATCGAAGATATGCTGCTTCTGATGACCCGAGATCAACTCACACACATTCCTCGTGAAGACCTCATTGCCTTGAATACAGCACTTCGTATGTTCACACGAAGCGTTGTTATCAAGAAAAGAGTTGAAGATCTTCAGTTGGGAGTCGAAAGCTATCAAAGGAAGCTCAACTTAACCCGTCCAGTGAATCAAGTTCTACCTCAACATGTAGAAAGATGTCCTTATACCGGCATCTCTGTTCTGAATTGCGGCATTTTCTACTTGAACAGTCGAGGTTTAATGAAGTTTATGAGGGTGGGTGAGCTTTATAAGTACAGTGATGGGACTCTTCTACAAGTCAGAGGAAAGTTGGAGCATCTGAACTCGGGTGGGACTTTGCCAGAGATGACGGAGGATTGGCATAAGGGTTATAGGCAGATGGCAAATTATGTGATCAAGAAGATCGATCAAAAGCTCCGTGAACGTAGATTGATGAGGAGCTTGGAAAGATTCGTGGGTGGTAGACCATATTTAGTGCACCACAAGTTACTACAACGATCCATCTAATGGGTCGTACATTTCAGGTCCACTTTATATTGGTTTTCAATTGTGAATATGTATATTTGTGAATATTGTGCTTTAATGGCTTGATGTAGTGTTAAGGTATGATAATTTCTCAAGAATTTCTCACGAGATTCTAAATCTTTCAAAATATATCATACTAAAGCACTACAACTATCCCTTATTAATTTAAGGGGGAGCATGAACATGTTCTATGGCCAAACATCGATTTCATTTTTTACCCAAAGACCGGTTAATCCATTCAATATCCCAAATATTAATGGTTAACATTTTGGATAAGGGGAGAAAATGGGATTAAGGAGATTTAAATGATACTTGGCTAAAAGATGAAAAAGACTTAATGATTATCCAACTTAGTATGTGTAAAGCACGTGTTAAGGGGGAACGTTTTTGATGAACAAAACACCTAAGGTACAAAACTTTTGATTTCAATATCACAAGTACCTTAAGTAATTTTCAATGATTTTTCATGGTGGCAATTCCTTCCCAAAACACGCTTAATTCACGACGAATGTGGTGACAAAAGGGTGGTAGGAATAGGTTTAGTCCAGTGATTCATCAGAGCCGATGGAATCTTCCCAAGGACAATTCCCTAGATAGAATTAGAAGTCCTAGGAAAGTTGGAGAAAGATTGTGAACGTAGCTGAATGCCGACCAAGTACTTAAGCTAGCACTGGAACAATCACAACAAGGTGCTAGTGATGACGTATTGGTAAGCATTGAAGGGGTTGAAGAATGAAAAAGAATTGTAAAGATAAAGGGTGTAAAGAAAGAAGCCCTCCTTACAACTTTAGGCAGAAACCGGGTCAATACATATGCTATTGAGGTCATTTTTGCTAATGATTCTCGGTATTGAAGAAAGACATCATGGACCCAGTGATGCAATGCACAACCCTTCCCAGCTAACTCAAATATCTCTCAAAAGGTATTTGTTTTAATCACACGGAGATCAACACGTTATCTATTGGTTTATTCACTCCGAATAGACTGGTATTGAAAAGGTGGCACTCCTCTCCAGCCATCGCTCACTAAATCAAAACGCACAATCGAGTCTAGAGCCAAGAGATCATCAAAAGTCTCATTAAGACACTTTCCATTTATTCCTTGCTTTCTCACACACTGTGAAAAGTAAGAGATTTTCATGAGTCCTACGCAGTATTCCTGTAATATTGCCAGAACATCCGAGTAATATGCAAGTATTACAATGAAGATGGAAATCCTGCTTGAGCCAACATCAAACAAGCTCATGGTAGGTTACACGTGCGGTTCTTTTAGAACCAATCTTGTGAAAAACTGGAAGGAAACAGTGGTTTAATTCTTAATTGAACTTAAACTCGTTCCAGGCCTCTACGCATTATCATATGATCTTGCCAGAACACTCAGAGTGACTCTTTATTGATCACAGTGACGAGTGGAAATCCTTCTAGTGTTAACATCAAACAACAATTGGTAGGTGACGTGCAAGATTCTTTATGAATTGAGTTCGTGACAACTGGAAAGCAACGATGGTGAAAATCTTAATTGAAATTCACTTGTTCCAGGTTTCATGAATTGACGGCTTTTAATCACAAGGATAATTTATCCAAGTGATTCACTCTTTATGTTCGCAGTCAGCTTTGGACGGTCGAATAAAGAGAACGGGTTTACCCGCGAAATCCTGTCAGGAAGTTACTTAATTGAAACTATCCGTCACGGGTACGATATCTAATATCGTCCAACGGTCTTCACCGACCGGAGGTAAAATGCTACCGAATTAGAATAAAATGTTCAAAGCCATTTTATTCGTGTCGTTGCTGTGTACCTGTTAAAGACGGTGGCGTTGCTGTGTACCTGTTGAAGACGGTGGCGTTGCTGTGTACCTGTTGAAGACGGTGGCGTTGCTGTGTACCAGTGAAGACGGTGGTGTTGCGGTGTACCTGTAAAAGTCGTTCCCACATGCTTATGTCTTTTGCAACAAAGTTCAGCAAAAATTCAAGAAAGTACAAGATGAAGTCTTCCGCTGTATCAAACTCTGAAGCTTTCGAGAATTCAACAAAAAGACGTAAGTGTGTGGAACATGAAGTCACGAGGAGGCAAAATTCACAAGAAAGGCAAAGATCGCACGTGAAAGGCCAAAGAACAATGCACTCAAGCCAAAGCCAAAAAGATCAAACCAACATATTCACAACAAAAGAAAGAAAAGAAGAAAAGACTACGAGCTAAAGAACGAAGACTTAGTATAGTATGCTAGGTTTAGAAGAAAAGACTACGAGCTAAAGAACGAAGACTTAGTATAGTATGCTAGGTTTAGAACTTTGTAACGTGGAGTGACCTCCCTTAGGGGGAGATTGTTAGAAATACGTTTTAACGTATATTAGAAGTATCGGTTACTCCACAATACGATTTATGTTGTAATAGCTCGTAGTTAGCAAATAGTCATTAGTTACTTATTAAGTTAAGTAAGAACCGGTCCATGGGCTTGTCATGGACCGGCCCAAGCCCATTGTAAGCTTGGAGTATAAATACCCCTTTCCACCATGGAAAGGGGTTGGTTGTTGTTCATTACATGCTTTCATATTAATAAAATCATACACATTTTCTCTCACTTTCTCTCTCTAGTTTCTCTCACTAGAAAACATCAACCCACTTCATAGATTCATAGGTTATCAATATTCTACATCTCTCAAAAATTCAAGTGAAGAAATTCCTATATGAAGAGAAGACCATTATTTCATGAACGTCTCTCAAGGTTTGAAGTATAAAGTCGCTGCCAAATATCGGTCCGAGAAAGGTCTCAAATCGCGAAGCAAGTTATGCCAAGATATGAATTTTATGAGGTCCCGAGAAACAGTTTTAAAAGATTTTGTCCTTTAGCTAACTATTGATTAAATCGTTCACTTTATTTTCGGCTTAATAAATTATCGAAATAAGTCAACAATGCATCCTCGTGATCATTCAAGACAACAATAAAATATAAGAGATACACCTAGGAATAAGGTAGTCTAAGTGATTAATTAGCTCACATGAGTTCGTGTTAGTTTGCTAACTTATAATAACGATGATCTTGTTTTTGCACTTGGCATGGAAAAGTGAAAAGTCGAGGACGATGAATCTATTTAAGTTTTATGATCCTTAAAGTTATTTTTCAAATAATGAAAGCAATACATTATGTCTTTGCTAAATAAGTTGTCAAAAGTTGAATAATGGTGTAGTTAGTGTTTTATTTTATCATTGCGTGAGGACGGCAATTGCTTAGCATGAGGGAATTTGATATGAGCTTAAATACTCATATTATTTGTATCTTTAAACAATGAAATTATGCATGAAATGTATCAAATATGCCTTGTATATGTGTATTTCTTGTTTGAATGTGTGTAGGTACCAAGTTCGGGAAAACCGACAAAAATCGACACGAGAATGAAGAAAAAGATCAAAGAAGCCAAAATCGAGCTCAACTTTAGCGGATTTCATCATTTATTGAGCTATTGGGCCAAGTGGGTCCCACAATTGGGTAAATGGGATCAAAAGCCCATTTATGTTTCAAGTTAATCTTTTGAAGTGTTTTGAAAATCCAAAAAGCCCAAAATGGGAGAATTTATATTCGGATGGGAATTAAGGGCCCAAGCCCAAAAACTGATTTAAGAACGATTGAAGTATTTATGTTGGGCTTAGGGTTTGCTTTTAACATGTGTATACACGTTACAACTCACAACAGTTCACAATCCCCATTCCCATTTAATATTCACCCACATGTCACACGTTACTTACTCTTTTGTTTTATCCCCACACCCAAACGCCCCACTCATCACAAATAATATAAACTCGTCCACTCACTTTTTCTCAATAAATATTTAAACCGAATCCCATTTACATAACTTGTTTGTCACCACACGTTTCATTCACACCTCACACACATTAAATAAATCCTTCGATGTTACCTATGTATCATCTTCCCCATCTCAACCCTAAATAACCAGTAACTTTTAAAGTTACTATTCACAAACCCTAGGTCAATAAATAGCCAAAATAACAAAGGGCTTTTTATTTAAACAAGTAATTCAATCAAAGGGGAATAAAACCCCTAATCTTTAAGGAATAGAAGATGAGGAAGAGCTTAGCTACGTGGCAGAAGATGATTGGCTTTGACACCTCATTTAGCCAATCAACCAATCAAGAGCCTCAAAAGAAGCACAACTAGCACACACGGATGCCACGTTGGCAATCCGTGTGCTAAAGGTGTTTTCTCATCCATCCGATCAAAGGCAATCATGAGAGAGAAAGATCCAAAGGCTGAAATAAAAGAAGAATATTCCTAAGAGATTCGGATATTCGCTCAAGCAAAGCCCTGGGGATGGCTATAAAACCCCCAATTTCTATTGTAATTTTTATCCTTTCTTTTCTTTTAAAAGTTATTATGTAGAAATAGTGTTAGGGTTAATTTGTATTTCCTTTTTATTAAATATTGTATTATTTCTGAAATTAATGAAAGATCAGTTGATTTGATTTTAAATCGTGTCTATTTTCTTTTACTGTTTACTGCTTAAATTTATATACGTATCAAATCTATTATTGTTTCAATATAATAACGTTAGTGATGTTAGATTCAAGCTAATTAATAGCTTGAATTTAATATTTAAAGTAAAGGATTGGATTAGAGTTTATCCCCACTGGATAGATTTAAAAAAGAAGCAGTGAAGACTTATTCTGGATCGGTTTAAAATGGTGGTACGGTGATGGTGGTTTCCCTCTCGGTTCATAGGTTGCTCAGCGCAATCCTACTGCTCAAAGGATACCTTCAATAGGTGCTCACTCCCTTTTATTTTCTTGTTTTTGTTATTATGCTATATGATTTTAATCTGCTTAATATTAGATATTTGGATTCGAGATTTTGATTGAATGTGATATTCTGATTAGATTTAGCTTGCTGAAATTGCATTGGTTTGTTATATGTTGATAATTTAGAGTCAAGTTAAGGTTTAGCTTATGTGAAAATAAATCTGTTTTGTGACTTTCTGCTTTAAACAGTTTGATGTTATTTTGAGTATTCAGTATTGTGAATGTTTTGGTGTTAATGCTTATGTTAAAGTTCAATCAGATTAAATGAAATCGTTTTGACTTTATGACTGTTTGTATTCGAGTTTTTTTACAATGCTGATTATTCAGTAAAGTGTATGGTGATTTATGAATGACTGAATAATTACTGAGTTTTCTTAGTTTGATCTGCTGAGTTGATTAGTTAAGCTGAACTCATTTATTTTTAGCCTTAAATTGTATTGTTATGATTTTAGAGGTTAACAGTCTTTTTATCATTTTGATGCTATCTGAAATTAACTATAAATCTGTTTCCTGGTATTTAGCTTGAATACTGAATTTGTAATGTTTTGTTTTTAATGTCTGTAATTGCATAACTGATATTTCTGCTATATTGTTCATGTATACAGCTTATTAGATCAAAACAATCTGATAAGCCCAAAAGGGCTGATTACTATCAGCTTATAGCTAATAAGCTTTACAAAGTCTCTCCTGAGACATTCTTTTTATTCATCTGTCAAAAGGAATTAAATCCAAAAAAAATTGTCACTAATGGGTTTCGAACTCGAGACCTTGAGTTTGTATGCCTAGTGTGTCAACCAGCTGGGCTGCAAGCTGTTTTGATTTCTATACCAGAAGTTGTATTAATATAGTGATATCAATTGTGGCAGAATTTTGCATTTCTCATAGTATTTTAATTAGGGTTACGTTCCTTTTAAATAATTTTTTAATTATTGTGTTAATTAAATAAATCTTAGTTTTAATAAAATAAATAATAAATAAAAATAAATTATAAAAAAAATGTTTTTATTAAATTTAAAAGTTAAATTAGTTAATTTTTATAATTAGATTTAAATAATTAAATAGAAATAGTTTTTTTAAATAGATTTGTTTTAAAGTAATTTTTAATAAAGTAAATTTGTTTTAAAAAAAGTTTGATTAGATTTCTATAGTAGTTTAAAATTTATTTTATTAAATAGACTAACTTTTTATAGAATATTAAAATAGTTTAATTTTTAAATAGTTTTATATTTTAAACAATTAATCGTTTGTAGATTTAAAATTTAGCGGGGTTACGGTTCATGCACTTTAGGATAATATTAAATAGATTAAAATTGGTAGATTTAAATTTTAGTTTAAAAACCGAAAACCAATTCAAATCGATTGTCCAAATCAAAGCAAAACGTCTCAAATTCATAAGATTTTCGTGTACAACGAACTTGATTCACTCACGTGTTTAATTGAATTCGTCATTGGTAATATTAGTCTATTACTTTTTCCTAAAGGTAATTTTCTAATTTACCCTATAACGTATATCAAATTATCACATATACTTATCTTCGCACATCAAGGAGTCAAAGAAAATGCGAAGATCCATGCTGAGAGATGAATTCACAGAATTCAAAATCTTAGAAACTGAAGGTTTACATCAAGGGTATGACAGGTTCCAAAAGATATTGAGCCAATTGAATCAACTTCGGTCAAAACCTGACGATGGTGATATTAATGCAAGATTTCTTAGAGCCTTACCCTACTCATGGAATCAGGTGGTAATCTCTCTCAAAGCAAAAGGTGGGCTTGACTATCTTAATTTTGATGATCTATTTCATAAGCTCAAAACTTTTGAACCTCATGTGAGAGGATATTCAAGTGATTCTTTTCCCACTCCTGCTAATTCTGCCTTTGTGAGTTCTATGGCATCCAGTCCCATGTCGCATGCTAGTAGCCCAAGCAATACTGTGTCTTCTCAACATACTTTTCAGCATACTTCTGCTCCTGATCCTACAGCCAAGTCTGGTAGCATGGTAGAAGCCGTTCTTCATTCTTTTGTGGCTGATGTTGATGCTCAACAACAACTTGCTTTTGATGACTTCAAACAGGTCGATAAACTTGACTTGGATGAAATGGATCTTAAATGGCAGATGGCCATGCTCACTCTTAGGGTTCACAAGTTTGAAAAGAAAGCTGGTCGAAAGGTCAATTATAACCCAAGGGAGCCAGCAAGGTTCGACAGAAGCAAGGTTCGATGCTATAACTGCCAGCAACAAGGTCACTTTGCAAGGGAATGCCCTAGCAAGAATGACCAGGAGAAGAGCAGATACTCAGCTTTTAAGGTTCAGGAGGTGAAAGATGACAAGAAGGCATTGGTATCTGTTGACTCTATGGTCAACTGGAATGATCATCAGACTACCACTTTCGAATCAGCTGAGTCCTCGACTAACGTGTTTGCAATGATTGCTGGGAATCTATCTGATGCAGAAGACGCAGACGAGTTTGCTCTTATGGGCATCTCACCTCAGGTACAACGTTGTCCTCTTGGTTGTCATGATAAATATTCAGAATTGTTGTCCCAATTTAATGAAGTAAATGATCAGAATGATAAGTATTTTTTAGAAGTTCAAGCCTATAAGGCTTCTTTAAACACATTAGAACAACAAAAGAGGTGGCTACAAGATACTCAACGTGAGTATGAGGATAAAATTAGGATACTAAGCATCGATTTAAAAAACACAACAAATATGCTTAAATATACAGAAAAGGTAAAAGATGCCAGTATCAAAGAAAAACAGGAGATGCAAGAAAGATTAGATGCTACAATGTTGAGATTTGAAAAATGACAAAAGGCACCTAAAAATCTTTCAAAATTAATCAATAGTAGCATGTCTGGTAGGACTAAAAGGGGGTTAGGATTTGATAAATATATTGATTCAGAAGATGTGTTTGATTTATCTTTTTCGAGTGTCTTTGATGCCGACAAAGAGGAAGAGGGAGAACCTAGTTACAATAGGTTTAAACCAGCAGCAGAAATGCATGATGTCCCTCCTCCTCTTACTAGAACTTTCATGCCCACTTCTAGGCATAATGACTTGGATGGATCACAGATGCATGAGTCCCCAAAAAGTTCTACTAATTCTAATGACTTTGTCTCGTGTACTTTCAGTGACAAAGCCAGTGACTCTGCATCAAGTGGTTCAAGTGAAGAGTCAAGACCTACAAGTTCCAAGTCGAATGATCATGCTGCTACTGGTGCTAGGAAGTGTGAAGAGAGAGAGTTACTTTTAAGTCAACTGTGTCTGGTCCTGGTTTATTGAGTCCTAGGAAGATTGATTCTCCTAGAGTTGTGTGTAATAATGTTAGCAGTATGAAACAATGTCATTCTAATAAAAGGTCGATTAAAACATGTTTTGTTTGTGGAAGTGCATTTCATTTGATTAAAGATTGTGATTTTTATGACACACATGCTTCTGTTAATCAAGCATTTCCTGCTCCTGGTCCACCAGGAGTTGCTCCATATACTTCTAGAAGACTCAATCCTAGTGCTCAATCGTTTTATTCTTCTAGAAGGTCCTCTCCATTAGCTTCTGATCATTGGAGAAACATTGGATTAACAACAAATAGAACCACCAGTAACTATTTTCAGAATTTTAATCCAATTTATCCACATAATTTTGACCACATGTATTTTGGTTTGGGAAGTTTGGGAACTGCTGTTAAGCGCTCAACAGGTTGTTCTTGGTCAAAAAATAATACCCATATGATGCATAGGCAACCAAGAAACAACGGTGGATCTCATCAATCTTCTTGGCTCTCTACTAAAGATCCACAAGGCAGGCTTAAACCTGAAAAGGTTTGGGTCCCCTTAAGACACTAACTTTTGCATTTTTATTATCTTGTTGTTGTAGGTTACTCCATACCAAGATCCTAGTCTAGGAATTGTTGATAGTGGTTGCTCTAGGAGCATGACAGGAAATAAAAGTCTTCTCTCTAACTTTGTACCATTTCAAGGTGGCAAGGTCTATTTTGGTGGAGGTGAAGGCAGGATCACTGGCAAAGGAACAATTCAGACGCCTAATCTAAATTTTGAGCAGGTCTACTATGTGGAAGCACTTCAGTACTTCAACTTGATATCTGTCTCTCAGATTTGTGACAAGAAGCAGTTTGTTCTCTTTACGGATACTGATGCACTTGTGCTCTCCAAGGACTTTAAACTTCCGGATGACTTATAGGTTCTGCTCAGAATCCCTAGAAGACACAATCTCTATAGCATCAAGCTGAATGAAGTCAACCCTACTGGTCAACTAGCATGTTTGGTTGCTAAAGCCTCAGAAGATGAAGCCACTCAATGGCACAGAAGGATGGGGCATGTGAACTTCAAGACCATTCACAAACTAGAAAATCTGAACCTGGTCTCTGGTTTACCTCCCAAGTCATTTAGAAATGATATAAATTGTATTGCTTGCAGCAAAGGCAAACAGCATAAAGCATCCTTCAAGGCCATTACTGCTCTTAGTCTTATTACTGAACCATTGCAGCTACTACACATGGATTTATTTGGTCCTACCTCCATTAGGAGCATTGACCACAAACACTTCTGTCTGGTGGTAACTGATGGATATAGCAGGTTTACGTGGGTGTTCTTCATGGCTGCCAAGAGTGAGACATACTCAATTCTTAGAGATTTTCTTACCCTTATAGAGAACCAGTTGTCCAAGAAGGTTAAAGGTATTCGTTGTGATAATGGAACCGAGTTCAAAAATAAAGACCTCATAGCACTTTGTAATGCTAAGGGCATCAAAAGAGATTATAGTGCAGCAAGAACTCCTCAACAGAATGGCGTGGCAGAAAGAAATAACAGGACTCTAATAGAAGCAGCAAGAACAATGCTTGCCGATTCCAAGCTTCCAACCATGTTCTGGACAGAAGCTGTTAATACTGCAAGTTATGTTTTGAATAGGGTTTCTATTACCAATCCTCACAAGAAGACTCCTTATGAGCTCCTAACGGCCAAAGTTCCAAATATTGCTCATTTGAAGCCTTTTGGGTGTGCTGTCACCATTCTGAATACTAGTGACTATTTGGGGAAGTTTGATAGCAAGGCAGATGAAGGATACATTGTGGGATATTCAGCTCACTCTCGGGCTTATCGTGTCTACAATCTCCAAGCCAAGCGGGTCATTGAAACTATAAATCTCAGGTATTTTGAAGAGAAGTCAAACATCCAAGGCAAGGGTCCTGAATGGTATTTTGATCTTGATTATCTTAGTGATTCATTAGGATATTTTCGTTTCAAAACTAACCATGATGCAGGTCCACAAGTGTTTGCAACTTCTAGTACAGGTGTTCCTTCTAGTCTTTCTGACTCAGATGACGAGGATGATATTTTTGTGGTTCCATCCTACTCCACCACAGTCTCTCCTACTCCTCCTAGTGATGCAACTCCATTGGATGTACTGGATTTACAAGTATCTCTTGACACCCTACTCAACACTGTTTGTTTGCTTGTTTTCTTTCACAGGTGGAACCTAGATCGGTCACTCATGCTCTTGAGGATCAAAGTTGGGTGGAGGCTATGCAGGAGGAAATGCAGCAATTTTTGTTTCAGAATGTTTGGGTTCTAGTTGACTTACCAGATGGAAAGACAGCAATCAATACCAAATAGATTCTCAAGAACAAGAAAGATGCACGGGGAATTGTAGTGAGGAATAAAGCTAGGCTTGTCGCTCAGGGCCACACTCAAATTGAGGGCATTGACTACACTGAAGTTTTTGCTCCGGTTGCTAGGATTGAGGCTATTCGTCTGTTTTTGGCTTTTGCTTCTTATGTGGGCTTTACGGTTTTTTCAGATGGATGTCAAGAGTGCATTTCTCTATGGCAAGATTGATGAGGAAGTGTATGTCACTCAACCTAAGGGCTTTGTAGATCCACTTCATCCCAAGAAAGTTTACAAGGTGGTCAAGGCTCTTTATGGATTACATCAGGCTCCTAGAGCTTGGTATGAGCGACTTTCAACTTTCTTGTTAAAGAATGGCTATAGAAGAGGTACTATTGATAAAACACTATTTCTTAAGAGGAATACCAAGGACATTATCCTTGTTCAGGTTTATGTGGATGATATTATCTTTGGTTCTACTAAGAAGGAATGGTGTGATGAGTTTGAACACTTGATGAAAGGCGAATTTCAGATGAGTGCTATGGGAGAACTTTCCTTCTTCCTTGGTCTTCAAGTCAAGCAACAGTCGGATGGGATTTTCATCAGTCAAGATAAATATGTTCATGAGATCCTTCAGAAGTTTGACATGGATCCACTTAGACCAGCAGCGACTCCTTATGAAGTTGCTAAAGTCAAACTCAAGAAGGAGCCAGATCCCCCGGTCAATGTTCACATGTATAGGTCTATGATTGGCTCACTCATGTATTTGACTGCATCACGTCCGGATATCATGTTTGCGGTCAGTGCTTGTTCGAGACATCAGGTGGCTCCAACGGTTTCTAACTTGAATGCAGTTAAGAAGATTTTCAAGTATATCAAGGCTCAACCCAAGCTGGGCTTGTGGTACCTTAAAGAATCACCTTTTGTTCTTGAAGCATATAGTGATAGTGACTATGCAGGTGCTAATAATGACAGAAAGTGTACTACTGGTGGTTGTCAATTTTTGGGTCGAAGACTTATTTCATGGCAATGCAAGAAACAGACGATCGTAGCTACTTCTTCAACAGAAGCTGAATACGTTGCTGCTGCTAGCTGTTGTGGACAAGTATTGTGGATCCAAAATCAGATGTTGGATTATGGGTTCAATTTTATGAACACCAAAATTTTCATTGACAATCAAAGCACTATCTGCATTGTGAAGAATCTTGTTTTTCATCAACGAACAAAACATATTGAAATTCGGCACCATTTTATACGGGATGCCAATGAGAAGAAGTTGATACAGGTTCTTAAAGTTCATACGGATGATAATGTTGCTGATTTGTTGACAAAAGCCTTTGATGGTCCTCGGTTCAACCACTTGGTGGTTCACATTGGGATGGTCAATCCTTGAGGTCTAGGATTGAGGGGAGGCTAAGCCTAAGGGGAGGCTTCGTGTACATATTTATTTGCACAGACTAACATATTGGTAGCTTTTAACAACATATTGCATTGGTTCTGGTGGTGTGTGTTACTCCTGGTGGAGGTTTTTGCTCACTTCTGATGGTTATATTCTTTCATGACTGGCTTCTAGTCCTTATTGGTTAGCTTCTAGTCATTCTTGGTTGGCTTCTGGTGGATAAAAAAAAATCCTTCTTTGTCAAGTGATGGTTGGCTTCTGGTACTGGTTTGGGACACTGTTCACCTTATTGACTTCTGTGGACCACATTCTGCTTCTAGTATTGACCATTGTGAGCTTTGACTTTTAGTCAACGCATTCAAATTCTGGTATTTATACTCTTATTTAACTTTGGTAAATTGGAATTTGGAAATAATGTTAAAAGGGGCAAGTGGTTACTTTGCAATAATTGTCTAATTTGAAAGGGCAACCCTCATTATTAGGGGTCAATGAACAGTTACTCCCACCATTATTTATGGTCAATTAACCCCCCTTGACTCATTCATCTCACTCATAACACACACACATCCGATCCTACTCTCTCAACCCTAACAAAAATCATCTTCCATTCCTATTAATCAAGATCCATGGCTGCCCTGGTATACCAACCTGCTCACAACAAGGTCGCCTATCTAGGAGATGGTCCATACCGTGATGATTTCACTGACATTCTGGACTTCATTGAGGCTTCAAACCTCAGGTATGCTTATACTGTGTGTCCCATTGTTTATGATAGTGTCATTTGTCAGTTTTGTGCTTCTGCTCGTCTTGTGGCTGTGGTTGGTCGTCCACGTGAACTCCATGCTACCATAGATGGCCGTTCATACGTGGTTTCTGAGGCTTCTATTCGTAGTTCCCTTCATCTTCAAGATGAAGGTGGTGTTGTTTCCATCCCCAATGCGGAGGTGTTGGAGGGGATGGCTGCTCTTGGGTATAATCATGAGGGAAGTTTAACTTCCAAAAGAATCGGTTTTCCCCCTAATGGAAGCTTCTGGTGCATTTTCTGATCCATTGTTTAAGTCCCAAGTCTGGGAGTTGGGATGCTTTTCCTACTCCTTTGGCTACTGGTCTCATATACTTAGCACATGGTAGGGTATTTAATTTCTCTCGTTATTTGTTTGAGGGGATGGTTAGCAATCTGTCTAGTGCTGGTTCTAGGAAAAAGTTTCTGATGTATCCTAGGTTTTTACAACAGATACTTGTTTGTATCCCTCGTGATAGGGCTGAACATGAGCCTTCTAAGCTTACTGCGAAAGTATACTATAATATGGCCCATGGGTTTACCGGGGAGTGGAGGCCCCTTACTGAGGCCATGTTGGGGCTGGCTTAGGGTCCTCCTGATGTTGTTGTTCCTCCGGTTGAACAAGCTGAGGAGGAACCTCAATTAGGTGATGATCCAATAGAGGAGGAGGATCATGCTGGTGGTGCACCTCATGTGCTTGAGGAAGAGCCGGTTGAGGAGGTGGTGGTTGAAAGGCCATCCACTTCCAAGGCTGCTCCTTCTTCATTGCCACATTCGTCTCCATTTATGGAGACTCCCCCTCCTAGTCCTGCTCCACACTCTTCTGATAAGCCTTCTGGTGCTAGTGCTCCTAATGTTGACCCATCTGTTGCTTCTGGTTCCAATGACGCCTTCCCTGACCCAAGTCCTCTTGGTGGGAAAGCGGAGGAGCCTATTACACTTACTTCTTTACTTGATCTTATGCACATGTATCATGCACGGATTCTTTCCTTGGAAGCAGATTTGAATCAACACCGAAAGCTTACTAGGGAATTTGTTCTTCCCATGGCTGACCAAATCAAAGCCTTGGAGACTCAGCAAAGGCGACGAAAGAAGCATGTGGTTCACTCTGATTCTGATGAGGAGATTAAGGATCGTGTTGAGGATGGTTTGACTTTGTTGGCAAAGGCTGCCTTTGCTGATAAATTGTATGATGATTTGCCGATTCCTCCGACAGCCTCCAGTGTTCCTTCTCCTGCTGCTGTTCCCACACCAATGGAAGGTGCTTCTGGTCCTACTGCTGGTTCCAATGCTGGTCCATCTCATGATCTAAAGGGGAAGGCCCCCATGACTGATGCTCCCTAACCACCTCGCAAGCGTACACGCAGACAACTTGAGGAGGATAGGTTGGGTGAGGAGGCTGCTCAAAGGATGCAAGCCGAAATTGATCAAGCTGCTCGGGCTGAGGAGGAAGCTCTTCAACAGCAGCGACGTGAACAAGTGCAGCATGATGCTATGCATTGGAATGATAGTGATTGGATGCAGGTGTTGACTATTCTTACCAAGGATTATTCCCAGTTCACTGATCTTTTGGGCTCGGATGTGGATGAGCATAACTGTATTCCTCGAGCCATGGTGTTAATGCGCAAGCATCAATTGGAGCTTGCTGCACAACTTCGTGAGAAGCGTAAAAACAGACCTTTGTTGAGAGCTGAGGAGTGAAAGCAGATGCAGCGATATGTGAAGTATCAGTCGGCTGCCTATTTCACTACTGGTTGGAAGTGGGACAGGGTTCGGGCTTTGTCTTTTGATGAGCTTAAGGCGCTCTATGAACGAATGGTCAAGCATCAGAGCACCCCAATTTCAGAGCAATTTATTTATCGTCCTTCTCCATGTGTGGTGACCACTTCTTCACCTGCTGTTACTACTGGTCCTACATCTGATACTACTCCTGGCTCTGCTGCTATTCCATCGGTTTTTGCTGCTTCTACATTTGGTACCACCCCTACTCCTTCGGTTGCTCCTCTGGTTTCTTCTTCAGGTCCTGCTACCACCACCACATATGCTACCACCACCACCTTTGCTACCACTACCACCACCACTGCTACACCTGCTATGGCATCACCATCACCACCTGTGCCGGGTTCTCAACCTATTCCTTCTTCTAGTACAGCTCCTGTTGATCCTTTGGGTGGGCAAACTATTGATTCTACTTCTACTGCTCCTACTTCTGCTGCTCAGGTAAAGGTCAAGGTTGAACCCTCGCCTAGTGATCCCACACCTCGCCGTTCGCTTCGCAAGAAACTGGCTCAACGTGTTCGACGTGGCAAGACTGTTCCCTATGAGAAGCGTGCTCCCGAAAATCTTATTGATGCAGCTTTTGATAGTGACTCTGATTTGCCTTTGGGTAATGGATATATTACTGGTTGGACGGTTACGCATTCCACGACTCTTCCCGGTACGGTATCTCATAGGATTACTCTTAGTGATGGGTCTGTTAGGTTTGCTTCGGGTCTGCAAGGTATTTTGTCTTGGGCGGATCGTAAGGATCTTATGGCTTTATATAGGTTTGTGGATGCCGGCATGCCTGTTCATCCTAATGATGTGTCTTCCTGGCCTGGTCTGCGAGTATGGGCTGATTTGAAGATGATGCTTGATGCACCTCCCCATGCTCCTATCTCTGGTGTCTGGAAGGATCAGCCACAATGGGTTATTCAGCGATGGAAGTTATATGCGGGCTGTGGTGTGCATATGTTAGAGTTGGAATCTTGTCTTATGGTATTCATGCTCACCGACTTGGATTATCCGTTGACAATTGCTTCGATGGAGGCTATGCTGGCTTGTCACTTGCAGATTTCTAATGCCCCCTCCGGGAATGAGTCTTCTATGGCAACTGCATTGGTGGAAGGGATCCAAGCTCGTTTGAAAGCTGATAAGATGGCTGCTTCTGGTCTCTGAAATGGTTGGTTTGTAAGTTTTTATGTTTTGTTTTTTGATCGTTTGTTAATACTGCAATTCTTTTCACCAATATGTAAAGTGATTGGTGACTTTCATTTATAGTTAAAAAAAACAAAAATACAAAAAAAACAAAAAACAAAAAAAAATAAATAAAAAAAATTATCCTTTTTATATAATATCTGCTTATACTTTACACACATCATGGATTTTACACTTGTGAATACAATACCATCTGCTGATTCAAATTTGGGTTCTGGTTGCTGATTCATACTTGTGCTGGTTACTGGTTTCATCTGGTGTTGGACTTGGTCCTCACAACAAATGGTCCTCAACTCGCCATGTCTAACCGACAAGAAAGAGTTGATTCACCTTGAGAGTACGGCTCCTGGTGTGATTCTCAAATCCGTTGATGGTTGCCAGGTTACCCAAAACTGGATGGTTTTCACTTGCCATGGTCCTAGACTGAAAAGTGGCTAATCCAAGGGGGTACGAATCTTGGTAAAGATTTTATCAAATCCGTTGATAGCTGTAATAGCTTGCTTAAAGCTATAGGGTTTTCAACTCACCGATGCTTCATTGCTGAGAGTTGGCGAGTCCAAAGGGGTACGGCTTCTGGTAAAGACATATCAAATCCGTTGACGGCTGTGATGGTTTGCCTAAAATCATCAGGGTACCCCCACTCACCATTGATTCACGTTCTAAGAGTTGGGATGGGTTCTGGTCTCCCAGGGTGATGCTTATTCCACCACAATGACTGGCTAGCCCAAGAGCGAGCAGCTACTTGGTAAAGGCTCTTCAAATCTGCTCATGTTGCTGTAAAGCTTCAACACGATGCTGATTTGTTTCAAGCTTTGGAGAAGCTTCTAGTATTCCATGTTGCGGCGATTCTTCTGTTTCTTATCTTGTTGATGCTGCTGTTTCTTTTGCTGATTCAATCCTCAAGCTTTATTGCAAGTTTTACCAGGAAACTTGAACTCAACAGGTCAAATTCAAGTTTAGGGGAGGATTGTTAGGACCATTGGAATAGTTAATTATAATAGGTAGACTAGGAGGTATGTAGTTCCTCCTGGTCCTAGTAGTAGTAGGAGCAAGTCGTGCTCCTGGTCCTAGTCAAAGTCAAACTTTATTATTTATTTATCATTCTGTTAGGATATGCATGAGATATGTTAGGAAAGGATATGCATATCAGTTTTACACGTTTTGTTTAATGATGTATTAGGGTTTCCTTGTAGTATAAAAGGAACCTGAGGCAGAAGGGTTAGACATACCTTTATCAAACGTAGTTCTAGTCATTATCAATATTAGAAATCCTTAGAAAGGATCAAGTCTTTATAGTTATTCTGTTCTTCTTTATTATATTTGTATTCCGCATTTGTATTGTGTATAGAGTCTCTATGTGAATAGACTTGTGATTACAGAAGTCGTTCACCGTTCCTGACAGGCTGCAAGATCCACATCTAGTGGACCCAACATAATCATTGTTGGTACTTATTCAAAATTATAAAATTATTTTTATTTTATAATTCCATACTTATTTAAATCAAATATTTTTATTTAAAATCACCCGCGTGCATTTTTACAAACGTTTACTTGAATCAACGAAACGAGAACCGAGGGGTAAATCTTTCGACTTAAAGAATCTTTACATTTTATAAAGTCTAGTCCGATAACGGGCACAGTAATAAATTATTGTATTTCATATTTTTACTGTCGATTGTTTCAATGTTCGATGTTTTCGATGTTTTCTTTTAATGTCGTGTTAAGTCGAGTCGGGAGTCTATATTATCTTATTTCGAGTGCGTTTTAACTTTTGAGAAGTATTTTTACAAAACCCGAGCCCCGTAAATATTTGTAAGTTTGACTAGTAGTCATTTCCCACTTTTTTAACAAAGTATTTATTTTGTGGTCCTAAAGTTTCAAAAGTTGCCACAATGGTCCCTCCACTCCACCAACATATAAAAAGAAAATTTTCTCTTCCACTACCACTCACACTTAACATTTTAATAAAAAAAATCACACCCCCACCCTTCTTCTTCCCCTTGCCGTGAGCCCCCAACCAAAAACCCCTCAATATCATCATCATCCAATTTGTTTCAAGCTAAACTAAAATTAGACCACTTTCTAATTTTGTAAGGTGATTCCAATGGTAAAAAATTTGTACACATGCATCAACTTTTGAAGTTTTGATGATTTCATGGTTGAATATGTGTTTGATCAATATTTTTAGCATGATCATGGTTAAATTATATGGTTATGATGTTGAAAAGTCTAAGTTCTTGCTTTTTATCTTTTGATTTTGTTGCATACAAGGGTTTAGGATGTTAAGGTATGATGTTAAGATGATTTTATGAGTGGGAAAATGATTAGATTTTGTTACAAACATCATTTGATATGATTTTCAAAGTACTAATTTTAGGCAGAAAGTTGAGGTAGGTTTTGGGTATCTTAAACTTGTTTTATTATTAAACTAATAATATAGGGCTGTAGATATTTTTCTTAACTTTGATTTGATATAAATTAGAGCTTCCAACTCCAAACAAGTTGGAAATGGCGTTAATTTGATTATTCGTGTACCGAGAGACGAGTATCGACACAATCTAAAATTGTTGTCGATATTTGGATCGAATCTCGGGGACTATAAGTTGAGTTTTAAAAATATTCAAAGGCTGTTTTTGGACTATAAACTTAGGGTTGTGAGTCCATTATCAAACTCAAGTGTCGGGTTTATAATTGGTATTGTTTAGAAAGGTCTAAATGGTTTTACTAGTCAAAGACGTAAATCTGTCCGGATTTTGTAACCCGAAGATGTGTCGGGCAGTGAGTCTTAGAAGTAAAAACTTTTGACGAGCTTTTTATATGTCTTTCTATAGATGTTAAGTGAGCTTCTCAGTTAGTACCATAAACAGTTGACGTGTCTAAGCGAGGTAAATCAGTCCGTACATTTGGTATGTGCCGGTAGTTTTTATCGAAAACATTATCTAATAAAAGTATACTTTTAGATGGAGTCTAGAAGTACCCCTTGCATGGCTTTTCTTATGTGTCATAATTTGGTTATGTACTCATTTATTTCAAGTGTTTTTATAAACATTTATTTCGTGTCTTCTAAACTTTCACGTCCCGTTATCGTAGGTCTCGGATGACTTAACGTTGCTTGACTTTCCATTGTTACTACTTAGCCCTCCAATTTCGTGTTGATTCCACCTTATAGCTAAGGTGAGTTCATAGCCCCTCTAGCTACTTGTTTATTGTTTTAAAACACGGGGTGAGATTAACATGTTGGAACACAATCTTTTAAATTGTATGCTATCCAGAATTGTATACTGCCAGATGAATTCAATGATATTATTGCATTTAGACGTTAGCCTTGAGTTTCCTCTATTTATCATGAATCGTTAATTGTCCCGTATGCTTTGCACTAAGCACGAATGTTGTGGGTGGATCCATCGGGATTTACAATCCCCGTCCCGATTACTTTGACGCACTTACATTTGTTTATACTTGAGTATTTAGGCTGAATACTCCCTAGAGGAACTTACTTTGAGTTAAGCTTCGGTTCATGAGACTAAATAGCAATAATATTCATCGTGACTATGGACGATGTACATAGTTATCCCCCACATTACGTGATTTACAAATTCTATTGTGTTCAATTACTTTGCTTTCTAAACCTATGAATATCACTCAACTTATTGTTGATAGGTTTTACATGTTTTAATCTCAGGTAATACTGCTTAATGGGCTTGGACGAGGTACCGCAGGATGTTGGCAGCTTGGAAAGATCTGTGTTGTGATATGTTTATGCTTCGTTATAAATGACGTTGTTAAAGTCTTCTGTTGATCTTTTGTTATCTTAAAACTTTAAACTATGTTGTTATGGTACTTTATTATGTTTTAAAACTAGTGGGACCGATGTTTCTAAACTCTGATATAATGTGATATAATATTTATGTTTTCTATTACGTCATTTTTCGTGTCATTTATAACTCATTGTTACTTGTACCTTGACGTGTGATCCCCTCGTTGCCTAGTCGTTCCATGTCAGATTCTGGGGGTCTCACAGATTGGTATCAGAGCGATGGTTATACAAAACTGAGTCATTTTCAAAACTTGGTCTATAACTAAATATCAAGATATTTCATACTTTACAAGTGTCAAACACAAAATCTGCCAAAGTTGTTCAATATCTACGCGGGTAACTCTCTAATCCTTATTGTTTACCTTAATTATTTTTATAATATTTCATACCTTGATTTCATTTGAAATATTACATTGGTTTTATTTTGATACGTATTACCTCCTTCCAAACCCCTCTTGCTTAATATATTATATATATATATATATTCCACTCCTTAGTGTTGCATTCCTTGTTGACAATCAGTTATGCATATCTAAAATCTCTTCTTATTCTATTTTCTCCAATTTCAAGAATCTTGAAATAGAATACTTATACAAGTTCACACTGAATTTTGTAATGTGTTGTCAACAGAAACATGCCGCCTACCAGAATTCGTAGAGCTGATGGACCCAAGAGATCCCGCCGGGCTACTATGGGGAGAGTTATTGCACAAAGGGTAAAGAAAGTTGTTGCTGAATACGAAAAGAGCCGAGAGACTCAAACTAAAGCTGAAGGTTCTTCAAGCACAAAAGGATGTTCACACAAGACCTTCATGTCTAGAAAACCCCACTCCTTCAAAGGGATCGAAGGTGTCGTTGGTTTGACACGATGGTTTGAAAATATGGAGCAAGTATTTGGAACTTGTAAATGTGCTGAAGAGGATAAGGTAATTTATGATGCTAGTACTTTGGAAGGTATTGCACTTACTTGGTGGAATGGAAATATTAAAACCTTAGGTATTGATAATGCAAACCAAATCCCTTGGAGCGAGTTCAAAACAATGATGACTACTGAGTACTGCCCTGAGACTGAGATAGCTTGGATGGAACACGAGCTATGGAACTTACAACTAAAGAATGATGATATTGAAGCTTACAATAATAGGTTTCATGAGTTGGCCTTAATGTGTCCTGAACTGGTTCCAGATGAGAAGAAGAAAATAAAAAGGTATGTCAAGGGCTTTCCTAAAAGGATTAAAGGACACATTACTTCATCAAAACCCTCTTACCTACATGAAGCAGTGAACATGGCTCGTGAATTGGTCGAGCAGTATGTGGAAGGAAAAGCTGCTAAGTTAAATGCTGACAAAAACGAAAGTGGGAGGAGAATAAAGGAAACAATCAAGGGAACAATCAGGGAAATAACCGTAACAACAACCGAGGAAACAATAGAAACTCCAACAGAGACAATAACCGACAAGCCAACAAGAGACAAGAGACAACAACCATGTGTGCAACTGCTCCTGTTGTTCCTGTTGTTCCTGCTGCTACTGCTGTTCCCGCTGCTCTTGCTACTCCTGCTGGCAAACGATTTTATACTGAGAATCTGCCTAAGTGTGATCAATGTAGCTGGCATCATGTTGGTGTGTGTCCTCCTAAGTG
The DNA here is from genome assembly GCA_025667525.1 of Glebionis coronaria. Taxonomy (NCBI): domain Eukaryota; kingdom Viridiplantae; phylum Streptophyta; class Magnoliopsida; order Asterales; family Asteraceae; genus Glebionis; species Glebionis coronaria. Next base: position 194,054,389 of record CM046881.1, on the reverse strand, counting down.
TGCAATTTGTAAAAGGGTTGGCCATAGGGTAGGATACTACAATGCGTGCTACAACTGTGGTGAAAAAGGTCATTACCAGAATAGGTGTCCAAAGGCTAAGGATCCATAGAACGATGGAGCTCAAGGCAGAGTGTATCATGTGGGAAATAACGCTCAGCAGAATCCTCAGGTGGTCGCGGGTACGTATATTCTTAACGATCATTATGTTATTGTTTTATTCGATTCCGATGTTTAGAAGAGTTTCGTGTCTTCTGCTTTCACTCCTTTCATTGATATTACTCCTTCTGCTTGAGACACTAGCTATGAAGTAGAATTAGCAAATGGTAAGATTGTTAGTACCAATACAGTCTTGCGTGGCTGTACCCTTGATTTGCTTAGTCATTTGTTTTTAATCGACCTTTTATCGACACGTCTCAGCAGTTTTGATGTTATTGTTGGTATGGATTGGTTAGCGTCTCATCGTGCTGTCATTGTTTGTTCTGAGCGAATCTTATGCATTCCTATTTCTTCGGGTAAAATCTTAGAACTTCGCGGTGAGAAGCCGGATGACAATCCGAATTCTCTTCTTTCTATCAAGGCTAATCAGAAAAAGCTTGATGATATTCATATCTTTTGTGAATTTCCTGGAGTTTTCCCAGATGAATTGTCGAGATTACCTCCTGTGCGTGAAGTTGAATTCCGTATCGATCTTATTCCGGGTGCACTGCCTGTTGCCAAATCGCCTTATCGTCTAGCCCCGTCTGAGATGAATGAATTATCGAATCAGCTCAAGGAATTACAAGAGAAAGGTTTCATTAGACCGAGTCATTCGCCGTGGGGAGCGCCTGTGCTCTTTGTTAAGAAAAAAGATGGTGCAATGAGAATGTGTATTGATTACAGGGAGTTGAATAAGCTGACAATCAAGAATCGTTACCCTCTCCCTCGTATAGACGACTTATTTGATCAATTGCAAGGTGCTTGTTATTTTTCCAAAATAGATCTTCCTTCAGGTTATCATCAGTTAAGAGTGCATGAAAGTGACATCTCCAAAACCGCATTTAGAACCCGTTATGGTCACTTTGAATTTACCGTTATGCCATTCGGTCTTACCAATGCTCCTGTAGTTTTTATGGATCTAATGAACCGTGTCTACAAACCTTACCTTGATAAGTTTGTCATAGTCTTTATTGACGACATCTTCATTTACTCGAAATTAGAAAAAGATCATGAAAATCATCTTAGAACCATCTTAAGTCTTTTGGAGAAAGAAAAGTTGTATGCCAAATTCTCTAAGTGTGAATTTTGGTTGAAAGAGGTTCAGTTTTTAAGACACGTGGTAAATCAGGATGGTATACACGTGGATGCTAGTAAAGTTGAAGCAATTAAGAATTGGAAATCTCCTAAATCGCCTACGGAGGTCCGTTTATTTCTCGGATTAGCCGGATATTATCGCAGATTCATCGAAAACTTCTCCAAGATTGCTAAGCCTTTAACCCTGCTTACACAAAAGAATAAGTAATACATTTGGGATGAAGAGCAAGAGCAAGCCTTTTGATTATTAAAGGACAAATTGTATAATGCTCTAGTGTTAACACTTCTTGACGGACCGGATGATTTTGTTGTTTATTGTGATACATCCCACCAAGGTTTCGGGTGTGTCTTAATGCAGCGAGGAAAAGTGATTGCTTATGCCTCCAGACAACCTAAAACCCATGAACAGAACTATACTACTCACGATTTGGAGTTAGGTGCAGTAGTATTTGCCTTGAAAATATGGAGACATTATCTTTATGGGAGGAAAAGTGTGATATACACTGATCATAAGAGTCTCCAATATATCTTTAACCAAAAGGACTTGAACATGCGATAAAGGCGTTGGTTAGAACTCCTTAGTGACTACGAGTGTGAAATTAAGTATCACCCAGGAAAAGCTAATGTTGTAGCTGATGCCCTAAGTCGAAAGGAAAGACTTAAACCTAGGAGAGTGCGTGCTATGAGCATAACCATTCAATCTAGCCTCAAGGCTAGGATTTTAGAAGCACAACAAGAAGCTGCAAAGGACTTTAAGGCTCCAACAGAATTGCTGCAAGGATTAGATGCTCAGTTTGAAAGGAAAGAAGATGGAACCATTTACTTTGTTGGACGATTATGGATTTCATTAGTTGGAGGATAAAGAAAGGTAATAATGGACGAAGCTCACGCTTCAAGATATTCGATTCACCCTGGTGCAGATAAGATGTAATACGATTTAAGGGATATTTACTAGTGGCCAAGTATGAAAAAGGACATAGCAGAATACGTTAACAAGTGTCTGACTTGTTTGAAGATTAAAGCAGTACATCAGAAACCCTTAGGTCTTTTACAACAACCAGAAGTCCCAGAATGGAAATGGGAAAAGATTACAATGGACTTAGTCACAAAGCTGCCTAGAAGCAGTGGTGGTTTTGATGCAATTTGGGTAATTGTTGATAGATTAACCAAATCTGCTCACTTCCTTCCTATTCGTGAGGATTATAAAACTGATAGATTGGCTCGAATATACATCAATGAGATTGTTGCAAAGCACGGAGTGCCAATATCGATTATTTCTGATAGGGATGGTCGTTTTGCATCACATTTCTGGAAAGCACTTCAAAAGGCGTTGGGTACGCAAGTATTTTTTAGTACATCATATCACCCAAAAACGGATGGACAAAGTGAACGCACTATACAGACTCTGGAAGACATGCTACGAGCATGTGTTATGGATTTTGGTGGTAGCTAGGACACTCATATACCTTTGGTTGAATTCTCCGATAATAACAGCTATCATAAAAGTGTCAAGTGTTCACCATTCGAAGCTTTATACGGACGTATGTGCAGATCGCCAGTGATATGGAACGAAGTAGGTGAAAGTCAACTGATAGGGTCTGAATTAGTTTTAGAAACTACAGACAAGATTGTACAGATTAGGGAAAGACTGAAAACTGCTAGAAGTCATCAAAAGAGTTACGCAGACAAAAGACGCCGACCTCTTGAGTTTCAGGTTGGAGACCATGTGCTGTTACGAGTATCTCCATGGAAAGGTATCGTGAGGTTCGGTAAAAGAGGAAAACTTGCGTCACGTTTTGTAGGACCATTCGAGATCGTCGAGCGTATTGGTTCAGTAGCCTATCGACTGAAGTTACCACAAGAGTTAAGTTGTGTTCACGACGTATTCCATGTTTCCAATCTTAAGAAATGCTTAACCGAATCAGATGTTCAGATACCGTTAGAAGAAATAAGGGTGGACGAGAAAATGTACTTCATTGAAGAACCAATAGAGATCGTGGATCGCCAAATCAAGAAGCTGAAACGTAGTTGGATTCCTATCGTAAAAGTTCGTTGGGATTCACGTCGGGGTGCTGAGTTTACTTGGGAAAATGAAGAGCAGTTCAAGACTAAGTATCCCCATATGTTCTCGTCTTCTTGTTCCATCTCTAGTTAAAATCTGAGGCACCAAAGTTCCTTTAGGGGGGAAGAATGTGAGATCTCGTATTTTCCTGTTAATTATTTTACTCTTATTCATTATTTTAATCATTGTTGGTACTTATTCAAAATTATAAAATTACTTTTATTTAATAATTCCATACTTATTTAAATCAAATATTTTGATTAAAATCACCCGCGTGCATTTTTACAAACGTTTACTTGAATCAACGGAACGAGAACCGAGGGCTAAATCTTTCGACTTAAAGATATTAATCTTTACATTTTATTAAGTCTAGACCGATAACAGGCACAGTAATAAATTCTTGTATTTCATATTTTTACTGTCGATTGTTTCAATGTTCGATGTTTTCGATGTTTTCTTTTAATGTCGTGTTAAGTCGAGTCGGGAGTCTATATTATCTTATTTCAAGTGCGTTTTAACTTTTGAGAAGTATTTTTACGAAACCCGAGCCCCGTAAATATTTGTAAATTTGACTAATAGTCATTTCCCACTTTTTTAACAAAGTATTTATTTTTTGGTCCTAAAGTTTCAAAAGTTGCCACAATGGTCCCTCCACTCCACCAACATATAAAAAGAAAATTTTCTCTTCCACTACCACTCACACTTAACATTTTAATAAAAAAATCACACCCCCATCCTTCTTCTTCCCTTAGCCGTGAGCCCCCAACCAAAAACCCCTCAATATCATCATCATCCAATTTGTTTCAAGCTAAACTAAAATTAGACCACTTCCTAATTTTGTAAGGTGATTCCAATGGTACAAAATTTGTACACATGCATCAACTTTTGAAGTTTTGATGATTTCATGGTTGAATATGTGTTTGATCAATGTTTTTAGCATGATCATGGTTAAATTCTATGGTTTTGATGTTGAAAAGTCTAAGTTCTTGCTTTTTATCTTTTGATTTTGTTACAAGAAAGGGTTTAGGATGTTAAGGGGTGATATTAAGATGATTTTATGAGTGGTAAAATGATTGGATTTTGTTGCAAACATCATTTGATAAGATTTTCAAAGTACCAACTTTAGGGAGAAAATTGAGGTAGGTTTTGGGTATCTTAAACTTGTTTTATTATTAAGCTAATAAGATAGGGCTGTAGATATTTTTCTTAGCTTTGATTTAATATAAATTAGAGCTTCCAACTCCAAACGAGTTGGAAATGACGTTAGTTTGATTATTCGTGTACCGGGAGACGAGTATCGACACAATCTAAAATTGTTGTCGATATTTGGATCGAATCTCGGGGACTAAAAGTTGAGTTTTAAAAATATTCAAAGGCTGTTTTTGGACTATAAACTTAGGGTTGTGAGTCCATTATCAAACTCAAGTGTCGGGTTAATAATTGGTATTGTTTAGAAAGGTCAAAATGGTTTTACGAGTCAAAGACGTAAATCTGTCCGGATTTTGTAACCCGAAGATGTGTCGGGCAGTGAGTCTTAGAAGTAAAAACTTTTGACGAGCTTTTTATATGTCTTTCTATAGATGTTAAGTGAGCTTCTCAGTTAGTACCATAAACATTTGACGTGTCTAAGCGTGGTAAATCAGTCCGTACATTTGGTATGTGCCGGCAGTTTTTATGAAAACATTATCTAATAAAAGTATACTTTTAGATGGAGTCTAGAAGTACCCCTTGCATGGCTTTTCTTATGTGTCATAATTTGGTTATGTACTCATTTATTTCAAGTGTTTTTATAAACATTTATTTTGTGTCTTCTAAACTTTCGCGTCCCGTTATCGTAGGTCTCGGATGACTTAACGTTGCTTGACTTTCCGTTGTTACTACTGAGCCCTCCAGTTTCGTGTTGATTCCACCTTATAGCTAAGGTGAGTTCATAGCCCCTCTAGCTACTTGTTTATTGTTTAAAAACACGGGGTGAGATTAACATGTTGGAACACAATCTTTTAAATTGTATGCTATCCAGATTTGTATACTGCCAGATGAATTCAATGATATTATTGCAATTAGACGTTAGCCTTGAGTTTCCTCTATTTATCATGAATCGTTAATTGTCCAGTATGCTTTGCGCTAAGCGCGAATGTTGTGGTGGATCCATCGGGATTGACAATCCCCGTCCCGATTACTTTGACGCACTTACATTTGTTTATACTTGAGTATTTAGGCTGAATACTCCATAGAGGAACTTACTTTGAGTTAAGCTTCAGTTCATGAGACTAAATAGCAATAATATTCATCGTGACTATGGACGATGCACATAGTTATCCCCCACATTACGTGATTTACAAATTCTATTGTGTTCCATTACTTTGCTTTCTAAACCTATGAATATCACTCAACTTATTGTTGACGGGTTTTACATGTTTTAATCTCAGGTAAAACTGCTTAATGGGCTTGGACGAGGTACCGCAGGATGTTGGCAGCTTGGAAAGATCTGTGTTGTGATATGTTTATGCTTCGTTATAAATGACGTTGTTAAAGTCTTCTGCTGATATTTTGTTATCTTAAAACTTTAAACTATGTTGTTATGGTACTTTTTTATGTTATAAAACTTGTGGGACTGATGTTTCTAAACTCTGATATAATGTGATGTAATATTTATGTCTTCTATTACGTCATTTTTCGTGTCATTTATAACTCATTGTTACTTGTACCTTGACGTGTGATCCCCTCGTTGCCTAGTCGTTCCATGTCAGATTCTGGGGGTCTCACAGATTGGTATCAGAGCGATGGTTATACAGAACCGAGTCATTTTCAAAACTTGGTCTATAACTAAATATCAAGATATTTCATACTTTACAAGTGTCAAACACAGAATCTGCCAAAGTTGTTCAATATCTGCGCGGGTAACTCTCTAATCCTTATTGTTTACCTTAATTATTTTTATAATATTTCATATCTTGATTTCATTTAAAATATTACACTGGTTTTATTGTGATACGTATTACCTCCTTCCAAACCCCTCTTGCTTAATATTATATATATATGTATATATATATATATATATATATATATATATATATATATATATATATATATATATATATATATATATATATTCCACTCCTTAGTGTTGCATTCCTTGTTGACAATCAGTTATGCATATTTAAAATCTCTTCTTATTCTATTTTATCCAATTTCATGAATCTTGAAATAGCATACTTATACAAGTTCACACTGAATTTTGTAATGTGTTGTTGACAAAAACATGCCGCCTACCAGAATTCGTAGAGCTGATGGACCCAGGAGATCCCGCCGGGCTACTATGGGGAGAGTTATTGCAAAAAGGGTAAAGAAATTTGTTGCTGAATACGAAAAGAGCTGAGAGACTCAAACTAAAGCTGAAGGTTCTTCAAGCACAAAAGGATGTTCACACAAGACCTTCATGTCTGGAAAACCCCACTCCTTCAAAGGGATCGAAGGTATCGTTGGTTTGACACGATGGTTTGAAAAGATGGAGCAAGTATTTGGAACTTGTAAATGTGCTGAAGAGGATAAGGTAATTTATGCTGCTAGTACTTTGGAAGGTATTGCACTTACTTGGTGTAATGGAAATATTAAAACCTTAGGTCTTGATAATGCAAACCAAATCCCTTGGAGCGAGTTCAAAACAATGATGACTATTGAGTACTGCCCTGAGACTGAGATAGCTCGGATGGAACACGAGCTATGGAACTTACAACTAAAGAATTATGATATTGAAGCTTACAATAATAGGTTTCATGAGTTGGCCTTAATGTGTCCTGAACTGGTTCCAGATGAGAAGAAGAAAATAAAAAGGTATGTCAAGGGCTTTCCTAAAAGGATTAAAGGACACATTACTTCATCAAAACCCTCTTACCTACATGAAGCAGTGAACATGGCTTGTGAATTAGTCGAGCAGTATGTGGAAGGAAAAGCTGCTAAGTTAAATGCTGAGAAAAACAAAAGTGGAAGGAGAATAAAGGAAACAATCAAGGGAACAATCAGGGAAATAACCCTAACAACAACCGAGGAAACAATAGAAACTCCAACAGAAACAATAACCGACAAGCCAACAAGAGACAAGAGACAACAACCATGTGTGCAGCTGCTCCTGCTGTTCCTGCTGCTACTGTTGTTCCTGCTGCTACTGCTGTTCCCGCTGCTCCTGCTACTCCTGCTGGCAAACGAGGTTATACTGGGAATCTGCCTAAGTGTGATCAATGTAGCTGGCATCATGTTGGTGTGTGTCCTCCTAAGTGTGCAACTTTTAAAAGGGTTGGCCATAGGGTAGGATACTACAATGCGTGCTACAACTGTGGTAAAAAGGTCATTACCAGAATAGGTGTCCAAAGGCTAAGGATCCGCAGAACGATGGAGCTCAAGGCAGAGTGTATCATGTGGGAAATAACGCTCAGCAGAATCCTTAGGTGGTCGCGGGTACGTATATTCTTAACGATCATTATGTGAGTGTTTTATTCGATTCCGGTGTTGAGAAGAGTTTCGTGTCTTCTGCTTTCACTCCTTTCATTGATATTACTCCTTCTGCTTGAGACACTAGCTATGAAGTAGAATTAGCAGACGGTAAGATTGTTAGTACCAATACAGTCTTGCGTGGCTGTACCCTTGATTTGCTTAGTCATTTATTTTTAATCGACCTTTTACCGACACGTCTCAACAGTTTTGATGTTATTGTTGGTATGGATTGGTTAGCGTCTCATCGTGCTGTCATTATTTGTTCTGAGCGAATCTTGTGTATTCCTCTTTCTTCGGGTAAAATCTTAGAACTTCGCGGTGAGAAGCCGGATGACAAATCTGAATTCTCTTCTTTCTATCAAGGTTGATTAGAAAATGATGATATTCATATCGTTTGTGAATTTCCTAGAGTTTTCCCAGATGAGTTGACTACGACTACTAACTCTTTATCTAGAGTTAGTAGTCGTAGTCTTCACACTCAAGATTTGGAGACACTATCTCTATGGCGAGTCATGTGACATCTTTACCGACCATAAGAGCCTCAAGTATATTTTCACTTAGCGGGAGTTAAACATAAGACAGAGATGTTGGTTGGAGTTACTAAAGGATTATGACACCAACATTCAGTACCATCAGGGTAAAGCCAATGTAGTTGCTGATGCTCTGAGAAGAAAATCGGGCATGATAGTTGGTATCAAGGTGGAGGAGGAGATTATTCGCGACCTTGAGCGTTTGGAAATCGAGCTATGTGTACGTGGGCAGATTGGTTTCTGGGCTAGTCTGAGAGTTGAGCTGTGAGAACCCGTACTTTCTCAGCATTATTTTATTCTTTTTATTCGTGTTTCTTGAATTTTCCAATGTATTACGTTTTCTTGTATTTGTTATATGTAAATCCTGAGATTCTTAAATTTTAAATAAATTATACTTTTTAAGTATTTTCTGTTCATTGACAATATTTTATCTGGAATTATAAAATTCTTATTTTATTTTCCATATTTAATTTAAATCAAAGTTTTTGATTTAAAATCACCCGCGTGCGTTTTACAACGAGTTTATTCAAAATCAATGTACAACGAGAATTCCTAGTGATCGCGATACCGACGGATGCCCAGAACTTTACATTATATTATCGATTGTTTCGATAATTAATATTTTCGACGGTTTCGTATTAATTACGTATTAAGTCGTGTCGGAAAATCATATAATCATTTTATGATGCATTGTAACTTTTGAAAAGTAATTTTACGAAACCCGAGCCCCGTAAATATTTTCTATATTTACCAATAACCATTTTCTACCCTTTAAACTATTAATTGTTTTTAAGTCCACAAGTTTTAAAACTTGGCAACTTTAACCCTCCACTACCTAACATATATAAAGCATTTTTTTTCCTACAAACACACACAACACACCACTTTTATAAAAAAAATCACCAAATTCTCCCCACCCTCTCACCCTAGCCGTGGGTTTTCACCACAAAACACCCAAAAACATGGATTTTGATCTTGTTTAAAATAAAAACTAATTCAAGACCCATGTTAGAAATCATCTTATGATTCTTTTGATACAAAAATTTCATACATGCATCAAGGTTTTTATAACTTTGTGATTTATGGTTGGATTATGTTCAAATTATCTTGCATGTATTGTTTTTGGTAAGATTATCTTGTTTTGATCATAAAAAGTCTTATTTTTAATCTTTGATTTTTGTTAGATTTTTCATACAAGTGTTTTTAGGAGTGTTTGGTTGAGGGGTATGTTATTAGAGTGATCCTATAGGTATAGGAATGAGTGGTGTTGCTTAGAAAATTTATTTGACATGTTTTCTAAAAGTATAATTTGGGATAGCAAGTCTTTATCAGATTTTTCGTGGGTTTAAGTTCTGAGAAAGGCTGAGATTATTTGATATTGCTGTAGATTTTTCCGAGACGCTCTTTTTGGTATAAGATAGAGCTTCTAAGTCATTACGAGTCAAAAGTTATGCTAGTTTTAGTTTTCGTGTACCGGGAGACGCAAGTCGGCACAATCCGAATTTGTGGCTGATTTTGGATCGACTATCGGGGACTTTAGGCTTGGTTATATAAATGTAACTACTGGTTTTCAAAGTTTACAAACTTAATGTGATGAGTCTAGTAGTGGTTTTAAAAGACGGATTGTCGAATTAATACTTTTAAAGTGGTCCAAACGGTTTTACAAAACAAGTGCAAATCTGTCCCAAATTTGGAGTCGAGTAAAGTGTCGAGCTGATGGATTTTAAAGTGTGAAATTTGACTCCAATTTTGGTGAGGTCTTATACAGGTTATAAGTGACCTTGAGACCAATTTTCATCTAAAACGGACAAGTCGAGATAGGGTAGACCGGTGTGTACATTCGGGGTGTACTTGCTGATTTTAATTTTGGACACTTAGTTCAATGCTTGTGTTGCGTGAGTTTGTGTATTCACCATCGGATATGGTGACTTACTCAAGTGCTTAGTCATTATATAAATGACTTAGCTACTGGTCCGAGCGATGTATAAGGATAGTTTGACTTGCGTTGACTTGGCGTTTTATGACGGGTCAATTTCAAGTATACAAGTGTTTTAACGTGTAGTGTTGGAATAAATGGTTTGTATGAATTCATTTGGTTCGTGTCAATGGTTTTGAAACATGAATACTTTGAAAACATTTGAGTCATATTATATTTGGTATATATATCGATATTGAGTTCGAGTCTTAACGCGCGCCTTATTTTGATAGGTAGCGGTTTTCATGTTTCCCGGGCATCCATATCGTCGGTGATCGTCTACCACTACCGTTTCTACTAAGTTGCTGAGTACCGTAGTTGACTTACCTCGTGGCTAAGGTGAGTTCATAGCCCCTTTTTACTTATACATGGTTTCTAAACACGGGGTGATATTTTACATGGTGGAACACAACCATTTAAAAACTGTATGCTATCCAGAACTTGTATGCTATCCACAACATGTATGATTTTCAGATTTTCGATATTATTATTGCTTTTAGACGTTAGCCTTGAGTTTCATCTCTTTGATCATGAACCGTTAATTGTCCTGGTGCATTGCGCGAAGCGCGAATGTTGTGGATCCATCAGGATTGACTATCTCCGTCCCAATGATGCGGTTGTTTAACCATGACGCATTACATTTGTTTATACCTGAGTATTTAGGCTGAATACTTACGTAGTTAAACTTCGGTTCATGAAACTAAACATCAATAATAATCATAACGTTTCGGATAATGGTTACTGTACATAACCATTTTCCCCTATTTCTTGTTTACAAACGAATGCTTGTGTTCCACATCCTTATTGCTAAACCTATGAATATCACTCAACTTTGTGTTGACGATTTTACCTTTTTAATCTCAGGTATTATTACTTGGCTTTGCTTGGATGGGAGCCCGCAGGATATTATCGCAGCTTGGAGATTTCTGTGATGCTTTTGAAAGATTGGTTTTATATAAACTATCAGAAGTTTATTTAATCTTTTGGGCAACTTTATGTTATAAATCGAGACGAAATAATATAATTTTCCGCTTTTAAAACTCTGGGACCTATGTTTAAAAACTCTGACCTTTTATGATGTAATGTACCTGCTTTTATTTCGACAGCTTTGTATGAACTGTAATTCATTGTTTCTTGTACTATGACGTGTTACCCCCTCGTTGCCTAGTTGTTCCATGTCAGATTTTGGGGGTCTCACAGATTGGTATCAGAGCGATGGTTATAGGGAACCGAGTCATTTTCAAAACTTAGTCTATAACCGAACGTTCTAGTATATTATTGTTCCTAAGTGTCAAACACAGAATCTGCCATTGTTGTTTGATATCTGCGCGGGTAACTCTCTAATCCTTATTATTTACTTTTATGTTCGTTGTAGTATTTCTTCTCCTGATTACATGTTGAAATATTACATTACCCTAATGACGATAATTACTATGTCTTTTCAAAGCCTTGTGCTTCATGGATTATCATTCGATATTACTGTGATTACATCTGCTCTTACTGTATTTATGGAATTCTTGATTCTTGTGAACTGATCTTGTTACAATGATTTTATATTGTTATGACGTTACTTACTTGTATTCAGAGCGCGCATGCTACCGACTTTTCATGCTCATTTTTCTGAGTACTATTGCTGTTTCATTTATGCGTGATACGACTGACTTCATATGCTCGTTCGTTTTGAACCGTCTGTTTTTCTCGACTCGCTGTTACATGTTGTGCATACTCTCGAGATACCATTGTTCGGGATTAAGAAGTGTTGTTTTCGATGAACTTCTGATTTTCATTCTACCACCGTACGTGTTGCTCTCATTGTTTAACCTCTTTAAGATATATATTTAGATATCCAATTTGTTTGTTGACCATTTGTGATTGAATGTCTTGGAAAATAGTTTATAGACCATTGTGTAGCTCAACGTGTCTCCGGAAAAGACGAAAAGACATCGTGTGAGTCACACATCTAGAAGCATTCGTGGAATCCGTGTTGAATAATATCGTCGGTTTTCATAACCTTAATTTACCTTTACGCCACCGTTTTACACGACACCCGAATATCGATTAAATATTACCTCATTGACCATTCTACGTTTCGACTTCGACTTACAACATTCGTTGTACCTTGAAACCACCATTGTCATGTAAAACCCGTATTTAAATTGGGGAACATAAATACGCGGGTTTTTACTTAAATCATTACGTAGAAATTATTAGCGAAATCAACGTAAGAAAATTATACAAATATTATTACATACAAGTTTTAAAAAAAAATATATAAAAATAAATAAATGAAAGAGTAGGGGGCCGGTTTTAAAGAAAAGAAAAAGGGGGATTATGGGCTTTAGCCCATTTTAGTTTACTCAAATAATCAAACAGGAGTCTTTCTCCCATAACAGTCGATTCAAAAAAAAAGACAAATAAATTAGGGTTGTGTGGTTTTGTATGCCGCCGGCTGTGATCAAAGAAAAAGGGGGAAGACGAAGCTTATTTTGCTGTTTCTATTCGGGGTTATTGGTTATCATCTCAAGGTCATTGCATAATCGGTAAAACATCTTTAATCCTCCTTCTTTTCTTTTGGTCCACGAATCCATCTGGGTAATATCAAGAACACATGTTTTTATATAAATTAAACATGTAATTAATGTAGTGGTGGTCGGGTTTTGTTGTTTACACGCAAACCGAGACCATTAGGGTCTCGGTGTGTTTCTGTTTTGGCCCAGCCGAGACTAAAAGTGTCTCGGTGATGGTCTTTGTGTTTGTCGGCAGTAAGCAAAACAACCAGGGGTGTTTGGTTAGGGATCGGACGAGGGGGTGTTGTTGAAGTCAGTGGCAACCGAGACACACCAAGTGTCTCGGTGGGTCTTAGTGTATAACGGTGGGTAAAACAGGAGAGCAGGGGAAACCCGAGAGCATAGGGCTCTCGATGGTTATATTGGTACAGCAAGGGGTCCGGTTGGTTTAAAAAAAAATAATAATTCAGATTAGCGACAGTATATTCTGTCGCAGTTACTATAGGCAATTTTGGTCACAGTTTAGCGACGGTTTAGCGACAGAAAATTCTGTCGTTAATCCGGCTATGAACAGTTTTTGTATAATATGTTGATTTGTTAGTGCGACCGAGATGGGCTCGGTAGGCTCGGGACGTTATTATAAAAATAAAATAAATATTCTTATATTATACCTTTTTATATTAAATTGTTTTATAAATATTTAAAAATATAGTTTAAGTGTATTAAATTAAATTAATTCTTTAATATTTAAAAAGGGTATATTTTTAGGAAAGGAATTAAATTAATTGAGAACTTTCTAAATTAAGAAACTTTCTATTTTAGCGGGGTTCTTAATTATAGCAATACTATAGCGTCAGAAATACGTTGTACCATTATTAATAGTAGAAAATAATACATTAAAATAAATTAATATAAGTTTATATTTATCAGTTGGTATACGTACAGAATTTCAGAATCAAAATAAAATGAATAAATAAGAAGCCAATAAGATCGGTAAAATTTCATAAACGAATATCAGTCAACTTATTCGCGTCTTTATTCTTGTAGCTCGCGTGAAATCAGAGTAGACTTTCGGTCAGTTGATCTCGGTCAGTTACTGGACACGAGGTACGGATTTTCCGTCCTTTCAGTAAGGACTTCCTTTCTATGCATGATTAGGATTTCCGTCTTTAGCCAAATGTTTTTCCCCAGTATATGTTTAAGTTTATCAGTAATCATATTTATAACTAAATAAATTGCCTGAGCATTATATACAAGCACGACCAGTTTATGTACTAGTTACGGAGGTACGGTAACCACGGCACTAGAGGCACCGGTGTCGTGACTCACATGCAGGAGAGTGATATCCTGCATCGTTCCACTCAGCTCAGCTTGGCCATTTTATCAGTATTATTAGTGGGGCGTATGGATGCATCCTAGGCTTATATGTATTACCAGTTATCAGGGTGAATGTGGTGTGTGCTCTACATCCTTCACATTGGAGCTGATCCCTCCACCCAGCACAGTTATTTAGAAGTCACCCCTCTACAGCATGACGAGGTCACCCCTCCAGTTATTCATGCACGGTTGTTATAGCACGTGACCTATATAAGCTCTGGCAAATAAAATACAGTAAATGCATGTTTCAGAATTTATAGTTATATTTCAGTATCAGTATATATGAATCAGGTTTTTCAGAGTTTATGCAGAGTTCTACCACATGTTATATATCAGTCTTATAGCTTCATTGTTGTCTTCTAATTCATTTCCTTTAGTACATTCTTATCATGCTATATCCGTCCACTGAGCGTTATGCTCAGCCGTAGTTTCCTTTCATGTTTCCAAACGGCAGGTTCACAGGGACGATCTTAGGACTTCTAAGAGAGTACGTGCATTTGGATGGGAGCTATCCAGACTCCTTTATTTTTATGCACACATTACGTTACTTTACTTTGTTTGTTTGGACACTGTTTCGTCCTTTTTCTTTCAGTACTTAATCTTTATATTTTGGGCTTATGTTGGACTACCGATGTTTGATTCTGGTACTTGCGTTTGGTCAGTTAATGTTAATACATTGCCTTGCATGCTTTGATGACACACCATAAATACACGTAACGGTCCATTTATCCAAGTGGGGTGTTACAATTATGGTATTAGAGCGCAAGGTTCGACCTGTAGGCTCTAAAACTTGACCTGTGACTAGTGGGTAGTCACCAAGAACTTCTTGTATTTTGGCGTCGTTATTTTCCATGCTACTCATGAATTCTATCAGTCGGACTTTCAAAATTTTGATTAAGTAAACGGTTGGTACAGGACTGGCCATACTTAATCGCATGTGCTTTTAGCGAACATTTCGTTTTGGTGAACTGACCATAGGCGTTCACCCTTGCAGTTTAAATTTTGTATGGATGAACTAACCATAGGCGTTCATCCTTACTCATGTCGGATTTATGTTTCAGTAATTGTCATTTTGTGAACTGACCCTAGGCGTTCACCAGTATTCATGTCATATTTTATTGACTATACCTTCATGAATTACACTATGCATATTCAGATTTATTACCCCAGATTTTAGCAGTTTTATCAACTTATCCTCTTTTATTTCAGATGCCACCCAGACGCGAAACCGAGAATGACCCTAACGCAGCTGCCATTGCTGCTGCTGTTCAGGCTGCTATACAGGCCATGTTACCCCAAATTCGTGATGAGATCCGAGCTGAATATCAAAATGGACCTCAGCAGAATAACAACCCTCCTGCTCCACCACCTGCCACTTTACCCGCTTGGCTGGATCTGTTTAACAAGCAGAAACCCCGACTGTTTGAGCAGACTGTAGCTCCAACTGACACGGAAGACTGGATCTACCATATAGAGAAATTTTTTGGAGCTATGGGTTGTGGTGATGTTTTCAAAGTTAGGCTTGCTGTTTACAAGCTGGAGGGTCCTGCTCTGCATTGGTGGAGGTCTCAGAAACTGTCCAATGGGGGAGATGCTTGGGAGCTTACATTGACCTGGGCACGTTTCAAGACGATGTTCTATGACCAGTTTTTCCCGCATGCGGAGCAAGCTAAGATGAAGGGGACTTCCACGTTATTCGTCAGAATCATGGCGAGAACAGTATAGAGTTCATGCACCGATACCTCAGGATGGCTGGATTCTTAGGGGAGGCTGCGGGTACCGCAGAGGAGCAAGCGAAGCAATTTTGCTGGGCTCTTCACTCTAGGACTGCAGATAGGCTGGTGAGTGCCACATTCACTAATGTGTCACAAGTAGCTAATGCAGCTCGGGACGTCGAGATGCTTTTCGAGAGGGATGAGCTCGAGAATGTAGAGCGTCCGGAGAAGAGGTACATCCCACCCAACAGACTTAAACAATTTATCCCCATTATTGCTTGTCAACTTATATGTTATGACTTATCTAATTATAATCTTACAGACACAGAGGAGGAGACCGATCCCAATCGGCTACTCCGCATCAGAACTACAGGAACCACAGTCAGTCATATGACCGTAATCGGTCAGATAAGAGGAGCGGCGGTGATAATTACCGCGGCAGCTCCAACTCATCTGGCAGCTACAGGTGAGTCTTTAAGCTCCAGAAATACTAAATTATCGTGTAAAACAGATCTTAAATTTTTGTAAATTCCAACAGAGATGCTGGACAGGGGCGTGACCAAAACAACAGGGGTCAGCAGGTTGCCCGACCGGCAAATTCTGGTAATTTTAATTTCAGTCAGACAGCCTTAATTCAGGTTAAGATATCAGAATCGTGACACGTGTTTTTCATCGTAAATCAGGTTCTCAGCAAACCAGAGCTGCTTCTACCGTGTATACTTATCCCACTTACATCACATATGGAAGGAAACACACGGGACCGTGTCGTCGTGGTACAAGTGGTTGTTTCCAGTGTGGCCAGCCGGGCCATCTGAAGAGAGATTGCAAGAGCGGGAATACTGCTGGTACCTCAGGCCAGATTCCTCAGATTTTACCTCCACCACCACCGATACCACCAACCACTGGTCGTGTCTACACTACTACCCGTGAACAAGCAAATAAGACCACAGGTACCATTACTGGCATTTTGTTTATACACGGACATGCTGCTTGCGTACTTTTCGATACAGGCGCCACCCACTCAGTTATATCTACTTCATATGCTGTTAAAATAAACATGACCCCTACGCCACTAGACAGTGTACTTAGTATATCTACCCCCATGCGAGACTCTGTACTCATTACCCAAGTATATAAGGATCTCCCTCTTGAGTTTGATGATAAAATCCGTCCAGTCAGTGCACTTCCTTTAGATATGTGTGAATTCGATGTTATTCTGGGTATGGATTGGTTGTCGGTTCATCATGCCGCCATAGACTGTCATGCTCACCAGGTTATCTTTGGTGATGTCCAGACACCAGAGTATATTCACCAGGGTTTCCTACCAGGAAAACATGTTCAGATCATTTCAGCTTTATAGGCTCGTGCCTTATTATACCATGGTTGCGAGGGCTTCCTAGCTACAGTTCATGACACGACTTCTGAGACACCTTCAATTCATGATCAGCCGGTTGTGTCAGACTTTCCAGACGTCTTTCCCGAGGAACTTCCAGGTTTACCTCCCATGCGAGAGGTAGAATTTGGTATTGATCTCATTCTAGGTGCAGAACCAGTATCTAAAGCTCCTTACCGTATGGCTCCTGTAGAGCTTAAGGAACTGAAAGATCAGCTTCAGGAACTGCTAGAAAGGGGTTTCATTCGTCCTAGCGTGTCACCTTGGGGCGCTCCAGTTTTGTTTGTCAAGAAGAAGGATGGTAGCATGCGTTTGTGTATTGACTACCGTGAGTTGAATAAGCTCACTATTCGTAACCGCTATCCACTTCCTCGTATTGACAATTTGTTCGATCAGCTTCAGGGTGCCAAGCACTTCTCAAAAATCGATCTACGATCAAGTTACCATCAGCTGCGTGTAAAAGAGCAGGATATAACCAAAACTGCTTTTCGCACGAGGTACGGTCATTACGAGTTTGTTGTTATGCCATTCGGTCTCACGAATGCGCCCGCAGTATTTATGGACTTGATGAACAGAGTCTTCCACGAACTTTTAGACAAGTTGTGATCGTATTCATCGATGATATCCTTATTTTCTCCAAATCCAAAGAGGAACATGAGAATCGACTCCGTACAGTTTTGCAGATTCTCAGACGAGAAAAGCTATATGCTAAATTTTTGAAGTGCGAGTTTTGGCTGAATACAGTGGCATTCCTAGGGCATATTGTTTCTGCGGAAGGAATCACTATGGATCCTGCGAAGGTTGAGGCTATCACCAAATGGCCAAGACCGACATCCGTCACAGAGATACGTAGTTTTCTCGGGTTGGCGGGTTACTACCGCAGGTTTGTGGAAAATTTCTCACGTTTGGCGTTACCATTGACCCAACTTATGCGAAAAGGTGAGAAGTTTATATGGACCGAGGAGAGAGAAAAGAGTTTTGAGGAACTCAAGCATCGATTGATCTCAGCACCAATACTTACTCTTCCATCCGGTACAGGTGGTTATCAGATTTACAGTGACGCATCAGGAAAGGGCTTAGGCTGTGTACTTATGCAGCATGGGAAAGTCATTGCTTATGCTTCACGTCAACTGAAGCCGTATGAGAAAAATTACCCTACTCATGATCTAGAGCTCGCAGCAGTCGTTTTCGCCCTTAAAATCGGGAGGCATTATTTATACGGTGAGTCGTGTGATATCTTCACCGATCACAAAAGTCTCAAGTATATATTTACATAGCGAGAGCTGAACATGAGACAGAGGCGATGGTTAGAACTGCTAAAAGACTATGACACTAATATCCAGTATCACCCAGGCAAAGCAAATGTAGTAGCAGATGCCCTTAGCAGGAAGTCAGGTATGATAAATGGCATCAAAGTTCAGGAAGAAATTATTCGGGATTTGGAGCGGTATGATATTGAGCTCTTAGTACGCGGACAGAGGGGATACTGGGCTAGTTTGAGGGTAGAATCAGATTTGCTCTCTAGGATTAAAGCCGCACAAAAGGATGATGGTGAAATCTGGGCGATTATCCAGAACATTGGCCAGCATACCGAATTTCGCATTGATGACGATGGTATCGTATGGCAGGGTACCAAACTCTGCGTTCCAGAAGACCCTGCTCTCAGAGAAGCCTTAATGACTGAGGCTCACAGCTCTCCGTTCTCTATCCATCCGGGTTCCACAAAAATGTACCACAATCTTAAGCAGCATTTCTGGTGGAGCGGCATGAAACAGGATGTCGCAACATTTGTGTCTAAATGCTTAACTTGTCAGCAGGTTAAGATAGAGCACCAGCGTTCCAGCGGTCTTCTCCAGCCATTAGATATTCCAATGTGGAAATGGGACAAGATCTCTATGGATTTTGTCACCGGACTACCCCAGACTCAGCGGAGACATGATGCAATCTGGGTTGTTGTCGATCGTTTGACCAAGTCAGCACATTTCATTCCTATTCGCAAAGATTTCGCAGTCAGTAAATTAGCGAAACTATTCACCGAGGAGATCGTACGATTACACGGTACACCTTCTGAAATTATATCAGATAGGGATCCCCGTTTCACTTCTCACTTCTGGGAAGGTTTGCATAAAGCTTGGGGAACTAGGCTCAAGCTCAGCACAGCTTTCCATCCACAGACGGACGGTCAGTCAGAGCGTACCATCCAGACCTTAGAGGACATGCTACGCGCCTGTGCATTAGAATGGACAGGACACTGGGATGACTATATTTGCTTGGTTGAGTTTGCCTACAACAACAGTTGGCATGCTAGTATCAAGCGTGCTCCGTTCGAGATGTTATACGGCAGGAAATGTCGTTTTCCTATTTGTTGGGATCAGGTTGGAGAACGTTTGATTGAAGGACCAGAACTGATAGAACTGACCAATGAAAAGGTCGCCATCGCTAGGGCAAAACTGCAAGAAGCGCGTACTCGCCAGAAAAGTTACGCCGACAAGCATCGCAGAGATCTATCTTTTCAGACTGGGGATCGTGTGTTCCTCAAAGTATCACCCGCACGCGGTGTCAGACGTTTTGGCCTCAAGGGCAAGCTCAACCCTCGTTACATCGAACCATTCGAAATCCATGAACGTATTGGTGAAGTGTCATATCGATTGGCGTTACCACCTCAGCTTTCACACGTCCACAACGTGTTTCATGTATCATTACTCAGGGGGTATAACTACCATGAGCTTCACAAAGTAAATTATCCACTCAATCAGATTCGGGAGGATCTATCTTATATTGAGGAACCCGAAGCAGTTTTAGATCGCCAGGATCGAGTTATGAGAAGGAAGATCATTCCTTTCGTCAAAATACTGTGGAGGGACCATACCGAGCGGGAGGCCACTTGGGAAACAGAGGAGTCTATACGAACTTCTTATCCTCACTTTCAGTTTTGATTCGGGTATGTCCTTTCAGCTTCTACGTTTTTCCAACTTATTAGCATTTTCGGCTTTTACCCCAGTCAGCTTAAATACCTTATAATTCGGGGACAAATTCTTCTTTTAGAGGGGAAGAATTGTAAAACCCAGTACGGCCGTATTCTTAATTCGGGGACGAATTATTCTTTTTAGAGGGAAAGAATTGTAAAACCCGTATTTAAATTGGGGAACATAAATACGCGGGTTTTTACTTAAATCATTACGTAGAAATTATTAGCGAAATCAACGTAAGAAAATTATACAAATATTATTACATACAAGTTTAAAAAAAAAATATATAAAAATAAATAAATGAAAGAGTAGGGGGCCGGTTTTAAAGAAAAGAAAAAGGGGGATTATGGGCTTTAGCCCATTTTAGTTTACTCAAATAATCAAACGGGAGTCTTTCTCCCATAACAGTCGACTCAAAAAAAAAAGACAAATAAATTAGGGTTGTGTGGTTTTGTATGCCGCCGACTGTGATCAAAGAAAAAGGGGGAAGACGAAGCTTATTTTGCTGTTTCTATTCGGGGTTATTGGTTATCATCTCAAGGTCATTGCATAATCGGTAAAACATCTTTAATCCTCCTTCTTTTCTTTTGGTCCACGAATCCATCTGGGTAATATCAAGAACACATGTTTTTATATAAATTAAACATGTAATTAATGTAGTGGTGGTCGGGTTTTGTTGTTTACACGCAAACCGAGACCATTAGGGTCTCGGTGTGTTTTTGTTTTGGCCCAGCCGAGACTACAAGTGTCTCGGTGATGGTCTTTGTGTTTGTCGACAGTAAGCAAAACAACCAGGGGTGTTTGGTTAGGGATCAGACGAGGGGGTGTTGTTGAAGTCAGTGGCAACCGAGACACACCAAGTGTCTCGGTGGGTCTTAGTGTATAACGGTGGGTAAAATAGGAGAGCAGGGGAAACCCGAGAGCATAGGGCTCTCGGTGGTTATATTGGTACAGCAGGGGGTCCGGTTGGTTTAAAAAAAAAAAATTCAGATTAGCGACAGTTTAGCGACAGTATATTCTGTCGCAGTTACTATAGGCAGTTTTGGTCACAGTTTAGCGACAGAAAATTCTGTCGCTAATCCGGCTGTGAACAGTTTTTGTATAATATGTTGATTTGTTAGTGCGACCGAGATGGGCTCGGTAGGCTCGGGATGTTATTATAAAAATAAAATAAATATTCTTATATTATACCTTTTTATATTAAATTGTTTTATAAATATTTAAAAATATATTTTAAGTGTATTAAATTAAAATAATTCTTTAATATTTAAAAAGGGTATATTTTTAGGAAAGGAATTAAATTAATTGAGAACTTTCTAAATTAAGAAACTTTCTGTTTTAGCGGGGTTCTTAATTATAGCAATACTATAGCGTCAGAAATACGTTGTACCATAATTAATAGTAGAAAATAATACGTTAAAATAAAAATATAAGTTCAGATTTATTAGTTGGTATACGTACAGAATTTCAGAATCAAAATAAAATGAAAAATAAGAAGCCAATAAGATCGGTAAAATTTCATAAATGAATATCAGTCAACTTATTCGCGTCTTTATTCTTGTAGCTCGCGTGAAATCAGAGTAGACTTTCGGTCAGTTGATCTCGGTCAGTTACTGGACACGAGGTACGGATTTTCCGTCCTTTCAGTAAGGACTTCCTTTCTATGCATGATTAGGATTTCCGTCTTTAGCCAAATGTTTTTCCCCAGTATATGTTTAAGTTTATCAGTAATCATATTTATAACTAAATAAATTGCCTGAGCATTATATACAAGCACGACCAGTTTATGTACTAGTTACGGAGGTACGGTAACCACGGCACTAGAGGCACCGGTGTCGTGACTCACATGCAGGAGAGTGATATCCTGCATCGTTCCACTCAGCTCAGCTTGGCCATTTTATCAGTATTATTAGTGGGGCGTATGGATGCATCCTAGGCTTATATGTATTACCAGTTATCATGGTGAATGTGGTGTGTGCTCTACATCCTTCACATTGGAGCTGATCCCTCCACCCAGCACAGTTATTTAGAGGTCACCCCTCTACAGCATGACGAGGTCACCCCTCCAGTTATTCATGCACGGTTGTTATAGCACGTGACCTATATAAGCTCTGGCAAATAAAATACAGTAAATGCATGTTTCAGAATTTATAGTTATATTTCAGTATCAGTATATATGAATCAGGTTTTTCAGAGTTTATGCAGAGTTCTACCACATGTTATATAATAGTCTTATAGCTTCATTGTTGTCTTCTAATTCATTTCCTTTAGTACATTCTTATCATGCTATATCCGTCCACTGAGCGTTATGCTCAGCCGTAGTTTCCTTTCATGTTTCCAAACGGCAGGTTCACAGGGACGATCTTAGGACTTCTAAGAGAGTACGTGCATTTGGATGGGAGCTATCCAGACTCCTTTATTTTTATGCACACATTACGTTACTTTACTTTGTTTGTTTGGACACTGTTTCGTCCTTTTTCTTTCAGTACTTAATCTTTATATTTTGGGCTTATGTTGGACAACCGATGTTTGATTCCGGTACTTCCGTTTGGTCAGTTAATGTTAATACATTGCCTTGCATGCTTTGATGACACGCCATAAATACACGTAACGGTCCATTTATCCAAGTGGGGTGTTACAGTCATCTTGAGATTCATCCTCTTATGTGGCGATTATTTGGAATACGATCCTACTTGTATCTTCCCATTTTCATTAAACTCCTCGCCTCAGGAGTGTGACTTGTTAATATTTTATTTCTTTCTCGGTATGTCTTGTGATTTTGGAAAAATCACTCCGCCAGGAGACCTTCCTGCATTGCATCTTGCAGCTGAAGACACGGATGATATGCTTCGCTTTTGATCTCTCAGATTACCGTTGGCATTCTTGAACCATTTCCATACTGTGTTTTCTTTACATGACTAATTCTACAGTTTATCTTCTTTTGTCTTTATGGAATCCACTAGTCTTGTGTGTACATTAATTCTTAGTTATTATGAAATTTGGATTTAATTTCAAGCTGTGTCGAAAAATATACTTTGTACAGAAACTTTACAGGGAATTTAACAGTGTCGAGAAAATATTTTTATAACCTTAGACATAAAAATATATTTTTATCTGTTGGGATATTCGTTTAGGACATAATATTTTACCAATAAAAATTGAAATCGAGCAAATTACGCTTATTTGAGATTGTAAAATCTAAGAAGTTATTTTCTGAATAATTCTAAAATATCATTTTGTTGACAGATTTAATGCAAGGGCATTTTCGTCCATATTTTATCCATTTCAAGTCTCTAGTAAAACTAGAAAGTTGTTCAAAACATCATTTTACACCAAATTGCATTAGACTTCGAGTCTTAAAATGTCATTTAGTGAATCAATTGGTTTAGTCAAACCCAAGAGTCAAACCCAAAAGTCAAAGTTGACTAAAAAGATCAAAACTGATAAAATCTAAAAATATGGATTGAAGCGTTTTTGAGTTCGTTTGAGCTCGTAAAACTTTAACTAATGATATTTTGCAAACTAAAAACAATGGTTGCGTTTGAACAAGTATAAAATAGTAACTTTGAGTTCGGTCATACATATACATAGATCTTGAACTTTTGAAATTCGGTAACTTCCTAATATAGAAACTTTTCTGAGTGATTGTACTATTTGTTAACTGATATCCTACTT
Source organism: Glebionis coronaria (assembly GCA_025667525.1). Lineage (NCBI taxonomy): Eukaryota > Viridiplantae > Streptophyta > Magnoliopsida > Asterales > Asteraceae > Glebionis > Glebionis coronaria. The sequence goes on along the minus strand of CM046881.1, from coordinate 194,030,405 downwards.
TCTTAAAAGTATATTTTTGTCAAATAAATCACGATGTGCACACATACGTATTCCTTTATCATTTCTTTTATATATGACTTATTTGTCATTCTACATTGTCTTTCTTTGTTTCTATCGTACCACTGATCCGGGTCGAGGTTGAAGATCTTGCTTTCATATCGTTCGTTACCATCTTGACACGTGTCTCCTAACGATTCCTGCTAAACCACTTGAAACCTTATCACCTTGTAACCATTTCATTGACTGTCTTGAACTACTCTTCATTACCCTCATGTAACCCACTCGCTATTTTATAAGTTACTATATAAGCTCAAACTGGTATTGTTTGTTAAATATGTTACAAAATGTCCCACTTGGACATTATTAAATACTTGAAGGTTATCTTATAAAATTAATCTATATTAATTTTACACTGTATCTTCACAAATTGTTCTACTTTGGTCTTATGAAGAACCCTTGTAACAATACAAATTGTTGAATTAGATATCTAGCCAGTAACTTACTGGCGAAAAGTTTCATATGATATTTTGATTTCTGTTTTTACAAATGACATTATATACATATTCTAAATCATATAATATGTAATACTGGTTTGACGAAGCTGAGCATCACATTGCTAGTCCTAAATTATGCATGGCCTGATCACCTATGCCTAATTTAGAAGGAGTCATGCAAGGTCAAATAGTAGTCGTCCTAAATATTTGACCAACAATCAACTTTTTAATTATGTTCCTTAAAAAGTTAGATAAAATAAAAGTTTTAAAAAACTTTTACATCTTATGCGAGTAACAACAATTCGCGACATACACCTATGAACCCTTATCTTTTCTTGAACAAAGTACATGCCTCAAGCACATATTTCTTTACTCAACAACCTTTGTTTCACTTGTTACCTCGTCTCCCTTCGTGATACGATTCTTGTTACCACTTGTCTAATTTCTTACCATTGATACCAGACTTGAAAGTTTCAACGTTGTTATGCTTCTACATCGATCGACCTTCTCTGTCTATTTTGGTAAATCTTCGAAATATCTCTGGATGCGATTAATGATTTATGACTAGACGTGAACGATTATTTCGTGTAATTGTCATGATGTGTGTTAGGCTTTATCGTCTTGAAATTCATTCGTGTGAATCATGTGTTGATTTCGCCTTTCATTGCTTATGTTGTTCATCTTACTGGAATTATCCTCAAGTAACTTCTTAAGAATTTTATGTGATTCGAAAATTCGATGTGTGGCTTTTCTCTTTCGATCGTGTATCGACCATCGAGAACTTAATAAGCCGTTATTGGTGTCACCAACTGCACTCAAGAAGTGATGACTTGCTATAATCCTTTGTTTCTTATTATTTTTATCATCGACGCGTCTATTATATCACGTTTGTTAAGAATTGATACGATTTTTGTTTTATTCCCTTGTGTTATCGCTCGCATACAGATTTTTGACCTTTATATGATTCATATTCGTTGCTGTCTTGTCACCTTTTGGAACCAGAAAATGTTACGTGTTTATCATTTGATACCTTAAACACTTTCTTGAATTTCTAAAATTATTATTAATTTTTAAGAACGTTTTATACATTTTATCAAATGTTTAAATTACCAAAATAACTGTTTCAAGTTAAGTACCGGATCCATGCATCCTCTTTGGTAAACTTATAACTAGTATTTAAAAAGGATATCAAGCTGTATCTTTTAAAGTACTTGATTATATCATACTTTACTGTCAATATAATGAAATTATTAAATTAATTTATAATTTCTAACAATGATTCTAAATAAATTGGAAAATCTGAATTTTCTTTAATGATAACGATAAACCTGAGTTCTAACGATAATTTTATGCAGTCATCTGAAAGTTCTTAAGTCGATCAGGATAACTATTTTGAACTGTTTTACTTTTGCTTTCTAAATCCTGATCAAGAAAAAGATATAGCAACATCATACTCACTAAATGTAGATAGTTTGATTTTAAATCACTACCCCTTGTAAATTTTCTTTTAATCAAGGAAATATTTAAACTGAGTTTTAAAGTAATCCCAAAATACTAGACAACTGATTGTGACAGCTTGTGATCATATGCAATTCATTCCTCCCTTCTATTTCCGTTGTAACTAGATTGTTACGTTTTAAGACTGTTATGTTTTACAGTTGCACGATTTGCGACTCCTTGTTGATTAACAATTTCGATTCATCTTAACACACTTCGTCCGTTTAAGCGATTCTTGTGTTCATTCTTGTTAGTTTATCGTACGTATTTCCAACAATTCTATCTCTTGAATATTTCTCCGTACTGAAAAGTCATTATTTTAATCCGAGTTCGAAAAGTTATTCGTAAAGAAGTTAAGAAAACTGAAGCAGAGTGAATTCTAACCGTTAAGATTCGTCGTGGTGCAGAAATTACATGGGAAGTAATGAATTTTGTTCTACACTTTGTACCTCCTCTTGTTTGCATCTTCTACTGTTTTCAGGAGAACTCTGGGGACCAGAGTTCCTTTAGGGAGGAAGACTGTGAGAACCCGTACTTTCTCAGCATTAATTTATTCTTTTTATTCGTGTTTCTTGAATTTTCCAATGTATTACGTTTTCTTGTATTTGTTACATGTAAATTCTGAGATTCTTAAATTTTAAATAAATTATACATTTTAAGTATTTTCTGTTCATTGACAATATTTTATCTGGAATTATAAAATTCTTATTTTATTTTCCATATTTAATTTAAATCAAAGTTTTTGATTTAAAATCACCCGCGTGCATTTTACAACGAGTTTATTCAAAATCAATGTACAACGAGAATTCCTAGTGATCGCGATACCGACGGATGTCCAAAACTTTACATTTTATTACAGATTGTTTCGATAATTAATATTTTCGACGGTTTCGTTTTAATTACGTATTAAGTCGTGTCGGAAAATCATATAATCATTTTATAATGCATTGTAACTTTTGAAAAGTATTTTTACGAAACCCGAGCCACGTAAATATTTTCAATATTTACCAATAACCATTTTCTACCCTTTAAACTATTAATTGTTTTTAAGTCCACAAGTTTTAAAACTTGGCAACTTTAACCCTCCACTACCTAACATATATAAAGCATTTTTTTTCCTACAAACACACACAACACACCACTTTTATAAAAAAAATTACCAAATCCTTCCCACCCCTCTCACACTAGCCGTGGGTTTTCACCACAAAACACCCAAAAACATGGATTTTGATCTTGTTTTAAATAAAACTAATTCAAGACCCATGTTAGAAATCATCTTATAATTCTTTTGATACAAAAATTTCATACATGCATCAAAGTTTTTATAACTTTTTGATTTATGGTTGGATTATGTTTAAATTATCTTGCATGTATTGTTTTTGGTAAGATTATCTTGTTTTGATCATAAAAAGTCTTATTTTTAATCTTTGATATTTGTTAGTGTTGGGAATAAATTTAGGCCAGAACACTTGAACGCTGACAAGAACAACTCAAGCGTTGACAAGAGTAAAGTGAGCGCTGACAGCACAAGCGTTGACAAGATACAGTCAAGCGTTGACAGATTGAAGACAAGCACTGATGGAAGATGTGAGCTACACGTATATTATATTCTAGATTACTTCTAGTAAGGATAGAAACGACAATGTATTTTCTATGTTTATCTTTACCTAGAATAGTTGATTCGTAGCTTATTGTACAAGACTTCTTGTTCTATAAAAGAAGATCTTTTAGGTTAATGTTTAATATCAGTTTTCATAGTATTCGCAAGTTAAACCTTTCATTGTAACCAACAAGATTATTCTAATACAAGTGAAAGTTTGTTTAACATCATTGTGTTTTAGATCAAGTGTTAATTCCGCATAACACTTTGTTACTTTATTCATAAGCAAAGGTTTCTCTACGTGTTATACTTGATCTAATCTCGTATACACAAAGCTAATCGATCTAAGTTTGGGATCAACAAGTGGTATCAGAGCATCTTAAGAAAAATCCCATACCTTTGCTATCTTTTTATCAAGTCCGTTGTCACCAATTATATAAGCATGAACAAGTTACCTTCAAACCCGCTGAAAGTTTGAAGATATGATAGAACACAAACTCACGCAAATCTTCTTCAATCATCAATCTTACCATAAGAATTCTTCCCCTTAAGCCAACATCTCTTCATGATGAACCAATATCTTTGTATGTAAAAGTCAATAACGAATAACTCTTTCACAAGGCTATCCCGATTACATACTCCAATAAATTACTTCATGAATCGTTGCTAACTTGCCTTAAAATCATTAATTCCTTTTAAAAATATCCGAGCCATAAATATCAACTTGATATTCTGAATAAAACGGAGATTCCATGTACCTTTTGTGTGTATTTACCTTCTTTTTGTGTGCTTAAAACGTACCAGTTTTCTCAAACAGCAGCAATCATTGTGTTGTCCAATATCTCTTCTGTCCAATATCTTGGTCAGATGTATTGTCCAATATCTGACAATACGTATCAGCATTGAAGTACATATATCGGACAACACTGTCAACCTAACAGTGTTGACTTATTTCTTGTCAGCGTCGAAATTCTTTCTGTCAGCGCCCAAGTAACAAACGTCAGCGCCAACCTTCAACCTTGTCAGCGTCCATTTTATCAGTGTTACACCAAGACTTTGTCAGCGTTGCTCCAAGATTTTGACAACGTCAAAATAAGTCCCATCAGCGCTTAAAAATTTACTCGTGTGAACACATATACAATTAAACAAACCTACATCCAATCATTGCCTTCACACCGTGTGAACACAAACCTTTTCAACCAATAGGAGTTTGTATACCGTGTGAATGTAACGATTTCAACCAATGGGAATTTTAGAGCCGTGTGAACATAACGAAGCTATAACCAATCATAGGCAAGACATCGTGTGAACATAAAACTCTCCACCAATGAGAACGAAGGCTTACGGTAATTCCATGCACTAGCATGTAGGGGATCACAAACCGTGTGAACACAGAAAGCTACGAATAACCTTCCTTTAAATCGTATGAATGCATTCTTTTCCTCCAATCAGAATCGAGCAACACATGAATAACCTTGGACTAGCATGTAGCAGATTCGAATCAGTAATGCGTATGTATTCATTGGCTGCGAACAGAAAAACTGTAGCAAAAACATCGATCTAGGGTTTAGAACTTTGTTTATCGAAACCCTAATTAGGGTTTGTGAATAACCTAAGATCGTGTATCTTCACACGTTTTAACAGCCACGAACATCAATTCTTCCTGCTTTTAAATAGATCTAGGGTTTGAAGAACCCTAGTTCATGATTTTATGTGAAAGCAGAAAAACTGAAAATCTTGATCAGCCAACTTCGACGCTTAATAACTTTTGCCTGGGGATAAAACTCGACAATCCCTCCGGTGGATGTTTAGATCTATGTATGTAGAACACACATCTAAAATTTCGTGACGATCCAACGGTTAGATCAAAAGTTATGACCTTCTGAATACTGCTGCGCACACAAAAACGTCCAGAAAAATTCAATACGAATTTTTCTTCTTTACCATACACGAACACCTCGTCGGACCTAGATATCAAGAGCCTTAGGCTCTGATACCAATTGATGAGTCCTATTGATCGTTGGGCTCAATGGTTATGAACCATATATCTAGGTTTGATCATCATTCATATGATAACATAGCGGAAAAGAACAATGATCATGACAAGGTGTTTGGGCACAAAGACACGAAGTAAAACAATAGGGATGTTCATTATATTAATAACAAACATCCACTAGACGTGTATACATTGAATCCCACGTCTAGTGCGACACACACTTTAGGTTTACATTGTGAATGAATAATATGAATAAAACCTATAACCCTTGGTTCCTTTTATAGTGTAAGGATTAGGGTTTACAAGAGATAAGAATGAATAAACAAGTAAATCTTCTATTTAAATAAACTTATGCAGAATATCTTTTGCATGTTTATCTAAATAGAAGCTTCCATTAGCTTCTTTTGTCTACGTTTTGTCAATGCTTGAATTGCATGTGACAATGCTTGGATTGCTCTTGACAATGCTTAATTCCATCAACGCCTAAATAACTCTTGTCAACGCTTGGAATGCTCTTGTCAACGCCTAGACAAATACTTCACGTTTTCTTCATTTTTGAGTTTCTGCCACATCAACTTTTTGACCCAACAATCTTCCCCTAGTTGATAGTGGCAAAACTCTATGTGTATCTCTTGTAAGTTGTACATGATCTTCAGATTGCTTCCCCTCAAGTGTAGCATGCATTTCTTCCCCTTTTTGTCACATCAACAAGGAAGTAAACAATGTTGCAATGTTGAAGATTCTCCAAAAGTAGGCTCTATGTAATGATCCTGAAGAAAAATAAATAAAGTATTCTTGATGTTGAAGTTGAGTAACCCAAACCTATGTTCCATGTCTTGTTGTATCCATGCGACTTCAAAACTCACGGCTATAATGAGCAGACTTAAAACTCACGGCTATAATGAGTAGTCTCTTGACAAAAAGAGTTCTCTAGCAAATATGAGCATAGAGCAAAGGTTTCTCTACGTGTTATACTTGATCTAATCTCGTATACACAAAGCTAATCGATCTAAGTTTGGGATCAACAAGTGGTATCAGAGCTTGTTGAGAAACTTTTGATCTTTAAGTAACACAAGAACCCTAAGACACCAAACCCTAAAAACCCTAAATTCTCAAAACCCTAAAAACATCATGTCTGGCACAAATCAACCTCCTGCTTTGCTGCAAAACAACTTCTCAAACCCTAGTATCAAAATTCCCATGTTTGATGCCAGGAACTTTGAGCTTTGGAAGTCCAATTTTGAGCAATACATAGCTATTCATGACTACACTCTTTGGGAAATTATCGAATATGGGAACACATTCGATAAAGCAGCAAAGATTACTACTGCTATTGCCACAAGGACAGCTGTTCCTAATTGTCCTGAATCTGATAAGGTGGAAAAGCTAGAAGATGGGAGAGCTGTTGCTGTTGAAGACATAGCCAAGAAGAGGGTGGACATGAAAATCTTGAATATCTTGAAACATGCCCTAGGTCATGAGAATCAGCACAAGTACAAACGATTTGAGTCAGCAAAAGAGCTTTGGGAAGCTCTTGAAGTAGCACATGGTGGCAATGCTGACACAAAAGAAGAAAAGAAGAAGCAACTATTGCATGAGTATGCTGTCTTTAAAGCTCAACCTAATGAGAATCTCAGCAGCGTTAGAAGTAGACTTCTTGACATCACAAGTCAACTTTCCTTCATGGGAAAACAGATTGATGACCCTGAATTGAATGCTACTTTTCTCAAAAGCCTTGGTGATGTATGGAAGATTGAGACAAGATCTATTCTTGTCAATAATACTCACAAGACTTCCAGGTTTGATGACATCTTCAACAAACTAAGATTGTTGGAGAATGAATGGCAATTGGAGAGTGATAACAAATCTTCCAGCAGCAACATGGCTTTCTTTTCACAAAGTGAAGGCCAATTTGATTCCATGAACTTCTATGGACATTCAGCCTCTGGGTCTCAAGGTGTCAGCGCTGGATGTCAATCTGTCAGCGCTGGATCATATCCTGTCAACGCTTTGTACTCAAGCGCTGACACACACAATCATGGCGCTGATAGAATTAAACCTGCTGGTTTTGATCTTGATACTGTGTGTGCATTCATTGCTTCTTTGCCCAGTGATTCAAGGATTACATATGAAGATCTTGAGCAGATAAGTGATGAACAATTGGAAGAGATGGACATCAAGTGGACTATGGCTCTTTTAAGTTTAAGAGCAAACAGGTTCAATAAAAGGTTCAAGAAGAAGATGACCTTTAATGCTAAGGATGTTGCTGGATTTGACAAATCCAAGGTGGAGTGCTACAACTGTCATAGGATGGGGCACTTTATGAGGGAATGTAGATCTCCAAGGAGATCTGATGCTGGGAAGCCTTCTAGCCAAATGATTAAGAACCCAGATCCCAAGGCCATGGTTGCTGTTCAACAAATTGATGGTGTTGGAGAATGGGATTGGAGCTGGATGGCTAAGAATGAAGAAGAGGACAGAGCTTTGGTTGCTGAGGTTAAAGAAGAGCATGCTGAATATGCTCTCATGGCACACTCCTCCTCCTCATCAGATAATGAGGTATATGATGATGCTTTCTGTTCTAAGGGTTGTCGTTTAAATACTGAAAAATTAAAACAAGAGATAGTTAAATTACTAGATGAGGCAAGTACTGAAAGATGCAAAGTATCTAACTATCAAGTTGCTCTTACCCAAACAGAAAAGACAGTATCTGAGTATAAGAAAATGGAGTTTGATTTAAAGGATCAAATAAATATCTTAAAACATGAGTTACATCAGAGTAAGGATGTTCAAGATATAGTAAATAGGGTTAATCTTGATTTGATAGCTCAGTTAGAGGAGGCTAACAAAAATAAAGATAATGTGAGTCTTAAAATCCAGAGATTTGATAAGGCCACACAATCCCTAGGAGAGTGTGTTAGTAAACAAAGAGACTCTAAGGATATGAGTGGGATAGGGATGAATAATTATACTGTTGTTCCACCACCAGCTGGGGATTTCTATGGTGTCCAATCAAAGGACTTATCTTGGACTGGCTTGCCAGAATGCCAAGAGGAGGAGTTTATTCCTCCACCTAGAGTGACTTCCCCAGTTGAGGAATATCAGCAAAAGCTGACTGACCTAGAAGAGTGGAAGAAAGCTAACCACACTTTGTTTGTTAAGGGAGGGTTACTGTGTGAAAGTCCAAATGAGCCCACACCAATCACAAAACCAATTGATGATCCTAAACCTATTAAGATCACACACCCTACCACTGGCAAACCCGTTGACCTTGGCCCACCATATGTTAGAAAACCTAGTGTTAAATATGCAGAGATGTATAGGAATACTAGGTCACCAAAAAGCCAAGTTAGTAATCATGGAACAGGCTTCTTTGCCTCTAGACCTAAGACTATGTCTAGAAAAGCTTGTTACACATGTGGGAGCTTCTCACATTTGGCATACAGATGTGTCAACGCTTCCAATGTCAACGCTGATAGGAACCATTTCAGCGCTGACAAAAGTCAACATAGGTCAAACACAGTCAGACCCAATACCTTTGTGAACAAGAGTTCACAAGTTGTTAGACCAGCCCCATTCTTTTCTAGAGGGTCTAACACACAAGGCCTAAGACCTTTTCAAAAGTCAAATACTTGGTCAAATAGGCAATGGGTTCCTGTAGCAAACCCTAGGTTCAACGCTGATAAGAGTAATCGGGGCGCTGACAAGAGAAATTTCAGCGCTGATAGAAACACTGCTAAACCTAGGTATTTGCAACCACAGGGAAATAGGTCTAAAGCTTCTACTAGCTTAACATGGAGACCAAAACAAGACCAGAACCCTAATTCTACTGGTATTTCTATGACATGCAACAGGTTTCATTATATTTCAAAGGCATTGTCAACACCAATTGGGGTTAACTGGGAATTTCATTCAAACAGGGATGAAAATGGGGTTGTTATGAGAACCAAGTCTGTTCTTGTTGAACAACCAAATGAATCCAAGTCTTGCAAGGCTTGGGTTCCCAAAGAAAACTAATGTGTTTTCTTTATGTGCAGGGCATTCAGCAGAAGATCAATGATTATGGATACTGGGATAGTGGATGCTCAAGGCACATGACTGGAAAGGAAGACTATCTGACCAATTTCTCTCCTATTCAAGATGGTGATAAGGTATACTTTGGAGGGGGTTATGGAACAATCACAGGAAAAGGAACCCTTGTCACCAACAATCTACGGTTTGAGAATGTCTTCTTGGTAAAAGATCTGGATTATAATTTGTTTAGTGTATCACAAGTGTGTGATAACAAAAATAAGGTTCTTTTCACAGATACTGAGTGCTTGGTGTTAAGCAAAGATTATAAGCTCCCTGAGGAGAAATACATAGATTTTAGAACACCAAGGCATAAAGACATATATAATGTGAATCTTAATGGAATTAAGGTAAATAATAAAATGTCATGTCTGTATGCTAAAGCCTCAGTAGATGAAAGTAATCTTTGGCACAGGAGACTAGGGCACATAAACTTTAAGAATATTAATAGACTTGTGAGGCTTGGTTTAGTTGATGGTTTGCCTGAAAAGGCTTTCCACAATGACCACTCTTGTGTTGCATGTCTTAAGGGCAAGCAGCACAAGGTCTCATTCAGGTCTAAACAGGTGCACTCTAGTTCTAAACCACTTCACTTATTGCATATGGACCTCTTTGGTCCAACTAATATAGAAAGTTTGAAGGGTAAATCATATTGTTTTGTTATTACTGATGATTACTCCAGGTTTACATGGACTTTCTTTTTAGCCAAGAAAAGTGAAACTGCCCTAAGTCTGATTAATTTCATTACCCAGATTGAAAAGAAGAATGGTAATGAGGTCAAGATTATTAGAAGTGACAATGGGGGTGAGTTTAGAATTCAGTTGTTAGATGATTTTTGTGCCAAGAAGGGGATTACTAGGCAGTTTAGCATAGCTAGAACCCCACAGCAAAATGGGGTTGCTGAAAGGAAGAATAGGACCCTTATTGAAGCAGCCAGAACCATGTTGGCTGATGCCCACTTTCCTATAGCCTTTTGGGCTGAAGCTGTTAACACAGCTTGTTATGTTCAAAATAGGGCATTGGTCAACAAGATACATAATAAGACACCTTATGAATTACTTTGGGGAAGGAAGCCCAATATTGGCTTTCTCAAGCCATTTGGTTGTCATGTAGTTGTTTTAGAAACTAGTGAGGCCCTAGGTAAATTTGATTCAAAAGGTGATGAAGGCTACTTCATGGGTTATTCAGTGCAGAGTAAAGGATATAGGGTTTACATTAAAAAGGAAAAACGTATACTTGAAAAGGTACATGTTAGGTTTTTAGAGAGTAAACCTAGTGATCCTGAGAGTGGTCCAAATTGGTTGTTTGACTTAGAACCTTTGTCTAGAGCTTTAAATTATATGCCTGTTACTGATCCAGACATTGTGAAGGTAACTTCAAGTGTTTTGGAAAAGAGAATTGGTAATGTTTCAGGTATACAGGTTGCTAAAGAGGATGGACCACCAGCAGTTATATCATCTCCCACACAAGAATTTGTTACACTTCCTATATGGACAGATGAGTATTATGCTGCTGCTACTGCTGCAAGGAAAGAAAATGGTGGTGTTCAAATACCACCAACTACAAACATGCATGATTCTTCAAGCGCTGACAAAGGGAAATCAAGCGCTGACACGACCAATTCAGACGCTGATGGCTCCAACGCTGACAACACCAGTTCAAGCGTTGTTAGCCCAAACGCTGATAAACAAGGATCAGACTTTGGAGACACCTTTACACAGCTCTTCTCTTCTCATTTTGAACAAGGTGGACCTTCTAATGTCCATGAAGAGATCTCTGTTGATCAAGAAGAATCTGAAGAAGATATTGGCAACATGGAGCGTGAAGTTGAGGACACCAGACTTTTTGAAGGAGGAGTTCTCACTTCCACAGCTAAGGATCACCCCACATCTCAAATCATTGGTGATGTTATGGCTCCAGTTCAGACAAGAAGATCCCATCAAGGTCTTGGTGGATTTATTGCCAATATACACAAGAAGGTTGATACCCCTCTTGTACAAGCATGTTTGTTTGCCTGTTTTCTGTCACAGGAAGAACCCAAGAAAATTTTTGATGCTCTCAAGGAACCAAGTTGGGTGGAAGCAATGCAGGATGAGCTTCACCAATTTGCTATACAGGATGTTTGGGAGCTGGTTGATTGTCCTAGATATGTGAGACCAATTGGGACACGATGGGTTCTAAGGAACAAGAAAGATGAAAGAGGCATTGTGGTCAGAAACAAGGCACGTTTGGTAGCTCAGGGTTATACACAAGAGGAAGGAATTGATTATGAAGAAGTTTTTGCACTAGTTGCAAGAATTGAAGCTATAAGAATTTTTCTAGCTTATGCCTCTTGTATGAATTTTACTGTTTACCAAATGGATGTGAAGAGTGCTTTCCTCTATGGAACAATTGTTGAGGAAGTATATGTCATGCAACCTCCTGGTTTTGAAGATCCTGAGAATCCAGACAAGGTTTATAGAGTGAAGAAAGCAATGTATGGACTTCATCAAGCCCCAAGAGCATGGTATGGTACATTGTCCACCTACTTGGTGGAAAATGGTTTCAAAAGGGGCACCATAGATCAGACACTGTTTACAAAGAAGAAAGGAAAACATGTGTTGCTTGTGCAGGTCTATGTTGATGACATCATTTTTGGCTCTACTGATCCAAAAATGAGTGAGGACTTTTCCAAGCTCATGACAGATAAATTCAAGATGAGTGCAATGGGTGAGATGAACTTCTTTCTAGGTTTACAAGTTCAGCAGAAAGAAGATGGTATCTTCATCTCCCAAGACAAGTATGTAGCTGAAATCTTGAAGAAATATGGTTTTTCTCCACATGAAAAGGAGGCTTCCACTCCTATGGATAGGCAACACCATTGGGGAAAAATTGGAGCTGGAAAGGATGTGGATGTTAGGCACTATAGATCAATGATTGGTTCATTGATGTATCTTACAGCCTCAAGACCTGACATCATGTTTGCTGTGTGTGCATGTGCACGCCATCAAATGACTCCCAAAGAATGTCACCTTTTTGCTGTGAAGAGGATTTTTAGGTACCTAAGGTGTTATCCAGATCTTGGATTATGGTACCCAAAAGATTCTCCATTGGACCTTATTGCATATTCAGACAGTGATTATGGTGGTGACAAGTTTGATAGGAAATCCACAACTGGTGGATGTCAATTTCTTGGGAGCAGATTAATATCTTGGCAATGCAAGAAACAAACAGTGGTGGCCAATTCTACAACTGAAGCAGAATATGTTGCAGCAGCTGCTTGTTGTGGACAAGTCTTATGGATTCAGAACCAGCTGTTGGATTATGGGTATAATTTTATGCATACCAAGATTTTTGTAGACAATAACAGTACTTTATGCATTATTAAAAATCCTGTACATCATTCTAAAACCAAACACATAGAAATTAGACATCATTTTATAAGAGATTGCTTTGAGAAAGGTTTAATACAACCAGATAGGGTAGATACTGAAGATAATGTAGCTGATTTATTAACTAAACCTTTTGATGCTGGAAGATTTCAATATTTGGTAACAAATATTGGAATGGTTAATCTCACTTAATATGTGTTTTGGAACCTTTTTGTAAAAGTATGTACAGGATAATGCATTGTTATTGGTCTTTGTGATGATTTAGATTTTCCACATTATTTTTCTAACACTGACAAAGGTAAATGTAACGCTGTCAAGTGTTATTTTGCCGTTGTTGGAGATATTATTGTCTAACGCTGACAAGAGTTCCTTCAACGCTGATGAGTGTTGACGGGACGCTGTCAGCAACACATGTTAGTTTTGTGGTTTTTCATCTAAATGTGCAGGTAATGGTAGCTTTATGCCATTGGATACAGAGTTGCTTATGGATCTTTGAAGAGCTATTTGGACATGTTTTGTTTATGGATGATGGTTGGAATATTTATATTCCTATCTTGACATAAATTTTTAATGTTCATATATATTTTGAGAACTCATGTATCATAGTTTAAGGGGAGGTTTAAGGAACCTTTAGGACTCTTGGGTATTCTTAGAATACTCTCATCACAATTCTAGATTGTGTCCACTGGTGAGTATGGGTTAGTTTTTCTAAACCATGAGGCACTGTAGCATGCATAGTATATCAACTTTGCATGCTGCCAAGACATTTTTGGCCTAGAATTGGTTGTGGTCTGTTGGGAGGCTTGGGAATCCTTTTGATATGGGTTTTACCTGGGAGTAACAAGGATTTTATGAGGTAACTTGGTTGTTAAGAATTTTGGTTAGCAAGGGACACTAGAGGACTGTTATGTCTATCTTGCTTATGCAAGTGTGCATAACTGGACAGTGCTTGCCGCCCTATGATAATTATCAGCTTTTGGTTATCTTCTCTAGGATAAGTTACTTGTTAAGGTCATTTTTCACTTTTTAAAACAATTTTATTTTTGGACGCTGACAAGATTTTTCCAAGCGTTGTTGTGACCAAAATGGACGCTGACATGGCTTTAGGCGAACGTTGACAAGATTATAGCCGTTGGGCGTTGATGGGTTATATTTGACCGTTGACAAACAATGGGACCTACCCAGTTGTAACTTTTTGACATATTTTCAAGCCGTAATTTTAGGAGTTGTTACTTTCATTAAATGCATGAGATAACTTATAAACTTTTTCAATATTTTCATGATTGATTTTTGAAAATCTTTGCCTATTTTTGGGCCAATCACGTGCATTCATCCACTCCTATAAATTTGGCTCCTATTTTAAACAGGGTATCTATAATTCTTGTCTACCACTTTTCTCTTATCAACCTTCATCTTTTATACATCAAATTAACAGCTTTCATCAATGGCACCAAGATTTAACTCAGCAGAATTGGATTTGGGGTTCAAGTCTCAACACAACATGATTGCTTATCTTGTTGCTGATAATACTTTGTTCCCTCAATACACTCAGATGGTGGAGTATTTGAATGCATCCCCATTAAGGTATGCTCTTTCTCATGCACCACTCATTCCAGTCACACACATTAAACAGTTTTGGAACACTGTTAGTTCCTCAACAGTTAATGGAGTGACAACATTGAATTCTATTGTACATGGGAGACCTTGGGTGGTTACTGAGGCCTTGGTACGCCAGGCCTTGCATCTTAATGATGCTGATGGTATAACCATGCTTCCCATATCTGAAATAGAACAAGGGCTTAGGGCTTTGGGATACCCTATTCCTGATGAAGGTACTCTCAATAAGTACCATAAGCAGGAATTTCCCCCAGCCTGGAAGTACCTAATTCACATTCTCCTTCAATGTTTGAGTCCCAAATGTACTGCACACAATGAGATCAATAGATCCATTGCATCTGCTATTGTGTGTATTACAACAGGGCAAAATTATAACTGGTCTAAAATGATTTTTGAAGGAATGTGTAAAAACAAGGGGACAAAAATGACTTTAGCTTATCCCTGTTTTCTGCAAATGGTTTTTGATGCTCAAAGATATTGTTCAAGGGATCACAATGACTTTTATCAGATCCCTGAACAAAAGAAGGCTATTTTTACCAAGATGAATTCACCACCTCATAGAGACCTACCATTAACCCCAGCCATGCTTGCTGTTATTGCAGCAGCACAACCCCAACCAGACCCTCAACCTCATATTGACCCTCACCCACAACTTGAGCCTATCCCTGAACCTTTACCCTCACCTGACCAAATGCAAATAGACCAAAATCCCTTCGACGCTGACACATCTAATGTGGGCGTTGATATGCCTATTTCCACCGCTGACACCCAACCATCACAATCCCAAACACCCCTTAACCAACCTACATCTACACCATCTTCTACACCATCTTCCACACCACCAGAATATAGGTTGATTAAACGCCAAAGGACTGCTGGAGTGTTCTCCTCTGGTGGTCCTAGCCATGTAGCAGAGAGAACCACCACCACAAGTGTGGTTGGTGACCTGGATGAGGCTGAGACTATTGGTTCTGGCTTAGCAGCTGGCCAAGACAGTCCCACCATAATTAAGTCCTCATCCATGCCCAATGAACCTAACTTGGGAGGTCAAATTCCCATTTTGGAAGAGGGCAGACTGGAACCAATGACGCTTTTAGAATTGACGGCTGTCTGCATTAGCTTGCAAAAGCAAAATGCAGACTTAGTACAAATTGTCAGTAACCAAGGCCTTGAACTCACAGATTTGAGGGAGAGGATTGTTGTTTTAGAGAGTGCTCATTCAAGGGGAGGTATGGAGGAGTCTTCCAAAGGGGAGGAAGCAAGAAATCTGAGTGATAAGAGCAGTCAAGATGGTCAATCATTGGATATTGCTGAAGCTCTTACTACATTAAAGGAACAAAAATGTTTTGATACGTCCTTAATCTCTCCAACAAATTTAAATTTATCATTTACAGATATGTTGAGGGAGGTTACACAAGGTGCTGAGGGAAAATATTTGAGCGTTGACAAGACAAGTTTGGACGCTGACAGAAGTATTTTGGGCGCTGATAGAGGAAATTTGGGCGTTGACAGATCTGCATATGGAGGTGATGTATTCCAGTCATCATCTATCATCAAAGATGTTCCTACTCAGGTATTATCATCTACCTTACCAACAATTGAACCAACAGATAAGGGTAAGGGTAAGTTGGTAGAAGAAATTGTTCCAAAGAATGCAGCTCAGGTTGAGTTTGATAGAAGAATGGCTAAGCAAATGATGGAACAAGAAGAAAAGGAAAAGTCACCATTTGTTGTGACTTCTGAAGAAGAAAGTGATGGAGCTAGCTCAGACTCAAGTGTGATGATTGTTGAACCAGAAAGACTTGAGTATGGTGATGAGCTTGCTAGGGAAAGGCTGAGAGATTTGAAGTTGCAAATTGATTTTGATATGCCAGAGGTAGTTCAGATGTACAATTCTTGGGAAGAAAGCTGCATGGATAATCCAGACTTGACCATTTCAGACCAGATATGGGGTTTGGAAATTCTTCTTAGAGTTCAGCAGGATTGTAAGGTGATGTTGAAGTACAGGGCAAGCAACATTCTCTCTGAATTGAAAAGGGATAGAAGGAAGCTCTACTTTATGTTGCTCAAATGTCATGGAGTTGGATGGACACATCAGAAGCTGAAGGCTTTGACATTTGATGAGTTGGAACATAGGGCTTATCCTATTTGGGTGAAAGTGCAGGAAGAGAACACTTTCAGACTTCTTTCAAATGAAAGAAAGGAGCAACTTGCAGAAGAGATGGCAATCAAGAAAGCTATGATAATTTCTAGACCAGTAAAGAAGGGATTTATTCTTGAATTTCCAAAAGATATGTCTCAACTATATCCAAGTGAAGCAATCATTAGAAAGAGCCTTAAGCTCTCCCCATTAGAAGCTTCAGATATGGTTCATGTGTTACCACTAGATTCCAGGAATCCAATTATAAGTTATGAGGAAGATGAATGTGGATTCTGGAAAATTGGAAGGTTTGGCAAGGAGGTACACACTTTTACCACTCTCATATCTTTATTTGCAAGTTGTGACAGAGAAGACTTGGTAGACCTTTGGAGGTTGCTAGAGACCAAGTATGAGGCTGAAGCACCAACTTCAGCCAATGGAATAAAACTTTGGACCACATTCAAAAGAATGTGTGGGACAAAAGAAGAAGATCCTGAAATATGGAAGGATCTTGAAGATGACCTCAGTGGTCTTCAATGGAGGTTATATTCAGCTGCAGGTGTATACCATTTGAGTTCTACAAAGTTTGCTGAGTATTTACTTGTAGATGCTCAGTATTTCATATCCAAGGCTGTTTTGGAGAAGATGAAGGACACCCAGTTGGAGATAGACTATACAAGTGACGTGGCAAAGAATTTGATCAGATTTATTTATTACCAATATGATAAGGTTTGTCAGACTCCTCCAAGTCCTTAATGTTTATTTAGAAACTTGATCATAAGAGTAGATATCAAGTTTAGGGGAGGATTGTTGGGAATAAATTTAGGCCAGAACACTTGAACGCTGACAAGAACAACTCAAGCGTTGACAAGAGTAAAGTGAGCGCTGACAGCACAAGCGTTGACAAGATACAGTCAAGCGTTGACAGATTGAAGACAAGCACTGATGGAAGATGTGAGCTACACGTATATTATATTCTAGATTACTTCTAGTAAGGATAGAAACGAAAATGTATTTTCTATGTTTATCTTTACCTAGAATAGTTGATTCGTAGCTTATTGTACAAGACTTCTTGTTCTATAAAAGAAGATCTTTTAGGTTAATGTTTAATATCAGTTTTCATAGTATTCGCAAGTTAAACCTTTCATTGTAACCAACAAGATTATTCTAATACAAGTGAAAGTTTGTTTAACATCATTGTGTTTTAGATCAAGTGTTAATTCCGCATAACACTTTGTTACTTTATTCATAAGCAAAGGTTTCTCTACGTGTTATACTTGATCTAATCTCGTATACACAAAGCTAATCGATCTAAGTTTGGGATCAACAGTTAGATTTTTCATACAAGTGTTTTTAGTAGTGTTTGGTTGATGGGTATGTTATTAGAGTGATCCTATAGATATAGGAATGAGTGGTGTTGCTTGGAAAATTTATTTGACATGTTTTCTAAAAGTATAATTTGGGACAGTAGGTCTTTATCATATTTTTCGTGGGTTTAAGTTCTGAGAAAGACTGAGATTATTTAATATTATTGTAGAGTTTTCCGAGACGCTCGTTTTGGTATAAGATAGAGCTTCTAGGTCATTACGAGTCAAAAGTTATGCTAGTTTTAGTTTTCGTGTACCGGGAGACGCAAGTCGTCACAATCCGAATTTGTGGCTGATTTTGGGTTGACTCTCGAGGACTTTAGGCTTGGTTAGATAAATGTAACTACTGGTTTTAAAAGTTTACAAACTTAATTTGATGAGTCTATTAGTGGTTTCAAAAGACGGATTGTCGAATTAGTACTTTTAAAGTGGTCCAAACGGTTTTACAAAACAAGTGCAAATCTATCCCAAATTTGGAGTCGAGTAAAGTGTCGAGCTGATAGATTTTAAAGTGTGAACTTTGGCTCCAATTTTGGTGAGGTCTTATATAGGTTATAAGTGACCTTGACACCAATTTTCATCTAAAACGGACTAGTCTAGATAGGGTAGACCGGTGTGTACATTCGGGGTGTACTTGCTGATTTTAATTTTGGACACTTAGTTCAATGCTTTGTGTTGCGTGAGTTTGAGTATTCACCATCGGATATGGTGACTTACTCAAGTGCTTAGTCATTATACAAATGACTTAGCTATTGGTCCGAGCGATGTATAAGGTTAGTTTGACTTGCGTTGACTTGGCGTCTTATGACGGGTCAATTTCAAGTATACAAGTGTTTTAACGTGTAGTGTTGGAATAAATGGTTTGTATGAATTCATTTGGTTCGTGTCAATGGTTTTGAAACATGAAAGCTTTGAAAACATTTGAGTCATATTATATTTGGTATATATATTGATATTGAGTTCGAGTCTTAACGCGCGCCTTATTTTGATAGGTTGCGGTTTTCTTGTTTTCCGGGCATCCATATCGTCGGTGATCGTCTACCACTACTGTTTCTACTAAGTTGCTGAGTACCGTAGTTGACTTACCTCGTGGCTAAGGTGAGTTCATAGCCCCTTTTTACTTATACATGATTTCTAAACACGGGGTGAGATTTTACATGGTGGAACACAACCATTTAAAAACTGTATGCTATCCAGAACTTGTATGCTATCCAGAACATGTATGATTTTCAGATTTTCGATATTATTATTGCTTTTTATACGTTAGCCTTGAGTTTCATCTATTCGATCATGAACCGTTAATTGTCCTGGTGCATTACGCGAAGCGCGAATGTTGTGGGTGGATCCATCGGGATTGACTATCCCCGTCCCAATGATGCGGTTGTTTAACCATGACGCATTACATTTGTTTATACCTGAGTATTTAGGCTGAATACTTACGTAGTTAAGTTTCGGTTCATGAAACTAAACAACAATAATAATCATAACGTTTCGGATAATGGTTACTGTACATAACCATTTTCCCCTATTTCTTGTTTACAAACAAATGCTTGTGTTCCACATCCTTATTGCTAAACCTATGAATATCACTCAACTCTGTGTTGACGAGCCCGCGGGATATTATCGCAGCTTGGAGATTTCTGTGATGCTTTTGAAAGATTGGTTATATATAAACTATCAGAAGTTTATTTAATCTTTTGGGAAACTTTATGTTATAAATCGAGACGAAATAATATAATTTTCCGCTTTTAAAACTCTGGGACCTATGTTTAAAAACTCTGACCTTTTATGATGTAATGTACCTGCTTTTATTTCGTCAGCTTTGTATGAACTGTAATTCATTGTTTCTTGTACTATGACGTGTTACCCCCTCGTTCCCTAGTTGTTCCATGTCAGATTTTAGGGGTCTCACATGAGTCTGACTTAATTTCTCGGATTAAGGTAGCTCAGAAGGATGATGGCGAGATATGGGCAATTGTTCAGAAAATTAATTAGCATACCGAGTTCCGCGTTGATGATGACGACATTGTATGGTAGGGTACTAGATTATGTGTTCCAGAGGATCCTACACTAAGAGAGGCCTTGTTCACCGAGGCTCATAGTTCTCTATTTTCTATTCATTCGGGCTCTACAAAGATGTATCATGATCTAAAACAACATTTTTGGTGGAGCGGTATGAAGCAAGTTGTAGCTACTTTCGTATCTAAGTGTCTGATTTGCCAACAGGTTAAGATAGAGCACCAACGTGCTAGTGGTTTATTACAGCCGTTAGAAATTTCTGAATGGCAGTGGGACAAGATATCCATGGATTTTGTTACCAGATTACCACATACTCAGAGGAAGCATGATGCTATCTGGGTCGTTGTTGATCATTTGACCAAGTCTACACATTTTCTTCCTATCCGCAAGGATTACTCAGTTAGCAAGTTGGCACAAATATTTCAGCAGGAGATCGTACGATTACACGGTACTCCATCAGAAATCATATCAGATAGAGATCCACGTTTCATGTCTCGTTTCTGGAAAGGTTTGTAGAAAGCTTGGGGAACCAGGCTCAAGTTTAGCACAACTTTCCATCCTCAGATAGACGGTCAGACAGAACGTACGATTCAAACATTGGAAGACATATTACGCTCTTGGCATTAGAGTGGACATGAAATTGGGATGATTATATATGCTTGGTTGAGTTTGCTTACAACAATAGTTGGCATGCAAGTATTAAGTGTGCTCCTTTCGAGATGTTGTACGTGTTAAAATTATATCCTAATCTAGCAACCTATTATATTTTGAGGGCTTATTATGTTTGTTTTGGTGTGCAGGGATTTAAGTTGTCAAGTTGCTTTTAAAGCTGTTGGAATTTGGACTCAAGTCCATGCCCATACATTTGGGCCATGGGCCTAACGGCTCTTAAAGCCCTCTAGGATTAGATATAGAGTGAGGAGCGTCAATCATTGTTTGTATCGCTAATATAGCATTTTTTAGTATAATCGTTTTTCCTCGGCTCGACTCGAATTGATTAACAACTTTATCACAAGATTAATTATTCTTGGTTAATAATAATTGTTTGGTAATCTATGTCTATTTAAACTCAAAATGGGAAAAATATGTCGGCTAAGGAATATATAAAAATAAAAGCGCAATTAATTCACATAAAATAATTCTAAAATGCAATATAAAATTAAACTACAAATTTAGATCTAGAATAGAACAAAAATAAACTATAATTAATAATAAATCTAAATGCAAAATTAATCTAAATGCAAGCACGTAATAGCAAATAAAAGTGACAAAAAACAAAATCACAAAGATAAACTTAAAAATAAAGCATAAAGCTTCAACCTTTTAAGCTTATTAATCTTTATAGATGATAAAGCTACAAGCTTTATATACTAATAAGCTTAATAATCACAAAAAGATGTAAACTTTTTACTAATAAGCTTATATAAATGAAATCTAACTTTTAAAACTTTTAATCTATTTTTTAAAACAATTATAATAACTAAAACTAATTAAACCGATATTTATGAAAAATATAACTTTTATGAAAACAATTTAAACTACAACGATCTAATTAATTAAACTAAAGCGATTAAGCTATAAAAATTAAAAAGGGAAAAAAACTAGTACCCGTAGTCCGAAGATAAACGCTCTAAACAAACAATCATCAACATAATCAACACAATATGACCCGTAAAGTACACGGCCTCCCAATACCAAAACTACACAACTTTCGCCAATCAATCGCTCTAACTAATTGAACTAATCAACCAAAACTATTCAACCCATTTGCTTCTCTTCAAAAATGATAGATCGATACGCCAAGATCAAAACATAAAAGGTTAGGATAATAAACAATAATTATTATATGATAAAGAGATTCAAATAAAACTAATAGATCTAGAATATTTTTTATGCTTTATAAAAGTATTTTAAATTTTAAAGCTAAAAATTATAGATCTACTTAATCTATTTAAAAACATATTAGATCTAAACTATTTTTTAAGGATTTATAAAAATACTTTAATTTTTAAATTTAAAACTTTTAGATCTAAACTATTTAATATAAAAAAGCTAATAGATCTAACTATTTTTTTATGAAAGTATTTTTAATTTTTAAAACTTAAATTTAATAGATCTAAATAACTAATTAGATAAAAACTAAAAGTAATAAAATAAAAAGGTAGCTTATAAATAAGCTGTAAGCCTAAGCATAGAACTTATGAGATTTAAAAAGCTAAAAAGCTAATTAAATAATTACTCCAATAATAAGCTAGATCTACGAAAATAAGGCAACAATAAGCTTGAAATAAGCTTGTATATAAATCTAACTTATTAGGCAAAAGTTATATAAACTTATCCCAAATAATAAGCTAGATTATAAAGAAAAGTAAAAAAGAAAGAAAGAATGAGAATAAGCAAGAGATTAAGCTAAAAGTTTAATTTTATTAATTATGAAAAAACTTAATAAATAAGCTAAGTACAAACATGAAAGAGAAAAATACAAGAAAACTATGTGTAAACTACTAATGAAAAACTTGTGAAAAATAAAGAGGATGTGAGACTTTATATAGGCAGCCACAATTGGGGGGGGGGGGGGGGTATAATAGTCTTTTCACTATCTAATTTTGCTTAAAAGTTAAGCATATAATGGCCAGCTGGCCTCTTTTTATGCGTGTGAAACTTTGTAAATTTTGCCTAGTGGGAGACAGCTGTATACACATGGGATTACGAGCCTGCCACCTTCTGATCCTCGGACTGACGCGTGCCAGGTGCCACATGGCACACTCCTATTGGACAGCCACCTGACGTGTCTTCCAGGTCTGCAACCTTGTACTGACGTGGCGCCGCCGCCGCCACGTGTCATGCTCTTATTGGCCAGCCGCCAGCCGCCACTGCCACCTCTGACATTCCCTGTAACCTAGGACTGACACGTCAGACTGACGTGTCAGCGCCGCCATGTCGGTCTGCAATGTCTGCCACTTCTGCCACGTGTCGTTCTCTTATTGGTCAGACGCCGCCATGTCATCCTAGTACCTGTACATGAATAATAAATTGTCAGTGCCACGTGACGCGCTGGCATTGGCCAGCCGTCGCCACGTGGATGATGACGTCAGCATGACCTCACCCGGTCTTGACCGGTTTGAACCGCTGGTTCTGGTTCGAACCGGGTCTGGTCCGAACCGGGTCTGGTCCGAACCGGGTCTGGTCACGTGGACCACTCTCGTGGTGACACGTGGCAAAGGATATATATTTCCAGCCATTGCCAGCCACAAGAGTCGAACCCTCGCCATTTGGCTCGGGACTTAGGGTCAGAAATATTGCTAGCTGAGCTGGGCAAGACTTCTGTTATACATACGCCAAATGAACTATATAACCCTATCTGTTAGCTGACCCCGGCGAGTTGACCCCCCATTGACCTAGTTTGACTTAGTTTATTTATTATTAATAATAATAATAATAATAATAATAATAATAATAATAATATATTATCAACACTTTATTAGAATATATTATGAAAATTAATTTATTTTTATAAAAAACTTTATTATATTTTTGTATTTTCGGAAATTATTTTATTTATATTATTAATTTATTATAAGCTATTTATTTATTTAAAAACTAATTAATTTAATTTAAAAAATAATTAAACTTAAAAAATTAATAGAAAACAAACCGTAAGGAGTTACGACGCGAGATCGGGACCGTTGGCTTCGGAATTTTGTGCTCTTCAATGTGGTTTATTAGTGGATGACTTTGGAGATTGGCAAAAATGATCCTTGTTGTAAAATCTTCATCAAATCTTCATTTTTAGCCCTCCAAACTTCATTCTTTTGACACTTTTTGGTCCTTTGACTTTATCTTTGACTTTTTCTTCGATAAATGACGTGAAATTCCGTATTTTCTTTCCTTTAGATCTTTTGTACCTATTTCACAATAAAAACACAAATCACGCATAATTTCGACATTTATGATATTAATTACACGTTTTGGTCTCGTTTTTCATTGTTTTAAGTGGTAAAAGGATAAGTGTTTACACACTTATTAAATCCCCTACACTTCACCATTGCAATGTCCCCATGCAATGCTCAATTTTAAAGCACAATTTTATATTATTCATCATAATTAACTCATCTTGGCCTTTATTATGATATACTACTACTAATACTTATAAAAGAAACTAAAGTACGATAAAAACTTTATTCAAGGAAGCAAAAGATATAACAATTTCATTCAATTTATTAACTTTAAAATTGTTTGATGGAAGAAACTCATAAAGAAATCCAAGACTTAAATTAGGGCTTTTGGTGTCATGAATATTAATCACCCTCAAGTTTCACGTTCCCCATACCAAACGTAAAAACGAGATCAATGTAATTATAAGTTAGTAAAACTAACACTTACTCATGTGGTTTAATTATTCACTTAGAACCCCTTATTCCTACGGTGTATCTCTTGTATTTTATTTTTGTCTTGAATGATCATGAGGATGCATTTTTGACTTATTTCGATAGTTTATTAAGGCCAAAAATAAAGTAGGACGATTTAATCAATAGTTAGCTAAAGGAAAAAATCTTTTAAAAACGGCTTCTCGAAACCTCATAAAGTTCATATCTTGGCATAACTCGTTTCACAATTTGAGACCTTTCTAGGACCAATATTTGGCATTGACTTCAAACTTCAAATCTTGAGAGACGTTCTTGAAATTATGGTATTCTCTTTATTTTGGTATACATCTTCATTTGGAGTGAGAGATGCTTCAAACTTTTACCACGATCCGCCTCCTTTTCGGACTTGGATCTATTTATCCTCATACCTTGTTAGGGTATTTTTGGATAGACTTCTCCATGATCTTTAGGGGAGTAATTG
Source organism: Glebionis coronaria (assembly GCA_025667525.1). Taxonomy (NCBI): domain Eukaryota; kingdom Viridiplantae; phylum Streptophyta; class Magnoliopsida; order Asterales; family Asteraceae; genus Glebionis; species Glebionis coronaria. The sequence goes on along the minus strand of CM046881.1, from coordinate 194,005,385 downwards.
TTTCTCGTCGTGTGTCTTGATCCTTCATATTGATTTGGATTAATGATCTTCACATCATCTTAGGATTTTTAGCAAAAAAAGTGAATCCTCATGCCTTGTGAGGGCCTTTTTGGACTCGGATATCCTCATGCCTTGTTAGGACCTTTTTGGATATGCCAATCTTCGCGTCCCGCTTCAATAAGTTATGCCTTGGCTATGAACTCTAATTAATCCCGAGCAACTTTTAAACGATTTTGGGCTAGAAGCTAAGTAACTTTTCAAATCGTACGACCTTATCTATTGCATTTATTTATTTACAAGTGATAGGAGAAAAAGCTTATAATTAACTCACATAAGTTCATGAAAGAATACAAAATTTATAATTGACTCTATCATTTCTCGTTCTTCAAAATTTAAAATCTCAAGGAATGAGACTCGTGGATGCTTAGCCTAATAAACTAATTAAGGTCCATATGGTTAAGGATACTAGCTAGAGTAAACTCAAATAAGTAAACTCGGGTTGAGTCAATATATTCACGACGGACCTAATATATCAAAGACATCTAAACTTGTTAAAACCATTTTATTTATTTATTTATTTTAGACTTTATTTTTGACTTCATTATGGAATATATAAATATGATGGTGATGACAAAAGAAAAGAAGATAAAAGAAAATATATGAAAAATACTATTAGGCCAAAATAGATCAAAAATTTTGAAAAACGTTAAAAAATATTAATTTTCCGGTTAAAATGAGGGCAAATTCATGGAAAAGCCCACTTAACTTCGATAGAAGTCTCCCCTACACTTAATATAAACATTGTCCTCAATGTTTAAGCATGTGGAAGTAAAATCCCCTACACTTAGGACATTGTGCATGTTGTTTAAATCTTGCTAAGAAAGAGACAACTAAAGTGATTACATTTATTCAACTTATTTATATACATGTATGAATCACAATAGCTTTGATAGAACCGGGATACACGGGAACACGGGATCATGGGTCGCGTCAAAAGCACCAAAAGTAGATCATTAAAGCACATGTCCCTGCACAACATCACAAAATACAATCTACTTGGCTCCCCCTACACTTATTGGTGGAAATGGGTAAAGGTGAAAAAGGGTATAAAAGGTAAAAATCTAACCTACTTATACGATGCTTGATTTATTTATCACGAGTCTCTAGCTCGACTCGATTTCCCGAATTTAATTCAAGGGAAACATGGAGAGGGATGAAATCATCTCATGAGAGATGTCCTCTCCAAAGTACAACTTAACACGTTGTCCATTCACCTTAAAGTTGGGCCCATTTGGTTGAGATAGCTCAATGGTGCCACAAGGGAAGATTTGGGCCACGGTGAATGGACCGGACCAATGGCTCTTAAGTTTTCCCGAAAAGATTTTCAACCGAGAGTTAAAGAGTAAAACTTGATCACCTAAGTGGAACTCTCGGTTCTTAATATTGATATCATGAATGAGCTTAGTCTTCTCCTTATAGATCAATGAATTCTCATAAGCCTCATTCCTAAGTTCATTAAGATCATTGAGTTAGATTTTCCTAAGATCGCCGGCTTTGTTTATGTCAAAATTATCCCATTTCAAGGCCCAATAAGCCTTATGCTCCAACTCAATGGGGAGGTGGCACACCTTTCCGTACACAAGGAGATAAGGAGTACAACCTACATGTGTCTTATAAGCGGTACGGAAAGCCTATAAAGCATCATCTAATTTATCGGCCCATGAGGTACGATGCTCTCCCACGATACGCTCTAAGATTCACTTAAGTCCACGGTTGGAAACCTCGGCTTGACCATTAGTTTGTGGATGATACGCGGTGGAAAGTCGGTGATTGAAACCATACTTAGCCACGACTCATGCGAATTGATCATTGCAAAAATGAGTCTCGCGATCACTAATAATAGCACGAGGCACACCGAATCGAGCAAACAATTGTTTCAAGAAGTTCACAACCACCCTCACATTGTTAGTAGGTAAATCCTTTGCTTCAACCGATTTGGATACATAGTCAACGGCTACGAGGATGTACTTGTTCCCTTTGGATGATGGAAATGGCCCCATAAATTCGATGCCCCATACGTCAAAGATTTTACACTTTTGGATAAAATTTTGAGGCATCTCGTCTTTATGTGTGATCTTGCCTTGTCGTTGGCAAGCATCACAATGCTTAACCATCTCATGAGCATCATGATAGATGGTGGACCAATAGAATCCCGAGTCGAAAACTTTCCTAGCGGTGTAATTAGGACCAAAGTGACCACCGGTGGGTCCTTTGTGGCAAGCTTCAAGGATTTGTAAAGCCGTCGACCCGTCAACACACCCACGAATGATAAGATCCGTACATTGCTTGAAAAGATAAGGGTCGTCCCAATAATAGTGCTTAATATCCTTAAAGAATTTTTTCTTTTGTTGGGATGTTAACCCTTCGATAAGAACACCTCCCGCCAAATAGTTTGCAATGTCCGTAAACCATGGGGTATCATCAAGATTGGAATTAATAGACATTAAGGTCTCAAGGGGAAAAGATTCATTAATCTCTTGATTTGGAAGTTCCCCTTGATAAGGATTCTTGAGTCTACTAAGATGATCCACGGCTAGGTTTTCCGCTCCCTTTTTATCATGAATTCTGATTTTATATTCTTGTAGGAGCAAAACCCAACGAAGGAGTCTCGGTGTAGCATCTTGCTTGGTCAACAAGTATTTCAAGGCGGAATGGTCGGTGTAAACGATGGTGGTGGAAAGCACAAGATTGGGGCGGAATTTCTCAAAAGCATACACTACGGCTAAAAGCTCTTTTTCGGTAGCGGTATAATGCAATTGAGCCCCCGTCATTGTCTTACTAGCATAATGGATTGGTTGGAAGTGTTTGTTAACTCGTTGACCTAAAACCACTCCTAACGCGAAATCACTAGCATCGCACATGAGCTCGAAAGGTAACACCCAATTTGGAGAGACTAAGATCGGTGCCTTAGTTAATTTACCTTTAAGAGTGTCGAAAGAGTCGAGACAATCTTGAGAAAAGATGAAAGGAGAATCTTTCTCTAAGAGATGAGTCATTGGTCGAGCTATCTTAGAAAAATCTTGAATGAAACGTCGATAAAATCCCGCATGACCTAAAAAACGCCTAACTCCTTTGACGATGGTAGGTGGAGGCAACTTAGCAATGACGTCAACTTTAGCACGGTCGACTTTGATACCGGCTTTGAAAATTTTATGACCGAGGACGATGCCTTCTTTTACCATGAAATGACATTTTTCCAAATTAAGAACGAGACAAGTGTCTTCACACCGTTTAAGCATATGTTCTAAATTGGCAAGGCAAGAAGAAAAAGAATCACCATAAACCGAGAAATCGTCCATAAATACTTCCATAGTTTCTTCAACCATGTCATGGAATATAGCCATCATACACCTTTAGAAAGTCCCGGGAGCATTGCATAAGCCGAAAGGCATTCTTTTATAAGCAAATATTCCATAGGACAAGTGAATGTGGTTTTCTCTTGGTCTTTTGGATCGATAGGGATTTGAAAATATCTGGAAAAACCGTCTAAGAATCAATAGTAGTCATTACCTGCTAAACGCTCGAGCATTTTATCCATGAAAGGAAGATGAAAATGATCCTTACGAGTGGCATCATTGAGCTTACGATAGTCTATGCAAACTCGCCAACCCGTTACGAGTCGAGTAGGAATCAACTCGTTATTTTCATTGGGAACAACAGTTATTCCGCCTTTCTTCGACACACAATAGACGGGACTAACCCATGGCAAATCTGAAATAGGGTAAATCATGTCGGCATCTAGAAGTTTGATAACTTATTTTCATGAATTTTCGGGTTTACCCTTCTTTGACTTTGGATTACGGGTTTAAAGTCATCTTCCATGAGAATTTTATGAGTGCAAAAGTTAGGATCAATTTCGCGGATGTTGGAGATTTTCCAAGCAATTGCTTTCTTATGATTCTTAAGCACATCGATAAGTCGAGATTTTTCATCCTCTTTTAAGTCCTTAGAAATTATGACGGGTAACTTATCATCGTCTTCTAAGAAAACGTATTCTAAATGAGACGGTAAATCCTTAAGCTCTAAATCCGGTGGATTCTCGGTGGAAGGCTTAGTCAAATTTGGATCATCGTTTGTAACTTCCTTAGGAGTAGGTGGAGAAATATGATCCTCATTGAGAAGTCTCTCAATGGTACGAATGTCTTCTTCCCAATCGGTGGGAGAATCGTCATATTTTAAGTCCACGTCCCCTAAACTTGCTTCAAATTCTTGTAAAAGAAAATCACTTTCTCCAAATGGAGTCAATGATGGAGCAATAGAAGCTACGGTCTCAACATGAGGTAAATGAGAAGTCCCGCTCTTACAAGCCTCATGAAAATGTTCTTCACATGCTTCGTCGAGCTCATCGATGTAATTCACGGATTCGGGCTCATCGGGAAGTTTGGAAATTTTACCTATGTTAAAGACGATTTTGTCATCCCCTACCCTCATGATAAGCTCACTCGCGGCTACATCAATCAATGTAAGCCTGGTCCTCAAGAAGGGTCATCCCACAATTAAGGGAACACGGGGATCCATCTCATATTCGACTACAACGAAATCTGAGGGGAAAGTAAATTTGTCGACTCCTACAAACACATCCTCGGCTATCCCCACTGGATAAGCAACCGAACGGTTAGATAATTCTAAGGTCATACGAGTGGGGACTAGCTCGGGTAGAGATAATTGTTTCTACATGGACAATCGTATAAGATTGATACTCGCTCCGAGATCTGCCAAAGCCATACAATTCTCTACATCCGGAAAATTGCAAGGAATAAGGAATCGACTGGGATCTCCTAACTTAACCGGTAATTTTCACAAATGAACCGCAGAACAATTCTCATTCAATTGGGTATTGGCAATATCGAGCAACTTTTCCTTATCACTTAAAAGATCCATAAACATCTTCGCATACTTAGGCATGTGAGCGAGAGCCTCGGCAAAGGTGATATTAAAATTCAATTGTTTGAACATTTTTAGGAAGTTTTAAACTTGAATATCATCCTTATTCTTTCTCTTTCCTCAACCTTGAGGGATAAGGTATATTGGGTTGAGATGAAGGCTTTGGAGTGGATTGCTCACTCACATCCTTTGGTGGAGGAGGGGTAGAAATGGAAGGTGAAGGAATCGGTTTGGGAACCGAAGGTGTGGTATAAGATTGAGGTAAAGGGGGAACATAAGGTGTAGACGAAGGCTTTAAGGGAGGTATCTCACAAGTAGAAGGTGAAGGAGGGTGGGTAGAAGTAGAAGGAATATCGGGTCCTTGGTTAGGTGGGGAATAAGAAGGTTCCTAGGTGGTATTACCGCTCCTAGTAGTGATGGGATTAACGTTAGCCCTAGGATTGGTCACGGTGTTAGAAGGAAGGGCACCTTGGGGACGAAGGGTTTGAAGCATTTGCATAAATTTCCTGTCGGTCGATTATAGCATCTCTTTCATGGTTCGCTCATGTTCGGTTAATTTTTGTAGAACCAAGTCCATTTGAGGATTATGCATGTTCATTTGATTATACCCTTGATTGTTAAACCCTTGATTAAGAAAACCTTGGTTTTCATATTGATTATAATTTTGAAAAACTTGATTTTGAAAACCTTGGTTATTAAAGCCTTGATTTTGATTATTAAACCCTTGGTTTTGCCCTTGAAATTCCCTTGATTTTGATTAAAACCCCTTGTATTTGAATTCCTTTGAAATTATCCCGTTGAGGACCTTGGTTCCTATTTTGGGCGGGTGGGGGTTGTCTTTGTAGAGCTACAAAACCCGAGGGAGCCAAATAGTTATTAGAATTATAAGACAAATGGTTAACATCAACATTTGGTTTGAAATGAACCCGCTCATTTTCAATGTTGTTATAAGCATAAACTTCTTGTTGTTGATTGTAAACCTTGTCACAGTTATATTACGAATGAGGTCCACCACAAGTCTCACACGTTTCATAAGTCTCTTTTAAAGGATTCACATGTGTAACGGGTGTGTTTTGAACGTGTAAGGCAAGTTTTGTCAAAATTGAAGTAAGTGCTTGAATTTGATTGTTAGTCTCACTCTCACTAGCACTAGCCATTGTAGCCCTTACACTCTTGGTTTGAACTTTTGCCTTGTTTTCAATGATTTCTCAAGCCCCGTTCATGGATTTCACAAGAATATTACCCCCCACGGCACTATTAAGTGAGTCTTGGTCATTTAAAGTTAAACCATTGTAAAACGTATTGATTTGATGCACTTTTGTAAAACCATGTTGTGGATATTTTCGTAAAAGCTCCTTAAAACGGTCCCAAGACTCACTAAACGTTTCCCCATATTTTTGTTCAAAGGTAATGATGTCATTCCTTAAAGCGGTGGTCCGTGATGGTGGGAAAAAGTAGTTAATGAACTTGGTCTCTAAATCCACCCATGTGGTGATACTTTAGGGTGGTTCCTTATCAAGTCAAATCCGGGCTTGTCCATCGAGAGAAAAAAGGAAAGAGGAGTAAATCAATGGCCTCTTGTGGTACCCCATTGTATTTGACGGTGTTTGCCAATTGTATGAAACGTTTTATATGAGTGTGTGGGTCATCATGAGTACGGCCTAAAAATGGTGTAGCGGAAACCATTTGAATAAAACCCGTTTTTAGTTCAAAATTATTCGCTCTAATATCTGGCACCACAATCGCGTCATTTCCCTCAACGTGAGATTGTAAAATTTCGATCATTGGTCGATTATCCGTTGCCATCGTGTTGTTCAAATCTCGATTCTCGGGATTGGCTTGATTGACGGTCTTTTTGTTCTTCTTCTTCTTTTTGGAAGAATTAGAAGTATTTGGTACACCACTCGGTATGTGTGCACGCGCGCGAGTGCGCATACAACTAAACTTGAGGAATGAGGTAGGAGACCTCAATCGACTTTGAGAGGAAATGGATTATCCCTCTCGAGGTTTAATATTAAAAAGCTACAAAAAATTATATACGTCATACTACTTGGGCGACAAAACCCTCTGTTGGAAATATGTTTTTACATATTTAGAAAGGATCGGTCACTCCAATGATATTGGGCTCGTGATCCAATATAGTCCATATAGCCCACATGTAGGGTGGGCTATATAAACCCCCTCCTAGCATGTTAGGAGGGGTTGGTCAATTTGTAATTTACAATTTCACTTAATCAACCTTCTCTTTCTCTCCTTTCTCTCTCTACCTTTCTCTCTCTAGTTCTTCATTCCTCTCCTTTCTTTAGATCAATCAAACACATCTACAATCCTAAGAAATTAAGGACCTACAAATGGTATCAAGAGCCATGGTTGATTAGGTTGTTCTTGTTTTTGTTCATCATTGATTTGTCTATTTTGATTCAAAATCATTCAATCCAAATTTTTTTTTGTGTTTTTTATGGTTTAATCTTGATACGAATCATCTACATAGTTGTGGTAGTGATTTGGTATTGTTTCTTTGGGTAAAAACGCAAAAATTTTAGGTGTTTGGATCATTTTTTAGCTTAAAATCTCGAATTGGTTGGGTTTTATCCGAAAAAAGTGGAATTTGGGATAATTTTGTACTATTGCGACACTTTTTCCGTCGCAATAGCCTAGGGTTTGCATATTGCGACGCATATTGCGACGCATATTGCGACAGCTTGTGAGTTATTGCGACAGTTTCTGAGCATATTGCGACGCATATTGCGACGCTGTTTGAGTTATTGCGACAACTTTTCTATTGATATTGCGACACAGTTTGGTGTATTGCGACATCTTTTTGAGTTATTGCGACAGCTTTGTGACAGGTGTTGGGATATTGCGATAGATCTGTTACTTTTTTAGATTGCGATGGCTATTTAATCAATATTGTGATATTTATTTATTTTTTTGTCCTTTATTGCAATGGTGTGTTTTTTTTCTTCTTGTCCTTTTTGCAATGTATGATCTTCACATCCAAATTCCAACCAACAAAATCCTCAATCTAACCAAGACTCACCCTCGCACACTCACTCTCGACTCACTCTCGACCCAACATCACTCGACCCAAGACTAACATCCAAGAATTAAACACAAACGTCACTCGGACTCACTCTTTAACTCGAGACCCTCAACTGACTCATGACACCCTCTTTCACTCCTCTCTTGAAACACTGACTTGAACCCCTCACACTCTCGACCCAGACCCTTAATTCAAACGACATATAGCGACCACAACCAACCTCAACAGACCCTCGTACAAAAACAGACCCTCACTCGACTAGTAACCACAAACTCAACAGACCCTGACTCACTAAAACAAGACTCAAGTCTTTACACAAACACTCTCGACCTCAAGACTCTTTAAAACAGACAAAATCTTTCACAAGACTCGAAATTTTTTCTGATCTCAGAACCGTTCATACAAAACAAAGATCTGTCGAAGATCTTGTGCGTTAAACATATCATCATCAATCGCTGTGAGGAATTACCTCTATTATTTTTTCGAATATCACGAAAGATTTATAACTATTAAGTTATAATCTACTCTTTTACTCGGATTAAAAGAAATCACAACGAATTAAATCAAATTCATAAACCTACCCGAAATCTTTATTTTTTAAGATCTTTATGCCAGGAGCTCAAGAGGGTTGATGTATGATGAGATGATCTATGATATATGATTTGGATTCAATACTGGTTATGATTTGAATTAGATGAAGGAATAATCGTTTAGATGATTGATGATTGAAATGGTGATGTGAGATTAGATTAGTTTGTACTTGTGGCTGAAAGAAAGAGGCGGAGCAATCTAGGTTGTTTTGGGTGGCTGAGGAAATAAAAAAATATAGGGGCGGAGTTTTTTCAAGTTTATGATTAGGTTAAACTGCTTTAGGGTTACTTATTTATACCCCTGAACATTGACCGGGTCCTAAAAATTCACTTGGGCCGAGCCCTTTCTCAATTAAACGTTTTTTCGACTGATTAATGGGCCAGCTTTGATTTTCACTTGGTCTTGTATTTTATTTCAATTTGATGGGACGAGTAATATATTATGGTGGTGTAGTTAAGCCAAATTTGTTACAAATGTTTTGATCATGGTTGTACTCGCATCGGGATTTGACTAAGTGATAACGTTTGAGTCGATCAAGAATTTATTGGGCCAAGATTTTATCAATTTGTTTACTCCGTATTATTTACGAATTGTTTCGGGCTTTATTTTTTGGCGTGAGCCACGGTTGAATTGGATTCCGGTTTGTTTTATCAACGTTTGAGCCGACAACAATTATTGAGCCGAGAAAAGAGTTATATCATCAATCGAGGATTTTTACGAGGTTTTATGGATCTTTTGTTGGTGTTGTCATATACCGAGAATTTCCATTTTCTAAGTTTCTTCACGAATTAGTAAATTCCGAAAACAACCACAATCACAATTATCTTTCTTCAAAATTTAATGGAATCGTTGAAATCGACATTTCAAGAGGGAGAATTGTATATATTGCAAGACGATACAAGAAGCAGTCACAAGAGAATAGAATCAGGAGGAAAACAGGAACAAAGTAGCATGTCAGGTACAGATAATATTCTTCATATGTTGTCTGAAATGAATGTGCTAATTAACAATCCTGCTAATCGTTTTACGACTGCTTCTTTAACCAACTCTAAGTCTAAGATTGAAGAGCTCGAATCGATCGTAGCTCAGCAATCCAAAGAGCTTGAGGATGCCAAAACTGAATTTTCAAAGAAAATGGAGAAATTTGAAACTTATTTTGAAAAACTTGAAAAGTCAAACGTTGTTCTTGAAAGAAAATTCGATCAAACTGTTCTACATTCTAAAGCTGAAAAGGATAATCTTTTGAAACAAATTAAGTTGCTAGAATCTAAATTGGCATCCTAAGATGAATTGCTCAAAGAAAATGAGATCTTAAAAGCTCAAGTTCAGGAAAAGGTTTTTGCTATAGTTGCATTGAAAAACGAATTAAGGAAAACTAAAGGACCTAGTATGGACACTAAGCTTGAAAAACCATCAATCTTGGGGAAACCGCCTACAAATCAGTTCGTCAGACAATCGGTTATCAGACAACCTACAGCATTTAGATCCGAGCGATCTCAATCCTCGAGACCGCTGTTTGCATCCCAAGTTGATTTGGTTCATCTTTCTAGACCAGTCACTCCAGCAACTAAGTCCAATGTGACCAAAACAGCTTTAGCAAGACCTAATCACATGATTGCCTCTAGTCTCCCTAGACATAGTCCAAAGAACACGTCTCAAACTAGTTCAAATGACGTTCGCCATACTTTTGGTCTAAAGGAAGCTAAGCTTAAGACACAAGTAAGAAATAGGAATTTCAAACCTAGTCAGATGCCTTCTAGTTTACCCAACACTGCTAACCGTAGCATGTCACTTCCAAGGAGCATCAATCAATCGTCCAGGAATTCTAGATCTTACTCGGATATTAAATATGCTACTTGTAAAACATATAGAAAATGTGTCTTTACGGCAAATCATGATTCTTGTATCAAGAAACTACTTAATGAGGTGAACTCCCGTGCTAGACTTAAATCCCAGTGGGTTGCTAAAATCAAACCCATTGGTAAAATGTGGCGCCCCACTGGTAGAACTTTCACTCTTGTAGCAAACGAGTGCCCTTTAACTAGGATAATCTCAGATTCTACTAAGACTGCTAGGGAGGAAATTGAAAAGGATGATACGTCACTTAAGCCTGAACTTAAGGTTTTCTATAAACGGAAACGTTTGCCAACTAAGACAAGTGATTCATCCACTCAGGTCGCCTCTGGCAGAAGAAAAGACAACTATGAACCCCCACTTGCTTCTAAGATAGATATCACTAACCCATGTCAAAGCATGCAAATTCCTAATGAGAATGCAGGTACCAAAGTTGATGTTCCAAAAGAACGAAGCGGTCCAATCATTGTATACCGTTCAACAAAGGATACCCTTAGAGTTTGGTTGCTGAAGAAGCGAATATCGGAGAAACAAGTGTCTCAGGGGATTCATGGTTTAGCTTACCTAAAGGACTTATAGTCACATCACAGTCTATAACTCGCTCTTCAAAGAAAGGAAAGTTTACCGCCGATGGTAAACTTATCCTAACAACGAGAAATTAATTTTTCTCGGGCAGGAGCTTATATCAAAAACATTCCAAGTTTTTAAGATCATGCACAATGGCTCACATTCAAATCACAGTATGTGACCCAAACTTCAGAGAAAGGGAAGTTTATCTCGTCAACGATAACTTACCCTCAAAACGAGAAATTAAATTCTCTCGTACACGAGCTTACATTTAAACTATTCAAAGGTTTTAAGCTCGTGTAAATGGCTCCTCGTTAAATGACAGACGAGGACCCGGACTTCAGAGACAGGGAAGTTTATCTACGCAACGATAACTTACCCTCTTAACGAGAAATTAAGTTTTCTTGGACACGAGCTTATCCTAAAACCATTCAAAGTTTTTAAGCTCGTGTATAAGGCTCATCATTAAATATCAGATGATGACCCGATCTTCAAATAAAGGAAAGTTTATCGCCAATGATAAACTTATCCTCATTAACGAGAAATTAAATTTTCTCGGACGCGAGCTTACATTAAAACTATTCAAAAGTTTTTAAGCTCGTGTAAATGGCGTATAATCACATTTCAGATTATGCCCCGGACCTCAAAGAAAGGAAAGTTTATCGCCGATGATAAACTTATCCTTACAACAAGAAATTAATTTCTCTCGGGCATGAGCTAAAATTAAAAACATTCGAAGTTTTTAAGCTCATGCACAATGACTTACAGATAAATATCAGACTGTAACTCGGACTTCAATTTTAGGAGAGCTTATCTTTAAAGATAGTTTATCCTCGTAACGAGAAATTCATTTTTCTCGGTCACGAGCTTGTCTTAAAATATTCAAGTTTTAAGCTCATAAAGTAAAGTGTATCTTTTAAATAAGAGAACTTTTCTTCTTAACGAGAAATTCATCTTTCTCGGTCATGAGCTTTACGTTAAAACATTCAAAGTTTTTCAAGATCATGAAAACGACTTCTAAGTAAATGTCAACTTAGGACTCGTTCTTCAATTAAAAGGAAAGTTTATCGCCGATGATAAACTTATCCTTAACAACGGGAAGTTTAAAACTTCTCGAACTTGAGCTCGTTTTGCAAGATATTCAACATCTTAAGCTCAAGTAATTGGTTTTCAAAACAATGAACACAATCTTTCGAGAATTTCTCAAAAGGCTTTTCTAAATCTTTCAAAATTGTGTGTTCCAAATGTTTTGACAAAAAGAGCATGTCTTCTGGAATCGATAATATTTACGATACTAGAAATGTCATTCAATAAGGACACGGGGTTGTAAATAAAGTTCGAGCAGAAGTTCAAATGTTTTAAAAAATGCTCAAAATGGTTTGCTATTAATTCAGATAGAAACCCGTTTTTAATAATCAAGTCAAGCATTTCACCGGAAAGCTTTGACTCAACAATGGGAATTAATTTTCTCGGGCATGGTTTACTTTATAACCATGTAAGGGATCGTGTTTATGTAATAACACAATCTAACAAAAATGATGTACGTGTCAGTGCATTTATTTGTTAAAACAAGAGAAATCTTGTTTTTATGAAGTTATCATCTCCACCAACCGTAGCAATTTACAATTGATATCTACATACTCGACGAGGCGACTACTCAAACAGTGACTACAACTCTTTCAATAGAACACGGGTCAACAATTGAGGGGGAGCAATTGTCTAGCATTCAGAATCCTTGATGCCGAGAGTGCCAAGTTCACATATTGGTGTCAAGACAATGATATCAATCATACACATGGAGTCAATAGATAACTTCAGACGTGACGAGGTGACCAACATTCGTGAACAAGAACCATGTGCTTCTTTCATATGATGTTCTCCATCATTCAGGTCCAACCTCATAAATCGCTAATCTTGTGAATACATTATCATATATGATCTTTGCACGTGATAAATACCTTACACTTGTGTTTAAAAGGTATTTTATTTACGTTTCAAGTACACCCTCATTAATTTGAGGGGGAGCTTGTGTAATTCATGAAGATAATTGGATTTACATCTTTCTTCCCAAATTTTATTAAAATGCTATTAAATCAATTGATATTAAAAACATCGATTGGGTTAATATTTTTTATATGGGGGAGAAAATGTGATTTAATATGGGAAATGATTAATCACAAATGGTTTGACTTAAAGGACTAGCTCATCCCGACATGTGCGAAATGTTTTCGGATATCGTGGCATATGTTAAGGGGGAGCAAAATGGATTTGCACTTCAAAATGGATTTCATGGTGACATACACTTACCCAAAACATCTCTATTCACGACGGTGAAGATAGTGGTGACATAAGGATGGTAGGATAGGTTAAGTCCTATGATTCTTCTTAAACCGGAGGAATCTTCCCAAGGACATTCCATAGCTAGAAATAGTAGTCCTTAGGAAAGATGGAGAAAGATTGTGAACGTAGCTGAATGCCGACCAAGTACTTAAGTTAGCACTGGAACAATCACAACAAGGTGCTAGTTATGACGTATTGGTAAGCATTGAAGGGGTTGAAGAATGAAAAAGAATTGTAAAGATAAAGGGTCTAAAGAAAGAAGCCCTCCTTACAACCTTAGGCAGAAACCGGGTCAATACATATGCTATTGAGATCATTTTTAATGATTCTTGGTATTGAAGATAGACATCATGGACCCAGTGATGCAATGCACAACCCATCCCAGCTAACTCGGATATCTTTCAAAAGATATTTGTTTTAATCACACGGAGACAACGCATTATCTATTGATTTATTCACTCCGAATAATTTGGTATTGAAATGGTGGCACTCCTCTCCAGCCTCCGATCACTAAAAATCCAAAATGCATGATTGAGTCAAGAGCCATTTGAGATCATCAAATATCTCATTAGGACACACTTTCATATTTCCTTGCTTCTTCACACACTGAGAAAAGTAAGAAAGATCTTAAGAGTCCTACGCAAAATCTTCATGATCTTGCCTGAACATACGAGTAATACGAAAGTATTTACAATGAAGATGGAAATCCTTCTTGAGCGAACATCAAAAAGCTCATGGTAGGTGACTTGTGCGATTCTTTATGAATCAAACTTGTGATAACTGGAAAGCAACAGTGGTTTAATTCTTAAATGAATTTAAACACGTTCCAGGCCTCTACGCAATATCTTAGTGGTCTTGCCAGAACACTCAGAGTGATACCTTAGTGTTCACAGTGATGAGTGGAAATCCTTCTAGTGTTAACCTCAAACATCACTTGGTAGGTAACTTGCAAGATTCTACACGAATCAAGCTCGTGACAACTGGAAAGCAACGATGGTGCGGTTCTTAATTGAATTTCACTTGTTCCAGGAACATGAATTGACGGCTTCAAATCATATGGATAATATTATCTAAATGATTCACTCTTTATGTTCGCAGTCAGCTTTGGACGGTCGAATAAAGAGAACGGGTTTACCCGCGAAATCTTGTCAAGGAGGTTCTTAATTGAAACTACCTGTCACAAGTATGATATTTTATATCGTCCAACGGTCTTCACCGACCGGAGGTAAAATGCTACCGAACTAGAATGAAATGTTCAAGGCCATTTCATCCGTGTATATGGTTTGTTGCTAACTGTCTTATACAGCATAACAAGAAGGTGGCATTACGGTGTACAATCCAGAAGAAGTCGTCACCACATGCTTATACTATATGCACTTAATACTTCATCAAATTCAAGAAAGTCTAGTATGTGGAACATGAAGTCACATGAGGCAAATATCACAAGTCAAGTCTTCCGTTGTATCAAACTCTGAAGCTTTCAAGAATTTATAAAAGTATAAGTATGCGGAACATGAAGTCACATGAGGCAAATATCACAAGTGATGAATACACAAGGTCAAAGCAAGGACACATGCTCAAGACCAAAGTCAAAGATCTCATCAGCATATTCACAAGAACAAGATCGAAGACTCAAGCATAGTATGCTAGGTTTAAGATTTTGTAAAATGGTGTGACCTCCCTTTGGGGGAGATTGTTGGAAATACGTTTTTCCAAGGAAAGTCTCGGTCACATCATTATTAGCATAGATCACGAGCTATAGACTATTTAGGACATTGTAACTTGGAGTGACCTCCCTTTGGGGGAGATTGTTAGAAATAAGTTTTTACGTATTTAGAAAGGATCGGTCACTCCAATGATATTGGGCTCGTGATCCAATATAGTCCATATAGCCCACATGTAGGGTGGTCTATATAAACCCCCTCCTAGCATGTTAGGAGGGGTTGGTCAATTTGTAATTTACACATTCACTTAATCAACCTTCTCTTTCTCTCCTTTCTCTCTCCACCTTTCTCTCTCTAGTTCTTCATTCCTCTCCTTTCTTTAGATCAATCAAACACATCTACAATCCTAAGAAATTAAGGACCTACACCCTTGATGAGCCTTCCTTCTCAAAATACTTACAAGTGAACAGGGGAATGAGGTGGCGCGAAGCACTTAAGTACCTAGCTTCCCTTAGACGGCCTTTTATAGCACGTTGCCTTTATATTCACCTTAAAGTTCGTATTTTTCAAGTTATTGCTTAACGAAAATATTTATCTATTTTTGCGTTTATTTTTGTTTGATCGATACACGTATAAGGAACCGGAACGCCTCCAAATACGAGGTATTTGTTAGTGCAAACATTACGATGCTTTATCGATATAATCTCTTTATGTTTTGTTGATGACAAACGTATAATTTGCAATACATTATGTAAAATGTTAAGGTACTCGTAATCACTCAAGAATACATTTGTATACTTCTCTC
Source organism: Glebionis coronaria (assembly GCA_025667525.1). NCBI lineage: Eukaryota > Viridiplantae > Streptophyta > Magnoliopsida > Asterales > Asteraceae > Glebionis > Glebionis coronaria. Next base: position 193,989,577 of record CM046881.1, on the reverse strand, counting down.
GACACCTCCAAGATCGCATTCGGCATGAATCACTCAAGGTATGAATAAACTTGTCATTAACCTAACTAAGTGATCAAGGATTAATATCTTCTTAAAACTCACTTTTATACAAAGTAACAAAGTAATTTTTAATTAACTTTATTTTTAAGAAAATGTTTTATTAAAAAGAAAAATGGAAATTTGAATCTATTATATCTAATAAAACATAGTTTTTTACAAGTTTTTAAAGCAGCCAATGTATAAGTCTATAAGCAACCCCTAATTAATTTTTTCCAAAAATACTAAGACCTACTATTATGCCACGTGTACAACTGAATTTTTGGAAGTCTTTTAATTTGCTACCAAATTTAATATTTAGAAAAAGGTTGAATCCTATATGTTTTAGTTTTATAATTTTGTTTTATCATTTAAACTTATAATCCGTTTACTTTAATTTACATAATTTTCAAGATATCTTGGAAAGTACAACACACGATCGATCATTATTTTTCATCCCATATTCAATCGTATCAATTTTCCCCTTTTTACTAAATGTAAGAAAATGGTTCCCTTTAAATGTTGGTTTAGTATCAAAACAACTGTATGGCCATAATAAAACGGCATTAATTTGAGATTTTAATTATAGCAAGCGATATAGTAAGGCTACTTGCAACAACGACTTTTAGCGACCTTAATTTTTTAGCTTTCTCTCTCTTGCGATCTAATGCGACCTATTTGTCCCAACAAGGCGACCTACTGCGACCAAGTTCAATTTTTTAATATATATTTTTATTCAAATAATTATTTAAATAAAATAAAAACATTACAATAATATTTATATACTTAAATATTATTAAAGAAATAATTAAAAAAGATTTAATTAGAAATAAAGAGGGTAAAATACATTAGTTAAAACTAACTCTAAAAATGATCAAATTAATATATGTTGTGAGGAATTAAACAAGGCTCAATATATTAAATTTAGAATTTTTTTACAAATTTTATCTAACTAAAACATAATTAAAACTAATATAATTTATTAAAAAATATATAAAAAGAAAAAAACAGGAAGAAACAAAAGTGAGGACCGAATGGCCAAATAGATAGTGCAGACGACCCAATTGGAGAAAAACAATTGTCGACCCGGTCGCCTCAACGGGTCGACCGAGAGACGATTCGGCCGCGACCTGCCGTTGCGGATCGCTTAAGAAAGTTATATTAATTACTGTAATTCATTTAAATGAAAAACGCTTTCACCGGAAACAGATCCTTTACAATTACCATTTATGACGGTATAAAACGGCATTAATTAGAATGAAATAAAACGCTCTAATGACGATTGTTATTGCATGAGGTGCACTCTAGCTAATATAATAATTTCTTTTTTATTCATTTGACAATACACGCTTATACACAATTACATTATAGATGAGTTAAAAAGGAAACAAGCATTATGTTGATGTTTTCTTTCTTTTCAGTCTGAATAAACCATGGTTATAAATAGCGTGAAGCGTGGCGTGGCGGCATGTCCAAGCTACAGGCTTTAGCAGAGTTTTAGCATTTTTATAGCGTGTCTTATGACGGCACAACACATAAAAATATTTATTTGTTTTATCGTATTTCAATATAATATTTATATTGAGTTCACAATAAGTGTTGTACATAATAATTAAAGGTAAAAACTCTCATCACATGCAAGAATATTCATTTTTTAAGTTGAATTCAAAAAATCATCGCAACTCACGTCGTAGCACGCCTTAACCTATTGCGTTGCCTGGAGGCCGCGCCTCAAGCTTTAGTGCGCCTTAAGGCGAGCTATAGCGAGCTATTTAGAACCATGGAATAAACATTATATTCGGAAAGTTTTTTAACGAAATTTTGTTATTCAAATATTATGTATTCTATTATATCGATTTATATGTATTTTGTAATTTAGAATGCATGCTATATTCATTGACGAGTTTGTCTAACGGATGCTCACACGATTTAACTGTATCATAATAAAATTTTGAGTTATATTAAATTGAAATCAAATGTAATTGTGGTAACTTGGCCCTAACTTATATATATTGTTTAATTTACGGGTATTACATGCATTTTCTTATTTGAAATGAAAGTTTGAGTTTAGTTAAGTAGATCAAACGAGTGCTCTATGAGCACCTCTTAGACAAACTTTATATTAATACTAACAAATCACACATTTATACTATTTTTTCACAAAATATTTCGATATATGTTTGGGCTATGAGTGCGGCACCCATACTGTCCTCCTTTGTTTCTTTTCGAATTCAGTTCTTTTATTCACAGTGGGTTTGTGCAATACTTGGACAAAAATTGTACTAAAAGAGTATACGCGCATGCCTTTGTATAGATGGACAGATAAGTCTTGAAGAGATATTGTGAAAAACTTGAAGAGTATTGCTTTAATGAAGGTACATCTTTAGCAATTCATAGAAGAGATTGGTTGTTTTTATTTATGGGTGTTTTTTAAGCAAAATATTGCTTATTCGTTTGTATGTTAAACCCAATGAAAAAATGTCTTAAAATGTGAATTAATGAATGTAATGAACAATCGGTTTAAAATCTTTGATAATGGAACCCTAAGTTACCCAAATATTTTTTATACATGCACTATTACTTTAACTAAATAACCAAGCTCAACGGAGCATATGACACAGTAGAACATATACAAATAGATAGTATGTGTAAGAAAGCGTAACAGAGGCAAAGTGGTAAAAACATAAACAAAATAGCTATAACACTAGCGGGTGGGATAAGACGAATGGTGATGTTTGAACGTGAAAGCGAGCGACATAACATCTTTATTAACACCACAGTCATGATTCAAAATTCCAATTGACATTGGTGAACTATCTACATGTTTCATTATATTAATCTTCAAAGTGATATGTTTGCATCGATGGGAATGCAAAATAATTATATGGGATGTAACACCAAGACTCATAAGCTCTGGTTCGAGGAATTAGAATGATCATTAAGGGACATTTACGTAAGTCAAATTATGACACGATGGACACTCCTTTCGGCAACATGGCTTTGATTTTTGGTGGCGATTCAGGTAGTTTCTTCCTATCATCCCAAAAGGATTCGGCAAGGTATTGTTTGCGTCGGCCTATTTAAAATAGTATTACTTGTGGGACCATGGTAAAGTGTTATAGTTAACTTACAATATGAGTCTATGTTGATTGTCGTCATGAAGTTGTCAATGTATTAAAGACATTGTTGAGTGGATTCTAGAGCTTGGTGTCACAAAGATGGCGAGGTTAACATTGACATACCTGATGAAATGACCAGTAAGGATTTAGGTGACACGGTAAGCTCAGTCGTAGACTTTGCTTCCCCTAATATGTTGAAAAACCTTGACGACAACAAATATTTGACATAAAAATCCATTCTTGCCCTACGAATGAGGTTGTTGACACTAGAGAGAATGTTGTCGGTTATTCTAGGCGAAGAAGTTACATACTAAAGTTGTGCAATGTCTAGAAGTAACATAAGGTCCAAGTATAAATATAACTGTATTATATACAAAGTTCGTTAATGGTATGAAATTCTACGATGTACCCAACCATGAACTTAAATTGAAAGTTGGTGTACCATCCATGTTGTTACAAAACATTGATCAATCAAATAGTTTGTGCAACGAAACAAGACTTCGTGTCGACTGCTTAATGAAAAGTGTCATTCATGCCAATATGATCAACGAAATTCATTTTTGTAAACAAGTGCTTATCGCCTTCTGAAACTAAACCACTCATATCCGGTAATGTAATGGAAGCCATGGAAAAGCTACTGAACATCGTAAATATTTTTGTCATGGGAATAGCCACTCCCCTTATTTCATCGAAGATGAACTGGGCTAAGCGATCTGCCGAAGCTGTGGGTTGTAAAAATACATCGGTAGGGGAGCGTTCCGCCTTAGAGTGAAGCACTTGCGCGAGTGGTAGTAGACGAAGCAGAAGCGAGAATCTCGACTTGAATAACTCAAACACTGGTGAGAATAAAGGATGGAAATATCAATGTATGATAAACATAGTAATGAAGCAGTTCCCATGCCAATCTCTTTCCCGATGACATCAAGAAAATTTAACGGATAATTTCTCGGGCAAGCAGGTTGTATTTGTCACGACATGTTTTTACACACCGACAACTATATGTAGTCGTTTCTAATACTACTAATACCACCACCAACGTGATCTATAAAGAAGTGCTACACAATTTATGATCAATTTTACATATATGTTCCGTTTATAGAATAAAGGATTGGTGTTTTTATTTTTACTTTTTTGCGGTATGACTTTAGTGTTTCATATAGCCTATATTTCAATGCTAAAAGTGTATATTTTACGTTTCTTTATTCATATGTGGCTCTTTTTAAATAATAGCCTCATAATATGCATTGTAATTTACTAACCTTTTTAACGTTTTCTTTCAAATACCCGTGAATTTCACGGGTCTTTTAGCTAGTTTGGAATATTCCAAAGAATATTCCCTAAGGTATATTCCAAAGAATATTCTTTAATTTGAATTTGGCATATTCCATATGCCAAAGGAATATCCTTTGAGGGTATAAACTACCCCAGATGGCATATCCCCATTAAAGGACAAATTTGCACGGACTCCAACGCGAAGGTTCCTTAAAGGAACCTGCGGTTCCTTATTGATAAGGAACCGCGGGTAGAGATAAGGAACCGCGGGTGTTTTTGACCGTTGCAATGTTTCCCTATAAATAGTGGATCATTTCCAAGTTTTCTTTCAACCCTTTTTGCACAGTTTCTTCAAAAACATCTTTAAACCCTTGATTAGTTAGTTTAGATTATTCTTGTTTAAGATGTGATTCTCTCCTTCAATCTCCTCATCCTCTTAAGTGCAAAGAGAAGATCACTCACACATTTGTGATGTGATTAAAGATGAAGATCATCATTTTCATCATTTTTATTTGTGTCTTGTGTAGATCCAATGTATATGTGTATACTTGGATCAATCTTGTGTAGATCCAATGTATATGGGTATACTTGGATCAATATTGTGTAGATCCAATGTATTTGTGAATACTTGGATTAGTTGTGTTAATCCATTGTATTTGTGAATACTTGGATTAAGTCTTGTGTAAATCCATTGTATATGTGTATACTTGGATTTATGTTGTGTAGATCCAAGTTACATGTGTACACATGGATATGTGTTTTATAGAGTTGTAATAGGTAAGAGTTGTGAGTTCTCACTAAACTATAAAGTGATGTGGTTGTGTCTTGTGAGTTCTCACTAAACTATAAAGTGATGTAGTTGTGTCTAGTGAAGTTCTCACTTAGCTTCAAAGTGAAGAGTCGTGAAGATCGGTTCTACCTTTCGATTATAACTCGACATCTAGCCTTGTGTCGTAAAATGGTGAAGTAGGCAACGTTGTGAAGATTGGTTCTACCTTTCGATTAGAACTCGACATCTAGCCTTGTGTCGTTAAATGGTGAAGTAGGAAACTTTGTGTAGATTGGTCCTACCTAAGATTAGGACTCGACATCTAGCTTAGTGTCAGAAATTGTGTAAGCGACGTGTATGGTTTTCTCCGCCTTGAAATGAGTTTTGTTGACTAGTGAAGTAACTCTCGAGTAAGGTGTACTCGAGGAGTGGAGTAGGGTGAAGAGGAGCTTTGTGACCGAACCACTATAAATCATCGTGTCGGTACTTTCCTTTACATTTATGTCTTTACTATTATAGATGTATTTATATGTTGTGTGTTGTGTGCATCTCATAATCTAAACATCTAAGTTGCGAAAAAGCTAAGGCTTAGTACGTGTGTGCTTCGTGTTTATATTATGGTCAAGTGTGCATCCTTTAGTCTAAACATCTTAGTTACGGAAAAGCTAAGGCGTAGTACGCGTGTGCTTAGTGTTTAGACTATTGCTTGATGTACACTTGATTTGATGTGTTTGTGTGTTTCCTTACTTATAGTTATTATCTATTACAAACACATCTCATATCTAGTCAAGCTTAATCGAGAATTTGATACAAACGATTGTCAAGGTTTACAACGTATCAATATTTGGCATGCACTGTAGGCGGTTCTTTATTGAGCCCGCGGTTCTTTATTAATAAGGAACCGCGACCAGTGGAATAAACGAAATGTTTTGAAAAGGAACTAGAAACTATTCAACCCCCCTTCTAGTTTCTACAGTATTGCAAGCAATACTTATGGAAATATTGTATATTTGGGTTCTTATACGTAATATCTTATAGTAAAAGAAAAATCTTTTTGTATTTCTTTTAAGAAAAATATATATTCACAATAAAAACGAAAGAAATCGAAATAAAGAAAATAATAATACGTAATATATTTTTGGTATAATACTTTAGGAAAAGTATTACTTTTTTATTTTTTAATTTTTTTGGTGCAAATCTTAGGAAATAATTTGCTTTTGATGATTTTTTATTTTATTGTAATTTTATCTTTTTTTTATGTTCTTGATTTTTTTAACAAGAAAAATAACGTTAAAAAATGAACGGATTCCAAAATCCAAATTGTTTCACGAAAAATCGTCAATCGTAACGAGATCGATGCGGCAGCGGCATCATTTTAATATAGCATTTTTTTAGTATAATCGTTTTTCCTCGACTCGACTCGAATTGATTAACAACTTTATCACAAGATTAATTGTTCTTGGTTAATAATAATTGTTTGATAATCTATGTCTATTTAAACTCAAAATGGGAAAAATATGTCGGCTAAAGAATATATAAAAATAAAAGCGCAATTAATTCACATAAAATAATTCTAAAATGCAATATAAAATTAAACTACAAATTTAGATCTAGAATGCAGCAAAAATAAACTATAATTAATAATTAATCTAAATGCAAAATTAATCTAAATGCAAGCACGTAATAGCAAATAAAAGTGACAAAAAACGAAATCACAAAGATAAACTTAAAAATAAAGCATAAAGCTTTAACCTTTTAAGCTTATTAATCTTTATAGATGATAAAGCTACAAGCTTTATATACTAATAAGCTTAATAATCACAAAAAAGTATAAACTTTTTACTCATAATAAGCTTATCTAAATGAAATCTAACTTTTAAAACTTTAAATCTATTTTTTTAAAACAATTATAATAACTAAAACTAATTAAACCGATATTTATGAAAAATATAACTTTTACGAAAACAATTTAAACTACAACGATCTAATTAATTAAACTAAAGCGATTAAGCTATAAAAATTAAAAAGGGAAAAAAAACTAGTACCCGTAGTCCGAAGATAAACGCTCTAAACAAACAATCATCAACATAATCAACACAATATGACCCGTAAAGTACACGGCCTCCCAATACCAAAACTACCCAACTTTCGCCAACCAATCGCTCTAACTAATTGAACTAATCAACCAAAACTATTCAACCCATTTGCTTCTCTTCAAAAATGATAGATCGATACGCCAAGATCAAATAAAACATAAAAGGTTAGGATAATAAGCAATAATTATTATATGATAAAGAGATTCAAATAAAACTAATAGATCTAGAATATTTTTTTATGTTTTATAAAAGTATTTTAAATTTTAAAGCTAAAAAATATAGATCTACTTAATCTATTTAAAAACCTATTAGATCTAAACAATTTTTTAAGGATTTATAAAAATACTTTAATTTTTAAATTTAAAACTTATAGATCTAAACTATTTAATATAAAAAAGCTAATAGATCTAACTATTTTTTTATGAAAGTATTTTTAATTTTTAAAACTTAAATTTAATAGATCTAAATAACTAATTAGATAAAAACTAAAAGTACTAAAATAAAAAGGTAGCTTATAAATAAGCTGTAAGTCTAAGCTTAGAACTTATGAGATTTAAAAAGCTAAAAAGATAATTAAATAATTACTCCAACAATAAGCTAGATCTACGAAAATAAGGCAACAATAAGCTTGAAATAAGCTTGTATATAAATCTAACTTATTAGGCAAAAGTTATATAAACTTATCCCAAATAATAAGCTAGATTATAAAGAAAAGTAAAAAGAAAGGAAGAATGAGAATAAGCTAAGAGATTAAGCTAAAAGTTTAATTTTATTAATTTTGAAAAAACTTAATAAATAAGCTAAGTACAAACATGAAAGAGAAAAATACAAGAAAACTATGTGTAAACTACTAATGAAAAACTTGTGAAAAATAAATAGGATGGGAGACTTTATATAGGCAGCAACAATGGGGGGGGGGGGTATAATAGTCTTTTCACTATTTAATTTTGCTTGAAAGTTAAGCATATAATGGCCAGCTGGCCTCTTTTTATGCGTGTGAAACTTTGTAAATTTCGCCTGGTGGGAGACAGCTATATACACATGGGATCACGAGTCTGCCACCTTCTGATCCTCGGACTGACGCGTGCCAGGTGCCACGTAGCACGCTCCTATTGGACAGCCGCCTGACGTGTCTTCTAGGTCTGCAACCTTGTACTGACGTGACGGCACCGCCGCCACGTGTCATGCTCTTATTGGCCAGCCGCCACTGCCACCTCTGACATTCCCTTCAACCTAGGACTGACACGTCAGACTAACGTGTCGGCTCCGCCATGTCAGTCTGCCATGTCTGCCACTTCTACCACGTGTCGTTCTCTTATTGGTCAGCCGCCGCCATGTCATCCTAGTACCTGTACATGAACAGTAAATTGTCAGTGCCACGTGACGCGCTGGCATTGGCCAGCTGCCGCCACGTGGATGATGACGTCATCATGACCTCACCCGGTCTGGACCGGTTTGAGCCGGGTCTGGTTCTGGTCCGAACCGGGTCTGGTCACGTGGACCACTCTCGTGGTGACATGTGACAAAGGATATATATTCCCAGCCATTGCCAGCCACAAGAGTCGAACCCTCGCCATTTGGCTCGGGACTTAGGGTTAGAAATATTGCCAGCTGAGCTGGGCAATACTTCTGTTATACATACGCCAAATGAACTATATAACCCTATCTGTTAGCTGACCCTGGCGAGTTGACCCCCCTTGACCTAGTTTGACTTAGTTTATTTAATAATAATAATAATAATAATAATAATAATAATAATTAAAATAATAATAATAATATATTACGAAAATTAATTTATTTTTATAAAAAACTTTATTATATTTTTGTATTTCGGAAATTATTTTATTTATATTATTAATTTATTAAAAACTATTAATTTATTTAAAAACTAATTAATTTAATTTAAAAAATAATTAAACTTAAAAATTAATAGAAAACAAACCGTAAGGAGTTACGACACGAGATCGCGACCGTTGGCTTCGGAATTTTGTGCTATTCAATATGGTTTATTAGTGGATGACTTTGAAGATTGGAAAAAAGGATCCTTGTTGTAAAATCTTCATCAAATCTTTATTTTTAGCCCTCCAAACTTCATTCTTTTGACACTTTTTGGTCCTTTGACTTTATCTTTGACTTTTTCTTCGATAAATGACCGTGAAATCCCGTCTTTTCTTTCATTTTGATCTTTTGTACCTATTTTAAAACAAAAATACAAATCACGCATAATTTCGACATTTATGATATTAATTAAACGTTTTGGTCTCGTTTTTCATTGTTTTAAGTGGTGACCATTGCAATGTCTCCATGCAATGCTCAATTTTAAAGCACAATTTTATATTTTTCATCATAATTAACCCATATTGGCCTTTATTACGATATACTACTACTAATACTTATAAAAGAAACTAGGGGATAAAAACTTTATTCAAGGAAGCAAAAGATATAACAATTTCATTCAATTTATTAACTTTGAAATTGTTTGATGGAAAAAACTCATAAAGAAATCCAAGACTTAAATTAGGGCTTTTGGTGTCATGAATATTAATCACCCTCAAGTTTCACGTTCCCCATACCAAACGTAAAAACGATACCAATGTAATTATAAGTTAGTAAAACTGACACTTACTCATGTGGTTTAATTATTCACTTAGAAACCCTTATTCCTACGGTGTATCTCTTGTATTTTATTTTTGTCTTGAATGATCACAAGGATGCATTTTTGACTTATTTCGATAGTTTATTAAGGCCGAAAATAAAGTAGGACGATTTAATCAATAGTTAGCTAAAGGACAAAATCTTTTAAAACGGCTTCTCGAAACCTCATAAAGTTCATATCTTGGCATAACTCGTTTCACGATTTGAGACCTTTCTCGGACCGATATTTGGCATTGACTTCAAACTCCAAATCTTGAGAGACGTTCTTGAAATTATGGTCTTCTCTTTATTTTGGTATACATCTTCATTTGGAGTGAGAGATGCTTCAAACTTTTACCACGACTTCTTCACTTATCCTTGTCTTTATTTAGGATTTTGATATACAACGATCCGCCTCCTTTTCGGACTTGGATCTATTTATCCTCATACCTTGTTAGGGTCTTTTTGGATAGACTTCTCCATGATCTTTAGGGGAGTAATTGTTTCTCGTCGTGTGTCTTGATCCTTCATATTGATTTGGATTAATGATCTTCACATCATCTTAGGATTTTTAGCAAAAAAGTGAATTCTCATGCCTTGTGAGGGCCTTTTTGGACTCGGATATCCTCATGCCTTGTTAAGGCCTTTTTGGATATGCCAATCTTCGCGTCCCGCTTCAATAAGTTATGCCTTGGCTATGAACTCTAATTAATCCCGAGCAACTTTTAAACGATTTTGGGCTAGAAGCTAAGTAACTTTTCAAATCGTACGACCTTATCTATTGCATTTATTTATTTACAAGTGATGGGAGAAAAAGCTTATAATTAACTCACATAAGTTCATGAAAGAATACAAAATTTATAATTGACTCTATCATTTCTCGTTCTCCAAAATTTAAAATCTCAAGGAATGAGACTCGTGGATGCTTAGCCTTATAAACCAATTAAGGTCCATATGGTTAAGGATACTAGCTAGAGTAAACTCAAATAAGTAAACTCGGGTTGAGTCAAAATATTCACGACAGGCCTAATATATCAAAGACGTCTAAACTTGTTAAAACCATTTTATATATTTATTTATTTTAGACTTTATTTTTGACTTCATTATGGAATATATACATATGATGGTGATGACAAAAGGAAAGAAGATAAAAGAAAATAAATGAAAAATACTATTAGGCCAAAATAGATCAAAAATTTTGAAAAACGTTAAAAAATATAAATTTTCCGGTTAAAATGAGGACAAATTCATGGAAAAGCCCACTTAACTTCGATAGAAGTCTCCCCTACACTTAATATAAACATTGTCCTCAATGTTTAAGCATGTGGAAGTAAACTCCCCTACACTTAGGACATTGTGCATGTTGTTTAAATCTTGCTAAGAAAGAGACAACTAAAGTGATTACATTTATTCAACTTATTTATATACATGTATGAATCACAATAGTTTTGATAGAACCGAGATACACGGGAACACGGGATCACGGGTCGCGTCAAAAGCACCAAAAGTAGATCATTAAAGCATATGTCCCTGCACAACATCACAAAACACAACCTACTTGGCTCCCCCTACACGTATTGGTGGAAATAGGTAAAGGTGAAAAAGGGTATAAAAGGTAAAAATCTAACCTAGTTATACGATGCTTGATTTATTTATCACGAGTCTCTAGCTCGACTCGATTTCCCGAATTTAATTCAAGGGAAATGTGGAGAGGGATGGAATCATCTCATGAGAGATGTCCTCTCCAAAGTACAACTTAACACGTTGGCCATTCACCTTAAAGTTGGGCCCACTTGGTTGAGATAGCTGATGTAATGTTTTTACTACTCTTTAGGAAAAGAGAGCAAAATAGGGAAAGTATTAAGTGTCGGTTTAGGAAAATCGAGCACTAATGACCAATGAAGTTCAAGTTCGTTTCCCAAGGAGGCAAGTGTGTTGTGCTAAGAATTGATTAACTTTTGTGATTATAATTTATGAAGAAAGAAAATAGAAGAGAGATTAGAAGAGAAAGACGGTTACGATTGTGGATTACACTAAGACGAATAGTCGTACACGTAAAACCGTAAAAAATGACAAAATTAAAAATTTACCCTAAAAATTCCTGGAAAATTGCAACAAATCCTAAAAAATGTAATTAGAGTTTACAAAAAATCAAAAATCACTCAAACCTTTTATTTAATTAGATAATAATTTTTTAATGCTAATTAAAGCCCAAAAAATCAATTTAATTAACAAAAAGCCTAAAATGAGATTTTTTTCAATTGTAAACCTCTAAAATGACTTAACTATTTTTTTGAAAATTTTAAAATTAATAAAAACTATTTAAAAACAATTAAAAACTATTTAAACTTAAAATAATTATAAAAATTAATCTAATGACAATAAAAATATTCTAGAAATTGTTAAATTCCTAACTTAATATATTTAACCTAAGAAAAATATAAAAAGTGCAAAAATGTGAAAATTGAAATTTAATAATAAAATAATATTAAAAATCCAAAAATTATAAAAAATTATAAAAAATTATAAAAACTTGCAAACTAGTTTATTTTAACCTAATTAAACATAAAACGAACTTGAAATACCAAAAATACCCCTATTGGGCCTTCAAATGGGCCAAAACCCAAACAGATCCTTAATGGGCTTAATATTGGGCCCAATAAGAAAAAATTCTCAGAAATGGCCCAAAAGCTCTAGTCAAGCTTAAAATTTGATTTTAAACACAGTTTTCCAAAGGCCCAAAAGCAGAAAATGAACTTAAGCTAGCTTATTTCAAAACAGCTTATTCTTAATGGGCTTTTTGGCCCATTAAGCTATAAGCTGATGCCATAAGCTAAGATTTTACCCACGTCCTTCTCTTGACCTAATTAAGCTATTTGCAAAAAGAAACTTTAAATAAGCTCAAGGAATAAGCCTGAAATAAGCCAAAGCCCTCTTCACAAAACGACAAAATAGTCGTTTTTGAGTTCTAGACTATTTCAAGAGCTGATTCAAGTTGCAATAAGTCACAAATGGCTTAACTAAGCTTAATCAACAAAAAGTTTTCCAATAAGCACACTCAATAAGCTGAAATAAGCATTAAGCTGATTTTGAAAAAGACAAAATAGTCGTTTTCTAGTAAAAACTTAAAACCAAAAGCTGTAAACTTCCAGAATCACATATAAGCTCAAAATATTAAGACCTATTACAAAAATAAGTTGTTGCACATTGGAATAAGCTAAAATGACTTATTAATAAGCTGAACACCAAATATAACTGGCAGTGGTTAGAAGCAGGGGAAAGGAGTTCCCACTGCCTTGACTTTTTGACTTGGATTTTTAGAGAGTTTCACTTGGTCTTTTTGGACAATCAAGGCACCCTTGTGATCAATGAATCACAAGGAGTCAATAACAAGCAAACAATCAAAAAAAACACCCAGCCAATCAGTGCAGTTAATTCAATCTTTGCTCAGATGTGTTCCAGACAAGTAATAAGCAGATCTGGTGACTGTAAGCTACTTTTAAGCTAGTATAAGCTAACCACAAACCACCAAATGCATACACAAGCTCTATAAAACTTAAAGAAACACATATTAACACATTTCACTCACTGATTTCAACATGAGAACAAGATTCAAGCACATTCAGTTACTGATGAACAATGATGAACATATGAACAATGTTTGCTGATCTACTTGACACCAAATCCAAATTCAAGGCCTCAGATCTATCACATAGGTTGCAATAACAATGATTTAACACTTGCTAGCCCTAGGTTAACATGAAAACTAGGTGTGCACAAGATTTCAGAGCAAAACAACAAATTTTCAAGATTTTATAGCCAAGTGTTTGAATTAGTTATTCAAGGCACAAAATTTGCTTATATTAGAACACAAATACCTCAATATCAGATACTCACTCAAACAACACCACAATACCAACTCCAAATCACACAAACTTGAACAATCAGTCAATCCCAAACACCCTTTTAACTTTTCAAAATCAATTTTAACAAAGTAAAAGTCTTCTCAAGATTGATTTAAGCTCAAATAAGCATCATAACATACCACATATGATTCAAGAAACAATTTGTAGGCATAAAAACACACTTATACTAGCAGAATCACAAAATCACTAAAAATCAAATTCTTAATCAGAAAGATGAAGTTTGAGAATTCAAACCTCCAAGATGTACATCCACACCTTAGAATCAATGAGTTGAGGTGCTAGCAAGAACAAGCACCAGCTTCCCCCTGCTAAGAACAACAAACTAGCCCAGCCAAAGCTTAAGCCTAGGTTAGCAAAAATAGAGTAAAATAAGGTGACAAATGGTCAAGTCTATGCAAGACTTAGGCTCCCACAAGGCCTGAATCTTCCATTAAGGCCTCACCACACCTTAATCAACCAAGATTAGGAGTCTATGATCACCCTTAAGCTCAAATAAGCAAGTTGTTAAAGCACAAGCACTTAGCAAACCACTTGACTGATTTTTGAAATAAAAAAGTATACCAACTTCCAATATTGTTCAAGCTAGTGAATTGTGACTTATGTCACTTAAAGAAACACCTCAATGAACAATCCTCACCAAAGCACAAGCCAAATTATTGACCCAAGCAAGAACAAAGGGACTCACAGGCTTATAGGCTATCTTGGACTTGTTCAAGGTTTTTTTTTAAGTACAAAAACGTGACAATTAGCTACTTAATACAATAACAATAAATGGAACTCAGTTTTAAATCACAACACAATACCACAATCTTATAAATTTCAGAAAATGGCTTTACAAGGCTTGACAAGAGTAAAACTGAGAACAAAGTTAAATGTTGTAATGCTAATGCCTTATATAGGCTACATGAAACCTAAAAAATGCTGAAAAATAAAGGAAACCCCTAGTGGTAATCTTCCAGAATTGCCCTTTAGGTTTGAACTTTTTGTTGACTGAATTTGACTTGGGGCTTGATAAATGTGACCATTCTTGTTGTTATATGATCTTGGACGTCCAAATAGTGTGTAGGAATGAAGCATGATCATGGTACGTTAATTCTCTGGCTGGTCTTGTCTTCATGTGAGTTCGTGGGTCAGGGGAGGTAGCATGTGACAAAAGGAGTGATGAGGTGGAGGGTTTTAAGGTTGGGTTTTGTTAATTAGGTCCTTAATCATTAATCTGGAAGAGATTAACACTTAATTCATAATAATTAAGGAATGCCTAATTTCAGTTAAGAACATGAAGAACATGGGGTTTGATCTTATTTGGGATTTAAATAGGTGTTTAGGCGCGAGTTTAAACTTAATTATTTATTAAGTTTAAACGATGGTGAGTGGATTGGTGACATGGAAGCAGGGAGGTATTTGATTGGTGGGTTTTGTGAGTGGGGTGGGGTGTCAACATGTGAGTGGTTAAGGTAAGAATGGCTGTCTGCCATGTTTAGCCCTTCTTCTCCCTTTCTCTTGTCATTTCAGTTTAAACATGCATAAACGCCTATTTCCTTTGTTAATGAAGTTTTAAAACTTCTATTTTGGCCACAAAACTTTTCACAAGGACTTGTTTTATATTCCTTTGATATTTGAAGGACTGATCTTGCACATTTTTGAACTTTGAAGGTCTTCATGGTATGTTTAAATATAACGAGGACCAATATTGACAATTTAGTTTTGATGAGGGACTAAACTTGCCAATTCTTCAAAGTGGATGGTCCTTTTTGCAATTTTGACAAACTTCAAGGACCAAACTTGTAATTATGAATTTACAAGGGTTTAAAGTGTCAATTTTTCAATATTGGAGGACCCTTCTTGTATAATCTTCAAATCTTCAAGGTTTATTCTTGTAAAATCATCACTTGGGCTTGTTTCATTGTGCGGCTTCGTTTCCCGTGTTCGTTTTTCCATGTTCCTTGTGATCTTTTGTCATTTCCTCAATATCCGTACCTAAAATACACAAGTAACAAACACAAGCATATATTTGGGTATTTTGATGATATTTTCTGTATTTAAAGCCCATTTTGGACGATGAGACTATGTATAAAAGCAATCTCATCACTCCCCCATACTAAACCATTGTCGTCTCTCACGCAATGCTAGAATAAACTATCGTAGCACCTCCAAAATTCATTTTTATTCACTTTATTGAATGATAAACTAGCTACATTACTAATATTGATACTACTTGCGTTTTAGACATAATGTATGATTTTCATCGCAAAATGGGACGTTTAGGTTCATAGAATAAGAACACGTGAATGCTTCGTTAGAAATAATTTCGTCGTCCTCGATTTTCACCCCAATTCCATGCTAAGCGTGCAACGAGATCATTGTCATTATAAGTTAGTAATGCTAACACTACTCATATGCCCTAATCACGTACTTATCCTCCCATTTTCCTAAGTTGTAACTCTTATATTTTATTTTGTCTTGAATGTTTCACGAGGATACATTGTTTGACTTATGCGATGATAGAGATTTAGGTCTAAAAATAGAGTCCTGATGGTGTAACCAAGACCATCAAATTAACAACCCCTCTTAATAGACAACGATGTCAAAAAATTAAGTCAACAAGAAGGATCGATAAACACGGTTTTATAACGGTTTTGAACATGAGACTTATTACCAAGACTTTTATACGCCCCCTAACGGAAGGGCCTTATTATCATAGGTTTGCCTCCATCTTTTATTCAACTTCGCCATGAAGCTTTTATTATGACTTCGGTCTTACCTTGCCTTTTATTTAACCTCGCCATGAGGTGTTTATTGTGGCCAAAGACGTATATCCTCACGCTAAAAGCGAATTTTGGATCTTTAAAGCTTCAAAGATTAAGGCTTGATTCAATTTCAATTTTGCATAGATTTTTCGGCCTTGTGAGCTTCAAATTGTTTGCTTGATTTAGGTGAGCACTTGAAATCTTATTATTGGGTGAAGCTTTCGATTATTCGGGTTGCCAATTTAATTACATGGAAGCTACTAGAAAAGACTAGAAACCAACAATCAAGACTAAACCGCTAAGTCAATATTTATTAAGCAAAAAATATTTACAAGCGAAGGGAGAATAAGCAAACAACGAGAACACATGAGTTTTTGAAAGAATACGAGTACTCTACGTTTAGCATAGTAACTTATAATTAACTCTATCATTTCTCGTCCTCATTTAAGAGACTTAGCCTAATATAAAGTTAAGGAATCGAAGCTAAGTGCTCAACACGCACGGTCGAGTAAAAAATTACTCTTATTCTCGCCATCGGAAAATCTACATTCGTGTCTTCAAACACTTATAAAATATGAGAAAATTTTTAAAATTTGGCCATTTTAGCCTTATTTTGCAACAAAATGATAAACAAAAAGATAAACTTTGGAAAGCGTGAGGGTTTGGCAAGGCAAGTATCTATTCACCCCCCCCCCCCATACTAAAGTTAAACATTGTCCTCAATGTTTCGAGTTTAAGGGTTGGAAAACCCCCATACTAGAGACGTAGTCGAATGCTTAATTTAGCATGGAAAGGGTGTAACCGTTAAATTTAAAGCCGTTTATGAAGTGTGCTAAAAACCTAAGGTTAGGACATCAAAGGATATATCATGGATATTGAGAAAGTCTTCAAAGAAAACGATCGAGTGTTCCCATAAAACGAACACGATAGGCTCCAATCGTGAAGATCATGATCATCTAAAAACCACAATGCACAAATAACCACGGAACAAAGGTTGGAAGGGCACGAATCCCCTCACGTTAAACTAATTAGAAAGCGATAATATGTACATGGATAAGCATGGGTCTCCCCCACAAGGCACCTTGTTTTGCATAACTGAGTCAAAAGCTCGACTCGAATCCCCCATAAATGTGATCATTAAGGGATAATCATGGTATGGTCAATTTTTGGTGGGGCTTACATGATAAACAAGGCCCAAAAACAACCGGTATTAAGTACTAAGTCCTTTGATGGTGCAAAATACCAGGATCGAAGATGGCGTTCTCGTTTTCATTGGATAAACAAATCAACGCCACTTCATCATGTGTCAACACAAACCCAAAGGGTTTAAAGAAAATAGATGAGAAGAAATAGAAGGGTGGGACAATGGGTAAGTCACAAAAACCATGAGCTACTCGAGGTAGACTCGCACCAATCAAATAGAAAGATTTTCCATTTATTGCATCGGTGGAAGACGAGATTTTACTTTATAAGCAATTCCGTGATCAAATATCTCGTCCTCGGTGGAGAAAGGGGAGGGAACATAAGGGGCTTCCCCCACACTAGGTCCACACAAAGAATCGTCAAAAGAAGAAGACGAGCTTGTAGCACTCAATACACGAGGTGATGACGGTTAGCATTGTAGAAAATTTTTTTAAATCCAATTCAAATTTTTTTCCTTTTTCATCTTTTAAACTCTCCTTATGAAAACCCGACTTGATTATGTCAAAAATATTTGGTGTTTCTAAAACGATGTTAGTCACACTAAAAATTCTCACATTTGAAAATCGTTTTGGTTTTGGTGGTGGTAAGTTCTCAAAACGTTGTCGACAAAGAAAACCTCCCCATCGGGGTCAACATATTCATCATCCGAAGAATCATTCGTGATTGGAGACGTAGGCTTAACACTCTTAACCTCTACCGACGGAGGGGATGGAAAATCGTTTTTATCATCAGCTCCTAACACTCTTTTTGAAATTCTTTTGCAAATGTTTTTGATGGGATTAACATTGTTCAAAGACGTGATAGAATACACATGAGAAAGCGTAGAGTTTTGAGTTGTATTTATGACGAGTTCTTCCTCATTGAAACGTAGAGTGATTTTCCTAGCATGCACATCGATAAGTGCTCTCGAGGTATCAAAAAAAGATCGACCTAAAATTAGAGGAACTTTAGGATCGATGGGAATGTCAACAACGATAAAGTCCACGGGATAGTAAAACTTTCCAACTTTCAAGAAGACGTCCTCGGATACTCCACAAGCTAGAATCGTAGAATGATCGGCCATCTCGATTGACATTCTTGAAGGAATGAGATGAGGAAGATTGAGTGACTTAAAAATCTCAAGAGGCATAAAATTTATACTAGCACCAAGATCGGCCAAGGCGTAGCATTCCTCCATATCTTGTATTGCACATGGGATTAAAAATTTACCGGGATCACCGACTTTTTGAGGTATGCGGCTAAGAAAAACCGAAGAACAACTAGACGAATTTTGCAATTTCTCTTTGTTATTCAACATACTTTTGAAGTTTGCGGCAAACCGAGGCATCATGACCAAGGCGTCGACAAAACTTATATTAAAATTCAAGTCACGAAACATTTTCATAAAAAGTTCAAATTGATAATTATTTCGTTCTTGTGCCTTTTCCTTGTTTGGTCTTGAAGGGTAATGTAAGGGTGGTGTGGGTTGGGGCATAGGCAACAGCCTTGGAATCTCGGGTTCCACTATTGGTATTGGTTCAACCGTAGGTGTGGTTTGAGCGGTACTTCGTGGGCTTGGAATTTGCTCCTTTTCAACCACCACCTCGGGTTCTTTCTCTATTTCCTTCTCCGTAGAAGTACTTGGACGAGAAATGGGTTCTTTGAAAGTTTTACCACTACGAGTAGTAATAACCTTCAATTCTCTTTTCGGGTTTACGATGGTATCACTAGGAAGACCACCCGAAGAAGAAGGTTTACACATGATAGCTTCAAACATTTTTCCCATTCGATCTTCAAATATAGATTGCCTAGCATCCACTTTTAACAACTCTTGCTTAATTTCATGTTGACCTTGCTCCATTTTTTGTTGATTTTGTTGGAGACGTTGAACATTTCATTCCATTTTATTAGCATGGTTTTTCAGTTCATTAGCAAGTTCGTTTTTAAGCTCGTTTTTCAACTCGGATTTTAAGCTAATTATCTCACGTTGCATGTTATCAAACTTAGCATCGTTTGCCTTTGCATATTATAAAAATTCTCCATTAAGATTTTTAGTGTGAGCATTTTGAAAACCTTGTGTGGTAGTTTGAAAATCACGGTTTTGGTTTTGGTTTGAAATTTGCCCATTTCCACTTTGGTAATTACCCTTGTTGTAGTTACGTTGATTTCCTTGATAAGCACCATTTTGATTGTTGTTTCGATAGTTATTAGCATTTTAATTTTGTGGAGCTTGATTTTGGCGGGAACCTTGACCGTTTTGGTTATAAGTTCCCGTGGCTACATAAGCATTCGAAGTGTTACCATCCGCAGTAATGCACTCGGAAAAATCATGAGCTCCACCACATGAAATACAACTCTTGGCAACCGCTTTAACCGATGCGGAATTCAAAGCATCTTGTGCTTTCCAATGAGTCATAAGATTCGAAAACCTATCAAAAAACCGATTCTCCTCATTTGCTTCATCTTGCAAGGCACTCATGTTACGAGACGAAGATGACGAACCCATAGTGGCAACACTCGGTGTGTTACGAGGGCTATAAACTTTAGACCTATTCTCAATGATTTTTAAAGCCTCATCGGTCGTTTTGCACAAAAATTACCACCCGCGGCGGTGTTTAAGTAATCTCGTTCATGATCATTAAGCCCATTATAAAAAGTGTCAATTTGATGCAATTCAGAAAAATCATGGTGTGGACATTCATGTAACATTTCTTTAAACCTTTCCCAAGCCATTGAAAAACTATCATTAGACCTTTGAGTAAATCGTGAAATCTCGTTTTTCAAATGTGTTGTTTTAGATGGTGGAAAAAATTGATTCACAAACTTAGAAACGAGATCACCCCACGTCAAAATCGAATTTGGGGGTTCTTTCTTGAGCCATATCTTGGCGGGTCCATCTAACGAGTATGGAAACAACATCATCTTAATGGCATCGTGGGGTACATCCTTAAACTTGCTTGTCGCGGTGAGACGATTGAATTGCCTAATGTGATAACGTGGGTTGTCTTTTTCGTGTCCGTGAAACTTTTTGGCTTGAAGCATAGACATTAAACCCGTCTTGATCTCAAAGTTCTCCGCAAGTATGGCGGGAATCACAATGGCCTCTCCAAAACCCTCGGTGGGTGCTTGAAGCAACTCCATCATAGTACGATTATCCATGATAGCTTCTTGTTTTACAATAGGTTCCTCACTTGGAGTCTCTTCACTAGAAGGTGTTGGTGTGTTTTCCTTTCGATTACGACGTTTACGTGCACGTCTTGCTTGATTGCGAGTTTGCATAAACGCCACGTACAACGTGGGGATGAGCAAAGAAGATTATTTTTGTTGTTTTTTACTTTTTCAATTTTTTTGGATTTTTGATTGTTTTTTCTTTTTTTGGATTTTGGAATTGTATTAAGTAGACAAAAATCTACAAATCTCCTCGTTAATCAAATATCTTGATTAAAGAAGCCTCAAGGAATGAAAATGATCACGTGAAGTGAACGCCTTCGATGACTTTAGAACGTTGGTGGAACACCAAAACGTTCAAGAGGGTTTAATCAAATGAAACCAAGAAAATATATATGATACTTAATAATACTTTGGGTGGCAAAACCCTCGATTAGCTTTCAATCTCAAAATACTCACAAGCAAGCGGGGAAACGAGGCGGCGCGAAGCACTTAAGAGCCTTTTTCCTTAGGATATATTTTATAATACCCGCCTTATACCCACCTTATAGTTTGTATTTTTCAAAATCGAGCTTCACGAAAGTATTTATCTATTTTTGCCTTTTCTTTCTTGTTTGAGATTTGAATACAATGATTGAGTAATGACCTCCCAATCAAGGTTGTGTTTTCACACTTTTGGAGTACTTGTGATTTTATTGGGGTTCTACGTATACAATATAGTAATAATATTCACACAAAAAACGAAAAACCGATAATACGTATTAGTAGAATGCTACTAATACAACATATATTATGGCTATATAACAAAACAACAATTTCCAAATCAAAACACAACACGCCTCCCCGGCAGCGGCGCCAAAAATTGATGTAATGTTTTTACTACTCATTAGGAAAAGAGAGCAAAATAGGGAAAGTATTAAGTGTTGGTTTAGGAAAACCGAGCACTAATGACTAATGAAGTTCAAGTTCGTTTCCCAAGGTGGCAAGTGTGTTGTGCTAAGAATTGATTAACTTTTGTGATTATAAGTTATGAAGAAAGAAAATAGAAGAAAGATTAGATGAGAAAGACGGTTACGATTGTGGATTACACTAAGACGAATAGTCGTACACGTAAAACCGTAAAAAGTGACAAAATTAAGAATTTACCCTAAAACTTCCTAGAAAATTGTAATAAATCCTAAAAAATGTAATTAGAGTTTACAAAAAATCAAAAATCACTCAAACCTTTTATTTAACTAAATAATAATTTTTTAATGCTAATTAAAGCCCAAAATGAGATTTTTTCAATTGTAAACCTCTAAAATGACTTAACTAAATTTAAAACTATTTTTTTGAAAATTTTAAAATTAATAAAAACTATTTAAAAACAATTAAAAACTATTTAAACTTAAAATAATTATAAAAATTAATCTAATGACAATAAAAATATTCTAAAAATTGTTAAATTCCTAACTTAATGTATTTAACCTAAGAAAAATATAAAAAGTGCAAAAATGTGAAAACTGAAATTTAATAATAAAATAATATTAAAATAATATTAAAAATCCAAAAATTATAAAAAAAATTCTAAAAACTTGCAAAATAGTTTATTTTAACCTAATTAAACATAAAATGAACTTGAATTACCAAAAATACCCCTATTGGACCTTCAAATGGGCCAAATACCCAAACAGATCCTTAATGGGCTTAATATTGGGCCCAATAAGAAAAAGTCCTCAGAAATGGCCCAAAAGCTCTAGTCAAGCTTAAAATTTGATTTTAAACACAATTTTCCAAAAGCTCAAAAGCTGAAAATGAGCTTAAGCTAGCTTATTTCAAAACAGCTTATTCTTAATGGGCTTTTTGGCCCATTAAGCTATAAGCTGATGCCATAAGCTAAGATTTTACCCACGTCCTTCTCTTGACCTAATTAAGCTATTTGAAAAAAGAAACTTGAAATAAGCTCAAGGAATAAGCCTGAAATAAGCCAAAGCCCTCTTCACAAAACGACAAAATAGTCGTTTTTGAGTTCTAGACTATTTCAATAGCTGACTCAAGTTGCAATAAGTCACAAATGGCTTAACTAAGCTTAATCAACAAAACGTTTTCCAATAAGCACACTCAATAAGCTGAAATAAGCATTAAGCTGATTTTGAAAAATACAAAATAGTCGTTTTCTAGTAAAAACTTAAAACCAAAAGCTGTAAACTTCCAGAATCACTTATAAGCTCAAAATACTAAGACCTATTACAAAAAATAAGTTGTTGCACATTGGAATAAGCTAAAATGACTTATTAATAAGTTGAACACCAAATATAACTGGCAGTGGTTAGAAGCAGGGGAAAGGAGTTCCCACTGCCTTGACTTTTTGACTTGGATTTTTAGAGAGTTTCACTTGGTGTTTTTGGACAATCAAGGCACCCTTGTGATCAGTGAATCACAAGGAGTCAATAACAAGCAAATAATCACAAAAACACCCAGCCAATCAGTGCAGTTAATTCAATCTTTGCTCAGATGTGTTCCAAACAAGTAATAAGCAGATCTGGTGACTATAAGCTACTTTTAATCTAGAATAAGCTAACCACAAACCACCAAATGCATACACAAGCTCTATAAAACTTAAAGAAACACATAAACACATTTCACTCACTGATTTCAACATGAGAACAAGATTCAAGCACATTCAGTTACTGATGAACAATGATGAACACACGAACAATGTTTGCTGATCTACTTGACACCAAATCCAAATTCAAGGCCTCAGATCTATCACATAGGTTGCAATAACAATGATTTAACACTTGCTAGCCCTAGGTTAACATGAAAACTAGGTATGCACAAGATTTCAGAGCAAAACAACAAATTTTCAAGATTTTATAGCCAAGTGTTTGATTTAGTGATTCAAGGCACAAAATTTGCTTATATCAGAACACAAATACCTCAATATTAGATACTCACTCAAACAACACCACAATACCAACTCCAAATCACACAAACTTGAACAATCAGTCAATCCCAAACACCCTTTTAACTTTTCAAAATCAATTTTAACAAAGTAAAAGTCTTCTCAAGATTGATTTAAGCTCAAATAAGCATCATAACATACCACATATGATTCGAGAAACAATTTGCAGGCATAAAAACACACTTATACTAGCAGAATCACAAAATCACTAAAAATCAAATACTTAATCAGAAAGATGAAGTTTGAGAATTCAAACCTCCAAGATGTATATCCACACCTTGGAATCAATGAGCCGAGGTGCTAGAAAGAACAAGCACCAGCTTCCCCCTGCTAAGAACAACAAACAAGCCCAGCCAAAGCTTGAGCCTAGGTTAGCACAAATAGAGTAAAATAAGGTGACAAATGGTCAAGTCTATGCAAGACTTAGGCTCCCACAAGGCCTGAATCTTCCCTTAAGGCCTCACCACCCCTTAATCAACCAAGATTAGGAGGCTATGATCACCCTTAAGCTCAAATAAGCAAGCTGTTGAACCACAAGCACTTAGCAAACCACTTGACTGATTTTGGAAATAAAAAAGTATACCAACTTCTAATATTGTTCAAGCTAGTGAATTGTGACTTATGTCACTCAAAGAAACACCTCAATGAACAATCCTCACCAAATCACAAGCCAAATTCTTGACCCAAGCAAGAACAAAGGGACTCACAGGCTTATAGGCTATCTTGGACTTGTTCAAGGTTTTGTTTAAGTACAAAAACGTTAGCTACTCAATACAATAACAATAAATGGAACTTAGTTTTAAATCACAACACAATACCACAATCTTATAAATTTCAGAAAATAGCTTTACAAGGCTTGACAAGAGTAAAACTGAGAACAAAGCTAAATGTTGTAATGCTAATGCCTTATATAGGCTACATGAAACCTAAAAAATGTTGAAAAACAAAGGAAAACCCTAGTGGTAAACTTCCAGAATTGACCTTGAGGTTTGAACTTTTTGTTGACTGAATTTGACTTGGGGCTTGATACATGTGACCATTCTTGTTGTTATATGATCTTGGACGTCCAAATAGTGCGTAGTAATGAAGCATGATCATGGCACGTTAATTCTCTGGCTGGTCTTGTCTTCATGTGAGTTCGTGGGTCAGGGGAGGTAGCATGTGACAAAAGGAGTGATGAGGTGGAGGGTTTTAAGGTTGGGTTTTGTTAATTAGGTCCTTAATCATTAATCTAGAAGAGATTAACACTTCATTCATAATAATTAAGGAATGCCTAATTTCAGTTAAGAACGTGAAGAACATGGGGTTTGATCTTATTTGGGATTTATATAGGTGTTTAGGCGCGAGTTTAAACTTAATTATTTATAAAGTTTAAACGGTAGTGAGTGGATTAGTGATATGGAAGCAGGGAGGTATTTGATTGGTGGGTTTTGTGAGTGGGGTGAGGTGTCAACATGTGAGTGGTTAAGGTAAGAATAGATGTCTGCCATGTTTAGCCCTTCTTCTCCCTTTCTCTTGTCATTTCAGTTTAAACATGCATAAACGCCTATTTCCTTTGTTAATGAAGTTTTAAAACTTCTATTTTGGCCACAAAACTTTTCACAAGGACTTGTTTTGTAATCCTTTGATATTTGAAGGACTGATCTTGCATATTTTTGAACTTTGAAGGTCTTCATGGTATGTTTGAATATAAGGAGAACCAATATTGACAATTTAGTTTTGATGAGGGAGTAAACTTGCCAATTCTTCAAAGTGGAGGGTCCTTTTTGCAATTTTGACAAACTTCAAGGACCAAACTTGTAATTATGAATTTACAAGGGTTTAAAGTGTCAATTTTTCAATATTGGAGGACCCTTCTTGTATAATCTTCAAATCTTCAAGGTTTATTCTTGGAAAATAATCACTTGGGCTTGGTTCATTGTGCGGCTTCGTTTCCCGTGTTCGTTTTTGCATGTTCCTTGTGATATTTTGTCATTTCCTCAATATCCGTACCTAAAATACACAAGTAACAAACACAAGCATATATTTGGGTATTTTGATGATATTTTATGCATTTAAAGCCCATTTTGGACGATGAGACTATGTATAAAAGCAGTCTCATCAATAGCTCAATGGTGCCATAAAGGAAGATTTGGGCCACGGTGAATGGACCGGACCAATGGCTCTTAAGTTTTCCCGAAAAGATTTTCAACCGAGAGATAAAGAGTAAAACTTGATCACCTAAGTGGAACTCTCGGTTCTTAATCTTGCTATCATGAATGAGCTTAGTCTTCTCCTTATAGATCAATGAATTCTCATAAGCCTCATTCCTAATTTCATTAAGCTCATTGAGTTGGATTTCCCTAAGATCGCCGGCTTTGTTTATGTCAAAATTATCCCATTTCAAGGCCCAATAAGCCTTATGCTCCAACTCAATGGGGAGGTGGCACGCCTTTCCGTACACAAGGAGATAAGGAGTACAACCTACAGGTGTCTTATAAGCGGTACGGAAAGCCTATAAAGCATCATCTAATTTATCGGCCCATGAGGTACGATGCTCTCCCATGGTACGCTCTAAGATTCGCTTAAGTCCACGGTTGGAAACCTCGGCTTGACCATTAGTTTGTGGATGATACGCGGTGTAATGTCGGTGATTGACACCATACTTAGCCATGACTCGTGCGAATTGATCATTGCAAAAATGAGTCCCGCGATCACTAATAATAGCACGAGGCACACCGAATCGAGCAAACAATTGTTTTAAGAAGTTTACAACCACACTCGCATCGTTAGTAGGTAAAGACTTTGCTTCAACCCATTTTGATACGTAGTCAACGGCTATGAGGATGTACTTGTTCCCTTTCGATGATGGAAATGGCCCAATAAAGTGGATGCCCCATACGTCAAAGATTTCACACTCGGACTGACGCGTGCCAGGTGCCACGTGGCACGCTCCTATTGGACAGCCGCCTGACGTGTCTTCCAGGTCTGTAAACTTGTACTGACGTGCGGCACCGCCGCCACGTGTCATGCTCTTATTGGCCAGCCGCCACTGCCACCTCTGACATTCCCTGTAACCTAGGACTGACACGTAAGACTAACGTGTCAACGTACATGAACAGTAAATTGTTAGTGCCACGTGGCGCGCTGATATTGGTCAGCCGCCGCCACGTGGATAATGACGTCAGCATGACGTCACCCGGTCTGGACCGGTTTGAAATGGGTCTGAACCGAGTCTGGTCCGAACCGGGTCTGGTCCAAACCGGGTCTGGTCCGAACCGGGTCTGGTCACGTGGACCACTCTCGTGGTGACACATGGCAAAGGATATATATTCCCAGCCATTGCCAGCCACAAGAGTCGAACCCTCGCCATTTGGCTCGGGACTTAGGGTCGCAAAAATTGCCAGCTGAGCTCGACAATACTTTTGTTATACATACGCCAAATGAACTATATAACCCTATCTGTTAGCTGACCCTGGCGAGTTGACCCCCTTGACCTAGTTTGACTTAGTTTATTTAATAATAATAATAATAATAATAATAATATATTACGAAAATTAATTTATTTTTATTATATTTTTGTATTTTTGGAAATTATTTTATTTATATTATTAATTTATTAAAAACTATTTATTTATTTTAAAACTAATTAATTTAATTTAAAAACTAGTTAAACTTAAAAAATTCATAGAAAACAAACCATAAGGAGTTACGACGCGAGATCAGGACCGTTGGCTTCGTAATTTTGTGTTCTTCAATGTCGTTTATTAGTGGATGACTTTGGAGATTGGTAAAAATGATCCTTGTTGTAAAATCTTCATCAAATCTCCATCTTTAGCCCTCTAAACTTTATTCTTTTGGCATTTTTGGTCCTTTGACTTTATCTTTAACTTTTTCTTCGATAGATGATCGTGAAATCCCGTGTTTTATTTCCTTTTGATCTTTTGTACCTATTTTACAACAAAAACACAAAACACGCATAATTCCAACATTTACGATATTAATTACACGTTTTGGTCTCGTTTTTCATTGTTTTAAGTGGTAGAAGGATAAGTGTTTACACACTTATTAGTCGCCTCATTATCTCTGTATGTTTACAACACATAGTTGCTCTCTCCTCTCTTGTTATTGATCTCATAAACTTTAGTTTGATCTTTAATCTTTTGTTGTTTGATTGTAAAACTATTATCATGTAGATAATAGAGCTACACGTGAGTAGCACTAGTAGCTTTAGTTTATTTTTCATTATGTTTTTCTTCAAATCTTGGTTAATAAAAGTAAAAAGTGTTTTGAGGTCAAAATTCTTTTGATTCATGTTTTTCTACATGGTATCAGAGACTGGTTGTTGATAATCGACGAAATTTTTTTTAGGGTTTGAATTTTTTTTGGGGGTTTTGATAATTCATACTTTCTTGGAAAGATCTGCCATTGAAATAGCTAGATCTGTTAATATTACTTCTTGATTCAAAGTTTTGACCCTTTAATTTTTTTGAGAAAAAATTAGGGTTTCTGAGATCTGGTCTCTTATACTATTTTGTTGGTGATTGGTTCGATTGGTGTTACTATCTTTTGATTAAAGTGATTTTCCCTAATTTTTCTTGAGAAAAAAATTATGGTTTCACTTTTCTTTGGGAGATTCGTTGATTGGTGGTGACTCGAATCTGTTTTTAGGTGATTAAGTGGTTTGTTCGTTGGATTTGGTCATTTTCCCTAATTTTTCCCTTGAAGGAAAATAAGGGTTTGTGGCTAGGATGTTCTGTTACATCCTAGGAGTAACAGTTCGATTGTGCTTTTTTCGTACGTTGTAACACCTTTCACGCTCTCTTTTTATCTGCTCTTTTATTATTTGTGTTTGCTCTTGTTGTTTTCTCGCTTTTTGGGGTTGGTTGTTCTTTATTTCTACCTATTATTTGGATCCTCAACCTTTGCCTTGCCCTTGACCTGCCACCATTGAGTGGTTTGGAAGCCTGGGAACTTTGTTGGCTTTAGATTGAGTTCTTTTTTTACTATTTGACTCATCATCATGCATGAACATGATGATATTGAGACTGAGGGTGTAACTGATCCAGTTACACTTATCAGAAAACTTGACTTGAGTGAACCACTACATTTGCACCCTAATGATTCAGTTGTTCTAAGTGTTGTGACTGTTAAAATTAAGGGGACTGAAAATTATCAGGTTTGGGTTAATGCTATGTTGCTTGCCTTGGAAGGTAAAAATAAAACTGGTTTTATTGATGGCACTTGCAAAGGTCTATAACTGATGAAGTTTTAGGAAAACAATGGGATAGGGTTAATGTTATTGTTTTGGGTTGGATTCTTAATTCTATCGATACACGTGTCAAGGACCGGAACGCCCCTCAACACGGTGTATTGCCTCGGCAATACTTATGGAGAATATGTAAATTGGTTGTTCTTATATGTATACGTATTTACTTATAATAATATATGGAAAATATTTTTGTATTTATTAGTTTTTTAAGAGAAAATACTATATGTACATAAAAACGATGAAAACCGATATAATATATATTTTTGGGTGTAATCTTTTAGGAAAAAGATTGCTTTTTGAGTTTTTTATTTTTTTGGTCAATTCTTTAGGAAAAGAATTGTTTTGTTAATTTTTTAGTTTTTTTATATATTTTTATATTTTTGATTTTTATTTGTTTTTGATTTATGATACGTAAAAATAATGTTCACAAAGTGAACGGATCCCAAAAGCCAATGAAAACCGTCAATCGATAGTCTCTCGTGTAGTCAAAGAACCGGCAGCGGCGCCATTTGAAATTGTGTATAATGCAGTTCGTTTTTTCTCAGTTCTTGCTAATGAAAAGTCCAACCAATATCGGGTTTTTAATTGTTCTTGGTTGTTAAACTTGCTTGGATATTCTATTTGCTAATTCAATCAAAGCTTTGCAAAACGGAAAAATATTACCTACTTATATGTAAAACAAATTGCAAATACCAAGTTTTTATTCAAGTAAAACTTAAATTGTAAAACATGAAACTAAAAGGACTGAAATTGTAAATTCTAGGTAAGATAAATGCTTGAAATGTAAATTCTAACAAATCTAGGGACTAAAAGTGTAAATCAGTAAACTACAAGGATCAATTATGCAAAAATTATAACCAACTAACCAAAATTGTAACAAACTAACAACTTGTAAACTGAAAATAACAACTTTTAAAACTGCAAGGACTAACAAGTTGCAAACCCTAAAAACATGGAAGTTAAGCCAAGTTTACAATCTGTTTAAAACAATAGGGACCAAAAAGCAATTATGAAAACTATTTACGCCAAAAACGGGTTTAGCATGGAAATAAGCTCGTTTGAGCTTATTTCTTAACCAAATTCAATGAGACAAGTTTCAAAACGTTTCAAATCCAAAATAAGCTACGTGTGTAAAAGGAAATTGGCTGAAGTTGTAAAATAAGCAATTGAGCACTTATCAATAAGTACAAAATAAGCTACAGCACAATCTGAACAGTCACAACTTAATTTTCTTAATGAAACTGATTAAGCTATCCAATTAATGAACGGGAAATCAAACTAGAACATTTTTCATCAAGTAATAAGCTGTAAATTTGAATTAAGCTGAAAATGGGCTTATCGTTGACCAGCGTTGACCAACTTATTTTTCAAAAAGCTGAAACTTCCAAAAATCATGTAACTCAATGTTTTAAGAGGATTTGTGAAGAAAAATGGCCATGTTTATGAAGAGAATAATGAGATACAAATTTCCAGCTTCAAGTTACAGAAACTTGACTCAAGTCTGCTTATCTGATTTTTGCTTATTACTAACTGCTTATTGTAAACTGTAGAAAATCCTCTTGGAATCTGAATCTCTATGATATAAGTTATGATTGAGAACAAATTTGGTGCAATTTCATCTAGAAATGAATGAATACTGATCAAATCAAATTGACAAGTTCTAAATGACCAAACTGCATAAGACTGACCCAAACATTTTATGTGCCATTTGCCTGTTTGACTATCAAAATGACTTGTAAATGACTTAAAACACCATTATACTACCTATTAACTGCAAATGAACTTTAACAATCCAAAACTCAATATTTGAAAGCTCTTTTTAAGCTAATCCCAAACACTCCTTTAACTGGTTTTTATGAAAATTTGTGAAGACAATTTGATTTTGAAGTTGAACTGAATGAAATTCTATAGCAAACTAGAATCAGTGATCAAAATGATATGTGTAAGAGCTAAAGGCAATCAATTAACACTACTAGAACTTCAATCAAGGTACAAGGCTTAAAATGACTGAATTAATGCAGTAAACTAGAACTTAATCCAAATCAAAGAACAAGCAACAGAATTAAGCTATAAGCAACCAAAAATCAAACCATCAGCAATTCTAAACAACTTTTATCATACAAACACCAAGATTACACTAAGAAAGATAGCATGCGTTTGACTTATTGAGAGGAATTGAAATAAGAACTTTTAAAACCTATTGTAGAAAACCACTGAGAAGAAGAGGAGCGCTGAGCTCTCTTAGCCTAGTGATAACCACCACCTTATCACTAGGAAAACAATCAATCAACAAGAACAGCTAACAAATCAACAGGAATCATCATCATGCTTGAAATCTTCAAAAATCAATGGAATGAACTGAATTCTGCTCAAACAGCTAACAAACTTCTCCAATGTCAGTTATGATCAATCTATGATCATAACAAACACAAAACAGCAACTCACGTATCCAAGATCAGCAGGTAATGAACAGTAATATCAAGAACAGTTTTGGCGGGAAATGGAAGATTTGAATTTTATTCAATGAAAAACGGTTACAAAGTTGTTGGAAGGTAAGTAACTAACTAACTAACTCAAGAGTTTGTCAGACTCTTGAGTAGCTAGGGTAAAAATGAAGGAAAGGGAAAGAAATTTAAGAACTATGTGTTTTTACAAAATTAAGCTACACTTTACAAATGAAGTCTATCCATCTATTTATAGGCATGAAGGAGATGATTGTTGGGGTTGGTGACGTGTCAGGACCAATCCCAGCTTGCCACGTGTACAATTCTGCACAATTGCATTTGCAGGTATGAACAAAGATTTGGGTTTTTCTTCAATAATTGATTTCATGTTAATTGATTGGCACCATTGTGTTCGTCTCTTCAAAATGATAAATTTTGGTGTTGAAATCTTTCCATGAAATGGCTTGTAGCTCAAACGCGATCCTGGTGAATATCTTTGATGAAGAAGATGCCACGTGTCAGCATGTAATTGGCTAAAAATTGGTCACACGGATCACACTGTTGTGATTGGGTATTAATGAATGGCGGCTGTGAGTGGGTAATAAATGCATGGTTTGGTGATCCGTGTGACTTGTTTACTCTTTTCTCATTGGCCCATTCTTTGTCACATGGATTTAACTTGTGTAACTTTCCAATATTGGCAGAATTAGTCCTTATACTTGGCAGATTGTTGTTTTGAGCTAGGATCTTCATTCTTTTGACATATTTGGTCCTTATACTTTCATTCTTGAACAAAATGGTCCTTTGACTGAGTTGACTTGAGAGTTGACCAAGTTTGACTTGAATCTTGTCTTTTTACAATATTTGCACTTTAGTCCTTCAACTTTGACAACTTGTCAAGATAGGTCCTTATACTTCAAAGTCTTGTCACTTTTGATCCTTCTTTGTCTTTTTCATCCATTTGAGCTTGATTTTTCTTTGTTTGCATGAAAATGTATCTTTTTACCTACACAAGTGTACACAAACACAAACATACCACATAACACTGTTTTTGCAAGATAAATTGGTATTTTGCTTCATGTTTTAGGGTTATTTGTTGATAAAAGGATATGAGTTTAAGCTCATATCAAATTCCCCTACACTTGAACATTGTCATGTCCTCATGCAATATTATATATTAAAGCTCAAATTTACATTTCCCTCATAATTAACCCACCTTGGCCATATGAGATGCATCTACACTACTCTAAACTAAATGATGCATGATTTTGACTTTTAATAATGCAATGAACAAAATACAATTCTATCTATATCTTTTTGATTTTTCTTGAAATGGTTTTGATGGAAATAACTCATAAAGAATTCAATGGCTTAGATTAGGGCTTCGGTACCATGGACATTTATCACCCTCAAGTTTCACTTTCCCCATACCAAGCTTAAAAATGGGATCATTGCATTTACAAGTAAAAAGTGCATCAACTTATTCATGACAATTAAATGTGGAACCGGTTATTAATTGAGCAAATTGCTTGTGAGCAAATTTGTCATTATTCAAGTGAGAAGTATAAGAAATGTAAAATCCAAAAATAAGGAAGCACGGTTTTAATCCTAAGTAATCCTCTCATCTATTACTTGAAAAACCGCTCACAATTAATACAAGTCCGTTTTAAGAATAATAAGTCATTCGCCTTATGTGTAAAATCCTCATGTCATGCTTTCATAAGTAGCTACACACTCGCTAAGGAAAGGAAAATAAAACTCACGCAATAATTTACATCCGTCATCTTTTTGAGACTTTGGATCTTCAACCCCGCAACCCGTCAAGGTAATATTGGATTGGAGCAATCTATTGAATTCCCGCAACCCGTCAAGGTAATATTGGAACCCAATAGTCACTATAATTAACACCACACTGCCCCTCTTGGGAGTCTTGCATTATTATTTTTTTTTTCTTTTTCTTTTTTTTCTTTTTTTTCTAGCCACTCATTTTTTTCATAAGCCGCTCTTATTTTTCTTTATTCCTCACAAAGAAATTTGAAAAGAAGAAAAGGAAAAACACCCGCTAAATATGGAGCATGACATAAGTCTAGTACACATAAAACGTGCTAACTTAGAATCTTAAGACGTACTCATATCAACCATAAATGATTAGCCAAAAATGCATAAGAGATTAAAAACCAATTAAAACCGTACTTGATTATTTATTAACAATTATATACATGCGAAGAAAATAGAGGTAAAGAAGAGAAGGGTATAGCCACAAGTAATTGCCATGAAGTCTATCTAGCCCTTTTACACTTGCTTCAACTCTATCATTTCCCATTCTCCACAAATTTAAAATTTCAAATAATGAAATTGGTGGATGCTTAGCCTAATAGACCAATGAAGGACTACATGGTTAAGGATACTAGCTAGAGAATGCTAAAATAAGCAAACTCGGGTTGAGTCAAAATATCCATGGCGGGCCTAATATGTCAAAGAAATCTAAACTTGTTAAAACCATGTTTTATTATATATTTTTTTCCTTTTTATATTTTTGATGAAAGACAAAAGAAAAGATATATACAATGCAAATGTGTTATGCAAATGAAAAACAATAGATGCAAAAATTATGAATGCATATTTTTGTTGGCCAAAGTAGATCAAAAATTTGAAAAATGTTGAAAATTCAATTTTCCATGTTATCATGCAAGACAATGACAAGTTCTAGGTAAGGTCACTTCGATAGAAGACCCCCTACACTTAAGCTAAACATTGTCCTCAATGTTTAAGAGCATGGAAGTATAAAAACTTCCCCTACACTTATGACAATGAATAGACTTTGCTTAACCAAAGTTAAGGAAAGGACAACTATTAGTGAAATCATGTTTAAGCACAAGGTGTCAATGAAAAATCACTAAAGTAACAAAGTGAACCGGATACAAGGGCCTCCTCCATAAGCTCCAAAGCATGAGATGAGTGAGCAACCCTACAAACAATTATGAAGACAAAAGAAGGTCTCCCCTACACTTATCTCCAAGTCTATACCTTTATTTCTAACCTACAACACTCTAAACCTAGTTATACGATGCTTGAGTTAATGAGTCTCTAGATCGACTCGTCCCACACTTAAAAGTGTCTAAAACCTATCATGGAGAAGAAAAATTTTGCCCTTTGTAATAAAAATCTCCATGATGAGGTAAAACAAGTGTTCATTTATCAAAACTCCATAAATATCCACCAGGATCAAATACATAATTACCCTCCCACTTATAACACAATTCAACAACTAGCTTCCCAAGCAATGGTGAAAAGAATGAGGTGTAGTTCTCTAAAATGGTTTCCCATATGTTCTTCCTAAGGTGATAGTGTAAAGCTCTCAAATCTTTCACAAGGTTTCCTTTTGTTGCATCAGATGGATACTGAGATGGTTTAGCAAGCTCTATGCCAGGATCAAAAATCCGTTCCTTGATGGGAAAACAATAAGTGTTGGTTGCCTTAGAAGACTCTTCTTTGCAAATCACATTGTGAGAGAAAGGTTGTGAAGACATGGGTAACAACAAGCTCTTAGAAGGAACTATCATGACTTGTTTTCCTTTATCACTTTGAAAAGGTGAAATGGGCAAGGAAAAAGGTGAAGGATCTTCATTCAATAGGGATTCTAAATAGAGTATGTCCCCCTCCTCATCAAGGTAACCAAGAGTATACTCAAAAGATATATCCTCCACTAAAAACTCATCACTCTCATCCATTATAGAATCCTCCTCATCACCATAAACATCATAGATTGGACTATCAAAAATGGGTGATCCCTCAAAACCAAAGGAAGTATGATCATCAACAAATGGAGAGTCACAAGTAGAAAGCTCATCATCACTATAGTCATCATATGTTGGTGAATCACAAAGAAAAGATTCCTCGTCACTTAAGTCCTCATCAAAGTGATTAGTATTGTGGAAAAGTGGGGTGTCATATGGAATTTCACTAAAGTTTAGCTCTTGAAGTTCATGAAAATCCAAGGAGGAAGTAATGGAAGCAATGGTCTCAATATGATGGTAATCATAGTCTCCACTTGAGCAAGCTTCATAAAAGTACTCATCATAAACTTCATCAAGAAGATCATCTTGTGTTTCCTCCTCATGCACAACATCAATGTGTTTTACCGCTTCGGGCTCATTAGACTTTTTGGACAACTTCCCCATGTTAAACACCACTCTCTCATCTCCTACCCGCATTGTAAGTTCTCCTTCCGCCACATCGATTAAAGTACGACCCGTTCTCAAAAATGGCCTACCAACAATCAAAGGCACTCTAGGATCCATATCATAATCAACCACCACAAAATCCGCGGGAAATGTAAATCTATCAACCCCAACAAAAACATCCTCCGCAATTCCCACCGGATAAGCTATAGTACGGTTTGCCAACTCAAGAGTCATCTTAGTAGGAGTGAGCTCGGGAAGTGAAAGTCTCTTCCAAACCGATAATGGCATAAGATTTATGCTTGCTCCTAAATCCGCTAAAGCCATACAATTTTCCACCCCCGGGAAATTGCAAGGAATCAAAAACCTCCCCGGATCTCCAAGCTTAGTAGGCAACTTCTTAAGCAAAACCGCGGAGCAATTTTCATTCAAAGAAGCATTAGGCAAATCCACCAATCTTTCCTTGTTAGAAAGCAAGTCCTTAATCATCTTAGCAAACTTAGGCATATTGGCTAAGGCTTCCGCAAAGGAGATATTGATGTTAAGTTGCTTGAACATCCTCAAAAAGTTAGAAACTTGGATATCATCCTTGTTCTTAAGCATTTCTTTTCTCAATCTTGAGGGATAAGGAAGACTTGGTTTTTGTTGTGGTTGAGGTGTGGATGAAGGATTTTCCTTATTGAGTGTTTCATGAATAGGCTTTGAAATTGGAGAAATGGGAGCATTTTGAGGTGGTGAAGTAGAGGTAGAGGGCTTGTCACAAGTGGGTTGAACAATAGTAGGTTTAGGAGGTGAAGGATCCTTTGTTGTTGTTCCACTCCTTGTTGTAATAGCATTGACATTGGCCCGTGGGTTTGTTTGTGTGTTGGAAGGTAAAGCCCCTTGTGGTCATTGATTTAATACCACCAAAACTCTATTGAATTGGTCATTCATTTTCTTCTCCATAGCTTGGAACTTCCTTTCATTCTCTTGATTCATTTTTTGCAAGAGATCCATTGTGTTATACTCTTATGGCACATGACCTTGAAAACCTTGAGGTTGGAAAGGTAAAGGTTGGGAGTTAAATCCTTGATTTGGTGGATAAAAGGTATTTGCTTGAGGTTGAAATTGATTGGGTGCCTTGTAGTTATTTCCTTGGTATGGTGGTCTTTGCCCTTGATTCCTTGGTAAAATTTGAGGAGTATTTTGTGGAATTTGGGTGGGTGGTTGGGGTGGGAAGCCGGGTGGAGTAAGGTAGTTTTGGGATTTGTAAGAAAGGTTATTTGGATTGATATTAGGCTTGAAGTGTTCACGATGTTCCTCTTGGTAAGCATAGCATTCCCCTTGATACCCTTGCACCTTATCACATTGTTCATAAGAATGGGGACCTCCACAAGTAACACAAGAAATGGTGATGGCATTCACATTATTTGAGGAATTGTTCAATGACAAGTTCTTAAAAGCTTGAAGCATTTCTAGGTGTACTTGCAAATTATTCTCACTATCTCTATCCATCCTTTGAAAAATCTCTTCTTGAAACTTGAGGAGTTGGTTGTCACAAGGGATTTGAGAATTGTTTTGGATAACATGAACCTTTTCTTCAAATGGATTGTTTGTTTGAACCATTGCCTTAGTCTCAATGATGTCCAAAGCCTCTTGGTATGTCTTAAGAAGAATATTCCCTCCCGCGGAAGCATTGAGTGAATCTTGGTGGTGAGATTTAAGGCCATCATAGAAGAGGTTGATTTGGTGAACTTGATCCAATCCATGATTAGGGCATCGCCTCAATAGCTCACTATACTCTTCCCAAGCATCACTAAAGGATTGACTAGGTTTTTGTTGAAAGCCCATAATTAAAGTCCTCAAAGCCATAGTCTTATGTGGAGGAAAGAACTTGTTCAAAAACTTAGTGGTGAAACCATCCCATGTGGTGATACTATCGGGTGGTTGGGTGTCTAACCAATGCTTAGCAATTCCCTCTAAGGAAAATGACACTAACATCAACCTAATCACCTCATGTGGAACCCCATTATGCTTAATGGTATTGCAAAGAGAAAGGAATCTCTTAAGGTGAGCATGAGGATCCTTATTCTTGTTACCAAAGAAAGGTGATTGTGAAACCATATTGATCATAGATGTATGTAGCTCAAATGTGTTTGCGGGAAAGTCGGGAATCTTAATGGCACTAGCATATCCATGAATGTTGGTTTGCATACGTTCATACAAAGAGCGATTATCAATAGCCATGGCTTCTTGTGGTGGAGTCAAAGCACGATTCTCGTGATCGGCTTGGTGGACGATGGTGGTCTTACTCTTTCTCTTTTTCTTCCTTTTCGGAGGAAGAGGTTGTACACCAATCGGTATTTGTGCACGCCCGCGAGTGAGCATGCAACTCAATACGAGGAATGAGAGAGAAGCTCTCGTGTGACTTTGAAGAGAAATGGATTATCCTCTTCGAGTTTCAATATTAAATATCCACAAGAAAATAACAATATACGTATGTACTACTTGGGTGCAAGACCCTCAATGAAGCCTTCCTTCTTAGAATACTCACAAGTGAACGGGGGGTTAGGTGGCGCGAAGCACTTAAGTACCTATTAACCCTTAGATGGCATTTTATAGCACATCGCCTTTCTATTCACTTAAATGTTCGTATTCTTCGAATTGTTGCTTATTGAGAGTATTTATCTATTCTTGCTTTATTTTGTTTGATCGATACACGTGTCAAGGACCGGAACGCCCCTCAACAAGGTGTATTGCCTCGGCAATACTTATGGAGAATATGTAAATTGGTTGTTCTTATATGTATACGTATTTACTTATAATAATATATGGAAAATATTTTTGTATTTATGAGTTTTTTAAGAGAAAATACTATATGTACATAAAAACGATCAAAACCGATATAATATATATTTTTGGGTGTAATCTTTTAGGAAAAAGATTGCTTTTTGAGTTTTTTATTTTTTTGGTCAATTCTTTAGGAAAAGAATTGTTTTGTTAATTTTTTAGTTTTTTTATATATTTCTATATTTTTTATTTTTATTTGTTTTTTATTTATGATACGTAAAAATAACGTTCACAAAGTGAACGGATCCCAAAAGCCAATGAAAACCGTCAATCGATAGTCTCTCGTGTAGTCAAAGAACCGGCAGCGGCGCCATTTGAAATTGTGTATAATGCAGTTCGTTTTTTCTCAGTTCTTGCTAATGGAAAGTCCAACCAATATCGGGTTTTTAATTGTTCTTGGTTGTTAAACTTGCTTGGATATTCTATTTGCTAATTCAATCAAAGCTTTGCAAAACGGAAAAATATTACCTACTTATATGTAAAACAAATTGCAAATACCAAGTTTTTATTCAAGTAAAACTTAAATTGTAAAACATGAAACTAAAAGGACTGAAATTGTAAATTCTAGGTAAGATAAATGCTTGAAATGTAAATTCTAACAAATCTAGGGACTAAAAGTGTAAATCAGTAAACTACAAGGATCAATTATACAAAAATTATAACCAACTAACCAAAATTGTAACAAACTAACAACTTGTAAACTGAAAATAACAACTTTTAAAACTGCAAGGACTAACAAGTTGCAAACCCTAAAAACATGGAAGTTAAGCCAAGTTTACAATCTGTTTAAAACAATAGGGACCAAAAAGCAATTATGAAAACTATTTAAGCCAAAAACGGGTTTAGCATGGAAATAAGCTCGTTTGAGCTTATTTCTTAACCAAATTCAATGAGACAAGTTTCAAAAGGTTTCAAATCCAAAATAAGCTACGTGTGTAAAAGGAAATTGGCTGAAGTTGTAAAATAAGCAATTGAGCACTTATCAATAAGTACAAAATAAGCTACAGCACAATCTGAACAGTCACAACTTAATTTTCTTAATGAAACTGATTAAGCTATCCAATTAATGAACGGGAAATCAAACTAGAACATTTTTCATCAAGTAATAAGCTGTAAATTTGAATTAAGCTGAAAATAGGCTTATCGTTGACCAGCGTTGACCAACTTATTTTTCAAAAAGCTGAAACTTCCAAAAATCATGTAACTCAATGTTTTAAGAGGATTTGTGAAGAAAAATGGCCATGTTTATGAAGAGAATAATGAGATACAAATTTCCAGCTTCAAGTTACAGAAACTTGACTCAAGTCTGCTTATCTGATTTTTGCTTATTACTAACTGCTTATTGTAAACTGTAGAAAATCCTCTTGGAATCTGAATCTCTATGATATAAGTTATGATTGAGAACAAATTTGGTGCAATTTCATCTAGAAATGAATGAATACTGATCAAATCAAATTGACAAGTTCTAAATGACCAAACTGCATAAGACTGACCCAAACATTTTATGTGCCATTTGCCTGTTTGACTATCAAAATGACTTGCAAATGACTTAAAACACCATTATACTACCTATTAACTGCAAATGAACTTTAACAATCCAAAACTCAATATTTGAAAGCTCTTTTTAAGCTAATCCCAAACACTCCTTTAACTGGTTTTTATGAAAATTTGTGAAGACAATTTGATTTTGAAGTTGAACTGAATGAAATTCTATAGCAAACTAGAATCAGTGATCAAAATGATATGTGTAAGAGCTAAAGGCAATCAATTAACACTACTAGAACTTCAATCAAGGTACAAGGCTTAAAATG
This sequence comes from Glebionis coronaria, assembly GCA_025667525.1. NCBI lineage: Eukaryota > Viridiplantae > Streptophyta > Magnoliopsida > Asterales > Asteraceae > Glebionis > Glebionis coronaria. The sequence continues at coordinate 193,949,168 of CM046881.1, read as the reverse complement.
ACTGAATTAATGCAGTAAACTAGAACTTAATCCAAATCAAAGAACAAGCAACAGAATTAAGCTATAAGCAACCAAAAATCAAACCATCGGCAATTCTAAACAACTTTTATCATACAAACACCAAGATTACACTAAGAAAGATAGCATGCGTTTGACTTATTGAGAGGAATTGAAATAAGAACTTTTAAAACCTATTGTAGAAAACCACTGAGAAGAAGAGGAGCGCTGAGCTCTCTTAGCCTAGTGATAACCACCACCTTATCACTAGGAAAACAATCAATCAACAAGAACAGCTAACAAATCAACAGGAATCATCATCATGCTTGAAATCTTCAAAAATCAATGGAATGAACTGAATTCTGCTCAAACAGCTAACAAACTTCTCCAATGTCAGTTATGATCAATCTATGATCATAACAAACACAAAACAGCAACTCAAGTATCCAAGATCAGCAGGTAATGAACAGTAATATCAAGAACAGTTTTGGCGGGAAATAGAAGATTTGAATTTTATTCAATGAAAAACGGTTACAAAGTTGTTGGAAGGTAAGTAACTAACTAACTAACTCAAGAGTTTGTCAGACTCTTGAGTAGCTAGGGTAAAAATGAAGGAAAGGGAAAGAAATTTAAGAACTATGTGTTTTTACAAAATTAAGCTACACTTTACAAATGAAGTCTATCCATCTATTTATAGGCATGAAGGAGATGATTGTTGGGGTTGGTGACGTGTCAGGACCAATCCCAGCTTGCCACGTGTACAATTATGCACAATTGCATTTGCAGGTATGAACAAGGATTTGGGTTTTTCTTCAATAATTGATTTCATGTTAATTGATTGGCACCATTGTGTTCGTCTCTTCAAAATGATAAATTTTGGTGTTGAAATCTTTCCATGAAATGGCTTGTAGCTCAAACGCGATCCTGGTGAATATCTTTGATGAAGAAGATGCCACGTGTCAGCATGTAATTGGCTAAAAATTGGTCACACGGATCACACTGTTGTGATTGGGTATTAATGAATGGCGGCTGTGAGTGGGTAATAAATGCATGGTTTGGTGATCTGTGTGACTTGTTTACTCTTCTCTCATTGGCCCATTCTTTGTCACATGGATTTAACTTGTGTAACTTTCCAATATTGGCAGAATTAGTCCTTATACTTGGCAGATTGTTGTTTTGAGCTAGGATCTTCATTCTTTTGACATATTTGGTCCTTAAACTTTCATTCTTGAACAAAATGGTCCTTTGACTGAGTTGACTTGAGAGTTGACCAAGTTTGACTTGAATCTTGACTTTTTACAATATTTGCACTTTAGTCCTTCAACTTTGACAACTTGTCAAGATAGGTCCTTATACTTCAAAGTCTTGTCACTTTTGATCCTTCTTTGTCTTTTTCATCCATTTGAGCTTGATTTTTCTTTGTTTGCTTGAAAATGTATCTTTTTACCTACACAAGTGTACACAAACACAAACATACCACATAACACTGTTTTTGCAAGATAAATTGGTATTTTGCTTCATGTTTTAGGGTTATTTGTTGATAAAAGGATATGAGTTTAAGCTCATATCACTATCATAAACTGAATGCTTTGTAGAAACAATATGATGCTATGATTGAATTACCTGCTTGTATTTGTACCGCTTCAAGTGAGTTTAAAAGGCATAATCAATTGTTGAAACTTATGCAATTTCTGATGGGTTTGGATGATTCTTACATGAGTATTAGGAGTTCTATCTTGTCTAGAGAGAAACTCCCTGATGTTAAGGGAGCTTATGCCATCATTTCTAGCGAGGAAAATCACAGAATGGCTTCAGGCAGTAGCTATGGGTCCTCCCAAAGAGCTCAGACCTCTGCTTTCTTGTCTAATGGGCCCACTAGGAACAATCTTCAAAGAAACCATAACCCTAATGCTAATGTTTTGAGACCTATAACCAACAACTTCATACCTAACAATGGTAAAACTGGTTTTAGACCTAACAATCATAATGCTATTAGACCTAACTTTACCTCTAATGCTGAATTAGTTTGTGAAAACTGTGGGTACAATGGTCACACCATTGATAGGTGTTTCAAGATCATTGGGTACCCTAGTGACTTTGTTCATGGGAAGAAAAGGGCTGGTCAAAATTTTAAAGGAAAAGGTGGGTCTAATAATTATGTTGGTTCTACTAGTGCTACTGGGTTTTTTGATGAGCAAATGGCTACTATTCTCTCTCTTTTTAAAGATAACAATAGAACTAGAAAGAATGTTCAAGCCAATATGGCAGGTACTTATTTTAATTCAAGCAAGGTGTTTAATGACAATTTTGATAAGTTTTATTGTTCTAACACTAGTTCTAAAACTGGGATGACTTACAATGGAAAGGTCATTGACTCTAGGGCAAACCAACACATGACTAACAATGATAGTGAACTTGATAATGTGTTTGATATCTCTCATCTTAAAATTAAAGTCACTCACCCAAATGGGACTGAGACTATTATATCTAAAATTGGTAACCTTAGACTTCCTAATGGTCTGACTTTAGTGGATGTGTTGGTTATTCCTAAGTATTGTGTTACCTTGATCTCTATGCCTAAGTTAGCTAAAGACAATAATATATTTGTTGTGTTTGATGAGAATAAGTGTTTCTTTGTTAATAAGGATTTGAATCTGAAAAATGTGTTGGGGACTGGTAAACGATGTGGTGGTTTATACTATCTAGATACAGAAGGTACTAATTGTAAAACTCAAAACTATCTTGTTACTTGCTCTTTGTCTCATTATGATTGGCATTGTAGACTTGGCCACCCTGCTCTTAATGTGCTTAAACAATCCTTAAAAATTGATAAAAATTACAAGACTTCCTAGTGTGAAATCTGTCAAAGAGATAAGCAAACTAGGAAACCTTTTTCTTTAAGTGATCATAAAACTAAGAAACTTGGTGATATTGTGCACTTAAATTTGTGGGGTCCTTATAGGGTTGCCAGTCACTCTGGCCACAAGTATTTTTTGACTGTTGTGGATGATTACACTAAGGCAGTTTGGTTGTTTCTTATCAAAACTAAAGATGAAGTCTTCTCTTACATTTAAAACTTTTATAATTTGATAAAAATCAATTTAAAAGTACTATAAAGACTTTCAGAAGTGATAATGGCACAGAATTTGTGAATCAAAGTTTTAAAAACTTTTGTGATAAAAATGGCATCATACACCAAACTTCCTGTGCTTATACACCATAACAAAATGACATTGCTGAAAGGAAACATAACATATATTAAATGTTGCTAGATGCTTATGTTTCAGGGGTAATTCCTCTTAGATATTGGATTAAATGTGTGCTAACTGCTACTTACCTTATTAACAAATTGCCATCCTCTGTGCTCAATGGAAAAACCCCTTTTGAAATGATTTAGAATACTTATCCTAATCTCTCTCATATCAAAATGTTTGGCTGTCTTTGTTTTGCTACTATTCTTAATAGTCATGATAAACTTGCTAGCAGATCTAAAAAATGTGTTATGATGGGGTATTCTAGTTCTCAGAATGGATATAGGATTTATAGTCTTGATATGCATCAGTTTTTTGTTTCTAGAGATGTTAAATTTTTTGAGACCATATTTCCTTTTAAAGATTCTACTTCCAATTTCAATAATGATAAAAAATCAAATGCTTTTCAAGACATTAACCTGTTGAACTTTTTTGACCTTGATGACCCTGAACTTTCCTATGATGATGAGAGGGCAATGAAACATAATGGTGACAGTAGGTCACTAAGTGCTAGTAGCCCACCTATGTCTAGGTGACACTGGAGACATTGCCTTAGGCAATGATACCAGTGATGCCAACTTGAAACATGGAAGGAAACCTTGGGGATGATTCTATAAACAATGTTAAGGGTGGTCAAGGATTGAGAAGGTCTACAAGACCTTCTGTTTGTCCAAAGAATTATAATGACTTTGTTGTTAAATAAAAAGTTAAGTATGGTCTTGAAAAATTTGTTGGCTATTCCAAACTTGATAAAGAAAACTTTTGTTTTGTTACCCAACTTAACAAAATGAGTGAACCAAAAAGTTTTTTTGGAGTTTCTCAGAATTCTCTTTGGGTTGATGCTATGAATTCTAAGCTTGCTGCCCTGTTTGAAAATGATACTTGGGATATTGTTGAGCTCTCTAAGGGTAGGAAGGTTTTAAGTTGTAAATGGATTTGGAAATTAAAGTTTAAATCTAGTGGAGAGATTGAGAAATATAAGGCTAGGGTTGTTGCCTAAGGCTTTGGCCAAAAAGAGGGAATTAATTATGATGAGACTTTTGCTCCTGTTGTTAAAATGGTCACTGTTAGGTGTTTGATTAATCTTGCTATTATGCAATCTTGGCCTGTTTTTCAACTTGACATCAATAATGCTTTTTTTATGGTGATCATGATGAGACTGTGTACATGAAACCACCCCAAGGATATCTTCCTGGGGGTAAAAACATGGTATGTAGGCTTAAGAAATCTTTGTATGGCCTTAAACAAGCTCCTAGGCAATGGAATGCTAAACTCACTTCAGTTTTGAATGAAAATTGTTTTGTTCAAAGTAAATCTGATTACTCCTTATACACCAAGTCTCATGGTAATGTTTTTCTTGCCATACTTGTGTATGTGGATGATATTTATTATAACTGGAAATGACACTGTTGAGATAGAAAAGTTTAAAACTTTTCTAAGAACCAAGTTCATGATCAAAGACTTGGGTAAGCTCAAGTATTTTTTGGGTATTGAGATTGTTGATATTGACAATGGTGTTTAAACCAAAGAAAGTATGTGCTTGACTTGTTGTCTGAATATGAGATGCTTTCTTGTAAACCTGCTAAGACCCCTTTGCCTTATAAACTTGTCATCACTAATGAGCCCACCAATGAGGACCCATTACTTGCTAATATTGTTGATTATCAAAAACTCATGGGAAAGCTTATTTATTTAACTAACACCAGGTCTGACATCTCTTATGTTGTCTATTCCTTAAGTCAGTTTATGCACTCTCCATTGAATTCTCATCGCAAAATTACTTTTAAGATATTAAGATATCTTAAGAGCTCACAAGGTTTGGGCATTCATTTCACAAGGAACTCTGGTATGATTCTTGATGCTTACTCTGATGTTGATTGGGCTAAATGTATTGTCACTAGAAAGTCTGTGACTAGGTATTGTGATTTTATTAAGGGAAATTTAGTTTCTTGGAAAAGCAAAAAACAAAACACTCTCTCAAAGTCTTCTACTAAGGCAAAGTATAGAGCTCTTGCCTCAGTAACCAGTGAGGTGATCTGGGTGCTCAAAGTCTTGAAGGACTTGCAGTGTGAAAACCTACTCCCAGTCACACTTCACTGTGATAGTAATTATGCTATCAAAATAGCAGCCAACCCTGTTTTCCACGAAAGAACCAAACACCTTGAAATTGACCTTCACTTTGTAAGGGAAATTTTTTTAAGTGGGGTTGTTAAGACTGAAAAGGTGGATTCTGCAAATTAAATTGCAGACATCCTTACAAAAGGGTTGGAAACAAATTTTCATCAAAAGTTTGTTAACAAACTTGGTATGATTGACTTATATGGCTTGTCAGATTAAGGGGGATGTTAAAACTATATCCTAATCTAGCAACCCATTATATCTTGGAGGGCTTATTATGTTTGTTTTGTTGTGTAGGGATTTAAGTTGTCAAGTTGCTATTGTTGCTGCTGGACTTTGGACTCAAGCCCATGAAGCCCATACATTTGGACCATTGGCCTAACGGCTCTTAAAGACCTCTAGGTTTAGATATAGAGTGAGGAGTGTCTATTATTGTTTGTATCGCCTCATTATCTCTGTGTGTTTACAACACATAGTTGCTCTCTCCTCTCTTGTTCTTGATCTAAAAAACTTTAGTTTGATCCTAATCTTTTGTTGTTTGATTGTAAAATTATTATCATGTAGATAATAGAGCTACACGTAAGTAGCACTGGTAGCTTTAGTTTATTTTTCATTCTGTTTTCTTTAAATCTTGGTTAATAAAAGTTAAAAGTGTTTTGAGGTCTTTTGATTCATGTTTTTCTATAGTACGGTAGGAAATGTCGTGCTCCAATTTGTTGGGATCAGGTTGGTGAGCGTATCCTTCAGGGTCCGGAGTTGATTGATGTGACTAATGAGAAGGTCGCCGTTGCCAAGTAAAAACTTAGGGAAGCTCGTACTCGTCAGAAAAGTTATACTGACAAGCATCGTAGATCATTAGAATTTCAACCTGGTGATCGTGTATTCTTGAAGGTATCACCCGCACGTGGAGTCAGACGTCTTAGTATCAAGGGAAAGCTTAGTCCTCGTTTCATCGGACCGTTCGAGATTCTCGATCGTGTCGGTAAGGTTTCGTATCGTTTGGCGTTACCTCCTCAGTTATCACACGGTTACAATGTGTTACACGTATCATTACTCAGAGGTTACAAGTATCATCATTTGCACGTTCTATCGTATCCACTCAATTAGATTTGTGAGGATCTATCTTACGTTGAGAAACCAAAAGCTATTCTAGATTGTCCAGATAGGGTCATGAGGAAAAAGACTATTCCTTTCGTCAAGATCCTTTGGAGGAACCATCCCGAGCGGGAAGCCACTTGGGTAACCGAGGAGTCGATCCAGACTTCTTATCCTCATTTCCTTCCATGATCCGGGTATGTTATTTTCAACAATATCATGTTTCTAATTCAATGACGAATTATTCTTTTTAGAGTGGAAGAGTTGTAAAACCCGCATGGAAATACCATTAAATTAAAACTTCAACATTTAAATAATTCACGATAAGTAAATACGTATATTAAATACGACATGACAAGATAAACACTGTTAGACACGTAATTGTTCAAGTTTTTAGTGCTAATATCCCTTCATTTTTGGTATAATAAATAGCAAAACGTGTATTTATAGTGCATTTATCGTTTATTTGTGCTATTTATTATTGTAGGTACGAATAATAAAGAAAAGGAGCAAAAACGATGAAAAAGAGCTAAGACGAGCACGAGAAATGGAAAGAGCATGAAAAAATCGAGTCCAACGGTGCATTCATGTTTTATTGGGTCGACCTGACACCATTTAAAAGGGTCGGATCGACCCATTAATATATTACTAGTCCAATAAAGACTACTGAAGCCCAACAGCCACAAAGGCCCAAATTGAAGTCCAAGAAAAGTCTGCTGGGCCCCTTTTTATACATCAAGCCCATCAGCTTAAGAAGCCCACAAGCCCAAGACAAAGAAAAAAAAAACGAAGAGGAGATATAACTTAGCTTCATTCATACGCAGGGGGGGGGGAGGCAGCTTCAATAATACATCTTTCTATCTTTTATTTTTTTTCATTCGTTTCTTTTTCTTTTCAAGCAGTAAAGATAGATTTAGTTTAGATTTATATTCAAAATTTTCTTTACATCTTCGTATTGTTCTCAATATTCAGTCAAATTTGCATTTTTATAGAATTATCACAACTACTTCCTGTTCTTCATTATTTTCAATGTTAGATTTATATAAAACTTTGTCTCAGCTTTTTATTATAAAACTTTGATTCTGAATTTTTTTTGTTAAAGAAGTTCTTGTGATTCGGTTATAAAAGTTTCGCTTCAGATTTATATAGACTCAAAGTTTCAGTTCCGATAGATTTCGATGCTTATGTTGAAGGCCGAGTTTTTGAATCGGTTTAATCTTGTTTGATTATAGATGATTTTTGGATTCGCCAGCAGTCGGCGGCATCGTGTAGCTAAAGGGTTTTTGTTCCAAATATATATCGCTTCAAGTTTTGAGATCAGTTCGAGATTAGTTCGGTGTAGCTCTTCGTTTCGGTTCATTCGCTTAGCTCGTCGGCATCAGCGGCTGGCCGTGGATGGGCAGGTCGTTTCGATTTATATTTCTAGTACTTTGCTTGAAATTGTTGGTTAAAGTTTTGATTCATTAAGTTTCTTTAAACTGTTCGTCAGACTATAGGAATTTAGATGCATTACTAGTGTTTGGCTTAAGATCCTTTTGAATAGCTGAAGTATAATTGGTTAGTGATTAGTGATAAATAGGTTTAGTGTTAATCGCAGAAGTCATGTTTGAGTTTCAGTTTTTAATGGAAAATTGTAGATCAGTATAGGATATTTAATGGTAAAAGCATTAAGACCAATTCTCATAATACATTCATAGTGATAGAGTAAGATTTAGGTTGTGGAATTTTTTTGATTCTATTCACTTTTTGGTAGTTTAGTACTGTTTTTTTTAACTACTCTAGTAACTAGTTCATTATATAAGGTGGAACTCAATTTGAAAAAGTCCTTCATAAGTTGTCAATTAAGAAGTAAAAGAAATGATCAGTTAGTTTGATTCACAATAGTTAGTGTCTTAGTCACAGTTAATAGATTTAATAGTAATATGAGCTGTTAAGGTAAGTTTAGAAATATTAAACGATTTGTAGTAAAGTTAAGTTTTAGAAATTCATAGTTTTACAAGTTTTACTATTTCATTGTTATATCGTTAGGTTGTTGGGCCAACTTGTGAGCTGTATTAGTTTCACCTTGGACCATTTTCTTTGCTAAATATATCATGACTACATAATTGGTTTGCATTTGTATTGTTGTTTTTTATTGTTAGTACTTTTATCCATTAATAGTAGATTAGTATTATAATAAGAGCAAAATTATTTTAGTATTTTACCTCGTTTTTCGTGTCGTTTGCGTATTTGTCGAAAGTAGTAATAAATACCAAATCAAGTTTCATTAACCAAAAACAAATTAAGTCTGTACGACAAAATTGGAAATCAATTCGGGTGAGTCGAGGAAAACGAACTTAATTTTAAAGGACTAAAAATCCTAGTTTCAAATTGGCGCCGCTGCCGCTTCGCTCGTACGATTGACGATTTTTTCGTGAAGACGTTTGGATTTTGGGATCCGTTCATTCTTTGAACGTTACGTTTCTTGCACACAAAATCAAAAATACAAAAAAATCAAAAACTTAAAAATACAAAAAAAAAAAATTAAAAAATCACAAAAGCAATTTCTTTCCTAAGAATTGCAACAAAAAAATTAAAAAAGCAAAACGTAATACTTTTTCCTATAAGTATTTCACCAAAAATATTACGTATTAGTGTTAATTTTTAGTTCGATTTCCTTCGATTTTTCTTGTATATATATATATTTTTCTAAAAAATCCAAAAATATTCTTCTTTATCCTCTATCGGGTTTAATTCTTTTCTCTACCCCTCTTATTTATAATTCTTCATGGATTCGTCTTGCGTTCGGTGTGGAAGACCATGGCATGGTTTTCAAACATGTCAATGGTGTATTTGTGAGCGGTGTGGTTTTGATATCGACAATACACAATTTGGATTTTGTCCATTTTGCAATTCAACGAATTCGTACTTCTCCTCTTACAATACTTTCTCCCCCCCTCCCGTCTATGACAATCCCTATCCGCAACATGAACCGGGTTTTTCCCAATACCCGTGTTGCAATCATTGTGGGGGCCCTCACGATACTTCTTATTGTCAACCGATGAATAATGAGCCACATCCGTGCTATAATTCCGGTTTTTAAAATTTTGAACCCCCACATCCCACCATCAATCATCAATCCTCTCAGAGAATTCAACAAATCAATGCTTTGAATGACGAAAGAAAAGCCCTTCTTTGGGAACTTCATGACGGCTTAATTCGACTGACCGAGACTTTGGAGGAGCAACAACGACAACGACAAGAGCAAGTATCTAATCTTAGTGATTATACTCCTCCTCTTGTGAGTTCTTACTATTATGATGATGATGACGACGAGAATACTATTTCATGGAATGATCTTTGTGCTCAATGTCCTAGTGCAATTGTAATTCCTTCTCTCGACTTGCCGGCTCTCGAGCCTAAGGATTCTACCACTCCTATTCTCGATTCTTCCACTACGGAGCCCGATGCCTCTCTCATCATGGGGGATGAGGGTCTTATCACTATTCCTTGTGACGAGACTCTTATTCCGATCCAAAGTGAGCCTACGGTTGCTTCCGATAGTGACGATGAGTGTGAATCTCTTTCTATTGATGACTCATTACCTCCCACCGACATCTTGGGAAACGATTCTTTGGCTTTCTCTAATCCCATTTTTGATCTCGATGATGATTTTACTTCTAGTGATGACGAGTCACTATCCGATGAAGATGTTCCGAAGGAAAATTTCAAGATTTATTCGAACCCTTTATTTGATTTTGATGACGCCTACATCTCTAGTGACGTGAATCCTCTCTTTGAAGAGGGGATTGAGGACATTGATAGCTCCGACTCTATTGCTATTAATGAACATCCTTTGTTAGCCACGCCACCTCCCATCGTAGAGGAGGTGGAGAGATTTGACCCTACTTTCCGTTTGATTCGGTCTGGTGAGGTGACGCGGGTGGTAGATATGTCCTCTGATATTTCTCATATTATGTTGCCACCCCGTCCTACCGCGTGCACACCCAAGCAAGTGATGTATCGCTTTTACTCTCCTCATTTCATACCGGGAAATGAGGATGAGTGCTTTGACCCGGGAGGTGACATTGACCATTATTTGATTGATACCTTTACGGCTTTGCCGAATATTGACCATCCTATGTCTTTGGGGGATGACAATATGTCTCCTTTACCCACCCCACCTCCCGAGGATCAAGACTTCACTTACTTTTCTTATGTCGAGAGGACTTTTCTACCTTTCATGACTTATCCTCCTGCCTCTCATTTATTATGTTCCTCCGGGACCGAGGACAAGATTTTTGATCCCGGTATAACATTCGAGGCTTCCCCATGGACCATTTAATTCGGGGTCGAGTCAGGCTCGTGACTCGGTTAACAAAAACAAGCGCTTCTCGGGAGGCAACCCGATGATCTATCCTTTTTATTTATTTTCTAACATAAGTGTAGGGGCGTGTGCTTCTCTCCATGTGTGCTTGTTGGTATTTGTTTTTGTGTGCAGGGTTCCCTTGGATCAAGAAGACTTTCAGAGGGTTGATGTTGCTGTTTTCCATCATCTTCTTCATTCAGTCTCCGATCGATCTTCATGTCTATATCAGGGGAGTACTCAGTTCTCATATTTATCCATACATATCTGATTGTGTTCTTCTTACACTTGGAATTCTAGCATTAGCCTTTTGTGTTCTTAAGTGTAGGGGTAGCACCTTATCACTTTTGAACATTGAGGCCAATGTTCGGTTCTAAGTGTAGGGGGGTTTATATCATATGGATCATATTCATGCCTACTTGTTTGCCCCCTTGCATCCTATTTTGAGCAAATGTGTGTTTGTTTTGTTTTATTTTATTAAATAATAATAAAACGTTTTTGACCGTGCGTGATTGACTTGTCCCGTAGGCTAGAACAAAGGGGATCCTGACTCTGCCTGAGTGTTGATCTGGCTGCTCCCTTTACTTTTAGACTAAGCTTTTAGGAATTGTGCAAATAAAAATGCTAAACGTGGAGTAGTTGGTTCTCTTTAGAGCTTATATGAGTAACCTATGGCTTTTCCTCCTAGATTATAACTAGATTAAATAAGTGTGTTTTTTTTTAAGCCTTTGAACGTTAAAAGTTGTGTTGTTATGCAAAAATAAATTCTTATCCAATTTTGATATAGAGTCCTAGTTCAACTTTTTATTTAAATTTGAGTCAAGCATACTTTCTTGAATTTGAAATAATGTTGCGTGAATAAATATGTTGAAGAAAAAAAAAATGAAAAAAAAAGAAGAAAAGAAAAAAAAAAGCAAAAAAAAAAAAAAAAAAAAAAAAAAAAAAAAGAAGAAAAGAAAAAAAAAAGCAAAAAAAAAAAAAAAAAAAAAAAAAAAAAAGAAAAAAAAAAAAAAAAAACAAACAAGAAAAAGAAAAAATATTTGAAGAAAAAAAAAGAAAAAAAAAAAAAAAAATATATGAATAAGAGTTTTATGTTTTGTTGTGAGAAACTTGCTTTTTCTTAAATTTAAATCCGAAGTTGAACTAGAATTCGTCAATTTTATATAAGAGTTTAGACGGTAATTGAGAATGTAGAAGTTAAAGGTCCCGTGAACTCCGATACTATTCTCAAGGGTGTAAAAACCTAGCTTCCTAAGCTTTGCTAAAGGACAAGCTGAGAAGAAAGTCGCTACATGGAGTGATCTCTCCTTTGAATCTTCATTCTCTAATTACCGTCGTTGTTTTTCATCTAAGTGTCTTTTATTAGCTTAGCGGTGATTTCAAGATCTTTGATTTCAAAATCCCGCCAATCCCGGTACTATTCTCCGTGGGGTGTCAAAAGCCCGGGCACTTAACCTATTAGGTTGGGACGTTCCGAGAAGAAAGCCGCTACATGGGAAAGGCCATTTTTGAATCTTAAATCTCGTCATTTTCGGTGAGTTTAATATTCCACTTAGATGATTAGCAACCATAACAAATGTCGATTTGAACGATCAAACTTTTGAAAAAGAACACACTTGCCTAGTCTTTTATAATTATAGGAGTGATAAGTTATATTTACATAGGTTATTAGTATAAGTAGTGTTAGCATTTTGCTAAAACGTTTGCACAAGGAGTCTTAGCTTAGTTGGGAGTAATAAAAAGAGGATGACGATATTTATTCCCTGGAGACACCCAGTTTGCGTGTTTCCCGTTCTATGATCCTTATACCTTGAATAAAAAGTCGAGCATGGCGGGTCACTATGAATTTTTATTTTTCTTTTATTTAAAAAAAAAAAAAAAAAAAAAAAAAAAAAAAAAAAATCGAATAAAATAGTCTTTAAATTGTTTTTGGATTTAACGTTTGTGATGATAGTTGCTTGGGGGCAAGCAACGTGTTTAAGTGTAGGGGTGTGTTAGACACGTAATTGTTCAAGTTTTTAGTGCTAATATCCCTTCATTTTTGGTATAATAAATAGCAAAACGTGTATTTATAGTGCATTTATCGTTTATTTGTGCTATTTATTATTGTAGGTACGAATAATAAAGAAAAGGAGCAAAAACGATGAAAAAGAGCTAAGACGAGCACGAGAAATGGAAAGAGCATGAAAAAATCGAGTCCAACGGTGCATTCATGTTTTATTGGGTCGACCCGACACCATTTAAAAGGGTCGGATCGACCCATTAATATATTACTAGTCCAATAAAGACTACTGAAGCCCAACAGCCACAAAGGCCCAAATTGAAGTCCAAGAAAAGTCTGCTGGGCCCCTTTTTATACATCAAGCCCATCAGCTTAAGAAGCCCACAAGCCCAAGACAAAGAAAAAAAAAAAACGAAGAGGAGATATAACTTAGCTTCATTCATACGCAGGGGGGGGGGGAGGCAGCTTCAATAATACATCTTTCTATCTTTTATTTTTTTTCATTCGTTTCTTTTTCTTTTCAAGCAGTAAAGATAGATTTAGTTTAGATTTATATTCAAAATTTTCTTTACATCTTCGTATTGTTCTCAATATTCAGTCAAATTTGCATTTTTATAGAATTATCACAACTACTTCCTGTTCTTCATTATTTTCAATGTTAGATTTATATAAAACTTTGTCTCAGCTTTTTATTATAAAACTTTGATTCTGAATTTTTTTTGTTAAAGAAGTTCTTGTGATTCGGTTATAAAAGTTTCGCTTCAGATTTATATAGACTCAAAGTTTCAGTTCCGATAGATTTCGATGCTTATGTTGAAGGCCGAGTTTTTGAATCGGTTTAATCTTGTTTGATTATAGATGATTTTTGGATTCGCCAGCAGTCGGCGGCATCGTGTAGCTAAAGGGTTTTTGTTCCAAATATATATCGCTTCAAGTTTTGAGATCAGTTCGAGATTAGTTCGGTGTAGCTCTTCGTTTCGGTTCATTCGCTTAGCTCGTCGGCATCAGCGGCTGGCCGTGGATGGGCAGGTCGTTTCGATTTATATTTCTAGTACTTTGCTTGAAATTGTTGGTTAAAGTTTTGATTCATTAAGTTTCTTTAAACTGTTCGTCAGACTATAGGAATTTAGATGCATTACTAGTGTTTGGCTTAAGATCCTTTTGAATAGCTGAAGTATAATTGGTTAGTGATTAGTGATAAATAGGTTTAGTGTTAATCGCAGAAGTCATGTTTGAGTTTCAGTTTTTAATGGAAAATTGTAGATCAGTATAGGATATTTAATGGTAAAAGCATTAAGACCAATTCTCATAATACATTCATAGTGATAGAGTAAGATTTAGGTTGTGGAATTTTTTTGATTCTATTCACTTTTTGGTAGTTTAGTACTGTTTTTTTTAACTACTCTAGTAACTAGTTCATTATATAAGGTGGAACTCAATTTGAAAAAGTCCTTCATAAGTTGTCAATTAAGAAGTAAAAGAAATGATCAGTTAGTTTGATTCACAATAGTTAGTGTCTTAGTCACAGTTAATAGATTTAATAGTAATATGAGCTGTTAAGGTAAGTTTAGAAATATTAAACGATTTGTAGTAAAGTTAAGTTTTAGAAATTCATAGTTTTACAAGTTTTACTATTTCATTGTTATATCGTTAGGTTGTTGGGCCAACTTGTGAGCTGTATTAGTTTCACCTTGGACCATTTTCTTTGCTAAATATATCATGACTACATAATTGGTTTGCATTTGTATTGTTGTTTTTTATTGTTAGTACTTTTATCCATTAATAGTAGATTAGTATTATAATAAGAGCAAAATTATTTTAGTATTTTACCTCGTTTTTCGTGTCGTTTGCGTATTTGTCGAAAGTAGTAATAAATACCAAATCAAGTTTCATTAACCAAAAACAAATTAAGTCTGTACGATAAAATTGGAAATCAATTCGGGTGAGTCGAGGAAAACGAACTTAATTTTAAAGGACTAAAAATCCTAGTTTCAAACACGAAATTAAAAATCATGAATTTACGATACACACGAGAACACAAATTATAATACGAAATAAATAAACGGGCTTATAGTAGGCATAAGCCTTACAAGTTTAATAATGGCCCAAGGCCCGACCCATGAGAAAATAAACTAGTAAAACCTCCTAACTCTTTCATATATACAAGTTAGAAAAAAAATTAAAAACCTAGTGTGTGTGTGCTTGTTGCCGCCGGCCACCAAGGAGAAAAAGGGGAGGAAAAACTTTGATTTTGATCTTTAATCCTACATGTGTGTTCGTGTTTCATTATTCCTTGATTCTATCTCATTCGGTAATCCTCAAAACCTTAATCTTTTATGTTATTTTCTGGAAATCATTAATAATATAATTAAGAATTAAATGAAATGATGTTTTGGGATAATCAAACAAGTATAAAACCATGTTATTGTTGAGCCTTGGCTCAGGTGTGTTTGTTCGGACCAAACCGAGAACCACAAGGGTGTCTTGGTGTTGGTTTTGGCTTGGAAACTGAGACCCACAAAGGGGTGGGCTCGATGGTGTTTGTTGTTCGGCCAACCGAGAACCCCAAAGGGGGGTGTCTCGGTGGTGATTGTGTTCGGCAAACCGAGAAGCCTCACAAGGGGGTTCGGCTCGGTTGGTTTTTGGTTCGGCAGCCGAGAGACAAAAAAAAGAGGGGGGGGGGGGTTTGGTTTATTTAATTATCGGATTATTTACGGCTTATTAAATCGGCTAATTATTATTTCGGCTTATAATAAAATTGGCTTATTATTATTTCGACTTATATTAAAATGGGCTTATTAATTCATGACTTATTAAAATGTGATTATTAAGATGGACTTAATTAATATTGGCCTATTAAACCATGACTTATTAAAATGTGCTTATTAAGTAATCAAACTTAATAAATATCGGCTTATTGATTTCGGTTTAATTAATTAAAATCGTTATATAATGAAACAAGTTAAATTACCTACGTACATTAAAACGAGCTAATTAACTATTTATAGAAACTTGCTATTTTGTAAAGTTACTAATTATATAAACCTGCTAAATTTAGAATTAACTCATACACGTCCTTTAACATGTAGATCACGTGAAGTTGGAGTAGTTCATTTCCATTATCCATCCCTCTCACTGCTTACTAGACACAAGGTACGGATATTTCGTCCTTTCAGTAAGGACATTCATTACTTTTCATGATTAGGATTCCCCGATTGCTATGCTACATGTTTACCCCATTTTCATGTTATAGATCCTCTCATGACTCCCATGTTCCCATTAGTTTTATTTCATGACCCACATATTTCCCGAGCTTTTTACATGCATGACCATGATATATATGATTTACCACCTAGTAATGGAGGTACCATGACCATGACATATGAGGCACCTATGTTATGACTCTCCCGCGATGAGAGTGATTTCTCGTGGCATCCCTTCATGTTACATGTTATATTATCAGTTGGCCATTATAATTATTATGGGGCGAATGGGTGCATCCTAGTTTACATGTTTACACGTACATGGTGATTGGTTGGTGTGTGCTCTACACCCCATCACATTGGAGTTGATCCCTCCACCCATGTTACTATTATTAGAGGTCACCCCTCTATTGCATGTTGAGGAAGCCCCTCTACTTATCATGCACACGTTTATGATATTATTATGCACCAAATGTTATGACCTAAATGAGCTCGTGGGCATTTATCGGTATTACTTGTACAATTCATGACATTTTAGTTACCCCAATTCAAAACTTACCTCCCAGGTTTTCCTCAGGACATGGATGTTCTTTCCGCTGCTTTCTTATTCATTATTCATGTTATATATCCTTATCTGTCTTTATATCCGTTCATTGAGCGTATTGCTCAGCCGTATTTCTTTTCATGTCTCATACGACAGGTACCTAAAGACGGGATTTGGTCATGAGAGTGTATGTGTAGGATGAGAGCTACCCATAGACTCCTTTCCTTAATAAATTGTCGATAATTATGCATTGTTGGACACATGTTTCGTCCTTTAGATTTCCTTTACTTTTATTTATGTTGAGCTTATGTTTGATTTCGGCTTTCATGTTGGTCTTTTATGTCTTTATGACTTGATGCCTTAGTTATGCTTTAATGACACGCCATGATTATGACATAACGACCTTCTTCTCAAAGTAGGTCGTTACAGTTTGTGAGATCGATATACACTCACCGACTGAGTGTAACTGGTCGTCCATCAAAACCAGCTGATTATGACACTCGGTCGATCAAGTTCATTCACATCTCAATGCGACCAACCTAAAGGATATGAAGTAAGAAACCGTAGTTGGGGTTATGTCGCTGCATGAGTGATAGCTCACGTTCAAAAGTCTTCCGACACAAGTCCTAGGTGTAAAATTATGGGGGGGTCGATTCAAGTGGTTTCTCGGGTGTTGACAGTTTGCTTCAAGTAGCTTTTCCTTTGTTTTGTTTGGTATTTTTGGGATTGTTTCATTAGTGTTTTTTCTAGTCATTTTTAAGATGAAACTATGATAATGGATATACTGTGTGTGAAAATTAAAAGATGGTATAGGTATTTATAGGAGAAACTTTGAAAACTAGACGTTGGAATGACTTTGAAAACTAGCAGTTGAAATAACTTTTAATAATTATAATACGGAATTAAAATTAGAATACGTAATTAGAGAAATACAATACAAAATTTATAAATACAACACAATCGTTCTAATCATATTTTTCATGATGCTAAATAAATTTAGTTTTCATATGTCGTTCTATTTAGCTGCATTTTGAAACAAAACTTTATGCATCTTTTAAAACTTTTTAGATTCTTCTTTTAAAAAAGTGTTGATTTAAGCACAACTTTGTTTTGAAATATCATTGCATTTATTGTATGCACTCTTTAGATCATCTTTGGTTATAGAAGCGTTTTCAAATGTTGTGGCTAACTCCATTATTGCTTTATGACAAACGTTATCTTCGTGAATTAATTTTTTAACCAAAGTTGTGATTCCATCGATAGTATGTGAAAGTGAACAAGTCATATCCATTTTTTGTTTCAATGAAATGTCCTTTTGAAAAAAATATGATTAAGTGGACTGAATATTTATACAAATAAAATGTTTAAATTTTAAATTTATTTTATTATTATTTAAAATATTAAACGTCTCGTGTACGTGCGACACTTGATTGTCTATGAGATCGATATACACTCGCCGTCTGAGTATAACTGGCAGTCCATCAAAACCGGTCGATTATGACACTCGGTCGTTGAAGTTCCTTCCCATCTCAATGTAACCAGCCTAAAATATATGAAACTAAAGCAAAAAGAATAATGTTTTAGTAAAAAAAAATACCTAGTTCTCTTCAATCCCCACTAAAAACTCTTTCTTGCTTCGATATAATCCAGTTGCTTCTCTGAAGGCCGGTCGTCTGAATCTCCTTAGTTAATACAAATAATTTCTTAAAAAGGTTATTTATATTTTTCAACTTCTCGTTGTTTTGATTATTACAAAATGCAAAAACGTTATATATACAATTAAACGTAAACAAAGTTTTAGTCGTAAATATTTATTCCACACAATATCATTTAAGGTAAGTACAAATAACTTAAATACTTGCAAAGTGATCAAAGGAAAACAAGTCTTTTATAAACTAGCATTTTATAAAATATACACAAAGTGTATAAACTGTTACAACGTACTTTTCTATTTTAACAAAATGTTTTTTTACCAAAATACAAATTTAAATTTCAACCCCCCCCCCCCCCCCCCGAACGGCTCCTAACAGTTTAAAACCAACACCATATATTACCTTCACCACTAGAGACAGAAGAGAGCACCTAACCTAGCCGGTTTACTAGACTAGGCAGTCGATGCACTAGTGTACCAGCTATCTTATTTAGTGTATCGGCCACGCTTCTTCCGTAGGTCTCTCACTATAAATAGTCCATTGTTGAACTTGTTGAAATACCTCTTGAAAAAACTGAAAAACTTTTGTTTAAATCTTCTACTCTAATTCTTTCTTCCTTTGATCATATAACTTGTATTAATTTGTTTACAAGTGATCCAATTCTTTGGCAACCACATTGAGCAAGAGAAGATACTTGTGATTCATTCAAAGATCAAGTATTAAAGTATAGTGTTCATACTAAAGTGTTCGTTGTTGTAAATCATACTTTTTTTGTAGATTTGTATGATCGTGTAAGAGCTTGTAGTATAGACATTCTTGTGACTTGTAAAAGTATTTCCAAGGTGTGGAATTACTTGTGATCGGTGTGATCGTGTGTATAAGAGTGTATATTGGTTCGAACTAAGATTAGGACTCGACACCTAGCTTAGTGTCGGTGAAATTAGTAAGCTAATTGTGTTCGGTTTTCTCCTCATTGAAGAGAGCTTGTTGGCATAGTGTAATCTCGAGTAGGGTACTCGAGGAGTGGAGTAGGGTGAAGAAGAGCTTCATGGTCGAACCACTATAAATCTTGATCTTGTGGTTTGATTGTTCATTCCCTTCTCTTATTACATTTTACTTATTTGTCATTTATATTTATAGTTAGTAGTTATTACTCTTGCTTCATATTTATTTCAAGTAATATTAATATAAACTCGAATCTAACCTTTGAACAAGTAAATTAATTTTGAAAACGTTATTGTAACCGGTAAACTATGCAACCCCTAATAGTTTCCACATCCTTATTCCTTCCTATTTTGTACATACACTCCTTTCTTTGTGAAGGTTTGCTTCTCTCTTAACTCCCACAATAACAACCCTATGCCTTCGGATCTTCCACTTATCATTGTTGTCGCCTCCCATTCAGCCACTGTTGCTCTACCCCGCCTATGATGTTTGCCGCCTGCCATCACCTCATCCCATTCAGCCCACCGATGGCTTGCTGCTGCATTGAGTTTTGTGATAGATTTGTTTGGCTTAGGTTTGGCTCTTTTAAGGATGTTAAGGTTTTATTTTTCATGTATTTTTTATATACCTTTTATACTTTTGTCCTAAGTTACACCTTGTATTGTGTGGCTTTCTTCGTGTCACATTGGTGATTTCCCCTCACCCTTGTATTGTGTTGTTGTCCTCGTGTCACAACCTTTATGGTGTATGTATCGGCTTGGCTCAACTTGTTAACTTGTGTATTTTGTTTGGAAAATCGGTTTCGATTTTCCCTTTGTGTTCGATGTAACTTGTTGTGTTCAACTTCAGGTGTGATAATGAAACTTATGTTAAAAAATGTTTCAGTAATAATCAGATGTTGATCTATAGATTATAAGGTTAGAGCCCACGGTACAGTGGCGTCGTGGCTCGTGCCATGGCCTACGGCGCCACCTTTTCCACCGCGCACCACACTAACGTTGGCGCCGTAAGGTCTCGATTCTCATCCCACAAAATTTCAGGTTTTCAATTTTTTTTAAAAGAAACTATCTGTAATACCATTAATATCTAATGATGTAACCCCTTAAATCTATATAAAAAACTCTAAATCATATCCTATTTCTATATAACTTCCAATATATTTTATTAACCCCCAATTTCTTCTTTCTTCACCAAAATGCATCCAAATAATCAATGGATCGGTAACATGCTTAACAACCCTTTCAACCAAATTACGGAATCGTCTTCGAATTCAAACAACAATCTGGGCTCTTATTTGAATCTGGCTCAACCTCCATTCAATCAAATGCCATACTAGCTAAGCTTCTCAACCCATATGTTAACCCCGATAAACAAATGACGTTTAATAAATTTTACCTACAAACACAATCCGACCAACAATCCTATCAGCTTGAAGACGAAGAAGATGAAGAAGACGAGCCACAACTTACACCGACATCCAATAAAAGGAAAACCAAGAAAGAAAGCAAAGGCCAAGAAATCTATTGAATTGGAACCCGAAGGTGCGGGTGTTCGAAATTTTTTGACCTAATCCAAAGAGTTGCTTTTGGAAAAATGTTACATCAAAGTTGTAGAAACTAGAAGGGGGGTTGAATAGTTTCTTATATTTACTTGTTAAAATATGGTTTCCAAAAATCCTTTTTCAAAAACTTAGGCTTGAGGAAATATGTGAAATCTTCTTATGCACAATATGAACAATGATAGTGTAGCTAAACTAATACTTTAAAAAAATATATCCACAAAGAATAAACAATGATAGTGTAACTAATCTAGTACTAACACATGTATATGTATAAAGAATAAAGAATGTAAAGAGTTAAGGGTAAAGAAAGATCAAACCGAACACCAAGGATTTATAGTGGTTCGGCAACAAAGCTCACTCCTCGTTCCTACTCCACTCCTCGAGTAATCCTTACTCGACAGTTCACTACACAACAAGCTCCTTATGGTGGAGAAAACCGTACACGTCGCTTAACTAATTTCCGACTCTAAGCTAAAAGTTGAGCCCTAATCGTAGCTAGGACCAATCTACACAACTATACTTAGTACATACACAACTTCCAAATAGACACAACTACTTGGATCTTCACAACTATGACACAACTACAAGTGTATAAAATTAGATCTTCAAAGGATCTTTGGTGGTGGACTCGACACTTCACTAGGATAGTGTTCTTCTCTTTGCACTTGGAGAGGAAGGGATGAAATTAAACAACTAATAATCAAACAAATGATCAAAGATTTGAGTGATTAAAGAAGGGGTTTGAATCTGGAAATAAATGTGCAAAAGAGGTGAGGTGAAAATCTGAGAATGGTCCACTATGTAAAGGATAAAGGAGCCAACGACTATATCTGCCCGCGGTACCTTATCACAGCCCGCGGTACCTTATCGATAAGGTACCGCCTAGGTGCTAAGGTACCGTCGGACTAGACTCCGCTCCTTTTTGTCCTTTAGTGGTGGAGGTCTTATCTGGGTATAAAAAATATCCTGAAAGGATATTCTTAGCCAAATAAGAATATGCCATTTTCAAATTTCAAATAATTAATTTAATAAAACATTTTCTTAAAAATAAAGTTTAATAAAAACTTGTCACTTTTAATAAAAAGTGAGTTTTAAGAAAAAATTAAATCACTTGATCACTTGATTAAGGTTAGTACTTGTTTATCCATACCTTAAGTGAAAATGGGTAAAATGAAAAATACTTGAACTCAAGAATTCGTTTTTCGTTGTTTTCGTAAATGCTTGTTTTGACATATTGTCGTAATCAAAACTAAGCGAGACCGAAAAATGCAAGTAACGTTTTTAGTCATTATTGCATTAACAATCTCCCCCTTTTTGATTCCGACAATACATAAACTCAATCACACAAAAAACAAGATTTTCGAAGACGAGTTTATTCATTTCTCCCCCTTTGTCGAAGCAAAAAGGTTGCGTAATCCGGTGTTGAAGAAACGGACTTTGCAAAGACTCCCCCTTGGTGCTTACTCTCCCTATCTTGGGGCACCGAGGAATCGAGATATGGTGACAAGCTACATAGAAGGGTTAGTTCAACAAAAGAAACAACCAACAATATATAGCAATAGGTCACATAAAAAAAATAAAAGAGAAGAAAATACAAAGACAAAGATCCAAGATAGGTTACTAAAAGTACATCATACAAAGAAGTATGGAAAAAGAAACAAGCCAAAAGCATAAATCTAATCCTCGTTATTCTAGAATTCTAAGATTTGCTTGAATTTGGTGTCTTGTGGATAAGCAATCAATGCTTATATGAAAGACAAGGTAATGGCGGAGGGTGGTGGTGATGGCTTGTTGGAGATCTCATAATCAAAGTGAAGAGGAGGCTTGATTAAGAGACTCTTGATGTAGCTCAACTCCTCATAGATGTGTGCCATAGCAAGATGTTGATATTGACAACAATGACAATATGTTCCATGGTGCATGACATTATCATGAGAAGGAGGAAGAACACTAAAGGGTGGTGGAGGAAGAAAAGAAGTTCCACAATCAACATTCTTGGTAGGAGAAATGTGATTAAGAGTGTTCTTGGGTGGGTTTGGATTGAAAGCAATTGGAGAAAATGGAGGAGATTCAAGGCTTTCATTTGGAGAATAAGACATTTTGGATGTGAAGTAATGCAAAATGCTTATGGTTTAAATAGGGAAGGCTTAGGGTATTTTTGGGGTGGTCAAAGGGTTTGAAACAAAGATTCTCAAAAATGCTGGAGCAAATTTGGAGTTTCAGACAAAAACCCGAAAAAGGAAGGCCACTGTAGGCGGTTCCTTATCTAGGGTGGCGGTACCTTATCAATAAGGTACCGCGGTTCACATAAGGAACCGCCTGCAGAAGTAGGGTTTGGTGTTTGGAGGAAGATTTTTTAGCAAATCTTATTTTTCTAGTCTAACTTATCATAGAGATATGCTTAAAAGCAAAGATAGACAAAGAAAACATATGCAAACTTACCAAATAGAGATTTGACCAAAATACATGGGTAAAAAAAATCAATGTAGGAGGTGTGTAAGACAAGACCTTGAGTCATGACACAATGATCCTCCATGATTCAATCTTGTTCTTGCTATGTTTGAGAGAATCATACATATGAATTATGTAAGCTCTAGATTAATAGCGAGAATCTAAGAAAAATCATTTTTTGATTGAATTAACAATGTCAAACGAATTTCTCAACCATTTTCGAACGAGACTTTGAGAGTTTTAAAAAGGAGAGGAGAAGATTTTTCAAGGACTCAAAGAGGTAATAGAAAATACACAAGAAGAAAAGAATTTAAGGAAGATGTTCCATTAATCCTAGACCTAGACGCAAGTAATTGAAAGGTTCCCTCTTAAGTGGCTTAGTGAAGATACCGGCTAAGTTGTCCTCGGAGGGCACCTTTTTAATAGTAATGTTCCCCTTTTGAACATTATCCCTAAGGAAATGGTGTCTAATTTCTATGTGTTTGGTTCGCGAATGTTGCACGGGATTCTTGCTTAGGTCTATAGCGCCTTTATTATCGCACATGATGGGAACATAATCAAGAGAAATCCCGTAATCAACAAGCGCTTGCTTCATCCATAGAGCTTGTTGGCATGCTTTTCCGGCACTCACATACTCGGCTTCCGTGGTGGATATCGCAAGAGCGGTTTGTTTATTGGAGAACCAAGAAGTTAAACAACAACCCATGAAGGTACAAACTCCACTAGTGATTTTCCGGTCCACATTGTCTCCCGCATGATCCGAGTCCGCGTAGACAATGGTTTCTACGCCGGTCCCTTTAGGATACCATAATCCTAAATGTATAGTGCCTTTAATGTATCAGAAGATACGCTTAACCGCTTCAAGGTGAGAGGTTTTGGGAGCCTCTTGGAGCGAGCACAAAGGCAAACACTAAACATGATATCCGGTCGACTTGCCGTTAGGTACAACAAACTACCAATCATACCTCTATATTTGGTGTTGTCTACCGACTCACAATCATCATCTATGGTGAGTTTAGTATCCGAGGCCATAGGGGTCTTCATTGGTCTAGATTCTTCTAATCCAAATTTCTTTAGCGTACTTAGATTGACTAAAGAAAATACCACCTAGAAAGAAGTTAAGTTCTCCCATCATACTCATTTCAAACTCATCATGCATGATTTTGGCAAAGTCATCACACAATTCTTGACAAGTTGAGCCAAATATAATGTCATCAACATATATTTGTACGATTATGAGGTGAGAACCTTTCTTCTTTGTAAAGAGTGTATTGTCTACCATTCCCATGGTATACTCATGTTTAACAAGAAACGCTTTAAGTCTATCATACCAAGCTTTGGGTGCTTGTTTGAGTCCATAAAGCGCTTTCTTAAGCTTTTAAACATGGTCCGGTTTCTCAAAATCAATGAAGCCGGGAGGTTGAGCCACATATACCTCCTCATTGATCAAACCGTTAAGAAATGCACTCTTTACATCCATTTGTTGAAGCTTAATATCTAAGGCACAAGCGTAGGCTAAAAGGATTCTAATAGATTCTAATCTAGCTACCGGTGCATATGTCTCGTCATAATCAATCCCTTCTTGTTGATTATAGCCTTGAGCTACAAGTCTAGCCTTGTTACGAGACACAACACCATTCTCATCTAGCTAATTCTTAAATACCCATTTGGTTCCTATAATGGTAGAACTTCTAGGTGGAGGAACAAGTTCCCAAACATCATTGGCAATGAATTGATTCAATTCTTCTTGCATCACAATGACCCAACTCTCATCCGTCAAAGCTTCTTTATCATTCTTTGGTTCAATCAAGGAGACAAAACAAAAGAAGTTGCTTTGGTTTTGGACTTGAGATCTTAGGGTACTTTGATTTAAGTCACCAATGACATTATTGAGAGTATGATCCCTAGACTCCTTAATGTTTACTTCCTTTTCAACACTAAGGTCTTCAACTCCTATTTTTCTAACCTCTTTGGCTTTAACTACTTCTAATTCATCTAAGTCATCATCAACAAATGGTGGTGTCTTGGGTGAAGGAGGGGTTTCATCAAAGGTTACGTTGAGTGATTCTTCAATAACCCCCGAGGTTCTATTTAGGACTATGTAGGCTTTACTAGTTTGGGAATAACCTAAAAGGATACCTTCGTAAGACTTTGGGTTGAACTTGGTAAGGTAGTCTTTGGTGTTGAGGATAAAGCACTTGCTTCCAAACACCCTAAATTATTCTAATGAGGGTTTATTACCTTTAAGAATCTCATAGGGGGTCTTTCCTAGGAAAGGTCGAATAAGAATTCGGTTGAGAATATAAGTCGATGTGTACACGGCATTGCACCAAAACTTTTGAGGCGAAGATTGCTCGTTTAACATCGTCCTACTCATCTCTTGGAGAGTCCTATTCTTCCTTTCAACTACCCCATTTGATTGTGGAGTGCGAGGAGCCGAGAAGTTATGGGTAATACCATGAGCTTCACAAAAGGCACCAAATTGCACTTCATTATCAAATTCCCTATCATGATCCGTCCTAATAGAAACAATTGAACATCCTAGTTGATTTTGAATTCTTCGACTAAAGATTTCGAAGTGATCGAAAGCTTCATTCTTAGATGCCAAAAATCTAGTCCAAGTGAATCTAGAATAGTCATCAACTATAACTAGGGTATAAAGGTTACCTCCATAACTCCGTATGGCGGAAGGTCCAAAGAGATCCATATGTAGGAGCTCTAAGCACCGAGAGGTCGAAACCAAATTCTTGGCTTTGTGACTTGAGTGAACTTGCTTTCCAACTTTGCAAGCATCACAAAAGTGACTATCAAACTTAATCTTGGGGAGGTGTCTTACCAACTCCTTAGAGACTAAAGATTGAATTAAACGCATATTAGCATGACCTAATCTCCTATGCCAAAGAGTAGAACTATCATCTATAGTCGCAAGACATATGTTGTCTTTTGACTTCTTATTAACCTTCATGACATAAAGCCCATGCTTTCTAACACCTTTTCCAATGACTTTTCCATCTTTTACGATTTCGCTGTCATGTTCCGAAAAGATGACCTTACACTTATTATCACAAATTTGACCTATACTTAAAAGGTTAAAACCTAAGTTATCTACGTGCTCAACATTTTCAATGGTCATGGAGTCAAGAGAAACCGTACATTTGCCAATGATATTACCACGTAGACCACTAGCGAATGTGACGTTACCTCCACCATATGCTTTGTAATGCGAGAACAAACTTCGATTACCCGTCATGTGTTTAGAACATCCACTATCCTTAATCCACTCATCGGGCTCCAAATCAATTCCCAAGCATATCTAGGTAACAACACACAAGATCAAACATTTGGTCCCCAATATCTCATGGGTCCAAAATTGTTAGTTCTAAACATCCCTTGCATTTGGTTGAGATGCATGAATGAGGAGGGGATTCCCCATGGAGAACAAAATGGAGGAGGGTAGTAATTCATGTAACCATTTTGTTGTTCATTACTTCTCCTAGGTGTGTTTGATCTAGGTTTAGAGTTATTATTATTCCTTCTAGGTGTTGGAGTTTTACTTCTAGGTCGTGAGTTGTTTTGATTATCTCTTGTAGGCGTTGTCGTTCTACTTCTAGGCTTAGACTCATTCCGTACTCTAGGTGGAGTAAAGGATAGTCTAGATAAACTTCTATTTCCAATGACAGGTTTACTTAAAGGCTTGTAGAACTTACTAATAGCATTGTTATCAAGTATGGGTAATTGTACCTTATTAACAGTAAGATTCTTTAGTTTTTCATTTAACTTAGATTTTTCAGAAAGTTCAAAATTTTCACAAAATTCAACTTCTGGCCGCGGTACCTTATCTATGGCCGCGGTTCCATAGTGATAAGGAACCGCGCCATACAATGTGGAACCGCGTCCAGAGGGAGTTTTCTGTGAAAACCTGACTTGTTTTAGTTCACTAGTTGAGGCTTCATTTGAGTTAAAACCTAGACCAAGTCTTTCCTTAGAATGAACTTGTTTGTTTAACATATCATCAAGAGCACTAGTACCTTTCATGAACTTTTCCAATTTAATGGAGGTGCTCTTGAGATCTTCATTCTCTAATCTAAGTTTCTCACAACTTAAGCAACCTAAATCAACATCTTTGTTTTTCTCAAGTTTATCCAATTTCTCCCTAATTTCATTGATCTCATTTTCAAGCTTAGTTTTAGTTGATTTTAAGGTTTTATTCTATTCTATGAATTTAAGACTAAGTTTGTGTAAGCTATCATATTTGCCTTCAAATTCAATATCATCTAAAGTGGAACTATCATTGCTATAATATTCGGTTTCGGAATATACCTCTTTAGAAGTGTGAGCCATAAGACATTTCTCCTCTTTGGGGTTGTCATCATCATCTTCACCGCTATCGCTCCAAGCGCCACTAACGAAAGCCGTGTGGTTCTTATCACGAGCGGGCTTTGGACAATCACCAATGAAGTGATTTGGATCACCACATCTAAAGCAATTCCTATCACCTTTTTCGTTCTTGACAAACCGATTCTTTGACAATGGTTTCTTGTCATAGTTGGGTTGCCTAACGTGTTGACCTCGTCTTTTGAAGAACTTCTTGAAATCTCTCACCGCCAATGCATACTCCTCGTCATCGCTTTCCGAGGAACTATCATGGTCACTTTGTGCCTTCTTGGCTTTAAGTGCAAGAGATTTCCTTTCACTCTTGGTTTTCACTAATTCCGAGTCCTTCAAAATTATCATCTCATGAACCTTCAAGTTTCCTATGAGTTCATCGAGTGATAAAGTTGAGAGATCTTTCGACTCTTCAATCGCCGTGACTTTTCCTCTCCACTTTGGATGTAAGGCCCTTAGAAACTTCCTAACATTGTTCTTGCTAGAAAAACCTTCATCAAGTGCTTTTAGACTAGTAATAATGGTGTTAAACCTAGCAAATGCACTATCAATAGTTTCATCTTCTAAGATGACAAATTGTTCATATTGTTGGACAAGAAGATCGATTTTACTTTCTTTGACTTGGCTATTACCTTGGTGGGTTACTAAAAGAGTGTTCCAAATATCTTTAGCGGTTTCACACATAAAAATTCTTTCATACTCCTTCTTAGGCAAAGCATTATAAATCACCATTTTAGCCTCATTATTTTTTGAAAGTTTCTTTTTAGTATCATCATTAGCTTTGTCAAAAGTGACCAATTCTTTTGTTTTAGAAACTTCATTAAATTGAAAGGGTAAAAAATCACCATTGGTAATAACATGTCAAAGATCTAAATCTTTTGATTTCACATAAGTTTCAAATCTATTTTTCCAATAAATAAAACTATCGGTTTCAAAAAGTGGTGGTCTTTGCATAGATTTCCCTCCTAGGTACTTGTTGGAATCCATAGATCGGTTCAAGTTTTAAAATACAATATACTTTAAAAATTCTTGAGCAACCCGCTCTGATACCAATTGTAGAAACTAGAAGGGGGGGGGGGGTTGAATAGTTTCTTATATTTACTTGTTAAAATATGGTTTCCAAAAATCCTTTTTCAAAAACTTAGGCTTGATGAAATATATGAAATCTTCTTATGCACAATATGAACAATGATAGTGTAGCTAAACTAATACTTAACAAATATATATCCACAAAGAATAAAGAATGATAGTGTAACTAATCTAGTACTAACACATGTATATGTATAAAGAATAAAGAATGTAAAGAGTTAAGGGTAAAGAAAGATCAAACCGAACACCAAGGATTTATAGTGGTTCGACAACGAAGCTCACTCCTCGTTCCTACTCCACTCCTCGAGTACTCCTTACTCGAGAGTTCACTACACAACAAGCTCCTTATGGTGGAGAAAACCGTACACGTCGCTTAACCAATTTCCGACTCTAAGCTAAAAGTCGAGCCCTAATCGTAGCTAGGACCAATCTACACAACTATACTTAGTACATACACAACTTCCAAATAGACACAACTACTTGGATCTTCACAACTATGACACAACTACAAGTGTATAAAATTAGATCTTCAAAGGATCTTTGGTGGTGGACTCAACACTTCACTAGGATAGTGTTCTTCTCTTTGCACTTGGAGAGGAAGGGATGAAAGAACAAGATTCACTTCTTAAACAAGTAATAATCAAACAAATGATCAAAGATTTGAGTGATTAAAGAAGGGGTTTGAATCTGGAAATAAATGTACAAAAGAGGTGAGGTGAAAAGCTGAGAATGGTCCACTATTTAAAGGATAAAGGAGCCAACGGCTATATCTGCCCGCGGTACCTTATCACAGCCCGCGGTACCTTATCGATAAGGTACCGCCTAGGTGCTAAGGTACCGCCGGACTAGACTCCGCTCCTTTTTGTCCTTTAGTGGTGGAGGTCTTATCTGGGTATAAAAAATATCCTGAAAGGATATTCTTAGCCAAATAAGAATATGCCATTTTCAAATTTCAAATAATTAATTTAATAAAACATTTTCTTAAAAATAAAGTTTAATAAAAACTTGTCACTTTTAATAAAAAGTGAGTTTTAAGAAAAGATTAAATCACTTGATCACTTGATTAAGGTTAGTACTTGTTTATCCATACCTTAAGTGAAAATGGGTAAAATGAAAAATACTTGAACTCAAGAATTCGTTTTTCGTTGTTTTCTGTGAGAACCCGTACTTTCCCAACATTATTTTATTCTTTTTATTCGTGCTTCTTGAATTTTTCCAACGTATTACGTTTTCTTGTATTGCTATATTTAAATCCTGAGATTTTTAAATTATATCTTTTTTAAGTATTTTTCTGATCATCGATAAATACTTTGCATGGAATTATAAAATTTTTATTTTATTTTTCCATATTTAATTTAAATCAAAGTTATTTTTATTTAAAATCACCCGCGTGCGTTTTACAACGATTTTATTCAAAATCAATGTACAACGAGAATTTCTAGTGATCGCGATACCGACGGATGCCCAAAATATTACGTTTATTTATCGATTGTTTCGATAATTAATATTTTCGACGATTTCGTTTTAATTACGTATTAAGTCGTGTCGAGAAATCGTATAATCATTTTTATGATGCATTATAACTTTTGAAAAGTATTTTTACGAAACCCGAGCCCCGTAAATATTTTCAATATTTACCAATAACCATTTTCTACCCTTTAAAACTATTAATTATTTTTAAGTCCACAAGTTTCAAAGTTGGCAAAACTAACCCTCCACTTAACTAGCACTATATAAATCATTTTTTTTACTTCTATTACAACATACACTTTCATTTTTAACAAAAAAAAAACACATCCTCCCTCCCCTTCATTTCTCTCCGCCACCACCACCATATAAACACCCCTAAAACCTTGATTTTTAACATGAATCTCTTAAAACAAATTAAAGACCCATGTTCTAAATCTTGTGGTGATTCTATTGATAACAAAATCACCCACATGCATCAAGATTTCAAGAACTTTTGATTTCATGATTGTATGATGTTGTAATCATCTTGCATATGTTATATTTGGTAAGATTATCATGTTTTGATCCTAAAAAGTCTTGTTTTTAATCTTTAATTTTTGTTAGATTTTTCATACAAGTGTTTTTAGGAGTGTTTGGTTGATGGGTATGATAGTATAGTGATCCTAGGGGTATGGGAATGATTGGTTTTGAGTGAAAAATAGATTTGTCATGTTTTCTAAAAAGCTAATTTGGGACAGCAGCTTTAAACAGATTGTTTCGTGGGTTTAAGGTCTGTGAAAGACTGAGATTATTTGAAATTGTTGTAGAGTTTTCCGAGACGGTCGTTTTGGTATAAGATAGAGCTAATAACTCATTACGAGTCAAAAGTTATGCTAGTTTTAGTTTTCGTGTACCGGGAGACACAAGTCGGCACAATCCGAAATTGTGGCTGATTTTGGGTCGACTCTCGGGGACTTTAGGCTTGGTTAGATAGTTGATACTACTGATTTTCAAAGTTTACAAACTGAGTTTGATGAGTCTAGTAGTGGTTTCAAAAGACGGATTGTCGGGTTAGTACTTTTAAAGTGGTCCAAACGGTTTTACAAAACAAGTGTACAAATCTGTCCTAAAATTTAGAGTCGAGTAAAGCGTCGAGCTGATGGATTTTAAAGTGTGAACTTTGGCTCAAATTTTGGTTAGGTCTTATACAGGTTATAAGTGACCTTGACACCAATTTTCATGTAAAACGGACAAGTCTAGATAGGGTAGATCGGTGTGTACATTCGGGGTGTACTTGCTGATTTTTATTTTGGACACGTAGTTCAATGCTTGTGTTGCGTGAGTTTGAGTGTTCACCATCGGACATGGTGACTTACTCAAGTGCTTAGTCATTATATAAATGACTTAGCTACTGGTCCAAATAAGGGTAAATGATAGTTTGACTTGCGTTGACTTGGCGTCGTATGACGAGTCATTTTCAAGTGTTCAAGTGTTTTAACGAGTAACGTTAGATAAATGGGTAGTATGAATTCATTTGATTCGTGTCAATGGTTTTGAAACGTGTATACTTTGAAAACATTTGAGTCATGTTATATTTGGTATATATATCGATATTGAGTTCGAGTCTTAACGCGCGCCTTATTGTGATAGGTTGCGATTTTCGTGTTTTCCCCGGGCATCCATATCGTCGGTGATCGTCTCACTACATTGTTTCTACTCAGTTCCTGAGTACCGTGATTGACTTAACACGTGGCTAAGGGCCACGAAATTTCTAAGGATCAAGGAGGAGGAATTGTTTAATTTGCGTGTTTGGATTAATTCCTACTTGTTATGAAGGTATAGTCACTCCTAGCATTTTAGTTTTGATGTTACTAGTACTTTAATTCTTTTTATTCATGAACTTTGAATTCCTTGGGTGAAACCCACTGAGATTATAGATACTTAGGGCATATTAGGACTTAGGACACTTGCGTGGCGATTTGGTATAGCCTAAGTGTTGCTTGATAGAGGTTAGGTAGCTAAATGGAGTTGTTTTTGTAGTATGGAAATCACCACAGAAACAAACAGGTCATGGCAAATTTTTCTTAAACATATGACCTTGTTTTTATTTGAAAAATGGATACCCACTGATGTGATTAGTATGTGTTGAGTTGGATGGAAACGGGAAGTGTCCGGATGAGTCCGAAACGGTCGTTTTACTAAACTAGGTCAAATCTGAATGTTATGCTTAAAACGTGGGTAAATTGACTTGGGTAAAAAGGATTAATTTATGATTTTATGACTTTTTACAGTAGCTAAAGATATAATAAAACTTCTCTTTTTGTTTTCGTGTCAAAATCTTTTACTGATTGGGATTTATGCTTAATCTACCGTAAGGTACGAAAGACGTTTACAACTTTCTGTTTTGATAGTCTGTCACTAAAAGTGCATTTCCCGTTGATTTAAAATAGTTCTAGGGCTGTTCTTTCCCAACTTTTAAAGGTAACAGAAATACCTATACATGTCAAGAAATTTCACCTCCTGTACAATTATATATTTTTAGATATGACCAAATCTTCACAGCCTTTTTCAGAAAACTGAATGCAGTCCCTTGTTTTGGTTTTTCAAACCGAGTCTTAAACGTGTTCGGAACCCACACATAAATGCTTGGACCATCATACAAGGTTGATATTAGGTTATTACAGTAGGTTCAAGGTGTTGGGTCAAAATTTTAACTTAAGCTTAGGTCTCGCCATCGCACGCAAGTTACCTAGTCATACTATGTCCCACCACTTCTAAAACGTTATTGCTTCATTGAACGCATTCTTATTACGCGTCACCATTGCGTAGGTCCGTGAAGACTTCTTTTTGCTCAGCCCCTTTTACCTTGTGATTACTTACTAAAGGTGAGTTCATAGCCCCTTTTTACTTGAACAATGTTTCTAAATGCGAGGTGAGATTTTACATGGTGGAACACATCCATTTAAAACTGTATACTATCCAGAACTTGTATGCTATTCAGACTTGTATGCTTTCCAACAGTTTTCATTGATATTATTGCTTATAGTTAATAGCCTTAAGTTTCCTCTCTTGATCATGAACCGTTAATTGTCCCGTATGCTTTGCGCTAAGCGCGAATGTTGTGGGCGGATCCATCGGGATTGAGTTAAGCTTCGGTTCATGAACTAAACAGCAATAATATTGGTTTCAGACTATGGTTAATGATCATAACCATTTTCTCTATTTACTTGTTTTACAAATGAATGCTTGTGTTCCACACTTTTATTGCTAAACCGATGAATTTCACTCAACTTTGTGTTGACGATTTTACATGTTTAATCTCAGGTATTATTACTTAGCTCTGCTTGGATGGGAGCCCGCAGGATATTATCGCAGCTTGGAGATTTCTGTGATGCTTTTAAAAGACTGGTTTTAGTACAAACTGTCAGAAATTTATATATCTTTTGGGCAACTTTATGTTATAAATCATGATGAAATAATATATCTTTCCGCATATAAAACTCTGGGACCTATGTTTAAAACTCTGATCATTTATGATGTGATATATATGCTTTTATTACGTCAGCTTTGTGTCAACTGTAATTCATTGTTTCTTGTACTATGACGTGTTACCCCCTCGTTGCCTAGTTGTTCCATGTCAGATTTTGGGGGTCTCACAGATTGGTATCAGAGCGATGGTTATAGGGAACTGAGTCGTTTTTCAAAACTGTCTATAACCGAAAGTTCAAATATTTTATTGTTTCTAAGTGTCAAACACAGAATTTGCCATTGCTGCTCGATATCTTCGCGGGTAACTCTCTAATCCTTATTATTTACTTTTAATTATCGTTGTAGTATTTCATCTCTTGATTTCATTTTGAAATATTACTTTACGCTAATGACGATAATTACTATGTCTTTTTAAAGCCTATGTGCTTCATGAATTATCATTGAATGTTAACTGTGATTACATCTGCCTATACTGTATTTCTTGAATTCTTGTTCTTGTGAATTGATCTTATTGCAATGATATTATATCGTTATGACGTTACATACTTGTATTCAGAGCGCGTATGCTGCCAACTTTTCATACTCATTTTTCTGAGTACTATTGCTATTTCATTTATGCGTGATACGACTGACTTTATATGCTCGTTCGGTTTGAACCGTCTGTTTTTCTTGACTCGCTGATACGTGTTGTGCATACTCTCGCGATACCATTGTTCGGGATTGAATAAGTGTTATTTTCGATGAACTTCTGAGTTTCATTCTACTACCGTGTGTGTTGCTTTCATTGTTTATTTCCCTTAAAATATCTACTTAGATACGCAGATTTTCTTTCTGACCATTCATAATTGAATGTCTAGTCTATAGGCCATTGTGTAGCTCAATGTGTCTCCCAGAAAGACTAAAGGACATCGTGTGAGTCTCACATCTCGAAGAATTCGTTGAATCAGTGCTGAATAATATTGTGGGTTTTCATAATCTTGATTTACCTTTACGCCACCGTTTTACGCGACACTTGTACATGGATTACATCTTACTTCATTGACCATTCTACGTTTCGATTTCAACTTATAACAACCGTTGTACCTCGAACACATAATCGTCATTTATTATGTGATGATTGTTTGGAATACGATCCTACTTGTATCCTCCCTTTTCATTGAACCTCCTCGCTCCAGGAATGCCACTTGTTATTGTCCCGTTTCTTTCTCGATATATCTTGTGATTTTGGAAATCATGCCACCAAGAGACCTTTCTGCATTGCATCTTGCAGCCGAAGACACGGATGATATGCGTCGTTTTTTTTATGTCTCCGATTATCGTTGGCATTCTTGAACCATTTCTATACTGTGTTTTCTTTACATGAATAATTATACAGTTTACCTTCTTTCGTCTTTATGGAATCCACAAGTCCTATGTGTACATTAATTTTGAGTTATCATGAAATTTGGATTTAATTTCAAGCTGTGTCGAAAAATATACTTTGTACAGAAACTTTACAGGAAGTTTAACAGTGTCGAGAAAATATTTTTATAACTTTAGACATAAAAATATATATATTTCTACATGTTGAGACGTCCGTTTAGGACATAAAATTTGACCAGTAAACTTTAAAATCGAGCAAGTTACGCTCATTTGAGATTGTAAAATCTAAGATGTTATTTTCTGAATAATGCTAAAATATCATTTTGTTAATAGATTTAATGCTAGGGCATTTTCGTCCATTTTTTTTATTCCGTTTCAAGTCTCGGGTAAAACTAGAAAGTTGTTCAAAACATTGTTTTACATCGAAATGCATTAGACTTTAAGTCTTAGAATATCGTTTAGTGAATTAATTGGTCTAGTCAAACCCAAAGGTCAAAACTAATAAAAGTTAAAAACATGGATTGAAGCGTTTTTGAGTTCGTTGAGCTCGTAAAACTTTAACTAATGATATTTTGCAAACTAAAAACAATGATTGCGTTTGAAAAGAATAGAATAGCAACTTTGAGTTCGGTCATACATGTACCTAGATCTTGAACTTTTGAAATTCGGTAACTTCCTAATATAGAAGCTTTTCGAAGTGATTGTACTATTTGTTAACTGATACCCTACTTTCTTAAAAGTATATTTTTGTCAAATAAATTACGATGTGCACATACGGATTCCTTATTCCTTCTTTTATTTATGAATTATTTTTCATTCCATTGTCTTTCTTTGCTTCTATCGTACCACTGATTTGGACCGAGATTTGAAGATCTTTCTTTCATATCGTTTGTTATCATCTTGACACGTGTCTCTTGACGATTTCGGCTAAACCTCTTGAAACCTAATCACCTTGTAACCATTTTATTGGTTGTCTTGAACTACTCCTTATTTCCCTCTTGTAACCCACTCGCTACTTTATAAACTATTGTCATGTTACCATACAACTCAAACTGGTCTTGTTTGCGAATCATTTTACAAAAGGTTTCATTTGGGCTTTCTTAAATAGTTGACTGCTATCTTATAAAATTAACTTATATTAATTTTACAATGTATTTTCACAAATTGTTCTAATACAGTCTTATAAAGAACCCTTGTAACTATACGAATTGTCGATTTAAAACAGTTAGCCAGTAACTTATTAGCAAATAGTTTCATAAACTATTTTGATTTCTGTTTTTACAAATGGCATTATATACATATTTTAAATAATATGACCTGTAATACTGGTTTGACGAAGATGAGCATCGCATTGCTAGTCCTAAATTATGCATGGCCTGATCACCTATGCTTAATTTAGAAGGAGCCATGCAAGGCCAAATAGCAGTCACCTTAAATATTTAACCAAGAATCAACTTTTTAATTATGCTTCTTAAAAAGTTAGATAAATATAAGTTTTGAAAACTTTTACTTCTTGTGCGAGTAACAACAGTTCGCGACATACACCTATGAACCCTTATCCTTTCTTGAACAAAATACATGCCTCGCACAGATTTCTTTACTCAATGATCCTTGCTTTACTTGTTACCTCATCATCCTCATGATACAATTTTCGTTACCATTTGCCTAAATTCTTACCATTGATACCCGACTTGAAAGTTTCAACGTTGCTATGCTCCTACATCGATTGACCATCTCAATCTATTTTGGTAGACCTTCGAAACGTCTCTGGACGCGATTAGTGATTTATGACTGGACGTGAACGATGATTACGTGTAATTGCCATGATATGTGTTAAGATACTATCGTCTTGAAATTTCATTCGTGTGAATCATGTGTTGACTTCGCCTTTCATTGCTAATGTTGTTCATCTTACTGGAACTTCTCTCAATTGACTTCTTAAGAATTTTCTTTGATTCGAAAATTCGTTGTGTGGCTTTTCCCTTTCGATCGTATTTCGACCACCGAGAACTTAATAAGCCGTTATTGGTGACGCCAACCGCACTCGTGAATTAATCTTGCTATAATCATTGTTTCTTATTATTTTTATTATTGACGTAACTATTCTACCACGTTTGTTAAGAATTGATACGATTTCCGTCTTATTCCTTTGTATATTGCTCGCATACAGATTGTTGACCTTTATATGATTCACATTCGTTGCTGTCTTGTCACCTTTTGAAAACCAGAAACTGTTACGTGTTTATCGTTTGATATCTTAAACACTTTCTTAAATTTCTAAAAAAAAATTATTATTAATTTTTAAGAACATTTTATACATTTTATCAAATGTTTAAATTACCAAAATAACTGTTTCAAGTTAAGTATCGGATCTATATATCCTCTTTGGTAAATTTACCTAATGTTTCAAAAGATATCAAGCTGTATCTTTTAAAGTATTTGATTATATCATACTTTATTGTCAACCTAATGAAATTATTTAAATTAATTTATAATTTCTAACAATGATTCAAAATAACTTGGAAAAAAAAATCTGAATTTTCTCTAATGGCGACGATAAACCCGAGTTTTAACGATAATTTAATACAGTCATCCAAAAGTTCTTAAGCTGATCAGGATAACTATCTTGAACTGTTCTACTTTTGCTTTGAAATTCTGATCAAGAAAAAGATATAGCAACAGCTTACTCCCTAAATATAGATAGTTTGATTTTAAATCACTACACCTTGTGAAATTTTCTTTTAATCAAGGAAATACATAAACTGAGTTTTAAAGTAATACCAAAATCCAAGACAACTGATTGTGACAACTTGTATTTTAAACGATCATATGTTATTCATTTTTCCCTTCTATTTCTCTTGTAAATAGATTCTTACGTTTTAAGATTTTCACGTTTTACAGTTGCACGATTTGCGACCCCTTGTTGATTTACAATCTTGGTTCATTTTATCGCACTTTGCCTGTTTAAGCGATTCTTGTGTTCATTCTTGTTAGTTTATCGCACGTATTTCCAACAACTCTATCTCTCAATGTATCTCCGTATTGAAAGATCGTTATCCTAATCCAAGACTGAAAAGTTATACGAAAAGGAGTTAAGAAACTGAAGCATAGTGAATTCTAACCGTTAAGATTCGTCATGGTACGGAAGTTTACCTGGGAAGCAATGAATTTTGTTCTACACTTTGTACCTCCTCTTGTTTGCATCTTCTACTGTTTTCAGGAGAACTCTGGGGACCAGAGTTCCTTTAGGGGGGAAGACTGTGAGAACCAGTACTTTCCCAACATTATTTTATTCTTTTTATTCGTGCTTCTTGAATTTTTCCAACGTATTACGTTTTCTTGTATTGCTATATGTAAATCATGAGATTTTTAAATTATATCTTTTTTAAGTATTTTTCTGATCATCGATAAATACTTTGCATGGAATTATAAAATTTTTATTTTATTTTTCCATATTTAATTTAAATCAAAGTTATTTTTATTTAAAATCACCCGCGTGCGTTTTACAACGATTTTATTCAAAATCAATGTACAACGAGAATTCCTAGTGATCGCGATACCGACGGATGCCCAAAATATTACGTTTATTTATCGATTGTTTCGATAATTAATATTTTCGACGATTTCGTTTTAATTACGTATTAAGTCGTGTCGAGAAATCATATAATCATTTTTATGATGCATTATAACTTTTGAAAAGTATTTTTACGAAACCCGAGCCCCGTAAATATTTTCAATATTTACCAATAACCATTTTTTACCCTTTAAAACTATTAATTGTTTTTAAGTCCACAAGTTTCAAAGTTGGCAAAACTAACCCTCCACTTAACTAGCACTATATAAATCATTTTTTTACTTCCATTACAACATACACTTTCATTTTTAACCAAAAAAAAAACACATCCTCCCTCCCCTTCATTTCTCTCCGCCACCACCACCACATAAACACCCCTAAAACCTTGATTTTTAACATGAATCTCTTAAAACAAATTAAAGACCCATGTTCTAAATCTTGTGGTGATTCTATTGATAACAAAATCACCCACATGCATCAAGATTTCAAGAACTTTTGATTTCATGATTGTATGATGTTGTAATCATCTTGCATATGTTATATTTGGTAAGATTATCATGTTTTGATCCTTAAAAGTCTTGTTTTTAATCTTTGATTTTTGTTAGATTTTTCGTACAAATGTTCTTAGGAGTGTTTGGTTGATGGGTATGATAGTATAGTGATCCTAGGGGTATGGGAATGATTGGTTTTGAGTGAAAAATAGATTTGTCATGTTTTCTAAAAAGCTAATTTGGGACAGCAGCTTTAAACAGATTGTTTCGTGGGTTTAAGGTCTGTGAAAGACTGACATTATTTGAAATTGTTGTAGAGTTTTCCGAGACGGTCGTTTTGGTATAAGATAGAGCTAATAACTCATTACGAGTCAAAAGTTATGCTAGTTTTAGTTTTCGTGTACCGGGAGACGCAAGTCGGCACAATCCGAAATTGTGGCTGATTTTGGGTCGACTATCGGGGACTTTTGGCTTGGTTAGATAGTTGATACTACTGATTTTCAAAGTTTACAAACTGAGTTTGATGAGTCTAGTAGTGGTTTCAAAAGACGGATTGTCGGGTTAGTACTTTTAAAGTGGTCCAAACGGTTTTACAAAACAAGTGTACAAATCTGTCCTAAAATTTAGAGTCGAGTAAAGCGTCGAGCTGATGGATTTTAAAGTGTGAACTTTGGCTCAAATTTTGGTGAGGTCTTATACAGGTTATAAGTGACCTTGACACCAATTTTCATGTAAAACGGACAAGTCTAGATAGGGTAGATCGGTGTGTACATTCGGGGTGTACTTGCTGATTTTTATTTTGGACACGTAGTTCAATGCTTGTGTTGCATGAGTTTGAGTGTTCACCATCGGACATGGTGACTTACTCAAGTGCTTAGTCATTATATAAATGACTTAGCTACTGGTCCAAATAAGGGTAAAGGATAGTTTGACTTGCGTTGACTTGGCGTCGTATGACGAGTCATTTTCAAGTGTTCAAGTGTTTTAACGAGTAACGTTGGATAAATGGGTAGTATGAATTCATTTGATTCGTGTCAATGGCTTTGAAACGTGTATACTTTGAAAACATTTGAGTCATGTTATATTTGGTATATATATCGATATTGAGTTCGAGTCTTAACGCGCGCCTTATTGTGATAGGTTGCGGTTTTCGTGTTTTCCCCGGGCATCCATATCGTCGGTGATCGTCTCACTACATTGTTTCTACTCAGTTGCTGAGTACCGTGATTGACTTAACACGTGGCTAAGGGCCACGAAATTTCTAAGGATCAAGGAGGAGGAATTGTTTAATTTGCGTGTTTGGATTAATTCCTACTTGTTATGAAGGTATAGTCACTCCTAGCATTTTAGTTTTGATGTTACTAGTACTTTGATTCTTTTTATTCATGAATTTTGAATTCCTTGGGTGAAACCCACTGAGATTATAGA
Source organism: Glebionis coronaria (assembly GCA_025667525.1). NCBI lineage: Eukaryota > Viridiplantae > Streptophyta > Magnoliopsida > Asterales > Asteraceae > Glebionis > Glebionis coronaria. The sequence goes on along the minus strand of CM046881.1, from coordinate 193,908,736 downwards.
TACTTAGGGCATATTAGGACTTAGGACACTTGCGTGGCGATTTGGTATAGCCTAAGTGTTGCTTGATTGAGGTTAGGTAGCTAAATGGAGTTGTTTTTGTAGTATGGAAATCACCATAGAAACAAACAGGTCATGGCAAATTTTTCTTAAACATATGACCTTGTTTTTATTTGAAAAATGGATACCCACTGATGTGATTAGTATGTGTTGAGTTGGATGGAAACGGGAAGTGTCCGGATGAGTCCGAAACGGTCGTTTTACTAAACTAGGTCAAATCTGAATGTTATGCTTAAAACGTGGGTAAATTGACTTGGGTAAAAAGGATTAATTTATGATTTTATGACTTTTTACAGTAGCTACAAATATAATAAAACTTCTCTTTTTGGTTTCGTGTCAAAATCTTTTACCGATTGGGATTTATGCTTAATCTACCGTAAGGTACGAAAGACGCTTACAACTTTCTGTTTTGATAGTCTGTCACTAAAAGTGCATTTCCCGTTGATTGAAAATAGTTCTAGGGCTGTTCTTTCCCAACTTTTAAAGGTAAGAGAAATACCTATACATGTCAAGAAATTTCACCTCCTGTACAATTATAGATTTTTAGATATGACCAAATCTTCACAGCCTTTTTCAAAAAATTGAATGCAGTCCCTTGTTTTGGTTTTTCAAACCGAGTCTTAAACGTGTTCGGAACCCACACATAAATGCTTGGACCATCATACAAGGTTGATATTAGGTTATTACAGTAGGTTCAAGGTGTTGGGTCAAAATTTTAACTTAAGCTTAGGTCTCGCCATCGCACGCAAGTTACCTAGTCATACTATGTCCCACCACTTCTAAAACGTTATTGCTTCATTGAACGCATTCTTATTACGCGTCACCATTGCATAGGTCCGTGAAGACTTCTTTTTGCTCAGCCCCTTTTACCTTGTGATTACTTACTAAAGGTGAGTCCATAGCCCCTTTTTACTTGAACAATGTTTCTAAATGCGGGGTGAGATTTTACATGGTGGAACACATCCATTTAAAACTGTATACTATCCAGAACTTGTATGCTATTCAGACTTGTATGCTTTCCAACAGTTTTCATTGATATTATTGCTTATAGTTAATAGCCTTAAGTTTCCTCTCTTGATCATGAACCGTTAATTGTCCCGTATGCTTTGCGCTAAGCGCGAATGTTGTGGGTGGATCCATCGGGATTGACAATCCCCGTCCCTATTACCTTGACGCACTTACATTTGTTTATACTTGAGTATTTAGGCTGAATACTCCCTAGAAGAACTTACTTTGAGTTAAGCTTCGGTTCATGAACTAAACAGCAATAATATTGGTTTCAGACTATGGTTAATGATCATAACCATTTTCTCTATTTACTTGTTTTACAAATGAATGCTTGTGTTCCACACCTTTATTGCTAAACCTATGAATTTCACTCAACTTTGTGTTGACGATTTTACATGTTTAATCTCAGGTATTATTACTTAGCTCTGCTTGGATGGGAGCCCGCAGGATATTATCGCAGCTTGGAGATTTCTGTGATGCTTTTAAAAGACTGGTTTTAGTACAAACTGTCAGAAATTTATTATATCTTTTGGGCAAATTTATGTTATAAATCATGATGAAATAATATATCTTTCCGCATATAAAACTCTGGGACCTATGTTTAAAACTCTGATCATTTATGATGTGATATATATGCTTTTATTACGTCAGCTTTGTGTCAACTGTAATTCATTGTTTCTTGTACTATGACGTGTTACCCCCTCGTTGCCTAGTTGTTCCATGTCAGATTTTGGGGGTCTCACATTTTCGTAAATGCTTGTTTTTACATATTGTCGTAATCAAAACTAAGCGAGACCGAAAAATACAAGTAACGTTTTTAGTCATTATTGCATTAACAAAAGTATATGAGGATCCAAAAGACGGTGCAGGTCAAAAGAAAGATACTTTTTGCTTTTTGGTACAAAGTTCAAGCCGTATACAATACCCAGGCCGCGAGGTTGAAGTACAAGGAACGAACCAAGAATACTTTGACTGAAAAATAGACTCCGCTGAATCGGCTTACATATATGTTTAATACGATGTATGATAAGTTGGCTATGGTAAGCGGGGAGGACAACAAAGGGTTTATGACGCGGGCTAAAATCATGTTAAACAAAACACGGGTACGGAGTTTAGGCACAAGAGTGTTTCGACGCTTTTGCGAGACAAATAAAAGTGGAAAAATCCCGACTCGACCCAAGCAAGACGAAATCGTCTACGTGGCACTACCGAAAATGAACCCGAAATTTTCAGACCGGACACGGATCCTTGTCCGGGATGGGCTACATAGGGTTTCAAAGAGTTAACGTTCAACCAACTCATCCGCTAGTTCCGGTTCAAACCCGGAAATGTTTAAAGCGATGCTCGAAGAACAATACTACTTGGATAGCAAGGGGAAGATGGATATCATCGAAGCCGAGACAAAAACGAGAATGGAACTAATGAATTCTCAACAATTTGATTCGGATATAGGGGTGGTACAAATCGACACGAGCAAAATGACACCAATTGACGTGAGTATTGTCGACGCGAAGAAAAATATGATTCAGACTCGTTATGCTAACAACTAGTTTTTTTAATGTTTTTTTTAAAGTTTTTTATTATTGTTTTTTAATTTTATGTTTTTTTATTTAATGTATTTTTTTATGAAATGTTGTTTTTAATTTTAATGAAACATTTTTTTCAAACTATTATATTTTATTTAAGTTTTTTTAATTATATAAAAAAATTATAACACCAATTTTTTCTATCAAATATAATGTCATAATTATTTTAATGCAATAATTAACGTGTTAGAAATTATTTTTTCTATAGCACCACTTTTTCGCAGCCTGTCCTATTAATGTATAGAAACAATAATTTAAGTCAACGAGATTTTGGGAAGTAGCATTTGTTAGCTTGTGAGAGTAACGAGTAGTTGGTGCATGTTAAACTTTACTTTTTTGGAACTTCATATTTTAACTTTAAAAACATTATATTTTTTCCCAAGGATGAAAGACTTGATCCATTTTAAAATTGTCGAGACATGAAACGTTGAAGAACAGGGAGCATCAATTGAAGAACAGGGAACATCCCATGACGTAACTGAAGTTTCGGGCATGTGTCTAAGATGTTCCGTGAATAGCATTTTTTCACTCGATGGAATATTTGTCCAATATTTCTTTTTGATGGTAGTAACGATGGAACAAAGAGGTACTGAATTTTGTCCTACCTTTTTTATGGAGCAATTTTACGAAATGTGGTATAAAAATAAAGAGACCATAAAGTTTTAAGTATATTCGACATCAATTACAACTCTTTTGTAAATGTATGACAAACACATAAAGACATTCAAATAAATAAATAAAAGGTTAGTTAGAACTAAACCAATGATAAGATTACAAGTTTTAAATACGATTGGAGTTTCTAACCACTCGAAGATTTGGGTGACATTGGTTGTATGCAATTATAGATCGTGACTTGTGTCTGGGTTGGAAAGGTTTGGGGAGATATCTACATCACTCTTTTTAACAAATCTTGCTTCATATTTTAACAAAATCCTTAACCTAATTCTTTCTTTAATCTTACTTTTTTATTTAAAGTTACATCATCCTCATTGTTCAACGGTCACGTATGCATGTATAGAAATTATTGTTTCAATTTATTAAAGTAATCTACGAAAATATTGGTTTGGTTCATATTTCTTATTCAAAATCACAATACATGAGGTATATATATATATATATATATTTTTTTTGGTGCAAAATGTGTGATAGGGTATATGTCTATATGATATGTGAATCGACCGGTATACTTAACTTTTTGATTGAGACATTTAAATAAATAATCTGTTAAAAAAATAGTACAATTGTTCAATGCACAATCTATAATGTTCAATAATATTTTTTAGTATGCAAATCATAGTCATATGATATGACTTTAAGTTCACTGACAGAACTAGAATTTTGATATAAAATGAGTCATTTTTTTTCGCAAGCAATAAAGCGTTTAAAAACTTAATAATTTGGCCATTGTATTAAAACTGACCGAACTATTCATATGTAAATATGCACGGTAAATAATAAAAACACAATCATATGAGATTAGTGTGTCGCAATGTTCGCCAAAATTCAGATTAATCCTGTTCATTAAGAATTAAGTTGGTTGAATATAAAAAGACTTTCTTATAAGAAGGATAAGAAATATTTTCGGTCATTAATGTAAAATCAATGAATAAGATTAAAACGCAATCATAACTAACTAACTAACTAATTAACTAACCATATAAACATTATTTTTAAAAAGTTTTACAAAAATTCTAAAAAACTTCCAGTAGATCGGGTATGCTTTTGCGAAAAACTTTTGTAAAAAAAGTTTTTTTTTTAATTTGATATTTTTTACGTTTTCTTAATGCACAAAAACAAAATTTTGATGCACAAAAACGTAGTCTTTTACGTTTATTTTTTTTTGCATCGAAACTTCATTTTTAGGCCTAACTTCTTTTGACTTTTTGCTTTACAATTTGATTCCACATCAAACTATAACAACTTGAAAATTTTGTGCATGAAAAAAAATTGTACACCAAATTTCACCGTTTTGTGCATCAGATTTCGTTTTTTGTGCATCAGAAAAATGTAAAAAACTCGAAATTAAAAAAACTTTTTTCACCACTTTTTTATGCACCAAGAAATCCGAGAATTTGGAAATTTTTTCAGAATTTTTCGATTTTTTTTTTAAAATCATGTTTAGATGGTTAATTAGTTAGTTAGTTAAAAGTATGGATTGATCTTATCCATTGATTTTAAATCAATGACTGAAAATCCTTCTTATCTTTCTCACTAAAAAAAGTCTTTTTATTTTAACTCATCTCAGTTGGTCATCAAAGGTAACCTCGGAGAAGTATTCTTGAAAATATTTCAAGTTCGAGTCTTACTAAATACCTTCAGGGGCCTGAATTAAATAGAAGCAGGAGGGGGTTTATCCCCTAAAAAAGAAGGTTTGAAGCTTGCATGCTGTCCAATTGGATGTCATTATAAATTCAAATTACTAACTACTAACTCGTTGTTCAAGAAAAAATATAAATAAAAAAATAAATAAAATAATCAGTACTATATTATAAAAATATCATTAACTGAAAATTGATAACATTTGAAATTCTGAATAGATTGGGTTATTTAATTAGGTGGGAAAAATTATTTTCATGCATCTCAAAGTAACCGATCATTGATATGTATACATGCAAACAGGGGTGAGCATTTGGACCACTGGACCGGAAAACCAGACTGGATCGAATAATTTCGTTCTAGTACTCGGTTCGTGGTTTTGGACTATTTCGGTCCTCGGTCCGGTCGGTCCGGTTCGATCTTATCAAAAACCTGTCGATTATGCCTATTAGGACCGGACCGGACCGAGGACCGAACCGGACTGGATCGGACCATTTCAGTCCGGTCTCGATTCGGGGTTTTGGACCATTTCGATCCTCGGTCCGGTCCAGGTCTTGGTCGATCCGGTTCGGTCTTAACCTGATGCTTAGCCCTACATGTAAATGTGAGCGTTTGGGTTGCCCATGGCTCAACCCAAGCTGTGAGTAACTCCGTCCCTGTTTAAGTTATTTGATGGGCTAAGCATTCAAGCTCTTTTTGAGTTAGATTTTGCATTAAACAAAGTAGTAATTTCATACAAAAGTGAAGTAGACCATTACTTTTATTGTGGAGACACACTTTACGATTAAACTCTAGTGTGACAATAAGTAAACATGTTAAAGTATGTGTGTTTATTGAGAGAAGTGAGAAAGTTATACCATTTGTGTTGTATGAGAGGTCCTTTTATATGCAAATCTAATGCTAGGGCTTCTTAATATTTTACGTATAAGTGTAGTGAGTGTAATGGTCAGAGTATGACCTTTGTCTGGCAAGGGCTTGTGCTTGTTGTAATTGTGGCCAACAAATTGACCTTTGCAGGCATTTGGTCAATCCGTTGTTTGTTTGCGGACGGGAACCACGATAGGTTTGCATCCGTCTTGTAATGTCCCTTCCATAGACGGAGAGGGATGAGCTTAGCTCCAGCCCTTTATGTCTTTTTTATTCACCTTATTGGGCCAAGGCCCAATACGATGTTGTGGTCCAAGCCCAGAGACCCGTTGTCCCCGTTATACGTTATCAAGTCCCCAAGTCTAGTATCTTTGCTGCATGCGGCTCTTTTGTTGCGTTCGAAAAGTATTGCTAGAATTATGTTTCTATTTACAAAGCTTTTTTTCGTCTTCCGTACGTTTTTTCTTAGTTAGTTAGGTATGGTTTAAGAAATGTGTCTTGTCCCTAGCCTTTCGTATTCTGAACGACGTGACGTTTGACCTTTCCTCTCTGTCATCACGTGTGATTGGCTCTATATCTCTCCCGTTTGTTTTCATAGTGGGGTACACGTCTCACAATCCTATCATTTTTTAATTTAATATCCCTAGAGTATAAATACATGGCGTTGTTTTTACTGTTTTCTCTTATTCTTTCCGCTATTTTTAATTTCTTTGAAAATATATTTTTACATCCCATCTCGCTTGCTTTAGCGTACTTGTTCCTCGGTGTAGATCTGAAGTTTGACCATATTTCTTTATCTTTAGTCTTATTTTATCGCGATTATTGAAATTTTTACATCCATGCTAACTCAAAGGGATTTAGATTCATTTTTTTGTAAAATATCACATTCGTGCTGATATTCATCTCCAATTGCCCGATGCTAGTTTTGTTATTCAAGATAGTCTCGAGGGTAAAATTGGCGTTTCGGCTTTTCAATACTACCAATCTTCGCATACCATTTTCTTGCTTCTTTTTTACTGTGTTAGAGTATTACTCGATTAATATTTCCCAACTTTCCCAGTTTGGTGCCGCAGGGTTAGTCAATTCAAAATCTTGTGTAGTGTTCACGGTTTTGCTCCTACTGTAGGGTTGTTCCGTAGGTTTAATACGTATTCATTCAATAAGAGTTGGTTTTCATTTGTTAAGCGTTCATAGTAAAAAAAACTCTTGTTTGTTATACCAAGATGATTAATTCTATAAAGAACTGGAAAAAAATTATTTTAGGGTTGATTCTTCTATGTTTGCACTACCCATTCCATCATTGCTAAAAAAGTCCATCAAGAATATTAGAAACAAAAAAGTATCGGTCACTCCTAGATAATTATATTCTATAGCTCGTAGTCGTTTAGGTAGTTTAGTTAATATAACGGTAACAGGGCAGAAGGACCATGTTAGGTCGCGGTTACCCATCTTGTATACATTATAAATACCTCTTCCCACTTAGGAAGAGGTGTAGGTTGGTTCATATTTACACACACACACACATGTTAATGTGTTTCTCTCACTAAACCTTCCACGTCTCTCTCTTTTTCTCTCTACATACATACGAATCTATATCTATCTAGTGGTGTGATGATTTCCAATTTCCTAGAACTGGTATCAGAATTGAGTTTTTGTGCGTGATTTCCTTGATTGCTCAAAGATCTAAGAGTTTACTTTGAACCGCGGCTGAATACTAATTTTGGAGATCTTGATTTTGTTGTGTTAGACAATAAAGTTTGGGTTTTAAGCTTCGTATTAGTGGTTATATCTTAGTTGTACAAGAATTTCAAGAGAAAAAACGTTCAAAAGGGTGATTTAGTATACGGGTCGTAGTCAGATTAGAACATCGGTTGAGATTAATTTTTGAACCGTGTGATTCAGATCACCCGTGGTTACACGCTCGTTCATTTGAACAACGGTTGAGATTCTATTTTGAACCGTGTGATTCAAATCACCCATGGGGTGATTTATGAGTTTTTAGGAAACGAACTGATGTCCACGTGGAAAGTCAACCGGGGTTGAGTATTATTCAATAGAGGTTGAGATACTGTTCATATCTGAACAATGGTTGAGTGTTTGTCTCAACAGTTTGAATAGGAGCGCATACATGTTTATTCCTTTTCACTAAGCGAACCGTTGTTCACGTGGCAAGTCAAACGCGGTTAACTTAGTCAACTGCGGTTTGGGTACTGTTCACCAGTGAAGAATTTGTGAGATTTGGACTTTGGACTTTAGACTTAGACAACATTCATAACTTGTATTTAATTAACTTAATCGCTTATAACACTTAAACATTATTACTTAAACACAATTCTCACTAATCATTGTATCGATCCATCGAATTTCATCACAATTAAATTTTTCATAATGGCTCACAATGATAGTTTGTTGATAGTAGGGATGAATCCTAGAACTCTAATGCTCGAGGAAGGTGACTATCAATCATGAAAAAAGCGGATCTTTAAGTATGTAAGGCAAAAGACCGATGGACATATGATTATTGATTCTATTTAGAATGGTCCATTCGTTAAATTAACTATGAATGAAACCGTTAATGGAAGAGACAAAACTCTTTCAGAATTGACGCCCGACTATGACTGAAACCGTTTAAACCAACTATTTATTCTATTGGGAAGTCTTGTGATGTCAGACTTGTTTTTGCTTTGTTGTCTGAGGAATACATATATGAGATAGTTATTAGATAAGTCTAGAATTGTTAAAATAGAATAGTATTGTAAAAGAGTTAGACATGTCTAACTTTTTTGATATCTCTATTGTAAACTGTTTGTCTATCAATCCAAATTTACATTTAAAAAAAATCTGGGTTAAAGGACACATGTCGCTCTATGATCGAGTAATTGACACTTTTTAGAAAATGCAAATTATCAAATGCCCTCAAAAAATGTCTTTCCTCAAACGACCTAAGGTGACTCGGGTGACAACGATGACTCCGACGACCATTAACAATTTTTTGACATGTGTCAACGTCGCCTCGACACTTGTTAAAATTTCGTGTGCAATTACCTTGAGTCGTCCTGATCGTTCAAATTGTCTTGAGACATTTGAGAAAAAAAAACATTTTTTGAAGCATTTGTAAAATTGACCCTTTTAAAAATATGAAACTTTCTGTTAGAGGGTTGGGTGTAGTAACGCCTGCAACGACGATGGTGTTTGTTGCCCGGCGTTACTACGTCACTGGAAGCTTTTGCCATCGTCGTTGGGTTCGGTTTTGGCCTGCCAACGCGACTTAAGGGCTTTTATGTAAATAAACTTTTGAAACCTCCTCTCAAGATAGAAAAGGATTAAAAAAATGAAGAATTTACTCGATTTTTGTTGCTTTGAGGGCAGCTTTGGTTTATGGTGATGAGACGTTTTTTTTCTTTCTATTTGCAGGTTGTAAGATGAAGATGACAAGTGGTGTGGAGGCGATAAAAAACATATTATGTGTTTGTATGTAGTATTTTTTTAAGCATAAAAACTTATAAATATAAAGCTCATATATAAGCCGAAATATTTTAATTTTTTTTAATGTTTATTTATATATTTTGTAATGTTTTTATATTTCGTAATATTTTTTTATTTCGTAATGTATTTTTTTAATTTCGTAATGTGTTTTTATTTTTAATGTAATTTATATTTTTAAGTATAAATGAAATTGTTAGTTTGTTTAATAAATGAAATAATAGTTTAGGGTGTTTTATGAAAATAAAGATGTGAGCGGTGTTATGATTAGAGTGCACGTTATCGTAACACCGGACCGGCGTTGGTATCTACGTGGCCCGACGTTGGTGCCTGTCATCGTATCGCTCACCGCTTTGGGTTCACGCCGTTGGCCCTGGCGTTTCCTGGGCAATGCGGCGTTCGACGAAAAGTGTTAAAAAAAATTTCCTTTAACCTTCTATGGTTTATGTTTGGCTCCGATGAGTCTTTGATGAAGGTTGCTCCAGTGTATAAGGGGTTGCAGTAGCGGCATTCGGTGGGCTTTTTTGTTGTGGTTGGCGGTGGGATGATTCGCTATAGTGGTAGAGGCGAAAGATGAAGAAGAAGAAAATGTGCAATTTAAAGAAGAAGAAAATGGATAGCCTGTTTAAGCTCATGAATAAGCCTATGTAGGTCTACGTAATCTTTGTATTATCCTAACCTTGGAATGATTACAAGAGAGAGAGATAGATGAAGAACTAGAGAGAGAAAGTAGAGAGAGGGGTTGGAGAGAATAAAGAGAAAATGTAATATTAGATTATGAAATGTGAGAACTAACTCCTCCTAACATGCTAGGAGGGGGTATATATAGCCCCACCCTACATGTGGGCTTTATGGGTTATATTTTAACATACTAGATCACGAGCCCATACTAGATGTATCTCGTTGGAGTGACCGATCCTTCCTAAATACGTAAAAACGTATTTCCAACAATCTCCCCCTAAGGGAGGTCGCTCCAAGTGACAAAGTCTTAAATAGTCTATAGCTCGTGATCTTTAGCTAGCTATGCTAACTATGATGTGACCGAGACTTTCTTAGGAATTTAGTATTCTTAACAATCTCCCCCTAAAGAGGTCACACCTTTTTACAAAATCTTAAACCTAGCACACTATGCTTGAGTCTTCGATCTTGTTCTTGTGAATATGCTAATGTGATCTTTGACTTTAGTCTTGAGCATGTTTCCTTGCCTTGGCCTTGTGCATTCATCACTTGTGATATTCGCCTCCTCGTGACTTCATGTTCCACATACTTTTACCTTTATAAATTCTTGAAATCTTCAGAGTTTGATACAGCGAAAGACTTGACTTTTAGGCTTTCTTGAATTTGTTGAAGTATTAAGTGCAGAAAATATAAGCATGAGGGTACGACTTCTTCTCGGACACCGCAATGCCACCATCTTGTTACGATACATATGACAGTTAGCAACAAAACATAGACACGGATGAAATGGATTTGAACATTTCAACCTAATTAGGTAGTATTTTACCTTTGGTCGGTGAAGACCGTTGGACGATATTAAATATCGTACTTGTGGCAGGTAGTTTCATTTAAGAACCTCCTTTACAAGATTTCGCGGGTAAACCCGTTCTCTTTATTCGACCGTCCAAAGCTGACTGCGAATATAAAGAGTGAATCATTTGATAATATTATCCGCATGATTGAAGCCATCAATTCATGTTCCTGGAACAAGTGCAAATCAATTAAAAACCGCACCATCGTTGCTTTCCAGTTGTCACGAGCTTGATTCATATTGAATCTTGCAAGTTACCTACTAAGTGCTGTTTGATGTTAACACTAGAAGGATTTCCACTCATCACTGTGAACACTAAAGAGTGTCACTCTGAGTGTTCTAGCAAGATCACTAAGATATTGCGTAGAGGCCTGGAACGTGTTTAAGTTTAGTTAAGAATTAAACCACTGTTGCTTTCTAGTTATCATAAGTTTGATTCAAAATAATCGCACAAGTCACCTACCATGAGATTTTTGATGTTCACTCAAGAAGGATTTCCATCTTCATTGTAAATACTTGCGTATTACTCGGATGTTCAGGCAAGATCATGAAGATTTTGCGTAGGACTCTAAATATCTTTCTTACTTTTCACAGAGTGTGAAGAAGCAAGGAAATATGGAAGTGTGTCCTAATGAGATATTTGATGATCTCAAATGGCTCTAGACTCGATCGTGCATTTTGGATTTTAGTGATCGGAAGCTGGAGAGGAGTGCCACCATTTCAATACCAATTTATTCGGAGTGAATAAATCGATAAATAATATATTGATCTCCGTGTAACTAAAACAAATACCTTTTGAGAGATATTTTAGTTAGCTGGGATGGGTTGTGCATTGCATCACTAGGTCCATGATGTCTATCTTCAATAACATATGAGTTGACCCGATTTTTGTCTAAGTTGTAAAGAGGGCTTCTTTCTTTAGACACTTTATCTTTATAGTTCTTTTTCATTCTTCAAACCCTTCAATGCTTACCAATACGTCATCACTAGCACCTTGTTGTGATTGTTCCCGTGCTAACTTAAGTACTTGGTCGGCATTCAACTTCGTTCACAATCTTTCTCCATCTTTCCTAAGGACTACTATTTCTAGCTATGGAACGTCCTTAGGAAGATTCCTCCGGTTTTAGAAGAATAATTGGACTTAGCCTATCCTACCTTTCTTATATCACCACAATCTTCACCGTCGTGAAATAAATGAGGTATGGGCAAGTGTATGTCACCATGCAATCCATTTTGAAATACAAATCCATTTTACTCCCTCTTAACATATGCCACGATATTCAAAAATATTTCGCATATGTTGGGTTGAGCCAGCACATTAATTTAAACCATCGAATTAATTGATGTCGATATTAAATCACATTTTCTCCCACATATTAAAAATATTAACCCTATCGATGTTTTTAATATCAATTGATTTAATTAAATTTTAAGAAAATTTGGGAAGAAAAATGCAAATCCAATTAGCTCCATGATTTCCACAAGCTCCCCCTCAAATTAATGAGGGTGTACTTGATATGAAAGTAAAAATGTTCACGGGCGAAGATCATATATAATAATGTATTCACAAGATTATAAATTTATGAGGTTGGACCTGAATGATAAGAACATCATATGATAGAATCACGTGGTTCTTTTTGGAGAATGTTGTTCTCCCCCGTAACATGTGAAGTTATCTCTTGACACCACATATACGATTGGTATCGTTTTCTTGATATCAATTGTGAACTTGGTGATGACGTCTTGACACTAATTGAAAGATGAATACTTCGTCTTAGCACCAATAGTTAATACCAGTAATTAACAGAGAATCGACATCGAAGAATCTGAATGCTTGACAAGTGCTCCCCTCTATTGTTAACCCGTGTTCTATCTAAAGATCTGTAGACGCCGTTTGAGTAGTCGTGTCGTCGAGTATGTAGATACAAAATCATAAAGAACTTCGATTCGCAGAGATGATAATTTCGTAAAAACAAGATTTCTCTCGTTTTGACAAATAAATGCACTGATGTGTGAAGATATTCGTGTTAGATTGTGTTATAACGTAAACATAATCCCTTACATGGTTATAAAGTAAACCATGCCCGAGAACATGAATTCCCGTTATTGAGCCAAAGCTTTCATAAGAAATACTTGACTTGAATATGAAAAGCGGGATACTATCTAAAATAATAGAAAACCATATTTGAGCATGTTTTAAAACATCTAAACTTCTGCTCGAACTTTATTTATAACCCTGTGTCATTATTAAACGACATTTCTAGGATCGTAAATATTATCGATTTCAGAAGACATGCTCTATTTGAAAACCAATTACTTGAGCTTAAGATTTTGAATTCTTACTAAACGAGCTCAAGTTCGAGAAGTTGTAAGCTTCCCGTTGTGAGGATTAGTTTATCATAAAAAATATACTTTCCTTTTAACTGAAGAATGAGTCCTAAGCTGACATTTACTTAGAATTCATTTTCATGAGCTTGACATTTTTTTGAATGTCTTAACAAAAAGCTCATGACCGAGAAAGATGAATTTCTCGTTATGAACAAAAGTTCTCTTATTTAAAAGATACACTTTCCTTTCCGAGCTTAAAACTTGGAATGTTTTAATACAAGCTCGTGACCGAGAAAATTGAATTTCTTGTTGCTAAAGATAAGTTATCGTCCGTGATAAACTTTCCTTTAAGTGAAGTCTGAGTTACAGTATGATATTTAACTGTAAGTCATTGTGCATGAGCTTAAAAACTTCGAATGTTTTTAATATAAGCTCATGCCCGAGAAAAATTAATTTATCTTTATGAGGTTAAGTTATCGTTGACGAGATAAACTTCCGTTTCTTTGAAGTTCGGGTCACAATATGTAATATGACTGCGAGCCATTGTGGTAAGATTAACCGCAAATCCCTTGAGACACTAAATTCGTAGATATATGATTCTGATGCAGCCGGGGGTTTGGAACGATATACGATCAAGTTACTTCCTCGTTCTTGTTGAGCCTTGATCTCGGTACCTGCAATTGCATCAACAATTTGCATACTTTCACATGGGTTAGTGATATCTATTTTAGAACCATGTGGGGGTTCACTGTCAACCTTGGTAGTGCTAAAGGGAAACATCCTTCCTGTAGGAACCATCGAGGATTAACTGATTTAAAAGTCCTACGTGTGGGTTGCCACCTAAGATTGAATCTAGGCGACATGGTTTTCTTATGCACAACGGAAGACTTAGCGTTAGAAAACCTTTTTCCTCTAGGCTTCCCTCTTTTAGCACGGGAGTTCAACTCCTTCAAGACTTTAGTTACACAAGCCGAATGATTTGTCGTGAATACACTTTTCATACATACGGAACAAACGCCGTGTTTGTGGTCGAATGAGATCTAGAAATCCTAGTTCTTGCTTCTGTCCTTTTCTTAGATTCCTCTGCATAGTGATTATTAGGCATGTTATTCGGCCTAGGTTCAGGCATATTCTTAAAACTATACCTAGAATCACTAGTAGCAATCTTGTTCGCAGGTTTTCCATAGGCTAATTTGATTACATTAGGCCTAGTTAGTGGAGTGACTGCTCTAGAAAGATGAACCATATCAACTTGGGAGGCAAACCGCGGTCTCGAAGATTTTTGTCGCTCGGATCGAAATGCAGTCGGTTGTCTAACATACTGATTTTTAGGCGGTTTCCCCAAGATTGATGGTTTTTCAAGCTTAGTGTCCACACTAGTTCCCGTAATTTTCCTCAGCTCATTTTTCAACGTAGCTATTGCAAAAACCTTTTTCTGGACCTGAGCCTTTAAAGTCTCATCATCTTTCACTAAGATGTCTTGGGATGCCAGCTTAGATTCTAGCAAAGTAATTTGTTTCACAAAATTATCTTTTTGGGCTTTAGAATCTTGAATTTTTTGATTTAATTTTCGTTCAAGAACAACGTTTGAATTTTCAAGTTTTTAAAATACTTTTCAAATTTATCCGTTTTGTTCAAAAATTCAATTTTGGCATCCTCAAGATCTTTAGATTGCTAAGCTAAAATCGTTTCAAGCTCTTTAATCTTGGAATCGGAATCGGTTAACGAAGCAGTCATAAAAGATTTATCATGATTTACTACAACATTCTGAACAATCTCTCCCCCATTATGACTCACATCGGATGAATTAGAAGTGGTATAACTATCACCCTTTTCCATCCCATGTTTGTCATAAATAAGTTCGAAATGCTCAACATGTTGTATATCATTTATATATTCATCTGATGCAACATTCAATTGGACTTCAACCGTTGGCGCTGTGACATTTTCTGACTTGCTGAGTGGTTCATGCTTTCCTCCTGATTCCATGCTCTTGCTATCTTTATGTAGAAACTAGAAGGGGGGGGGGGGGGGTGAATAGTTTCTTAAATTTACTTGTTAAAGATTGGTTTTTAAAAATCCTTTTCAAAAACTTAGACTTGAGTAGTTATGTGAAACCTTCTTATACATAATATGAACAAGGTATAGTGCAACTAAACTAATAATCACAAGTATAAAGAATAATTAATGTAAAGCGATAAAGGAAAGAAAGATCAAACCAAACACCAAGGATTTATAGTGGTTCGGCAACGAAGCTCACTCTTCGTTCCTACTCCACTCATCGAGTACTCATTACTCGAGAGTTCACTAATCAACAAGCTCCTTAAGGTGGAGAAACCGTACACAATGTCGCTTAACCAGTTTCCGACTCTAAGATAAAAGTCGAGCCCTAATCTTAGCTAGGACCAATCTACACCAATATACTTTAAGGATCAAGTATTAACCTTAATACATACAAAACTTTCAAATAGACACAACTACTTGGATCTTCAAAACAATGACACAACAATGAATAAATAAGTTTGGATCTTCAATGGATCTTTGAGGTAGACACAACACTTCAAGGATGATAGTGTTCTTCTCTTTGCACTTTGAGAGGAAAAGATGAGAGGAGAAAGATTCACTTCTAAACAAGTAGTAATCAAACAAATGATCAAAGATTTGAGTGATTTAAGAAGTATGAAAGAATCTCGAAATGTATGTGCAAAAGAGGTGAATTGAAAGTCAGAGAATGGTCCACTATTTATAAGACAAACATGCAACGACTATATCTGCCCGCGGTTCCTTATTGTAGCCCGCGGTTCCTTAGCGATAAGGAACCACTATAGGAGCAAAGGAACCGCATGCATAGACTCCGCTCCCTTTTGTCTTTTAGTGGATTGGTTTGAATCTGGGGATTAAAATATCCTGAAAGGATATTCCAATCCAAGATAGAATATGCCATTTTCAAATTTCAAATTTTCAAATAATTAATTTAATAAAACGTTTTCTTAAAAAGAAATTTTAATAAAAAACTTGTCACACTTAATAAAAAGTGAGTTTTTAAGAAAAGATTAAATCCTTAATCACTTAATTAGGATGAGTACTTGTTTGTTGATACCTTAAGTGATAATGGTTTAAATGAAAAATACTTGAACTCAAGAATTCGTTTTTCGTTGTTTTCGTAAATGCTTGTGATAGGTGTGTAAACACCCATCCTTTTTACCACTTAATTACAATAATAACCGGACCAAAACGTGTATTTTATGTCTTTTATGTCGGAATTATGCGTGGTTTGTGTTTTTGTTGTGATTTAGGACGAAATTGTGAAAAGTGGGGAAAACACGGCATTTACGGGCTTTGATTGAAGAAAAAGATGAAAAGACAAAGTCAAGAAGTCAAGAGTGTAAAAAGAACGGAAGTCCAAGACCAATTCTGAAGATTTATCGAAGAAAAAGTCAAAAGGCGGAAGTTTACTAAAAGCCGAGGAACTCAAGTCTATTTTATTGAAGAATTAAAAGACGAGTTCAAAAGAAATCCAGAGCCACAAGTCATTAGAGTCCAAGTTTAAACAGATTAACAAAAGATTAAAAAGATCAAGGACTTAAGTGTGCAATTAATAGAAAGAAGAAAGAGGGAGGAAGCTTCCTAAGTTCCTCCCTAATCTCCCTATAAATAGAATAGGCTAGATTCATTTGTAGTTGTTGGAGGCCTGACAAGCCTCTCTTCCCCATTTTCATTTTTCTTGTTCCTTAATTTTATGCACTTTAATTCTCATGTAACGCACCTTTAATTCTCTTTTAATTCCAAGTAAGTTTACCTTTAATTGTTGTTAATCTTTATCTTATTGCTAATCTCCTTCTACCTTTCTTGTTTGATTTGTTCTTTATCTTCATTGTTCATGTTCTTGAGTTTTTGTGATTTTGATCAAGTGGGTTTTGATTAATTTGGTTATGTTTGTTGATTTAGATTGTTTGTTTATGATTATTGAATGATTTGTTATTAATTTGGTTAAATCTTTTGTTTGATTTTGATTAATTTGTGGTAGATTCTTTGTTACTGTATCTCCTTGTTCTTCGGGAGTGTTTTGTTTCTGTTTCTGTGTTCCAGATAAGTTCCGAGCCAAAGAGGAGAAAGTTGTTCATTCGGAAGTCTAAAAGTTCCGACTCAAGAGTGTTCATTCGGAACATTAAAAGTTCCGGATCAAGGGTGTCTCATTCGGAACATTAAAAGTTCCGGATCAACATTGCTTCATTCGGAAGTCTTAAAGTTCCGGGTCAACATTGCTTCATTCGGAAGTCTTAAAGTTCCGGATCAACATCTTTTGTTCACTCGGAACTCCAGAAGTTCCGGATCAAGGGCAACTTCCGGATCATGACTGCTTCATTCGGAACTTTGAAAGTTCCGGATCAAGCCTGTTCATTCGGAAGTTTTTAACTTCCGAATCAAGGTTTCTGTCAGGCTCTTTTTGGTTTTTCTTTTTAAGTTTTTGTCTTTTATTTTCAAGCTTTATTTTTCCCGCCTTTTTCTTTATTTGAATTTTTATTTGCTTTCCTTTTAGTTTAAGTTTTGATTTGCATCATTTACTTTATTTACCTTTTAATTTTCTCGCAATTTACTTTTCGCCAAGATTTTGTCTTTCATTGTTTCTTTTTACTGTCTTTACTTTATTTTTTATTTGTTTCAAGTTTTCATTTTAAATTAGTTTTGGACAACGACAACTCTTTTATTTGATTCACCAAGAACAACTGAGTCGCACAATTAACCAGAGATCAATTCGAAGAGATACCGAGAACAATAATTGAACCTAGCAAAATCTCTATATTAAAATGGCGCCGCTGCCGGCTCTTTTCGTGAAGATTAAAGGTTTTTTGTGAGAGACGCGTTGGCTTTTGGGACCCGTTCACTTGTGAACGTTATTTTTCGTATCAAAAATTTTCAAAAATCCAAAAACATTTGAAAAATCATAAAAAGCATTTCTTTTTCAAAGTTTTGCACCAAAAATATTCTTCTTGCTTATCTATCTTTCTTTATGGATTTTTATGTCCATTGCGTCCGGTGTGGGAAACAATTATCTGGGAACAACTCTTGTCAATGGTGTACATGTGAGCGGTGCGGAAACGATATCGACTACACACAATTCGGATTTTGTCCCTTGTGCAACTCAACTAATTCACTCTTTTTGAACCCACCTCCTGTTCCCCCGTGCATCTATTGTGGAAGCGATTCTCATTGGCATGTTTCGTGCCCGGTTCGATACCCGTATGGTCACGGGCAAGAACCGGGGTACAATTATGACAATGATAATAGCTATCCACAAGACGCACTTGATTTTTCTCCATACCCGGTTTGCAATAACTGTGGGGGTCCTCACGATACCTATTATTGTCAACCAATGAATTGTTATGAGCCAAATCCGTGTCCTCAGTTTTCTTCACCTATGGATTATTATGAACCAAACCCGGTTTCTAATTATTATCAACCGATGAACAACTATGAGCCACAACCTTGCTATAATTCAGGTTTTCAACACTTTGAGCCCCCACATCACACCCTCAATCATCAATCCTCTCAGAAAATTAATCTTGACCCACAACTCACTACCTTGAAGGAAGAAACACACTCCATTGTTTTGCAACTTCAAGAAGCCGTTGTTTTGCTTAAAGAACTTAGGGACGAGGAAAAGCGACTGCAACAAGAGCAAGTATCTAATCTTAGTGATTATACCCCTCCGCTTGTGCGTCAATACTATTATGATGATGATGACTATGATGCTGTATGCACTTTCAACTCATCTTCTGAAGTTGCTGCTCCTACTCTCGATGTTCTTACTGCGTCTAAGGATCTAGATTCGTTGAATGAGCTTAGTGATGTTGGTCTCGACAAGGTATTGGATGATGAGGCTTGTGACTTACCTGCTATGGACCCTAAGGACGAAGTTGCTCTTACGGAAGAGGTCGATCCTAGTGATGACGATTCTTCTCTCTGCTATGAGAATTTCACTTTTGAAGTTTCTCAATCTCCACCGGGAGATGCAGACGATGACGATTTATTCTCTCCGGTTTACGAGAAGTTCACTGATGAACATGATCTTGTGGATAAGGTGGAAGACGTGCTTCTTCGCAATGGATTACGGAAGGTGCACCTTCTTATTGCTCAAATCGAAGCGTTGACTTCTCCTTCTCTTTCCAAGTCTTTACCTCCATCTATTCCTCCCGTTGAAGATAATGACCCATTGCTGGAAGAAATCGATATCCACTCCATCCCTCCAGGTATTGATGACTCTGACACGGAGGGGGACATTATTTTTGATAATTTGCTGCAAGAAAGTATTGACCCAAGTCCCCCTCCCGAGCACCTTCCATCCTTCCTTTTAGCCACTATCACGGAGGATGAGTGCTTTGATCCGGGAGGTGACATTGATTATGCTATGATTGATACCATTACGGCTTTGCCGTTTGCTCAGCATCCATTGTCTTTGGGGGAGGACAGTGTGCTTACTATACCCAACCCACCTCCCGTGGATCTTGAATTCACATACTATACGTATGTTGAAAGGACCTTTCTCCCTTTCAAGACTTATCCCCCCGCCTCTCCTTTGTTGATGTCCTCCGGGAACGAGGACAAGGTCTTTGATCCCGGTATCACATTCGAGGCTTCCCCATGGACCATTTAATTCGGGGACGAGTTAGGCTCGTGACTCGGTTAATATAAACAAGCGCTTTTTGGGAGGCAACCCAATTATCTATCTATCTTTCCTGTTTTCACCATAAGTGTAGGGGGAGCCCCGTTGGTGTTTCTTGTTCTCTTTCTTATCATGTGCAGGGATTAGAGCTTCAAAGACACACTCTTGATGACTTTTGACGAACCGTGATTCCGTGTTCCCTTCTTCCCGGTTCTATCCTAAACTCTTTTCGATTCACTATTTGATATTTCTCAATATTAAAATAGGAATCTCTTTAGTTGTCCTTTCCTTAACGAGATTTAAACAAAGTGCACAATGTCCTAAGTGTAGGGAAGTTTACTCCCACATGCTTAAACATTGAGGATAATGTTTATATTAAGTGTAGGGGGGGACTTCTATCGAAGTTAAGTGGTCTTTTCCTTGTATTTGTCCTCATTTTAACCTGAAAATCAATTTTTTCGACATTTTTCAAAATTTTTAATCTATTTTGGCCTAGTTGTAGTCTCCTTTATTTTTGTTACTTTCTAGCATTTCAATAAAATGGTTTTAGCAAGTTTAGATATCTTAGATATATTAGGCCCGTTGTGATTTTTTTTTTTTTTTTTTTTGACTCAACCCGAGTTTACTTATCCAAGTTCACTCTAGCTAGTATCCTTAACCATGTAGACCTTAACTGGTTTATTAGGCTAAGCATCCACGAGTCTCATTCCTTGAGATTTTAAATTGTGGAGAACGAGAAATGATAGAGTTGGTTACAAGTTTGGTATTCTCTCATTAACTTATGTGAGTTAATTATGATCTTTTTCTCCCATCACTTGCTAATAAATTATCTGCAATAAGTAAGGTCGTACGATTTGAAAAGTTACTTAGCTTCTAGCCCAATATCGTTTAAAAGTTGCTCGGTAATGATAAGAGTTCATAGCCAAGGCATAACTTATGAAGCGGGGCGCGAAGATTGGCGAGTCCGAAAAGGCCCTAACAAGGCATGAGGATTCCATTTTATTGCTAAAGATCCAAGGTGATGTGAAAAGCATTATTCCCAAAGTCAATATGAAGGATCAAGACTCACGACGAAAAGCAATCAACTCCCGTAAAGATCATGGAGAAGTCTATCCGAAAAGACCCTAACAAGGTATGAGGATAAATAAACCCAAGTCCGAAAAGGAGGCGGATCGTTGTATCTCAAAATCCCAAATAGAGATTGAAGAAATAATCATTGAAGTCGTGGTCAACAAAGTTGGAGTACCCCTCAAAAGTCTCCAAGTGAAGAAACTCTATTAAAGATGAGAAGACCATTATCTCAAGCACGTCTCTCAAGATATGAAGTATGAAGTACATGCCAAATATCGGCCCGAGAAAGGTCTCAAATCGTGAACCAAGTTATGCCAAGATATGAACTTTTTGATATCCCGAGAAGCAGTTTTAAGAGATTTTGTCCTTTAGCTAACTATTGATCAAATCGTCCTACTTTGCTTTCAGCCTAAATAAACTATCGACATAAGTCCAAAAATGCATCTTCATGATCATTCTAAGACAAAAATAAAATATAAGAGATACCCATAGGAATAAGGGAGTTTAAGTGATTAATTGAACCGCATGAGTAAATGTTTGTTATGCTAACTTGTACTAACAATGATCTTGTTTTTAAGCTTGGCATGGGGAACGTGAAACTTGAGAGTGATAAACATTCATGACACACAAGCCCTAATGTAAGTCTTAGATTTCTTTACATGTTTCTTCCTTGTTGCATCTTGTTATTTTCTATCTTTTTGATTTTCCTTAGTTGTTTAATAAAGGCCAAGGTAGGTTGATTATGATGGAAAGTGTAAACCTTGCTTTATTGTTAAGCATTGCATGAGGGCATTGCAATGGTCAAGTGTAGGGGATTTGATAGGTGTGTAAACACCCATCCTTTTTACCACTTAATTACAATAATAACCGGACCAAAACGTGTAGTTTATGTCTTTTATGTCGGAATTATGCGTGGTTTGTGTTTTTGTTGTGATTTAGGACGAAATTGTGAAAAATGGGGAAAACACGGCATTTACGGGCTTTGATTGAAGAAAAATATGAAAAGACGAAGTCAAGAGTGTAAAAAGAACGGAAGTCCAAGACCAATTCTGAAGATTTATCGAAGAAAAAGTCAAAAGGCGGAAGTTTACTAAAAGCCGAGGAACTCAAGTCTATTTTATTGAAGAATTAAAAGACGAGTTCAAAAGAAATCCCGAGCCACAAGTCATTAGAGTCCAAGTTTAAAGAGATTAACAAAAGATTAAAAAGATCAAGGACTTAAGTGTGCAATTAAGAGAAAGAAGAAAGAGGGAGGAAGCTTCCTAAGTTCCTCCCTAATCTCCCTATAAATAGAATAGGCTAGATTCATTTGTAGTTGTTGGAGGCCTGACAAGTCTCTCTTCCCCATTTTCATTTTTCTTGTTCCTTAGTTTTATGCACTTTAATTCTCATGTAACGCACCTTTAATTCTCTTTTAATTCCAAGTAAGTTTACCTTTAATTGTTGTTAATCTTTATCTTATTGCTAATCTCCTTCTACCTTTCTTGTTTGATTTGTTCTTTATCTTCATTGTTCATGTTCTTGAGTTTTTGTGATTTTGATCAAGTGGGTTTTGATTAATTTGGTTATGTTTGTTGATTTAGATTGTTTGTTTATGATTATTGAATGATTTGTTATTAATTTGGTTAAATCTTTTGTTTGATTTTGATTAATTTGTGGTAGATTCTTTGTTACTGTATCTCCTTGTTCTTCGGGAGTGTTTTGTTTCTGTTTCTGTGTTCCAGATAAGTTCCGAGCCAAAGAGGAGAAAGTTGTTCATTCGGAAGTCTAAAAGTTCCGACTCAAGAGTGTTCATTCGGAACATTAAAAGTTCCGGATCAGCATTGCTTCATTCGGAAGTCTGAAAGTTCCGGGTCAACATTGCTTCATTCGGAAGTCTTAAAGTTCCGGATCAACATCTTTTGTTCACTCGGAACTCCAGAAGTTCCGGATCAAGGGCAACTTCCGGATCATGACTGCTTCATTCGAAACTTTGAAAGTTCCGGATCAAGCCTGTTCATTCGGAAGTTTTTAACTTCCGAATCAAGGTTTCTGTCAGACTCTTTTTGGTTTTTCTTTTTAAGTTTTTGTCTTTTATTTTCAAGCTTTATTTTTCCCGCCTTTTTCTTTATTTGAATTTTTATTTGCTTTCCTTTTAGTTTAAGTTTTGATTTGCATCATTTACTTTATTTACCTTTTAATTTTCTCGCAATTTACTTTTCGCCAAGATTTTATCTTTCATTGTTTCTTTTTACTGTCTTTACTTTATTTTTTATTTGTTTCAAGTTTTCATTTTAAATTAGTTTTGGACAACGACAACTCTTTTATTTGATTCACCAAGAACAACTGAGTCGCACAATTAACCAGAGATCAATTCGAAGAGATACCGAGAACAATAATTGAACCTAGCAAAATCTCTATATTAGCTTGTTTTTACATATTGTCGTAATCAAAACAAAGCGAGACCGAAAAATGCAAGTAATGTTTTAGGCATCATTGCATTAACAATCTCCCCCTTTTTGATTCCGACAATACATAAACTCAATCACCTAATAAAACAAGATTTTTTAAGACGAGTTTATATCATTTCTCCCCCTTTGTCGAACCAAAAAGGTTGCAAAAGTCTTTGAAGAAGAAAAGAACCGGACTTTGCAAATGATCCCCTTTGGTGCTTACTCCCCTTTGCTTGGGGCACCAAAGAATCGATATATGGTGACAAGCTACATAGAAGGGTTAGTAGAACAGAAGAGACACCCAACAAGATATAGCAAAGGTCACACAAAAAAATTAAGAGAAGAGACAAAAGATCCAAGATAAGTGTTAAAAGGAAACATGATAAAAGATACAATAAAATAAATCATACAAAGATGTATGAGACACAAACACAAGCCAAAAGAAAAGCATAAATCTAATCCTAGTTAAACTAGAACTTTAAGATTTGCTTGAACTAGATGTCTTGAAGATAAGCAACCAATGCTTAGATAAAATACAAGGTAGTGGCGGAAGTAAGTGGTGGTGGCTTGGTAGAGATCTCATAGTCATAGTGAAGAGGAGGTTTGACTAAGAGACTCTTGATGTAATTCAACTCTTCATAGATATGCGCCATAGCAAGATGTTGATATTGACAACAATGAAAATATGTTCCATGATGCATGACATTATCATGTGAAGGAGGAAGAACACTAAAGGCTAGTGGTGGAAGATAAGAAGTTCCACAATCAACATTCTTAGAAGAAGAAGAGATGTGATTTTGAGTGTTCTTGGGTGAATTGGGATTGAAAGCAATTGGAGAAAATGGAGGACAATCAAACCTTTTATTTGGGGAATAAGACATTTTGATTTGAGGAAGGATACAAAATGCTTAAGGTTAAACAGAGAAAGCCCAAGATATTTTAGGGGTGGTCAAAGGGTTGAAACAAAGATTCCAAAAAGTGTTGGAAAAAATTTGGAGTTTCAGGAATACCCGAAAAAGAGGTTACTGGGCGCGGTTCCTTATCTCCACAGGCGGTTACTTATCACTAGGGAACCGTGGTCTCAATAGAGAACCGCCCACAGTGAGTTAAATTTGGTGACGAGGGAGGATTTTCTAATTCAGCAAATCCTATTTTTCTTGTCTAACTAATCATGGAGATATGCTTAGAAGCAAAGATAGACAAAGAAAACACACAAGAAATCACCAAACAAGATTTTGACCAAAATACATGGATTTTAAAGAAAATCGATGTAGGAGGTGTGTAGAACTAGACACAATGATCCTCCATAGTTCTCTTTTGTTCTTGCTATATTTGAGAGACCCATACATATGAATTATGTAAGCTCATTATGAATAACAAGAAGCTATGAAAAACGTTTTTAGATTGAATTAACAATGCAAAAACATTTCTCGACCATTTTCGAAAGAACTTTGAGAGTTTTGAAAAAGGGAAGAGAAGTTTTCCAAAAAGAGTTTACGATACTCAAAAGCTCAAAGAAAGAAAAGACTCAAAAGAGAAAAAGACTCGATTAATTAAAATTCATAATTAAGGAATATGTTCCATTAAACCTAGACCTAGACGCGAGTAATTAAAAGGTTCCCTCTTAAGTGGCTTAGTGAGGATGTCGGCTAAGTTTTCTACTGAGGGTACCTTCTCAATCGAAATGTTCCCCTTTTGAACATTATCCCTAAGAAAATGGTGGTGAATCTCTATGTGCTTAGTTCGCGAATGTTGCACGGGATTCTTGCTAAGGTCTATTGCACCCTTGTTGTCGCACATGATGGGAACATCATCAAGAGAAATCTCGTAACCAACAAGCGCTTGCTTCATCCATAGAGCGTGTTGGCAAGCTTTACCAGCACTCACATACTCGGCTTCCGTGGTGGATATAGCAAGAGCGGTTTGTTTCTTGGAGAACCAAGAAGTTAAACAACAACCCATGAAGGTACAAACTCCACTAGTGCTTTTCCGGTCCACATAGTCTCCCGCATGATCTGAGTCCGCGTAGACAATGGTTTCTACGCCGGTCCCTTTAGGATACCATAATCCTAAATGTATAGTGACCTTAATGTATCAGAAGATACGCTTAACCGCTTCAATGTGAGAGGTTTTGGGAGCCTCTTGGAAATGAGCACAAAGGCAAACACTAAACATGATATCCGGTCGACTTTCCGTTAGGTACAACAAACTACCAATCCTACCTCTATATTTGGTGTTGTCTACCGACTCACAATCATCATCTACGGCGAGTTTAGTATCTGAAGCCATAGGGCTCTTCATCGGTCTAGATTCTTCTAATCCAAATTTCTTTTGCATTTCTTTAACATACTTGGGTTGATTAAAGAAAATACCATCGTCCATTTGTTTAATTTGGAGTCCTAAAAAGAAGTTAAGTTCTCCCATCATAATCATTTCAAACTCGTCATGCATGATTTTGGCAAAGTCATCACACAATGATTGACAAGTTGAACCAAATATAATGTGATCAACATATATTTGTACGATAATGAGGCGAGAACCTTTCTTCTTTGTAAAGAGTGTATTGTATACCATCCCCATGGTATACTCATGTTTTACAAGAAACGCTTAAAGTCTATCAAACCAAGCTTTGGGTGCTTGTTTGAGACCATAAAGAGCTTTCTTAAGCTTGTAAACATGATCCGGTTTCTCAAAATTAATGAAGTCGGGAGGTTGAGCCACATATGCCTCCTCATTGATCAAACCGTTAAGAAATGCACTCTTTACATCCATTTTTGAAGCTTAAAGTCTAAGTCACAAGCGTAAGCTAAAAGGGTTCTAATGGATTCTAATCTTGCTACGGGTGCGTATGTCTCGTCATAATCAATACCTTCTTGTTTATTATAGCCTTGAGCTACAAGTCTAGCCTTGTTACGAGACACAACACCATTCTCGTCTAACTTATTCCTATAAACCCATTTGGTTCCTATGATTGTTGAACTTCTAGGTGGAGGAACAAGTTCCCAAACGTCATTAGCAATGAATTGATTCAATTCTTCTTGCATAGCGATGACCTAACTCTCATCCATCAAAGCTTCTTTAACATTATTTGGTTCAATCAAGGAGACGAAACAAAAGAAGTTACTTTGATTTTGGACTTGAGATCTTAGGGTCCTTTGATTTAATTCGCCTATGACGTTATCGAGAGCATGATCCTTTGACTCCTTAATGTTTACTCCCTTTTCAACACTAAGGTCTTCAACTCCTATGTTTCTAACATATTTGGCATTAAATATGTCTATTTCATCCAAGTCATCATCTACCAAAGGTGGTGTCTTAGATGAAGGAGGGGTTTCATCAAATGTCACGTTAGGTGATTCTTCAATTACACCCGAGGTTCTATTGAGGACTATGTAGGCTTTGCTAGTTTGAGAATAACCTAAAAATATACCTTCGTAAGACTTTGGGTCAAACTTAGTAAGGTAATCTTTGGTGTTAAGAATGAAGAACTTGCTTCCAAACACCCAAAAGTATTCCAATGAGGGCTTCTTACCTTTAAGAATCTCATAGGGGGTCATTCCTAGAAAAGGTCGAATAAGAATTTGGTTGAGAATGTAGGTCGATGTGTCCACGTCATTGCACCAAAATTTTTGAGGCAAAGATTGCTCATTTAACATTGTCCTACTCATCTCTTGGATGGTCCTATTATTCCTTTCAACTACCCCATTTGATTGTGGAGTGCGAGGAGCTGAGAAGTTATGGGTAATACCATGAGCTTCACAAAATGCACTGAATTGCACTTCATTATCAAGTTCCCTACCATGATCCGTCCTAATAGAGACAATTGAACATCCTAGTTGATTTTGATTTCTTCGACTAAAGGTTTCGAAGTGATCGAAAGCTTCATTCTTAGACGCCAAAAATCTAGTCCAAATGAATCTAGAGTAGTCTTCAACTATAACTAAGGTATAAAGGTTACCTCCATAACTCCGTATGGCGGAAGGTCCAAAGAGATCCATATGTAGGAGCTCTAAGCAGCGAGAGGTCAAAACGAAATTCTTGGCTTTGTGAGTTGAGTGAACTTGCTTCCCAATTTTGCAAGCATCACAAAAGTGACTATCAAACTTCATCTTGGGGAGATGTCTTACCAACTCCTTAGAGACTAAAGATTAAATTAAACGCATATTAGCGTGACCTAATCTCCTATGCCAAAGAGTAGAACTATCATCTAAATTTGCTAGACATAAGTTGTCCTTTGACTTCCTATTGACCTTCATGACATAAAGCCCATGCTTTCTAACACCTTTTCCAATGACTTTTCTATCTTTTACGATTTCACTATCATATTCCGAAAAGATGACCTTACACTTATTGTCACAAATTTGACCTATACTTAGAAGGTTAAAACCTAAGTTATCTACGTGCTCTACGTTTTCTATAGCCATAAAGTCAAGAGATATCGTACCTTTGCCAATAATATTACCTCTTTGATTACTTGCGAATGTAATGTTACCTCCATCCTATGCTTTGTAGTACGAGAATAAACTTTGATTACCCGTCATGTGTTTAGAACAACCACTATCCTTGATCCACTCGTCGGGCTCTAAATCGATTCCCAAGCATATCTAGGTAACAACACACAAGATCAAACATTTGGTCCCTAATATCTCATGGGTCCAAAATTGTTAGTTCCAAAATCCCTTGCATTTGGTTGGGATGTATGAATGAAGGAGACATTCCCCATGGGGAAAAGTATTGTTGTTGAAAATTATTCCAATTCATATGGCCATTTTGTTGTCAATAGTTTCTCCTAGGTGTCTTTGATCTTGATCTAGAATTATTGTTATTACTCCTAGGTGTTGGAGTTTTACTTCTAGGTCGTGATTTAGCTTGATCATCTCTTTTTGGCGTAGGTGTTCTACTTCTAGGTTTAGATTCATTTCGTACTCTTGGAGGAGTAGATGTTTGTCTAGATAAGTTTCTAGTTCCCATTAGAGGTTTACTCAAGGGCTTTTAGAATTTATCTAAAGTAGGTAATACAAAGATTTTCACTAAGTATGAAAGTTCGTAGTTCCAATCTCTTCGAATTGATTACCGTTAATTAGTGCGACTCAATTGTCTTTTGGTGATCAAAAGGATGGTTTGTTTGATTATCTAATTTTAAACTAAAAGCAAATAATTAAAACTGTCGTTGAGTAAAATGGAAGCTTTAAAAATTAAACTAAAAATAAAAGTGTACAATCTTTGAAAGTTAAAATGTAAATGATTAAAGACTTAAAAATTTAGTAAAAATAAACTAAGACAAAAGGCGGGAAAGATTAAATTTGAAATCTAAGAAAACAATTCAAAGCCTAAGTCCGATCGTAATGCGATCGCACTCAAACAGTACATCCAGATCGCACTCAATGCGATCGCAACTAATGAGTTAGATGCACTCGATGCGATGGAACAGCCTGATCGTACTCCCAGATCGCAACCACGATCGCAACAAGTGATCGTGGTCCTTGATCGTGGTTTGTGATCGCAACACAAAAGATCGCAGTCAATGCGATTGTAACAAGAAGACGTGCCACGATCGCACCCACAGATCGCAATGAGTGATCGTGGCGTGTGATCGTACCAGGGAAGAATAAACAGATCGCAATCTATGCGATCGAAGTCAAGTGATCGTACCAAGCAAAACCTTCTAAGATGGAAATGGTGTCCAAAGAGAAAATAAGCTTAAACGAATAAGCAGTAGCTATGATAAGCACTTACCAACTTGGAAAAGAGTAAATAAGCACAAAATCGAAACCTTTATGAATGCTAAACTTGGGACTTAATAAACCGATCATCAAAACAATAAAACTTTTTAGAAAGCTTAAAAGTAAATAAGCCAAAATACAAATAAGCCAATAAGCACCAAAAGCTTATAGCTTATACCGTATAAAAGCTTACGTAGGAATAGAAAGATTAACTTTTTAAGCACTAAAACATCAAATTCAAACACGAATAAAGAACTATTCGGATCAAATATGAAATTTCGGGTCAAGGATAAAGTAAAACCAAGAAATGTAGAAAGAGATTAAGGAACAAAAAGCTTAACTTGAATTAGATTAATGAAATCCAAATACAAGAATGATTCAAATCTTAAACTTGAAAGAAAAAGATGAAACTTAGTGAGAGAAAGTTTGAAACTTTCTCTCTCTAAAACTAGAAAGGAAAAATGAAAAGTAAAACTAGCTAATGACTAACACCCTCCTAATGTGTCATTAGGAGGGTTTATATAGGGAGTGGGGAATGCATGTATGCTTTCTTCTTTCTTTCTTTTCTTCTCGACTCGATCTAAATTCTTTGTCTATCTCGATGTCGCCTCGGGATTTGAACTTGTCTTTTAATTTTCTTCTATAATTAGACATGAGTTCTTCGACTTCATTAAACTTTCGTCTTTAGACTTTTTCTTTGATAAATCTTCAGAATAGGCCTTGGACTTCCGTTATTTTTGCACTCTTGATCTTTTGACTTCGTCTTTTCTCGTTTTCTTTGATAAATGCCCGTGAAAACCCGTGTTTTCTTCCTTTTTCATCTTTTGGTCCTAAAACACAATAAAAACACAAACCACGCATAATTCCGACTTTTACGACTTAAATTACACGTTTTGGTCTTGTTATTATTGGAAATAAGTGGTAAAAGGATAAGTGTTTTCACACTTATTAAATCCCCTACACTTGACCATTGCAATGACCTCATGCAATGCATTAATTTTAAAGCACGGTTTACATTTTCCATCATAAATAACCCACCTTAGCCTTTATTAAATATTAAACTTTAAGGAAAATAAAAAGATAGAAACAAGTAAAGAAACTAAAGACTTACATTGGGTTTTGGCTGCCATGAACCTTTATCATCCTCAAGTTTCACGTTCCCCATACCAAGCTTAAAAACGAGATCATTGTTATTATAAGTTAGCAAACTAACATGAATTCACGTGGGCCAATTATTTACTTAGACTCCCTTATTCCTAGGTTTATCTCTTATATTTTATTTTTGTCTTGAATGATCACGAGGATGCATTGTTTGACTTATTTCGATAGTTATTTAGGCCGAAAATAAAGCGGACGATTTAATCAATAGTAAGATAAAGGACAAAACCTTTTAAAACTGCTTCTCGGGACCTCTTAAAGTTCATATCTTGGCATAACTCGCTTCACGATTTGAGACCTTTCTCGGACCGATATTTGGCAGCGACTTCATACTTCAAATCTTTGAGAGACGTTCTTGAAATTATGGTCTTCTCTTCATAATAGGAATTTCTTCACTTGAACTTTTTGAGAGATTCTTCATCTTTGGACCACGACTTCTTCATTTTTCTCCAATCTTTATTTTGGACTTTGATATACAATGATCCGCCTCCTTTTAGGACTTGGATCTATTTATCCTCATACCTTATTAGGCCTTTTTTGGGTAGACTTCTACATGATCTTTTGGGGAGTTTTTGCTTTTCGTCGTGTGTCTCGATCCTTCATATTGATTTTCGATAAATGATTCTTCACATCACTTTTGGATCTTTAGCAACAAAATGTAGCCCTCATGCCTTGTTAGGTCCTTTTCGGACTCGCCAATCTTCGTATCCCGCTTCAATAAGTTATGCCTTGGCTATGAACTCTAATTAATACCGAGCAACTTTTAAACGATCTTGGGCTATAAGCTAAGTAACTTTTCAAATCGTACAACCTTATTTATTGCAGATATATTTATTAACAAGCGATGGGAGAATAGGCTCATAATTAACTTACATAAATTCACGAAAGAATACCAAACTTATAATTGACTCTATCATCTCTCGTCCTCCACAGTTTAAAATCTCAAGGAATGAGACTCGTGGATGCTTAGCCAATTAAATCAAAGTTTTGGGTTTTCGAGCCGTCTATAGGATCTTGAAAACTCTTAGACTTTTTCAAGTTTAGAATTTGCATTTTAAAGTTCCATTGATAAACGACTCTCTAGGATCTATTATAGGAAATTGCGAAAAGTTCTTGTTCTTAACCCGTGAGAGTTAAGACTTTCGCGTTTTAAAGTTCCCTATATAAAAGCCTAGCAAAACTTGACTTAAACACGTTAAGGATACTAGCTAGAGTAAACTTAGATAAGTAAACTCGGGTTGAGTCAAAATATTCACGAATTTGAAAAATTTAAAACGTCTTTATTAATTAAAAATTTATTCTAGAAAAGAAAATAAATAACCATGACAAGGGAAAATACTACTAATCTACAAGGCCAAAATAGATTAAAAATTTAGAAAAATGTCGAAAAATCGAGTTTTCCAGTTAAAATAGGGGCAAATTCATGGAAAAGACCACTTACTTCGATAGAAGTCCCCCTTACACTTGATATAAACATTGTTCTTAATGTTTAAGCATGTGGGAGTAAACTCCCCTACACTTGGGACATTGTGCACTTTGTTTAAATCTTGCTAAGGAAAGGACAACTAAAGTGATTTCAATGTGAACATATAAGATATGAAATATTGAATCACGAGAGTTTAGGATAGAACCGAGAAGATGGGAACACGGAATCACGGTTCGTCAAAAGTCATCGAGGTGCACTTTGAAGCTTGAATCCCTACAGAGAATAAGAAACAAGACAACAAACACATACGGGGCTCCCCCTACACTTATTATGAAAGCGGTAAATGATAGATCACGGTTTGCCTCCCGAGAAGCGCTTGTTTTTTATAACCGAGTCACGAGCCTGACTCGACCCAAAACTAGTTCATGGGAAACGTGGTGAGGGATGGAATCATCTCATGAGAGATGTCCTCACCAAAGTACTACTTTACGCGCTGGCCATTCACCTTAAAATTGGGCCCATTTGGCTGAGAAAGCTCACTGGTGCCATATGGGAAAACTTTGGCAACGGTGAATGGACCAGACCAGCGGCTTTTCAACTTGCCCGAGAAGATCTTCAACCGAGAGTTAAAAAGTAAGACTTGATCACCAACGTGGAACTCTCGGTTCTTAATCCTTGCATCATGGATGATCTTGGTCTTCTCCTTGTAGATCAATGAATTCTCGTAAGCTTCATTCCTCAATTCATTAAGCTCGTTGAGTTGAATCTTGCGAAGATCACCGGCTTTGTTGATGTCGAAGTTAGCCCACTTCAAGGCCCATTATGCCTTATGTTCCAGCTCGATAGGGAGGTGGCATGCTTTACCGTACACAAGACGATAAGGTGTACAACCAATCGGGGTCTTATATGCAGTACGGAAAGCCCACAGAGCATCATCTAACTTATCGGCCCACGCGGCACGATGCTCTCCCACAGTACGTTCCAGAATTCGCTTCAATCCACGGTTGGAAATCTCTGCTTGCCCATTGGTTTAGGGATGATAAGCGGTGGAAAGACGGTGATTGACACCATACGTACCCATGACTCTTGCGAATTGATCATTGCAAAAATGAGTCCCGCGGTCACTGATGATAGCACGAGGAACACCGAATCGAGCAAAAAGCTGCTTCAAAAAGTTCACAACCACCCTCTCATCGTTCGTAGGGAGAGCCTTAGCTTCAACCCATTTAGAAACGTAGTAAACAGCTACGAGGATGTACTTGTTCCCTTTAGATGATGGAAATGGCCCCATAAAGTCGATACCCCATACATCAAAGATTTCACATTCTTGTATAAAATTTTGAGGCATCTCATCTTTATGTGTCATCTTGCCTTGTCGTTGGCAAGCATCACAATGCTTAACCATTTCGTGAGCGTCATGATAAATGGTGGGCCAATAAAATCCAGAGTTAAACACTTTCTTCGCGGTGTAGTTGGGACCGAAGTGACCACCGGTGGGTCCCTTATGGCAAGCATCAAGGATTTGTAAAGCTGTCGGCCCATCAACACATCGACGAATGACAAAATTCGCACATTGTTTGAAGAGATAAGGGTCATCCCAGAAGTAAGTCTTAACATCTTTAAAGAACTTCTTCTTTTGTTGGGATGTTAACCCTTCGATGAGAATTCCACTCGCTAAGTAGTTTGCAATGTCCGCAAACCACGGGGTGTCATCAAGATTGGAGTGAATAGACATTAAGGCCTCAAGGGGAAAAGAGTCATTGATCTCTTGGTTCGGATGATCCCCTTGATAAGGATCCTCAAGTCTACTTAGATGATCCGCTGCTAGGTTTTCGGCTCCCTTCTTGTCACGAATTTCAATGTTGAATTCTTGAAGGAGCAAAACCCAACGAAGAAGTCTTGGCTTAGAATCTTGTTTAGTCAATAAGTACTTCAACGCGGAATGGTCGGTATACACGATGGTGGTGGAAAGGACAAGATAAGGGCGGAACTTCTCAAAGGCATACACTACAGCTAAAAGCTCTTTTTCGGTAGTGGTATAATGCAATTGAGCCCCCGTCATTGTCTTTCTAGCATAATGGATTGGTTGGAAGTGTTTGTTCACTCTTTAGCCCAATACCGCTCCAATAGAAAAGTCGCTAGCATCACACATCAACTCAAAAGGTAGCTTCCAATTAGGGGTAACCAAGACCGGTGCCTTAGTTAGCTTATCCTTGAGAAGATTGAAGGATGCAAGACACTCTTTGGAAAAGATAAAAGGAGTATCTTTTTCCAAGAGGTGGGTCATCGGGCGAGCGATTTTAGAAATATCTTGGATGAATTGACGATAGAAGCCTGCATGACCAAGGAAACTTCTCACACCCTTCACGGTTGAAGGTGGAGGTAATTTGGCTTTGACATCCACTTTAGCACGGTCCACTTCAAGACCGGCTTTAGAGATTTTATGTCCAAGCACAATGCCTTCTTTTACCATGAAATGGCATTTTTCCCAATTCAGAACAAGGCGAGTGTCTTCCGCTTAAGCATGCGTTCCAAATTGGCAAGGCAAGAAGAGAAGAAATAACCATAGACCGAGAAATCATCCATGAAGACTTCCATAGTTTCTTCAACCATGTCATGGAAGATAGCCATCATACACCTTTGGAATGTCCCAAGAGCATTGCATAAGCCGAAAGGCATTCTTTTGTAAGCAAATGTTCCATAAGGACAAGTGAATGTGGTTTTCTCTTGGTCTTGGGGATCGATGGGTATTTGAAAATAACCCGAAAAACCGTCTAAGAAGCAGTAATAGTCATTACCCGCTAGACGTTCAAGCATTTGGTCCATGAAAGGAAGGGGAAAATGATCCTTTCTCGTAGCATCATTGAGTTTGCGATAGTCTATACAAACTCTCCACCCTGTAACGAGACGATTAGGAATCAACTCGTTGTTTTCATTGGGAACAACGATGATTCCGCCTTTCTTAGGCACACAATGGACTGGACTAACCCATGGTGAATCCGAGATAGGATAGATCATGCCCGCATCAAGAAGTTTGATAACCTCTTTTTTTATAACGTCATGGATCTTGGGATTCACCCTTCTTTGGCTTTGGATAGTGGGTTTAAAGTCGTCCTCCATGAGAATTTTATGTGTGCAAAAGTGAGGATCAATTCCATGAATATCGGAGATTTGCCATGCAATAGCTTTCTTATGATTTTTCAGCACGGCGATAAGTCGGGATTTTTCTTCTTCTTTCAGGTCCTTTGCGATGATGACGGGTGACTTCTTGTTGTCTTCAAGGAAAACGTACTCGAGATGAAACGGAAGATCCTTAAGCTCTAAATCCGGAGGATTTTCGATGGCAGGCGTAATCAAATTCGGATCATCGGTAGAGATAGCCTTAGGAGATGGTGGAGAAATATGGTCCTCATTGAGAAGTTTCTCAATGGTACGAATGTCTTCATCCCAATTGGAGGGAGAATCGTCATATTGCAAGTCCACATCACCCAAAGTTGCTTCGAATTCTTTCAAGATGAAATCACTTTCTCCAAATGGAGTTAGTGATGGAGCAATTGAGGCAACAGTCTCAACAATTGGTAGAGAAGAAGAACCACTTTTACAAGCGTCTTTGAAATGTTCTTCACAAGCCTCATCAAGAACGTCAATGAAATTAACGCTCTCATTTTCAGAAGGCTGTGATAGGTGTGTAAACACCCATCCTTTTACCACTTAATTCGGGCTAAAACGAGACCAAAACACGTATTTAATATCATTTGTTTGGAGTTATGCGTGGTTTTTGTGTTTATTGTGTTTTCAGAGCCAACCGGATGAATATTGAAGAAAACATGGGATTGCACGGGTTTTACTGAAGAAAAAGACTCAAGATAAAGTCTATTGTCCAAGAGATGCAAAAGATTTGAAGTCACTGGGCCTATTCGAAGATTTATCGAAGAAAAGGACCAAAGATGGAAGATTTATATAAGTCGAAGAAACTCAAGTCTATTAAACGAAGAAATTAAAAGACGAGTTGAATTTAATCGACGACAAATCCTGAATCAGAATCGAAAACGGAAACTTTTCTGAAAAGACGAAAAGACAAGAAGAACGGGAGAAAGCCCACTCACCAACCAAAGGACAAGACTATAAATAGCCTTCCCCTCACACATTTTAAGCTAGCTAGTTTTTCTCTTCTTCCCCATTTTTCTTCCTGGTTCGTAGAACACCATCACCACTAGGGTGATTGGTGATTTTTATCTTTGTCTTTACAATCTTGTAATTTTAATCTTTGTTTTACCTTGTCAAAACATTAATCATTCAATACAAAGCTTTTGTTTAATCTTTCACTTCATCTTGTTCATCATCATCTTTATCTTCAAGTTTTTAAGTTTTTATCTTCTTGATTTGATCTTCAAAAGTTGTTTGGATTTGTGTTTTTATTAGTGGGATTTGTTGCTTATATTGTCTAAATGATTTGTGTTTAATTTGGTAAATCCTTTTTAAGTATTTGGTTTGATTTTGATTAAAGTTTGTGTCCCGTGTTCTTCGTAAACTGCTACTGTATCTGGGTTTCAAAATCTTCCGAACCAAGCAAAAAGTTCCGAATGGAGCATTCGGAATCTTCAGAACCAAACATTAAGTTCCGGATCAGTGTCTTCCGAGTCAGTTATTTCCGAATCAAACAGTTCCGAACCAAGCCCTTCATTCGGAAGTTTTAAAACTTCCGAACCAGTGACTTCCGGACGAAGCAAAAGTTCCGGATCAAGCTCAGACTTCCGAACCAAGCACCTTCATCCGGAAGGTTCCGAATCAGCCAGAAAGTTCCGGATGAGAAAGTTCCGGGTGAATGAACAGTAAGTTCCGGATGAGTTAACTTTTAAAAATTCCGAATCAAGTATTTCCTTTAGATTACTGTTTGTCTACCTTATTGTTTCTTTATGTCTGTTTGTTTAAATTTCAATTTTAATTTTAAATCTTGATCTTAATCTTAAGTTTAATACAAGTTTTTAGTAATCACCATTAAATTAATTGTCTTTGGTTTAAATTTTCATTTCCACTTTTTATTAGATTAGAAAACCAAAACCCTTTTCTTTAGTAACCAAGAACAATCATTCCACTTAAGACCTAGATCAATTCGAGAGGATATCGAGAGAATAAAATTAGAACCCATTGAAAATGCGTGTATCAAATGGCGCCGCTGCCGGCTCTTCTCGTTAAGATCAAAAGTTTTTTGTGAGAACTTGGATTTTGGGATCCGTTCCCCGTGAACGTTACTTTTTCATCAAAAATTTTCAAAAATCCTAAAAATTAAAAAACAATAAAAACCAAAAATATTTTTGCTTTGTTTTTCTTTGTTCGTTCTTTTGCAGGTGTATGCGCACTCGATCCACGTCTTATCAAGAGCCCGAGCCTCTCGATAACTTAGACATGGCTGGTGTACAAAACAACAATAACATACCACCTCCGAACAACAATAA
Organism: Glebionis coronaria; assembly: GCA_025667525.1. Taxonomy (NCBI): domain Eukaryota; kingdom Viridiplantae; phylum Streptophyta; class Magnoliopsida; order Asterales; family Asteraceae; genus Glebionis; species Glebionis coronaria. Next base: position 193,871,633 of record CM046881.1, on the reverse strand, counting down.
TAACAACAACAACCCGCCTTTCAACAACATGAACAATAATAACAACAATGAGCACCTTCTGGATAATCGCCCAATGATTGAATTGCTGCAAGCTCATGTTGATGGCAACACGGATCCAATTGTTATACCACCAATTGCCGCCAACAATTTCGAGCTCAAGTCAGGCTTTATCCAGATGGTCTCAGCTCAACCGTTCTTGGGACGAACCATTGATGATCCACACGACCACATCAAGAGATTTCTACAACTCACTAACACGGTCAAATTCAATGGAGTTTCCCAAGAAGTGATAAGGTTACAACTTTTTCCCTTTTCTTTAGAGGGACAAGCCCGGCATTGGCTTGCTAAAGAACCGCCACAGAGTATTCTCTCGTGGACGGATTTGGAAACAAAGTTTATCAACTACTTTTTCCACCCTCTCGTACTACCGCTTTGCGGAATGAGATTATAAACTTTGAACAAAAGTACGATGAGTCATTCAGTGAATCTTGGGATCGCTTTAAAGATCTTTTAAGAAAATGCCCACAACATGGTTTTACCAAAGTACATCAAATCAATACTTTTTACAATGGTTTAAGCATGAGTGACCAAGATTCACTGAATAGTGCCTCGGGGGGTAATTTATTGGCTAAAACTTCCAATGCTGCTTGGGACATCATTGAGAACAAATCTCGTGTGCAAACCAAGAGTGTTAGGACCAATGTTGCTAGTGCTAGCACTAATGACAGCGACAAGCGATTAGACAAAATCACTACGCTTCTTGAATCGCTTGTCACCCACACCGTCAGCAACAACAACAGCAACAACGCCAAAAATGCACAAGTGAACGCTGTCAGCCAACCTTGTGAGATATGCGGTAGTCCCCACTCCTACACAACTTGTACCGCCACCCAAGATTACCCTGCTGAGAATGTGAATGCGGCATATGGCACCTACCAACAACCTGCTTATCAAGCTAAACCTCAAGGTGACCGTAACTTGCTTAGCTACCGCAGCAACAACTATCTTTCACCACCTGGCTTTCCTCCTACCAACCCAAACCAACAACAAAACCTTAACCGCCCTTCTCAACAACAACAACAACCTCGACAACCATACATTCCACCTCACAAGCAGCAACAACCGCCTCAACGTAACAATCAAGTATACCAACAACCTGCTTACCAACCACCTGCATACAATGCTCCTCCCAACCAAGCCACCACCGCATTACACCAAGAAGTCGCCACCTATATGAGGACCAATGATGTGATAGTGAGAAATCTCCAAGAGGAAGTGCGCAATTTGAAGGCAGACTTGGTCAAGCAAGGAAATGATTTGAGAGCTGACATGAGAAACACGTTGGATAGCCAGACTAATGATCTGAGGAACATGATGGCTAGTTTTTTCCAAAGTAGTCAACCCTCTTCTTCGGGTACTCTTCCGAGTAACACCGTTGCGAACCCAAGAGGGGAGATGAAAGCAATCACCACTCGAAGTGGTAAAGGTACCAAGGAACCCGAGCTTCCTATACCTCCACCGGTGGTTGTGACTAAGGAGAACGAGTCGCCTGCTCCTATTCCTCCTCCTTCCCCTTCCCCAATTTCTCCACCTCTTCTTTCTACCCCTCCTCCACCCGTGGTTGTGAGTGATCCTATACTCCCAAAGCCTTCCTCTTCTTCCAATATACCTTATCCTTCTAGGTTGAGGAAAGAGAAGCAAAAGAGCAAGGATGATATTCAGGTTCTTTCTTAAAATGTTTAAACAACTGAATTTCAATATCTCCTTCGCTGAGGCTCTCGCTCACATGCCCAAATACGCCAAAATGTTTAAAGACCTTCTGAGCGACAAGGAGAAGCTCCTCGACATTGCTAACACCCAACTTAATGAGAACTGCTCTGCAGTGCTCTTAAGGAAATTGCCAATCAAGCTTGGTGATCCGGGTCGTTTTCTTATCCCTTGCAATTTCCCGAGAGTAGAGAATTGCATGGCCCTAGCCGATCTAGGTGCCAGTATTAATCTCATGCCTCTAAGTGTTTGGAAGCAATTATCTCTCCCAGAGCTAGTCCCCACTAAAATGACTTTGGAATTGGCCAACCGTACGGTTGCTTATCCAGTGGGGATAGCCGAAGATGTCATTGTAGGAGTCGACAAATTCACCTTCCCTGCTGATTTTGTTGTCGTCGACTACGAGATGGACCCCCGTGTGCCACTTATTGTTGGTCGCCCATTCTTGAGGACCGGTCGCACTCTCATTGATGTTGAAGCCGGTGAGCTTATCATGAGAGTGGGTGACGACAAAGTAGTCTTCAACATGGGAAAGTTGTCTAAACAGCCTTATTCATATGAGAGCGTTAATTGTATTGACGTTCTTGATGAGGCTTGTGAAGAACACTTTAATGATGCTTGCAAAAGTATTCCTACCTCTCTTCCCACTGTTGAGACCGTGTCCTCCATTGATTCATCGTTGTCTCTATTTGGAGATAGTGATTTATTCTGGAACAATCTTGAAGATGCCATGGGAGATGCGAATTTAGCTACTAATGATTCTCCCACCGAGGGGGATGAAGATATGAGTTTCTTTGACAATCTTCTCACCGAAGACAATCCTTCGCCTCCATCTCCCACGGTTATTGCTATCGATGCCACGACTTTGAAAACGCCTCCCGTCGAAAATCCTCCGGATTTGGAACTTAAGGAGTTGCCGCCACATCTCGAGTACGTGTTCCTTGACGACAACAAGAAGTCGCCCGTCATTATTGCAACGGATTTGAAAGATGAAGAGAAGAATCGCCTCGTTGCCGTGCTGAAAGCTCATAAGAAGGGCGGATTTACCCTATTTCGGATTCACCATGGGTTAGTCCAATCCACTGTGTGCCCAAGAAGGGCGGAATAACCGTTGTTCCCAATGAACACAACGAGTTGATTCCCACTCGTCTCGTTACTGGGTGGAGAGTTTGTATAGACTACCGCAAACTCAATGACGCCACGAGAAAGGATCATTTCCCTCTACCTTTCATGGACCAAATGCTTGAACGATTAGCCGGTAATAAATATTACTGCTTTCTTGATGGTTTCTCGGGTTATTTCCAAATACCCATCGATCCCCAAGATCAAGAGAAAACTACATTCACTTGTCCCTATGGCACTTTCGCTTACAAAAGAATGCCTTTTGGCTTATGTAATGCGCCCGGGACTTTCCAAAGGTGCATGTTAGCTATCTTCCATGACATGGTCGAACAAACCATGGAAGTCTTCATGGATGATTTCTCGGTCTTCGGGGATTCCTTCTCTGCTTGCCTTGCCAATTTAGAACGTATGCTACAGCGGTGCGAAGACACTCGCCTAGTTCTAAATTGGGAAAAATGCCATTTTATGGTAAAAGAAGGCGTCGTGCTTGGACATAAAATTTCGAAAGCCGGTCTTGAAGTAGACCGTGCTAAAGTTGATGTTATAGCAAAGTTGCCTCCACCTTCCACTGTGAAGGGTGTGAGAAGTTTTTTGGGTCATGCGGGCTTCTACCGTCGATTTATCAAAGACTTTTCTCAAATCGCTCGCCCGATGACCCACCTCTTGGAAAAAGATACTCCTTTTATCTTTTCCAAAGAGTGCCTTGAAGCCTTCAACTCGCTTAAAGATAAGCTAACTAAGGCACCCGTCTTGGTTACCCCTAATTGGGAGCTTCCTTTTGAGTTGATGTGCGATGCTAGCGATTTTGCTATTGGAGCGGTTCTTGGACAAAGAGTGAACAAACACTTCCAACCGATCCATTACGCTATCAAGACAATGACAGGGGCACAATTGCATTATACGACAACCGAAAAAGAGCTTTTAGCTGTTGTCTATGCTTTTGAGAAATTCCGCCCCTATCTTGTCCTTTCCACCACCATTGTGTACACCGATCATTCCGCGTTGAAGTACTTGTTAACAAAGCAAGATTCCAAACCAAGACTTCTTCGTTGGGTTTTGCTGCTCCAGGAATTTAAAATCGACATCCGCGATAAAAAAGGAGCAGAAAACCTAGCCGCGGACCATCTTAGTAGACTTGAGGATCCTTACCAAGGGGATCATCCGATCAAAGAAATCAATGATTCTTTTCCCTTGGAGACCTTAATGTCTATAAACTCGAAGCCGAATGAAACCCCGTGGTTTGCGGACTTTGCAAACTACTTGGCGGGTGGAATTCTCAAGGAAGGGTTGACGTCCCAGCAAAAGAAGAAGTTCTTTACCGACATCAAGACTTACTTTTGGGACGACCCTTACCTATTCAAACAATGTGCTGATCTGATAATTCGCCGATGTGTTGATGGACCGGCAGCGTCGGACATCCTTGATGCTTGCCACAAAGGACCCACCGGTGGTCACTTTGGTCCCAACTACACCGCTAAAAAAGTGTTTGATTCGGGATTTTATTGGCCCTCCATATACCGTGACGCTCACGATATGGTCAAACGATGTGATGTTTGCCAAAAGCAAGGCAAAATCACACATAAAGACGAGATGCCTCAGAATTTTATTCAAGAGTGTGAAATTTTTGATGTTTGGGGTATCGACTTTATGGGGCCATTCCCTTCGTCTAAAGGAAACAAATACATCCTTGTAGTCGTTGACTACGTTTCCAAGTGGGTTGAAGCCAAAGCTTTGCCTACTAATGATGCAAGGGTGGTTTGTAACTTTTTGAAAGCTTTATTCGCTAGATTCGGTGTGCCTCGCGCCATTATTAGTGATCGTGGGACTCATTTTTGCAATGACCAATTTGCTCGAGTCATGGCTAAGTACGGTGTAAATCATCGTCTTTCCACAGCCTACCACCCACAAACTAATGGCCAGGCTGAAATATCCAACCGAGGGCTGAAGCGAATTCTTGAAAGGACCGTGGGAGAGCATCGTGCCGCATGGGCTGATAAACTCGATGATGCTTTGTGGGCTTTCCGTACTGCTTACAAGACCCCGATCGGCTGTACGCCTTATCGTCTTGTGTACGGGAAAGCGTGCCACCTCCCAATTGAGTTGGAGCACAAGGCTTATTGGGCCTTGAAGTGGGCTAATTTTGATATAAACAAAGCCGATGACCTACGCAAGATCCAACTCAATGAGCTCAATGAACTCCGTAATGAGGCTTATGAAAATTCTTTGATCTATAAGGAAAGAACTAAGCTCATTCACGACTCCAAGATCAAAAACCGAGAGTTCCATGTTGGAGACAAAGTCTTACTTTTTAACTCTCGGTTGAAAATCTTTTCGGGCAAGCTCAAATCTCGTTGGTCCGGCCCATTCACCATTGCCCAAATTTTTCCATATGGTACTCTCGAGCTCGCTCAACCTAATGGACCAAATTTTAAGGTGAATGGCCAACGAGTGAAGTTGTACTTTGGTGAGGACACCTCTAAGGAGGTGATTCCATCCCTCACCACCTTCCCCATGAACTAATTTTGGGTCGAGTCAGGCTCGTGACTCGGTTATCAAAAACAAGCGCTCCTCGGGAGGCAGCCCGAGTATCTATCCTTGTATGTTTTAATCCCCTAAGTGTAGGGGGGGACTTCTATATGTGCTTGTCTTTGCATGGTGGTGTGATTACAGGGATAAGTGCACTCTTGGAATCTTTGAAGAACCGTGCTCCCGTGTTTATCCGAAATCCGGTTCTATCTCTCAACTATCGTGATTCAATTTTCTTCATACTCACATTTGAAATTGATCACGTTAGTCGTCTCTTCCTTAACTTGAGTTAACCAACGTGCACAATGTCATAAGTGTAGGGGAACCTTTTCCCACATGCTTAAACATTGAGGACAATGTTTATCTTAAGTGTAGGGGGGACTTCTATCGAAGTTTTAAGTGGACTTTTCCATGAAAATGCCTTCAATTAACCGGAAAATCATATTTTTCAACATTTTTCAAATTTTTTATTAACTTTGGCCATTTAGTCGTAATTTTTAAATTTTTATCGTTGCTTTCATATGTATATATCCCACAATAAAGTCAAAAGTATTAATAAAGTGGTGTAGCTAGTTTAGAAGTCTTTGACATATTAGGCCCGTTGCGTTTATTTTGACTCAACCCGAATAGACTTATCCAAGTTTATTCTAGCTAGTATCCTTAACCATGTAGACCTTAATTGGTTTATTAGGCTAAGTGTCCACGAATCTCATTACTTGAGATTTTAAATTATGGAGGACGAGAAATGATAGAGTCAATTATAAGTCGGTATTCTTGCGCAAGCTCACTTGGTGTAATTATTTGCCTATTCTCCCATCACTTGCTAATAATTTATCTGCAATAAGTAAGGTCTTACGATTTGAAAAGTTACTTAGCTTCTAGCCCAAGATCGTTTAAAAGTTGCTCGGTAATGATAAGAGTTCATAGCCAAGGCATAACTTATGAAGCGGGGCGCGAAGATTGGCGAGTCCGAAAAGGCCCTAACAAGGCATGAGGATTCAATTTTATTGCTGAAGATCCAAAGTGATGTGAAAAGCATTATTCCTAAAGTCAATATGAAGGATCAAGACTCACGACGAAAAGCAATCAACTCCCATAAAGATCATGGAGAAGTCTATCCGAAAAGACCCTAACAAGGTATGAGGATAAATAGATCCAAGTCCGAAAAGGAGGCGGATCGTTGTATCTCAAAATCCCAATTAGAGATTGAAGAAATAATCATGAAGTCGTGGTCAACAAAGTTGGAGTACCCCTCAAAAGTCTCCAAGTGAAGAAATTCTATTATGATGAGAAGACCATTATCTCAAGAACGTCTCTCGAAGATATGAAGTATGAAGTACATGCCAAATATCGGCCCGAGAAAGGTCTCAAATCGTGAACCAAGTTATGCCAAGATATGAACTTTTTGATATCCCGAGAAGCAGTTTTAAGAGATTTTGTCCTTTAGCTAACTATTGATCAAATCGTCCTACTTTGCTTTCAGCCCTAATGAACTATCGAAATAAGTCCAAAAATGCATCTTCATGATCATTCTAAGACAAAAATAAAATATAAGAGATACACCTAGGAATAAGGGAGTTTAAGCATTTAATTAAGCCATGTGTGTAAGTGTTTGAATTGCTAACTTATAATAACAATGATCTCGTTTTTAAGCTTAGTTTGGGGAACGTGAAACTTGAGGGTGATAAATCTTCGCAGCACCAAAGCCCTAATGTAAGTCATCGATTTCTCTACAAGTTATTTCCATGTAGCTATTTTCAAGTGAAAATGGTTTTCTATCCCTTTGTTATCTTTGAAGTTTCATTTCTTTAATTTTTAATAGAATTTAAATAAGGCCAAGGTTGATTAATTATGAGAAAAGTGTAAAATTGCTTTATCACTAAGCATTGCATGAGGGCATGGCAATGGTTAAGTGTAGGGGATTTGATAGGTGTGTAAACACCCATCCTTTTACCACTTAATTCGGGCTAAAACGAGACCAAAACACGTATTTAATATCATTTGTTTGGAGTTATGCGTGGTTTTTGTGTTTATTGTGTTTTCAGAGCCAACCGGATGAATATTGAAGAAAACATGGGATTGCACGGGTTTTACTGAAGAAAAAGACTCAAGATAAAGTCTATTGTCCAAGAGATGCAAAAGATTTGAAGTCACTGGGCCTATTCGAAGATTTATCGAAGAAAAGGACCAAAGATGGAAGATTTATATAAGTCGAAGAAACTCAAGTCTATTAAACGAAGAAATTAAAAGACGAGTTGAATTTAATCGACGACAAATCCCGAATCAGAATCGAAAACGGAAACTTTTCTGAAAAGACGAAAAGACAAGAAGAACGGGAGAAAGCCCACTCACCAACCAAAGGACAAGACTATAAATAGCCTTCCCCTCACACATTTTAAGCTAGCTAGTTTTTCTCTTCTTCCCCATTTTTCTTCCTGGTTCGTAGAACACCATCACCACTAGGGTGATTGGTGATTTTTATCTTTGTCTTTACAATCTTGTAATTTTAATCTTTGTTTTACCTTGTCAAAACATTAATCATTCAATACAAAGCTTTTGTTTAATCTTTCACTTCATCTTGTTCATCATCATCTTTATCTTCAAGTTTTTAAGTTTTTATCTTCTTGATTTGATCTTCAAAAGTTGTTTGGATTTGTGTTTTTATTAGTGGGATTTGTTGCTTATATTGTCTAAATGATTTGTGTTTAATTTGGTAAATCCTTTTTAAGTATTTGGTTTGATTTTGATTAAAGTTTGTGTCCCGTGTTCTTCGTAAACTGCTACTGTATCTGGGTTTCAAAATCTTCCGAACCAAGCAAAAAGTTCCGAATGGAGCATTCATTCGGAATCTTCCGAACCAAACATTAAGTTCCGGATCAGTGTCTTCCGAGTCAGTTATTTCCGAATCAAACAGTTCCGAACCAAGCCCTTCATTCGGAAGTTTTAAAACTTCCGAACCAGTGACTTCCGGACGAAGCAAAAGTTCCGGATCAAGCTCAGACTTCCGAACCAAGCACCTTCATCCGGAAGGTTCCGAATCAGCCAGAAAGTTCCGGATGAGAAAGTTCCGGGTGAATGAACAGTAAGTTCCGGATGAGTTAACTTTTAAAAATTCCGAATCAAGTATTTCCTTTAGATTACTGTTTGTCTACCTTATTGTTTCTTTATGTCTGTTTGTTTAAATTTCAATTTTAATTTTAAATCTTGATCTTAATCTTAAGTTTAATAGAAGTTTTTAGTAATCACCATTAAATTAATTGTCTTTGGTTTAAATTTTCATTTCCACTTTTTATTAGATTAGAAAACCAAAACCCTTTTCTTTAGTAACCAAGAACAATCATTCCACTTAAGACCTAGATCAATTCGAGAGGATATCGAGAGAATAAAATTAGAACCCATTGAAAATGCGTGTATCAGGCTGCTTAGAAAGTTTACCCATGTTGAAGACGATTTTATCGTCACCAACTCTCATGATTAATTCGCCAGCGGCTACATCAATGAGAGTGCGACCGGTCCTCAGGAATGAACGTCAAACGATTAATGGAACGCGGGGGTCCATCTCGTAGTCAACGACAACAAAATCTGCCGGAAAGGTGAATTTGTCGACACCGACGAAGACGTCTTCGGCTATCCCCACTGGATAAGCAACCGTACGGTTAGCTAATTCCAAAGTCATTCGTGTGGGGACTAGATCGGGTAGAGACAATTGTTTCCAAACGCTTAAAGGCATTAAGTTGATACTAGTACCTAGATCGGCTAGGGCCATACAATTCTCTACCCCGGGGAAGTTGCAAGGAATCAAGAAACGACCCGGATCTCCTAACTTAATTGGAAGTTTTCTCAAAAGAACGGCGGAACAATTCTCATTTAATTGGGTATTGGCGATGTCGAGCAATTTTTCCTTATCACTTAAAAGATCCTTAAACATCTTAGCATATTTAGACATGTGAGCGAGAGCCTCAGCAAAGGAGATATTAAAATTCAGTTGTTTAAACATTTTGAGAAAGTTAGAAACCTCAATATCATCCTTGTTCTTCAACTTCTCTTTCCTCAACCTTGAGGGATAAGGTATATTGGGTTGAGATGAAGGCTTCGGAATGGAATTCTCACTCAAATCTATGGGTGGTGGAGGGGTGGAAGTAGAAGGTGGTGGAATTGGAGAAGGGGACTCGTTTTCCTTTGTCACAATCATCGGTGTAGGTGTAGGAATCTCGGGTTCCTTTAAACCTTTTCTACTGCGAGTGGTGATTGCTTTCATCTCCCCTCTTGGATTAGCAACGGTGTTACTCGGAAGAGTACCCGAACCAGAGGCTTGATTACTTGGAAAAACTAGCCATCATATCCCTTAAGTTATTCGTTTGATTGTTCATGGAGTTTCTCATGTCGGCTTGAAGAGCATTCCCTTGTTTCGCCATGTCATTCCTTAGCTCGGCTCGAATATCGTTCCCTTGTTTTGCCATGTCACCTTTCAAGTTAATGAATTGGCTTTGAAGATTTGTCACCATCTCTCTATTGGTCCTCATGTAAGTTTCGAGGTCTTGGTTCACTGTCGTGGGTTGGTTGAGAGGTGGGACTTGGTAAGCTGCATTATTTCCTTGAGGTGGGTATGGGTTTCTTTGGGATTGATATTGATTGGTAGCTCGAGGTTGGCTTTGATTGTTGCGGTTGAAATTGTTTTGGTTTTGGTTTTGAGGAGAAAAACCTGGTGGAGATAGATAATTGTTGGAACGATAACTTAGCAAGTTACGGTCTCCTTGAGTACGTGCTTGGTAGCCTCCTGTAGCAAAGTTACCATTAGTAGCGTACACATTTTCCGGATTGTCAAGAGTAGAAGGACAATCGATGTACGAATGAGAACCCCCGCAAATCTCACAAGAAGGTGCAATAGCTTTGGCTTGTTGAAATTGGTTTGTGGCCATGGTTAAGAAGTTTTTGTTCATCTCAGCTATTTGGCGAGTAAGTTTGGTGAGCTTTGGGTTAGATGATGTAGAAGAAACATTGGCCCTCTGATTATTTCTTGAAGATGCAGATGAATCCCAATTTTTGTGGTGAGTGGTCATGTTCTCTATCAGCTCTCTACACTCCTCAGGTCGTCGCTACATGAATGTACCACCAGCGGTAGCATTAATCGTATCACGATCACGAAAAGTTAGACCATTATAGAAAGTATCAATCAAAGTAACGGGGAGCATGTTATGGTTCTGACAACGGTCGATCAAGACATTATAGCGTTCCCAAGCATCGAAAAGCGACTCATCAGGTTCTTGTGTGAATCCACTGATTTGGTTGCGAAGACTAGTGACCATGGATGGTGGAAAATAGCGCGACAAAAATTTTTGAGTCATGTCATCCCATGTTTGAATTGATTTTTTGGGGAGACGATCAAACCATTTTTCGGCATGATGGGATAAAGTGTGTGGAAAAAGGTGAAGGCGAAGAAAATCCATGGAAGCACCGGGTAGTTTCATGCTTTGAGTGACGGTAATGAACTTGTCTAGATGTTTGTTGGCATCATCATCCGGTAATCCGCTAAATGGGCAAGCGTTTTAACTTGCTGGATCATGTGATGCTTCAACGAAAATTCAGGAGCCGTGATTTGCATCGGCGCAATCGGTCCTCCGCGTCCGTTCATGGTGGGTTGACACAGTTCCTCCATTGTTCGTAAATCAGGTAGGGGAACATTGTTGTTGTTGTTATTGTTATTCAAATTGGGAAGAGGTGGGTTGTTATTGTTGTTATGCACACCATCCATATCTTTATCTTCACGAGTCTCGGACTCAGAATAGTTTGAAGATCTAGTACGCATACACCTGCAGAAGAAAAAGGTACCAAAGAAACAGAGAATATATAATCTTTTTGGTGCAAAACCTTTGGAAAAGAAATGATTTTTATCATTTTTTTAATGTTTTTGTATTTTTGAAAATTTTATATTTTTATGGATTTTTGAGAATTTTTAAGCAAGGAAAATAACGTTCCTAAAAGAACGGATCCCAAAATTCAACGCGTCTCTCACTAAAGACCGTTAATCTTAACGAAAAGAGCCGGCAGCGGCGCCATTTAATACAAAGATTTTCACTAAGTATGAAAGTTCGTAGTTCCAATCTCTTCGAATTGATTACCGTTAATTAGTGCGACTCAATTGTCTTTTGGTGATCAAGAGAATGGTTTGTTTGATTATCTAATTTTAAACTAAAAGCAAATAATTAAAATTATCGTTGAGTAAAATGGAAGCTTTAAAAATTAAACTAAAAATAAAAGTGTGCAATCTTAGGAAGTTAAAATGTAAATGATTAAAGACTTAAAAATTTAGTAAAAATAAACTAAGACAAAAGGCGGGAAAGATTAAATTTGAAATCTAAGAAAACAATTCAAAGCCTAAGTCCGATCGTAATGCGATCGCACTCAAACAGTACATCCAGATCGCACTCAATGCGATCGCAACTAATGAGTTAGATGCACTCGATACGATGGAACAGCTTGATCGTACTCCCAGATCGCAACCACGATCGCAACAAGTGATCGTGGTCCTTGATCGTGGTTTCTGATCGCAACACAAAAGATCGCAGTCAATGCGATTGTAACAAGAAGACGTGCCACGATCGCACCCACAGATCGCAATGAGTAATCGTAGCGTGTGATCGTACCAGGGAAGAATAAACAGATCGCAATCTATGCGATCGAAGTCAAGTGATCGTACCAAGCAAAACCTTCTAAGATGGAAATGGTGTCCAAAGAGAAAATAAGCTTAAACGAATAAGCAGTAGCTATGATAAGCACTTACCAACTTGGAAAAGGGTAAATAAGCACAAAATCGAAACCTTTATGAATACTAAACTTGGGACTTAATAAACCGAACATCAAAACAATAAAACTTTTTAGAAAGCTTAAAAGTAAATAAGCCAAAATACAAATAAGCCAATAAGCACCAAAAGCTTATAGCTTATACCGTATAAAAGCTTACGTAGGAATAGAAAGATTAACTTTTTAAGCACTAAAACATCAAATTCAAACACGAATAAAGAACTATTCGGATCAAATATGAAATTTCAGATCAAGGATAAAGTAAAACAAAGAAATGTAGAAAGAGATTAAGGAACAAAAAGCTTAACTTGAATTAGATTAATGAAATCCAAATACAAGAATGATTCAAATCTTAAACTTGAAAGAAAAAGATGAAACTTAGTGAGAGAAATTTTGAAACTTTCTCTCTCTAAAACTAGAAAGGAAAAATGAAAAGTAAAACTAGCTAATGACTAACACCCTCCTAATGTGTCATTAGGAGGGTTTATATAGGGAGTGGGGAATGCATGTATGCTTTCTTCTTTTTTTCTTTTCTTCTCGACTCGATCTAAATTCTTTGTCTATCTCGATGTTGTCTCGGGATTTGAACTCGTCTTTTAATTTTCTTCTATAATTAGACATGAGTTCTTCGACTTCATTAAACTTCCGTCTTTAGACTTTTTCTTCGATAAATCTTCAGAATAGGCCTTGGACTTCCGTTCTTTTTGCACTCTTGATCTTTTGACTTCGTCTTTTCTCGTTTTCTTCGATAAAAGCCCGTGAAAGCCCGTATTTTCTTCCTTTTTCATCTTTTGGTCCTAAAACACAATAAAAACACAAACCACGTATAATTCCGACTTTTACGACTTAAATTACACGTTTTGGTCTTGTTATTATTGGAAATAAGTGGTAAAAGGATAAGTGTTTTCACACTTATTAGTAGGCTTTTCAATTATAGGTACTTTGACCTTGTTAATAAGAATATGTTTTGGTCCTTCACCTAAAATAGACTTTTCAAAAAGTTCAAGATTTTCACACAAATCTTCTTCTGGCCACGGTTCTTTAGCTCTACACGCGGTTCCATAGCAATAGGGAACCACCCCATATTTTGGAGAACCGCGTACAGGGGAGTGTTTTTCTGAAAACCTAACTTGTTTTGGTTCACTAGTTGATGCTTCATTAGTGTTATATCCTAGCCCAAGTCTTTCCTTAGAATGAATTTGTTTGTTTAACATATCATCAAGAGCATTAGTACCTCTCATGAACTTTTCAAGTCTAATGGAGGTGCTCTTGAGGTTTTCATTTTCTTGTCTAACGTTTTCACATTTTAAGCATCCTAGATCTACTTCTTTGTTTTTCTTAACCTTGGCTAATTTCTCTTTTAGCTCACTAATCTCATTCTCAAACTTAGTTTTAGTTGATTTTAGCACTTTGTTCTTTTCAATGAATTTAAGACTAAGCTTATGTAAGTTATTGTATTGGCCTTCTAATTCACTATCATCTTGAGAAGAGCTATTATTGCTATAATAATCAGTTTCGGAATGTACCTCTTTAGAAGTGTGAGCCATGAGACATTTCTCATCTTTGGGGTTGTCATCAACATCTTCACCGCTATCGCTCCAGGAACCTCCAACAAACGTCGTGTGGTACTTGTCGCGTGAAGGCTTAGGACAATCACCGATGAAATGATTTGGATCACCACATCTAAAGCATTTCCTATCACCTTTATCATCTTTGGCAAATCGGTTTTTGGAGAAGGGTTTCTTGTCGTTGTTTGGTTGCCTCACATATTGACCTCGTCTTTTAAAGAACTTCTTAAAGTATCTAACCGCCATGACATATTCCTCATCATCACTATCTGAGGAGCTTTCATGGTCACTTTGTGCCTTCTTGGCCTTGAGTGCAAGAGACTTTCTTTCACTCTTAGTTTTCACCATTTCCGAGTCCTTCAAAATTATCATCTCGTGAACCTTCAAGTTACCAATGAGTTCATCGAGTGATAATTTGACGAGATCCTTTGATTCTTCAATCGTCATGACTTTAGCTCTCCACTTTGGATGCAACGCCCTAAGTAACTTCCTAACATTGTTCTTGCTAGAAAAACCTTCATCAAGTGCTTTTAGACTAGTAATAATAGTGTTAAATCTAGCAAATGCACTATCATAAGTTTCATCTTCTAAGATGACAAATTGTTCATATTGTTGAACAAGAAGATCGATTTTACTTTCTTTGACTTGGCTATTACCTTGGTGGGTTACTAAAAGAGTGTTCCAAATATCTTTAGCGGTTTCACACATAAAAACCCTTTCGTACTTTTTCTTTGGTAAAGCATTATAAATCACCATTTTAGCCTCATTATTTTTAGCAAGTTTCCTTTTAGTATCATCATTAGCTTTGTCAAAAGTGACTATCTCTTTGCTTTTAGAAACTTCATTATATTGATAAGGCAAAAAATCACCATTGGTAATAACATGCCAAAGATCTAAATCTATTTTTCCAATAAATAAAACTATCAGTTTCAAAATACTTGTTGGAATCCATAGATCGATTCAAGTTTTAAAATACAATATATTTTAAAAAGGCTTGAGCAACCACGCTCTGATACCAATAGTAGAAACTAGAAGGGGGGGGGGGGTTGAATAGTTTCTTAAATTTACTTGTTAAAGATTGGTTTTTAAAAATCCTTTTCAAAAACTTAGACTTGAGTATTTATGTGAAACCTTCTTATACACAATATGAACAAGGTATAGTGCAACTAAACTAATAATCACAAGTATAAAGAATAATGAATGTAAAGAGATAAGGGAAGGAAAGATCAAACAAAACACCAAGGATTTATAGTAGTTCGGCAACGAAGCTCACTCCTCGTTCCTACTCCACTCCTCGAGTACTCCTTACTCGAGAGTTCACTAATCAACAAGCTCCTTAAGGTGGAAAAACCGTACACAACGTCGCTTAACCAATTTTCGACTCTAAGCTAAAAGTCGAGCCCTAATCTTAGCTAGGACCAATCTACACCAATATACTTTAAGGATCAAGTATTAACCTTAATACATACACAACTTTCAAATAGACACAACTACTTGGATCTTCACAACAATGACACAACAATGAATAAATAAGTTTGGATCTTCAATGGATCTTTGAGGTAGACACAACACTTCAAGGATGATAGTGTTCTTCTCTTTGCACTTTGAGAGGAAAAGATGAGAGGAGAAAGATTCACTTCTAAACAAGTAGTAATCAAATAAATGATCAAGGATTTGAGTGATTTAAGAAGTATGAAATAATCTGGAAATGTATGTGCAAAAGAGGTGAATTGAAAGTCTGAGAATGGTCAACTATTTATAAGACAAACATCCAACGGCTATATCTGCCCGCGGTTCCTTGTTGGAGCCCGCGTTCCTTATCGATAAGGAACCGCTATAAAAGCTAAGGAACCGCCTACATAGACTCTGCTCCCTTTTGTTTTTTAGTGGATTGGTTCGAATCTGGGGATTAAAATATCCTGAAAGGATATTCCAAACTGAGATAGAATATGCCATTTTCAAATTTCAAATTTTCAAATAATTAATTTAATAAAACATTTTCTTAAAAAGAAAGTTTAATAAAAAACTTGTCACACTTAATAAAAAGTGGGTTTTTAAGAAAAGATTAAATCCTTGATCACTTAATTAGGATGAGTACTTGTTTGTTCATACCTTAAGTGATAATGGTTGAAATGAAAAATACTTGAACTTAAGAATTTGTTTTTCGTTGTTTTCGTAAATGCTTGTTTTTTCATATTGTCGTAATAAAACAAAGCGAGACCGAAAAATGCACGTAATGTTTTTAGGCATCATTGCATTAACACTTTAGTCTCTAAATTTTCAACCGTATGACCATTCTCCTCTTGCATCTGCATCGTAGATTCTTGCACTCCACTATCATACGCTAGTTGAGGTCGTGATCTTTTATAAATCGAAGACGAAACCGATGTCATGTATTTCAATAATGTACCACGGAAATCGTGTACCTTGGTATTTGTGTCTTGAAGAAATGACTGATAGATCACTGAATTTTCAGACTTAACAATGATGAATTGGAAGAAGTGCATAAGTTGTGTCAAGAGAGCTTTATATGCAAGTGTTGATGCAGAGTGATGAAATTCTTCTTTGTATAGGTGCTCTTGTAGTTGGTTTAAGTCTCGTGCTACCTTGAGCTTTGTGATAGTCATAAGATGAAATTTCAGTAGACCAAATGAACTTTTGCCACTTTCTCTAGCGTTGTCTTGCATTTGACGTTGAGACGTCGAATTCAACGATTCCATTGAAATTCGATGAAGGTACGATTACTTATCAATCGAGCAATGAAAGAAAGTAATTGTGTTTGTTGTTGTAGGAACAATACGGAGTTTTACAACTCGTGGAGAAACCGAGAATTAAATTCGCGGGATTTTACAAACCACCGAATAAACCCTAAGCGTTCTTGATTCCTTGATTAGTGAAGAAAAGTTGATTAAATCTCCTAATTATGTCTTCGTGAAAATCAAATATTTGTAGACCAAAATTATTTTTAAAATCACGTTTTTGAAATTTTCTGAATTCACAATATATTTAAGACTTAAGTTCGCAATGTTTCAGAGTCCAAGTTCGCAATCTTTCGAAACCTAAGTTCTCAATAATTAAAAATAGCTGAGTTCGCAAAATTGGCACTGACTTCGCAAAGTTGAAGCTAAGTTCTCAAAATTGGCACTGACTTCGCAAAGTTGAAGCTAAGTTCGCAATATTACCACTGACTTCGCAATAATACTGACTTCGCAAAGTTTCCACTGACTTTGCAAAAATTAGTACTGACTTCCCAATATTGCTAGGTTCGCAATCCAAGTTCGCAAAAAAAAAAACACTGGATTCGCAAAAAGTCATTGGCTTCGCAACATTTGGACTGAGTTCGCAATATATTCATTGGGTTCGCAATCCAACATCGCAAAATACATTGGGTTTGCAAAAATGCTAATGAGTTGTCCGAGTCTAGGGTTTCTGAGTTCGCAATATAGTAAAAAAAAACGGATCTCGGACAAAGTACAGTTTTTCGAATATTTTCACCAAAATCAAGCCAAACGCCAATTTTTTTTTGTGTTTTTGACCAAAACAAGAAACCCAAATCACTACCACAACTATGTAAATGATTTCTAGGAAGATTTAGACCATAAAAACACAAAAATGGGACGCGAGCCATAAAGATCAAATCAACACGAGAATCACACAAAACAAACACATAAACAAGACAATCATCCCATGGCTCTTGATACCATTTATAGGTCTCTACGTAATCCTTGGATTATCCTAACCTTGGAATGATTACAAGAGATAGAGATAGATGAAGAACTAGAGAGAGAAAGCAGAGAGAGGTTTGAGAGAATAAAGAGAAAATGTAATATTAGATTATGAAATGTGAGAACTGACCCCTCCTAACATGCTAAGAGGGGGAATATATAGCCCACCCTACATATGGGCTTTGTGGGTTATATTGTAACATACTAGATCACGAGCCCATACTAGATGTATCTCGTTGGAGTGACCGATCCTTCCTAAATACGTAAAAACGTATTTCCAACAATCTCCCCCCTAAGGGAGGTTGTTCCAAGTGACAAAGTCCTAAATAGTGTATAGCTCGTGATCTTTAGCTAGTTATGCTAACTATGATGTGAACGAGACTTTCTTAGGAATTTTGTAGTCCCAACAATCTCACCCTAAGGGAGGTCACACATTTTTACAAAATCTTAAACCTAGCACACTATGCTTGAGTCTTCGATCTTGTTCTTGTGAATATGCTAATGTGATCTTTGACTTTAGTCTTGAGCATGTTTCCTTGCCTTTGCCTTCTGCATTCATCACTTGTGATATTCGTCTCCTCGTGACTTCATGTTTCATATATTTTTAGGTCTATGTAATCCTTATATTATCCTAACCTTGTAATGATTACAAGAGAGAGATAGATGAAGAACTAGAGAGAAAGCAGAGAGAGGTTAGAGAGAATAAAGAGAAAATGTAATATTAGATTATGAAATGTGAGAACCGACCCCTCCTAACATGCTAGGAGGGGGTATATATAGCCCATCCTACATGTGGGCTTTGTGGGTTATATTGTAATATACTAGATCACGAGCCCATACTAGATGTATCTCGTTGGAATGACCGATCATTCTTAAATACGTAAAAACGTATTTCCAACAGCCTAAGATTTCAATTTTTTAAAATTCAATTTTGTAAAGATGCATATTTTATAAGTATTTTTTCCAACGTATGTGTTTTTTTAAAATTATTTTTGAGTGTTTTTTTAATTTTATTATTGTAATTCGTATTTTTAATTATGAATGAAATGGATAATTTGTTTTATAAATGAAATAATTGTCTAGAGAGTTTTATGAAATAGAGAGATAAGTGGTGTTAGTTGGTGTTATGATTAGAGGAGTTGATTATTTTGGTGTTATGCGTATTTTTTTAGTGTTATGGTGTTACGACATTTGATGGTCTTAAAGGAGTGGTGTTGCTATTGATGTTATGTTGCTACAACGCTAATGTAACAATATTTTTTCGGTATTATAATGTTACGATAGTAATAATACGACCCTCTCGGGTAGTATCGGGATAGGACACCACTTTTAGCAGGTGCGAGCTCCTTAAGAATGAGAGATGAGAAGACCAGACATTTGTTTAACTTGATTGATTTATTGATAATATGATTACATTATGAGACTTTAAATACTAGTTATGAGATAAAAATAAAATATAAAAGACTAGCTTAAAGACCCGTGGAATCACGGGATATCTTAGAAAAATTGATTTGTAAAAGTGTTATGAGAAAGTAAAATAAAAGAAATACACAATGAATAATGTAAGCATGAAGCATTAATATATGAAATAAAGAAAAACTGAAAATAAACATGTATCATTACACGGTAAGATTCTGGAAAAGTAAAAATAAACAGTTTCATGCATTTTTCAATTTCAAAGATGATGATCTTGAGTATGAGATAATGTTTTCCGTAGGTGTGAAGTTGGTTGCAAGTTCCAATGCGTGACCACGTATTTGTTAACATAAAATGTAATTAGACTTTAAATAAACATGTTCTGGTTGAAAAATAAAACGTTGACAAAACATGTAATAAAATGTACGAAAATAAAAAACAACATGTTGAAAATGCAGACATGTAAATTCAAGCCTAACCAAATGGTCAGATTCAAAATCGTAGAGGAAGTTGATGACGCTCTTCAGACGGTTGATCTGTTGCACCCAGTCATGATAACGGTCTTTCATATGTGTTAAAGAAACTATTGGAAGAAGTGATGTGTTTTGATGATATCTTTTTCATTGTCGGTATTGGTGCGTTTTGAGACTTTAACTCAATTAGTGATGATAAAAACGGATTGAAACAATTACCTGATTGATTGTTGAAGAACATTAATCAATCTGCTCGACACATCATGTGCTAAAATATTTCCTACAAAAAATAATGACACAAAGATAATTAAATCGTGAAAATAATGAAGCAACTACACACGTCTAAAACAACAAAAAAAAAGGAATACATATGAATTGGCTCTTTTTATTAAAGAAAAAAAGATTTTCCATCTGCTTATGGGTTTAAAAATTAATTTTAGCATGTCAACTGTTATTTGTGAAATCTATCTTATAATAAATGTTTTTTAAGGGTTTTTATATTTAGAGATGAGGTGTCTGTGACCCGCTTTGATGATTTGATATGTTATAAAAATATTAATGACTTTACAAAACTATCATAAAGTATAATGTCTTTTTTTTCAAAATTCAAAAAGATCATTAAAACAAATTTGAGACTAAAATTAAAACCGAAAATGAGTTATGTTTAATCTTATAAAACATATTTAATACTTCGTAGTACTCTACAAAAATAAATGATACGTTTCAAAAATAATTAAGACTTGAATATTATTTTACAAAAATAAGAAAATTATGAATTGAATATTACAACTTTTCGATTACCTGTTATGTTTTTAAAATGTGTGTAATATGGTAATTATTTTTAAAATGTGTGCAATAATTTATTTTTTAAGTTTACAAAAATAAAAAATAATGCAACACTTTAAAAAAAAATTGTCAAAAGTAAAATTAGGTCACCAATGTTTCATAGAATACGTTGTAAAAATGAGACTTTTTTCTTGACTATTTTTGGTAGTATTTTAGGCAAGGTTTTTATTGAGTTTTTTTTATTTTTTTTGTAGCTTAAACATGTTGTGCATTAGACTTTTATATGGAAATATTTTAAATAGGTTTTTAATGCTTTGTGCTTAATTTATGAGTTTTTTTTTTATTATTTGATATACACAAAATAGCTTAAAGACCCGTCTAACGGCGAGTTTACCTTAATGAGTAATTTTTATAAAAAATAGAAAACATATGTTAATATTAAAAGAAACTAAACGGGTTATGGTAATAAAAGAAAAAAAATCTTTAAAAAACATGAATTATTCGATAAACGTTTAACTTTGTAACAGTCACAATAATGGAGTTCAATGCATTTCAGTAGGGGTGTTAAAAAAACCGATGAACCGAGCTGAACCGCTCAACCTGAAATCAAAAAAACCGAAAAAACCAAAACCGAGCTGAACCGGTTTTTACTTTTAAATATCCGTCGTTAACCGAACTGAACCGTGCATATTATACATGATTTTTTTAGATAAATTTTCAAATAATCGTACAAGGTATTAATCATTTTATTGCACTAATATTATTTTATAACAACTTTAAAGATCCTAATGTAAGTATCTTTAATAATAAATGTGTGAAAACTAATTGACGTAATCGTAATATAAAAACGAAATAAATTTTATATGACTTTTATCTACTCAATGTCATTTGATTTAAGTAGAACGACCTCTTATGTTCTATACCACATTATTCTATATACTCTTATAGTCGATTAAACATAAATAAATGGTTAACCGAGAACCGAACCACGGGTAACTGGTTCATTCGGGTACCCGCATGTCCGGTTACCTGCCTAGTATGGTTTTCGGGTAGTAAAAATAATTACCCGCCCCGAGATGGATAGTTAAAATATTACAACTAACCGAACCGACCCGACCCGTGAACAACCCTACATTTCAGTCATCTACGTTGACATATATGAGAACGAATTAAGTGAACAATCAATACCCATGTCATGAACACTTAATCATTGAACGTAAAAGTAATTAATCGAAAAATGCGTACAACAGTGTAGATGTAATTCTAATTGATATTTTTGACCCATTAAGCAAAACTCCATGAAAACAAATAGACAGATAGCAAGTATAAATGACAGATAGAAGCTTAAATGTGAAAAGAATGTTGTTTTCCTAATCCACATTGGTGCGTGTGTGTGGTAGGCGACTTCTAGACTGGTGTGTATATACAACACACTAACTTATTTGCTTTCCTATTCTGATCACATATGTTATATCCTTTAAGGACCATTAGCAAAATTCCTTTACATACTTGATGCAGCAAATCACGCAATATCGAGATTCAAGACTAAAGATTTACAATATTTCACAAAAACGGTATATTTAATTTATTCAGTCCAATAATATAATGCAACTAAACTCTCATTTTAGCTCGGATGTATTTAAAATCATATGAAATCAAAAGGCATATTGAAGTGTATTCTTGGTGCGTCACTGCGTCATAGGGATTTTCCACTAAAAATTGTGTAAACAAAAGAATACGCTTCGATTTATTAAGTCAACCCATTACAACAGGAACTATAATAGATATCTTCATACAACTACTGTGGTTTGTTAATTTAATATATATGGTGTCAATTGAAGATACCTGCATGAAATACACCTTACACCATCTAGCAACTCTTCAAACACATCCATTGCTTTTTCTTTCTTTCAAGCTTTTTACTAAGCAATAATGATCGGGGCATAGCTCACAACATCAGATTTCACCTTAGCTCACATCAAATTTCACCTTAGCTCACTGCATCTACACGATAAAACCAAGATTATAAATAGATACTTATAGACTAATGTTTTCGTGTTCTATAATGAAGCGGCCAAATTTGTTGAACAAACATGATAATCATGTTAAGACCCCATGAACAATTATTTGAGTCACATAAAAACGTAATGATATATATACCCAACCCATCTAATGTTTTCATGTTTTAACCTCTTGAACACATCGAACATGAAAATTTTCAATTGAAGAGATAAATAATTTACCATTTAAGCAAATTTTTCAATATGATATTCTTGTTTTGATTGTTTTGATTGATCT
The DNA here is from genome assembly GCA_025667525.1 of Glebionis coronaria. NCBI lineage: Eukaryota > Viridiplantae > Streptophyta > Magnoliopsida > Asterales > Asteraceae > Glebionis > Glebionis coronaria. The sequence goes on along the minus strand of CM046881.1, from coordinate 193,849,151 downwards.
TTTCGTCCATTATTTCCTTGCATCAATCAATAACTAAATAAATCTTTTACCAATAACCAATTCAAATAAATAGTTAATCACCAATTGGAAAAAATGGTTCTCCAAATTTTTAATATTAGGATTTTGCCGAGATAATAATGTATTTGACAATATCAAAACATCAAATTAAATGTATAAAATAATAGGCAATAATAATAAAAATAATCAATTTAAATTGAATTATTGGGTTTGCATCATTAACATAAAAATAACCGGCAATTAAAAAATCGAACGAATTTCAATACAACTGAAACTTACATAAACTATTGAGTCCAATGGAAGTTTTGAATCATTGTAGGTTGACTTGTGAAGCCTGCAAAAGTAAGAATAAATCAGATTCAATATACATTCAAATCACAACATGTGAAAAGAGAATAAAGAATTGTAAAAGTAAATGATTAAGAATTTGTTTTTGAATGGATTAGAGAGAGATTAGTTTAAATAAATGTAGTCGTAATTGATTTTAATGACTTTTAGAAAGTTTTTATGACATTAAATCCTAAATAAAACTGCATATCTTAGTGTATACAGGAAGATTGAACCAAAAAGTACATACGCATTAGTTGTTTGTAATTTCTAGTTTCAAAATTCAAAAGTTTCAAAATAATTGTTGACTGTCTAAAATTAATTTAATGTTAGTTTTTTAAATTCAATTTCTTATAGCTTTTTATTATTAAATAATTTTATTTTTATTTTATTTAGAATATAAATTAACTGTTATATAAAAATTGATATACAAAAATTAAATTTTGTAGTAAAATTATTATACACTAACAATTTATTTGCAAAAACTTACCTCAGTATTAGTATTTTTATTTATTAGGAGTTTCTAAAAAATAAATTTAATTTATTCTCAAAATTCAAATAATTTTATGGTGTTTCCATAATTATTTTTTTAAAGAAGTTGTACATTAGAGGTTATTGACGTATGTAATTACTTGAGAAGATTAAGCTACATTTTAATTTAGTGTTTGACGTATGGTTTTCAATTAAAATTGAATTGAGGAAAATACATTAAATTAGATAAGAACAAAAATAACTTGCCATACTTTTACTATTTAAAACTTTGTGAAAGATAAGAACAACTTCAATAGAAAACCCATTTTGGTTTTAAAATATTTCCATAAAAACGGTTGTCATTAAATTATACTATTAAAAACCTGTAAAAAAAAAACTTAACAACATGAATGAAAATACAATAAATGAGTTTAAAAATAAAAAGTACAAATGTAGATTTATTGTTAAATTAAAAGTTTATATACACATATTTTGCATAAAATTTCTTGTTTTTTATTATATACACAAAAAGTAATGAGTTTATAATGAGTTTTTTTTTTTGACATAGACAAAATATTTTTTCATAAAAAAACAAAGCTACAATAAACTTTTTTTGTTCATTCTGAAAATAGATTTACATAGAATACGCAAACAAATTTATTTATTTATTTATATAGATATAAATTTACATAAAACAACAAATACAAAAAAAAATATGAATAAATCTTTATTACATTACAAATTAAAATTAGTCGTTTATACATTACAAAAAGGTTACAAATATGCATTTTCTTAATGGACTTAATTTTGGTAATATATTTAATTGTTTTAGCTTTAAGGTGTTGTACATTATATTATTTAAGGAAACCAATTTAATTCTTGCATTTAATTCTCGTGCTTTAAAGAGTTATAAAATATTTTGTTTTATTATATAAAATAGATACTAAACAGATAAACATAAGAGAAGAGTTATTTTGGATATCATATTTTTTTTGGATATGAAGGGATTAATCCCCGCCATCCATCTTATTTTCATCTAATGAATGAGATTAAATATATTTTATTTTTTACCTATTTTTTATAATTTAAATATCTTCTAAACCGTTAAGGGTTAAACGAAAATAATTATACCATCGCGACGAGCGTTTAATTATATTTCTACCAATATGCAATATGATATACTTTCGAAGAAATTTTTTTTCCTTTTTTTATATTTAAAATTTACGTAAAATATCATATATGATAATACTGTTTCATCATATATGATAACAGTGTTAAATCATATATGATATTGGTTTCTATCATATATGATAGGTCATATCATATATGATACTGATGTTACATCATATATGATATTAGTATCATATATGATAATTTTCGAAAACGTGAAAAAAATAAAATTTGTTTTTTTGTCAAAAGTATATCATATAGCATATCTATAGAAAGATAATTAAATGCTCTTCGTAACGGTATGTTTTTTTTCGCATAACTATTAACGGTTAAGAGATATTAATGTTTGGAAAAAGAGGGTGAAAATATATTTTGTGTTTAATCTTATCCATTGGACTAAAATAAGATGGATGGTGGGGATGAGTGCCCTCATATCCAAGGAAATGTATGGTATCAAAATGAACTTAAATCTAAACATAAAACATAAACATATCTCCTAAATAAATAAAAGATATTCATGCGTAACATTCTTCACTCCTTCGAATTCACCTTGCCCTCAAGGTGAGGTCTTGAAAAACACTCTTGATTTCAGGGTCCCAAATTTTGAAACGTTTCTTAAGCATTTGCACACTCCGTTCCAACTTGTTCTTTGGTCCAGGAAGTAACAATTTTTGGATTTCTGCTCTACATTCCTTCCATTCAAATGTAACAAACCACGTGGCTCTTTTGAGCGATTCATCAACAACAAGATGTGATTCACTAACGACAAGCCGCGATTCATCAACCATAGGCTGTGATTCACCCACCATAAGTTGCGATTCATCAACTATAGGCTGCGATTCAATAGTAGGATGTTGTGATTCACGAATAAGGTGTTGCGATTCCTCAACAAGCTAAAGGTGATTTTCTTAGGTCCGGATGTAACGTTCTCTACTTATTCTGGTGCAATTTCTAGTGCAACGTCTGGTGTTGTAGAATAATCAACCGCTTTCTTTTCAATGGTCTGCTTTTCTTCTTCAATTGCCTTAAGACGGTTCTCTACTATACGGGCTAAGTAGAAGGCTTCGCCTAATGTTGTAGGTTTCAGGTAAAACCTCAACAATTCTAGTTGTAGTTTCGGTTTAAGTCCGGATATATAAAACGTGGCAAGTAAACTTTTAGAGATACCCGTTACTCGATGTATAAGATACTTAGACTCACTCTGATATTCGACCATCGTACCCATTTGCAAGAGCTTAGATAATGCATCCTGATCGCTATTGCTCGATGCCATAAACAATAAATCGAGAAAAAAATTGTAAATTTTTTTTGTTGATGAACAGTAACAGGGGAATAGTGTCGGTGAACAGTGTTGGGCGAACAGCACGTCGAGTGAACATTACTCATCGATGAACAGTAGCTGCGGATGAATAGTGTTTTCGATGAACAAATTTTTTTCTTTGGTATTGGAAACTTAGATCAAAATCCCTCAACGAGCTGAGGGCTCTCAATGAAAGAACCAATTGATACGACCCTCTCGGGTAGTATTGAGATAGGGCGCCACTTTTAGCGAGTGCGAGCTCCTTAAGAATCAGAGATGAAAAAACAGACATTTGTTTAACTTTAACTTGATTGATTTATTGATAATATGATTATTATGAGACTTTAAATAGTAGTTATGAGATAAAAATAAAACATAAAAGATACTAAACAGATAAATATAAAACATAAACATATCTATTAAATAAATAAAAGATATTCATGTGTAACAATTAATATCTTCCTTTTATATGATTAAAGATGAATAACAAAATGAAAAACATAATCGTATAAAAACACTATCTGGCATATAATGTTAAAATTCTGCACTCCTTTGTTTTATTATCAAAGACGTCCGGTTTTCATTTATTTTTCTGTTCAGCACTTCAGAATTTATGGTGCAAGACTACAAGCACAAAGTGACACAGATACAATATTCATGGTCCATTAGTGAATAGGTTAAAGCCTGCATCTTGCTCAAACATGACATAAATGCATAAGCATGGGCCAAGCAAATAATGAATACATAATGAATACATATGTAGGAAGCTGGTTAATAAATTGGTTGGGGTTCATGGCTAGATTGCTTCTTAAAACTAAGATTTTTCTATGTACCAAGTTGGTTAAAGTACATTGTTAAGGGTGCTAAAAACCGATATAGACCAAAAACCCACTACATAAAAGGTTTAAGGTTCATGGAAATGAGTCAACGATATTTGTTTGTCAAAACGTGCTTCAACGACATTTTTAGTCTCTTTTCCGGTTTTAAGTTCAGGTGCAAAGACGGAACTTGGTCCGATTTTAAGTTCTGGTGCAAAGACGGAACTTTGTCAGTTGCCCTCTAGCGGCTGAGCTACACACACTTCATTTTCTCCAAAAATATATAAACCTACCGGAAAACCTTGACCCTGTATTGCCGTGCACAACTTTTGGGTGCCGACCAACCCTTCCGCAAGGACCTAGGCCCGGTCAATACATGCACTTCATTTAAGTCATGGTCCTTTTTGATTTTTAGTTGTCTATTTTTGTTTTATGTGTCCCAGATTCCTTTTGCTTTCTGTAGTGCTATGAACATGATTTAAAAGAATCAGATCAAAGGGGAATCAAATATACTTTAGAAAACTAGTATATCATGTCTACATCCACGTCGTTATACTAAGTCCTAACTTCAAGACGCACGCATATTCAAGTTCTATCTTCTGGTACCAAACACAGTAACATTTCGAAAGTAAACTTAGTCTAAAGCATTAGCCTCTTTACATTGTGCACCTCGCCGGGCCTTTTTGCATGGTTGTAAACTGACCTTAAAACGTCTTCACACATTAGCAAAACCCGTAAGTCTAAAGCATTAACCTCTTTACTTCATGCACCTCCTCGGGCCTCTTTGCATGGTTGTAAACTGACTCAAACCCATGTGTCCAGGCATTAGCAAAACCTGTCACAGCTTGAAAAACATGTGGTAATCCGATTTGTAGGTTACTCAAAGTAATAGCTCTTGTGACCCCAATTGATTTCTCAAATTTGCCCCTTTCTTCCTCTGTCTTTGCCCTCAGCATCTCTACCTTAGCTTTTTTGTCCCCAACCGGATCCTTCCCACCAGCTGAACCTGCAAAAGGGCCTAACTTACGTTCTAGAGCCCGAAGCTCAACCATTTTTTTTTCGAGCTCCTTAAACGACGATTCTGACCTTTTCTTCTGCTTTTGCTCGTCTGCTTGTTGGACTACTATAGCATGAATTGCAGTAAGTAAAGCTTTGATGCCATCGGATGCAATTTTGTCAGTTCCAGTATCAACCACGGTCTGCCATTCTTCACAAAGGGTGTAGATGGCGGAGTCTTGTCTAGTTTGGGATAACGGGGTTTTGCCAAACTGGAAGAGACTTAAGCGGAGCCAGCCAGTCAAAGATTGGACGTAGTCTCGTTGACTTTTTACGAGGTTGCAGAAGGATAGGTGCCATTGTTGAACCTCAAGCTCGAGTTGGAGTACTGCTTGACGGTGGATTTCTGAAGTGGGGTCCGTTGATGGGATGACATTAAGGTACTTGAGTTGCTGGACTATGTGCATTTGGACTTGGTGGCTTTCATATAAACTTCTCCACATTACCATTAATCTACAAAATAGATAAAAAAAAAACTTAAATTTTTTGTTACTTTGATTCTAATTTTGAACAAAAAGCAAGTCAAAATGTGCATATGATTATAGTACAGTAATAATTGTGGAATCGTATCTTCTGATATTCAATCTTTAGTCCTTTGTTTTTGACCATATACATAGTACAGCTTATTTTTTTATAAACCATGATGTGGCAAAGGACTATATAAAATACTAAAATGTACCAACAAACATGCATTTTACCAATAAATAAAATAGGGGGCAAAACAGGCATAACCGCATAACAGGCAAAAACATTGTTCAAGAAGAAAATGGGCAAAAACAAAACAAAGCCAAAAGTGCTTTGACAACTTTTACAACACACAACTTTAATTGTACATTAGATTGACGTGATTCAGATGCAGTTGTCACAAAGGAATGTAAAAGGGGTTCAGGTAAGACTAGTTTTGCCTGTTTTGGCAAGAATCATGTAACCGCACCATCTCGGCATGGTTCCAATTTTCCTAGCCATATGGAACGGGACCATGAAAACTAGATGTGCCAATGCAATGCCGACCCATTTGTTTATAACTGGGTCGACTTGGGTAATGTTTTTACCTCCAATGGGTCAAACGAGTCATGCTTGGATAATTTTAACTTTTGTAGTTCTCAAACTAATGTGAATTAGAAAAGTTAAACGGCCAAATAAGTGTTCATTCCATATGAATGTAAGACTAAGAAGACTAACCCTTTAACAAGCTCAACTAGTTGTGGATAAAGCTCTTCCTCTCGAAGTTTGACTATTTCGTCTGAGGTTGACTCGATCGCCTGAGAAGAAACCATCATTCTTGACTCAAGTTTCTCCACTTCTTTCTTCATTTTCTCGGTCTTCAAGTAATCAGCTCGCCTAATCTCCATCTTTCTTAATTGTTCTGCCTTCTTTTCGTGCTCGATTTTCAGACTTTCCACATTCTAAAACGCCATTAAAACACATAATTTAATCATCAACACTAATTGTACATACTTTCGCAGCCACCTAAACCATTATATAGTAAAACTATTGTCGCATACTAAACGTGGACATCCAACTAAAGGAGATAATGGTAATCTCATATGATAAAATATAAATCATTTACCTTAACCTCTTGGTATAGCTTCTTCTCCCATGCATACAATCTCTCAACTGTTGAACAATGACTACCAGAAATAAGGCCGCCATCAACTGCACTAACTCCGACAGTTTCTTCACAGCCATACTTCCCAAACATATTTAACTTCGGGGTAGAGCTCCATGAGCTGAACAATGGGCTCAAGTTCTTTCCATATCCATGAACCTTACCTACAACACATGACATAATAATATAAAATCAATACAGGTTTTGTCTTTTAGGAGTCGAATCAAGCTCCGCCTAATTAAAAGATTGATACTAATGTTTTAAGTATTTCAGATTCTGGAAATCGTTAACTGTAGTTAATTATGTATGTATTATATTGTTAGCAATCTTTCTGCAGCCCAAATAGTCTTATATTTTAGGTATTACATTAAAAGGTACTACTTGTTACAATAAAAAGTTAAAAAAAAAAAAACAAAAAAAAAAACAAAATGTATGATTATCTCATGTGCTTCACAGTAGCGTCATCTTTGTATATGGGAGTGATAAATATGAGCATTTCACAAGCCTTAAGTTGTGAGTTACTACTTACTACTATAGTAACATGTTCGATCGTGATTTTAAGTTGATTCAGAGATTATCCAATTACTTTGCAACTTTAGGCATATGACATTAGGTCTTTTTTGTGATAGTATAACTCGATTATGTTGCAAGCAAAAGATATATCGACTATGCGAAACTCTTGCAACCTTAAAGAACAATTTCACGAGAAAAGGTCAATGTGTGTTCAATACTGTTGTTGGAATTGAGAAACTATGAAATGTTTTGCCCAATATGTTTACCACCCTTGAATAAACATAAATAGCTAGAAACCAAAATGTTTTTCAATAGTTTAATTTAATGCCATCAATTTATCTGTAAAGATAATTACAATTAAGATCATTTCATTTATGAAACTTTATTGTTGAAAATTATTCATCATATTAGTACAACTTTCATAAAATGGTCACAACTCATAAAGATACAAAATTTAAAGCCAAAGTTAAATTTAATTACAACTACTTTCAATCCCCATGTGAATTTTAAAGGGTAGCCAGACATATTAAACTAGTGTTGCATGTTACATTTTCAAGTAGACAAAAGAACACACGTGTGCACGTGTTCAATACTCATCACATCACAATATCACATCAATATCTTGGAACCATGCTTCTCAAACTACTCCACTTATTTTAAAACATTTGATTGCATCAAACTACTTATCACTAAACAACATTTGTACTTTTAAAATAATTGTATTGTAACCATATTAAGCTGTATGTATATACTAGTAACTAGTTGCACAACAACAATATTACTGTAGTTATAAATTTCTTTTACAGAGACAACTTATTTATCTACTGGGTGAACCTAAAAGGTGTTTCCCCTAACCATATGGTATTTTTCAGCATGGTGTAAAGAATGGAAAAAATCCTTGATTTATTTTGTGTGAAATAAATCATGTCCAAAAGTTTTGTGCTACAAAAGGTCTAGTTTAATTTTCGATCTCATCTTTACACAACTACATGATATCGCATACTACACCATAAGTGTTTCAAACATGACTTGAAGTTGCCGAGTAGGCTAAAATTAAAACTATCCTATTAGTACATTCGCCTCATAACAAGTGTCCAATTTCAACATACGCAAAGTTTCTAAAAATCACACTAACTTCACTCTCGACCAATAAAATATCATCTTTACCCGTTAAAAGCTTTTCTTATAGGTTAAAAATCCTTCTTATGTCATGGAGAAAGTATACGAGTATGTACTACGACTCCTTTCGTCCTAAAATTATTTTTACCCGATAAAAAACACACAGTTCTAAAAAAAATGCTTTTGTTACTTTTTTTTTCTTTTATAATTTTTGACATAATGATGATTTTATTATTAACCAAAGGCGGCCTCTTGGTCTAGTGGTATGTGAGTGGCCTCTAACCTCAAAGTTGTGGGTTAAGTCTTAGTGGAGACATTGTGAGATAAAAATTGTGAGATAGTTGGTGTGAGTTGTAAAAATTGCCGTTCTAAAAAAAAAGTCTTTCTTAAAATTTGTAATAATAATTTTAATAAAACTAATATAATAAATTTGATCAAATTTATTTTTAGTAGTGATTAATTAAATTAGAACATTTATAAAAATAGAACAAGGGAGTAATGATAAATAAATTTACTAAAAATAGTAAAAATGCATCAAATGCACAAAAAAGGCCCCATTTAATATCCATAAATAAAAGCCTTAAAGGAAGGATGATGACATCGTTTACCTGACGACCGTTGACTAGGTTGACCAGGAAGAGTACACGCCGGAACTTCCAACAACGCCGAGAGCTTTCCACCGGAATCCGCCGCCTGCAGAAAATACTCATCAAGCTCCTTAATAATCTCCACCAAATCTTTGATCTTAGTAGACACCACAACAGCCATGTCACTAGTAGTAGCAGCAGATGGCGGCGCCGTCACACTTGTTGGCGGCGCAGTTGCATTCTCAGAAGAAGAACCAATGGTGGTAGATATCTCCTCCCATTCTTCCTCTTCATGATCTTCAACTGTAGCTGACCTAGTTGAAGATGGCATGAAAGGATCCCAGAAATCCCATGTGGAAGACGGTGGTGGTGGGGGTGGTGGTGGGAGTGGGGTGGAAGTGGTGGTGGTGGTGGAGGTTGTCCATGTGTTGGTTGGACTCATGGGTGGGGGTGGTGGAGGTGGTGGTTGAGGTTGTGGTGTTTGTGGTGGTGGTGGTGATGGTAGAGTGGGTGGGAGATGATGATGGTTATGATGGTTTTGGTGGTGGTGCATGGTGGTTTCTGCGGTGGCAAACTGGTGGAGGGCTGCTCCGGTGGTTCTTAAAGATCTTAAGTACATGGAATGTGAAGCTGAGAAAAAATGTCTAGCTTTAACTAGCTGCTTCATGTATCTTTTTCTTGCTTTGCATCTTGTTACATTTTCTTCTTTTTCTAACCTTGAGTAACAACACCCCATTTCTAATTTTTTACAAATCACCAACTTTTTTTTTTATAGATTCAACTCAAATCCCATTAGGGTTTTTATGGGTTTTTCTTGAACTTCAAAAGGGTGAAAAAAAATTCAAAATCTTGATCATTTTTCATCAAGTTTTGCAAAAGTTTTTAACATGGTGTAGAGTGGGGGTCCAGTTGCAAAAGTGTAGTTCAAAGGAAGCACTTTAGTTTGTTTCTCTCACTAGATTAGATGTTTGGAGTGTGGAGAGAAGTGGGGGAGGAGAGGTGGAAGAAGACAAGTCTTGAGAAGTACAGCAGAAAAAGGCACAAACATTGTTGGGCAGAGTGCAAGGAGAGGTTGGTGTTAATATTGTTGTTAATGGAACATAGTGACCATATTACCCCTTGTAAAGGTAAAGATATTTTACCTCAAAAGTAACACAATAAAGTACATACAGTCTATGGATAATTTGTTTTTGTTTTCACTGAAAATTGGAATAGAAGATATACATCAAATTATGAGAAAATGTTTTTAAGAGAAATTAATTTATGATATTATATGCATGATGTAATTAAAAACTAATTAATGTATAATTTAATACTCATATTAATTAATACATAATTTAATACTTATATTAAAACTAATTAATACATAATAATTAATATATACTTAAAAATAAAAATAATTAATACAAATTAATACTATATACTTAAAAATTTAATTATATATTTTCATTGTATAACAATTAAAAGCATATATATCTATAAAATTGTACATATATGTCTACCTAAAATGATGATTTACATAGTTTTGAAAATCGAAGAGGACCAACGGGTTCGTTTGGGAACCAGAGTTACAGTCGATTCAACAAGCTAATAAAAACCGTTAGAAGACGAACCGGAGAGGACCCGCCGAAACTAATAAAAACAACACCGTTACATTACTTTGTACTACTTTTTTGGGACACATAAATCTGTACTAGTTATAAAATAGATTGCACTCTCTCTCTTTCTCTTCAAAAATTTAAATAGTACAATGTTAGAATATTTTGGTACAACCCTTTACAACACAAAAACTTCTTTAATTTATTTATGTATTAATTGATGTGTAATACACATTAAATGATAAAATGATTACAAATTGATATGCAACATGTACAAATTATTATTGCTATAAATTATAATTTTTTACATACAACTATTTAAATTGCCCACTAATGTAAGTTTAGTATCAAATCTGTGTCTGATTTTGAACCATCCAAATTTATTATAAATTTGCATATTCGAAAACATATATCATTTATGTGTGTATTTTAGTACAAATTTAACGAAACTCTATCATTTTTCTAATTAATACGATTAAATCGTACATATCAATGTACGAAGATTTTATATTTTTTGGTAAAGGGTTACCCAGGTAAATATGTATTAATCACAAGAACCAAAAGAGTACAATAGAATGTGACACAGTGTCATATTAACCTCAACCTCAAGCTTGAACAACTAAGACTGTGCGTGACATGCTACAAACACAGCCATAAAACATAAGCCCCGACTAATCTATACAAATCAGATCAGGGGCACAAAACACCATCATACGTCACATAAATACGAAACGAAGTGAGCATATTCCATTTAGATAACAACTCGTTCACCGTTGTAGTATTCTTGGTGAGGAGTTTAAGCATAACCGTAATCATAATTTGATCACGCATCTCTTTCAGTGATTTCCTAGAATTCTTGAAAAGCCGATTATTCCGTACCAACCATATGAAATAAGATGTCGCTGCCACAAGGATTCTACCAATAACACTAGTAGTTGTACGCTTCCTAGCCGAGAGAATAAGGTGGATAACAATCAAATGCATCATAGGAGGGGAATATTATCTATCGCAACCGACCCACGAACATAGCACTAAACATGCGCCGAAAACTTGCATTTAAAAAATAAATGGCAACGGGTATCTGGTATGGTGTTACACAACGGACAAAGGAGCAGGTTTAAGTCGGAAGATCCGACATACCATTGCTTAAGTTTATCTTGAGTCTTTAAACTTTCTTTCAACGTTAGCCAAAGATAGAAAGCATGTCTAGGAATGTAGTGTGAATGCCATACAATATGTGCCCATAAAACCTCGGAGCCACGAGGTCTTAACTCATCCCAGGCTATTTGAACCGAGAAAGGCGAGAGCACCCCATGCCTATTACACCAAAGAACAACATCAGTTTTATTAGCATCAAGAATTGGCACAAGAATAATACCTATATTCGGAGCCTTCATAAGCCACTGTCGAGGCCAATTCCATGCGCTGTTGGACACAAATTCCGCCACACAACACGACATAGAAACACTAGCTCTAGCAACATCTTTAGGCGTGAACAACCTCTCAATAGGACTAAGAGAGCACCAAGTATAAAATAAGAGAGAAATGTTATTACCATCCCTTATAGAAGTCCAAAAGAAAGGTCTAACCTGATGACGAAATTGTAAGAGTTTACGCCATCCCCAGCTAGCTTACGCGTTAATAGGAACTTCCCAAAACGAACACCCACGCACTCCAGATGTGTGTGGCCATTAAGCCGACATTAAACATGTAACACCCCTATTTTTACCATATAGTAGCGGAAGCTAATCTGGGGTATTACTTTCAAGGTATCAAAGTCACAATAATAGAAAATGCTCGAAAAGTCATTTTATTAAAACTTGTTATCATTCATTTATTCAGAGTTAAATAAAACAACTGTACATACATTGTACATCACGGGTTTCCCAAAGATCTAGTTTTATTCTTTGTAAGGATAACTTTTCAAGACACCACCATCCGCAGATCGCTTGTCATCAGTTACCTGAAATATATGCTTAAAAATCAACACAAGGGTTTAGTGAATTCATAGGTTTAAACAATATTTGAATACAAGCATGAATCCAGGGCTAAAATGTTATACACCCTATATTTTTAAATTCATCAATTCTCATTTATTATTGCACTAGCTCGTACCCCGCTACTTGACATAACAGAAAACCAACAAATTTCCCTCATGCAGGTAGTTTGCCGGAGTCCTAAATTTAGCAAAATAAAGTGTATCCGTTTAGCCTAGAACCTATTGGCATTCCAGCAAGTGCAACTTGCCCATATAGGGGATGTCAGTCCCCAAAGAGTACCATTCATAATATAGCGTTCATTTCTTATTAACGGTCACGATTAAAAAGGGACTTAATGGCAACGAGTAAACGTAGTGTCAATAATTATATCAAGCAGCATACAAAAACACTTGTATTCGAGTTTTAGCATATATCCCCCTCACGGGTTTTCAAATCATTTATAAACTTTCAAAAGTGAGGCTATGAACTTACCTCAGCCTATTGAATCTTATATTATTCTGAAATAACCAATCACAACTTTCTCACGGAATCTGAGTTGTAACATAAATATGTATATATACCAAGTCGTAACCTTGGAGTTAAATTTCTTTATATAGTAATCTGTATTTTTCTTTTTGATTCACATATTTTATGTTTATATTATCATTGTTCGGGCCATCATACTCAGAAATCATTCTATAAACGTTTAGGGAGCGAGTGCACTTTAAATCGTAAACCCAACCACTCAGTCAGAACGTAATATCGATATGGAACATCTTTGTACAAAGCTCCCTAATAACATGACACATAGTATATTATTTACATTTTATGTCTTTAGTTGCAATATTGGCAAAAATAGTCCTTATAGTTATATTTTGGCATAATTACACTTTTAACCCTTCAAGTATATATTTTCATTATTTACAATTTCAACCCTAAAAAATTAACCTTATAGTCTCAAACTTTCTAATATTTATTCTTATATTTCACAAAATGACACTTTTGGCCCAAAATGTTAAATAGTTTCAAAAATGACAGTTTTGGTCTCTATACTTGTAGAAATCACATAACAACCTCAAAAATGTACCAAATGATCTAGGATTTTAAAACAAAGTTTCAAACACATTAATAACCATAATAGCAACATTTTTCTAGAATTATAGCTTTTGAAACGGATTTTAAGTAATTATTTCATGTAAATTACAAAGCTAGGGTTTTAAGACATTTTTAGCTTATAACTTTCATTTAAAATGATCAAATGCTCTAATTTCTTTATAATATCTTTCTAACATTATTTTGGCATTATAAAAAGTCTAAAAATTCATTATAACAATATCAAAGCTTGGTTAACATAGAGATTACCTAGGTAGCTCTAAAATGGCTCTTTATGACTTCCTATGAACACAACTTGGTATCAAAGCTTCAAGAGCTTCAATGGGTTCTTTCTAGACCTGGTTTCTGGTCTTCTAAGAGTCCTAGAATGTTTATATAAGTAGAATTGGAGAATGGGTAGCGGATACTTAAGAAACGGGGTGCAAGTCTTCATGTTGTGTAGTTCACCCATATTTATAGCAATTCCAACCCTTAGACTTCAAGTCTTGGCCTCAAACTTGTAACAAGGATAGCTTAGTGACTAAGGATAGCTAGTGAAGGTCTATGCAAGATTATAGAGTCTAGGATAAAAATATCTAACACTTGTGGTCTAAAATGGTTCACGACAAGGTATGGATGAGAATGGCGATGTGTAGCCTTCAAGTACGTGATGCACCTCTTTGTTGGCACTCCAAAATATCTAGGGATAATCTAAATATCTGCATAGAGGTTTGAATTTGGGAGGGAAAGTGTTTAAACTAGGTTTTGGAGGGAAAAAGTAAATCCAGGTCCTAAATCTAGGGCTTGTAACTTATAATTTGTAATTTTGGTGATTAGGGGATTAGGAATGTGATTAGTGAATGATTAAGGATTAATTAGGGTTTAGAAATTGTATTTAGAAGATTTGGCTCCTTGGTTTGAAGCTTAACAAAGATTTGATGTGAATTTGGGAAGAAAACTTTTGTAGATTAGGGTGTCTAATGATCTATGGTTAAGTCTTAGTAAAACTCATTCTTTTCCTTTTAGCTACTGATGTAAACTTAATTTAGGTCCTAAACATTTTGTTTCAAGTGTCCAATAAGTTACCACACTTGGTTTAATAGTTTATTTTAAGTAAACATGTCTAAAGGTTGAAAATACCTATTTTGACCTAATTTACAAGTCATGCATTGAAATCTTCTACCTTGTGCTTAATGATACTTGTACATTGTCTTAACATAATCATATAATCTTAATGAAATAATATAAGTATTTGTATACTTGTCCTAAAAGACTAGGTAGTGATTCTATGTAGATTGCTTAATATAAGGGTTTATAGGTTACTAATCCTAATGACTTTCTATTTTGGGTGATTAGTGTTTATATCATAATGTAAGCTTATTCTAGGTCTTATATAGTATGTTTATGACTTCTAGGGTTTCTATATTTTTAGTTTAAGGGTTTATACAGGTTAATTATATCTTAAGGATAATTAAATGAGCTTAAGATCTTATGCTTTGATAACTTGTACTTTATGATTTATTAATTTGTAACTTGGCTTGAGATAAATGTATTAATGTATTATGATACTTATTTGAGTTTTAAAATTAGTTGCAAAATATTAGACTCTAATTCATTATGAAATAGATTTTATATGCTAATCTTGGTTACTAGGTCATATATTTGTAATTAGCTTGAGATTAGTGAATATTAGTATTTTATGATTAATTACCTTTCCTTTATATGATAGATTATAATTAGTATAGTGTATTTGATAATATTATATAGATATTATGTAGTTATATTGCTTGGAACATTGGTTTATAAAGTGAATTCTAGGGTTTCTAAGGTTCTTTAGTAATTTAGGGCATATTTGTTATACTTGAGATGTTCTTATTCATAGTATAAACATATTGTTACTTTTAGAACTCAGACTTGATACATACATATTATTCACAATATATAAGAATATGTTGATGTGGCAATTGAGATAGTAAGAATCTATATATTCAACATTCCAGTCATATATCATAGCAAAACGCAAAAATTTCTTGCATCCTCTTTATTTATTTATCAAATGGGAAATTACATATTTATTGATATTACATTAGCCAAAACTATGGATGTTATAGTCTCTTTCCCTTATTATAAATCTCATCCCGAGATTTAGCTAGAGCTAGATTTACTAAGAAAATAGATACGGATATTTAGCTAGAATTTGATCTTCACGTTCCCAAGTATACTCAGGTCCTCATTTCGAGTTCCATCGTACCTTAACTATTGGGATACGGACCTGCTTCAATCGTTTGATATCTCTATCCATGATTTCAAGAGGTTCTTCTACGAAATTTAACTTATCATCGAGTTAAAGTTCTTTCATCGGTATGATGAGAGATTCATCGATAAGCATTTCTTCATATTTGAAACATGAAAAGTATTGTGAACATTACTAAGCTCTTTAGGAAGCTCTAGTTTATATGCCACAGGGCCAGTTCTTCTGGTTATTTTGAATGGTCCTATATACCTTGGATTCTGTTTATTTTTCTTTCTGAATCGAATAACTCCTTAACGATGTGAAACTTTCAACATAACACGATCTCCAACTGCAAATTCCAAAGGTTTACGTCTAGTATTAGCGTAACTTCTTTGTCTATCTTGTGCAGCTTGTAATCGCTGTCGGATTTGGAAAATCTTTTCAGTAGTTTCATGTATTATTTATGTAATTGTGAGTTGAGCATCTCCAACTTCAGCCCAACAAACAAGCGATCGACACTTTCTTCCATAAAGTACTTCGAAAGGCATAGCTTTAATACTAGCATGATAACTATTGTTATAAGAGAATTCTACTAGAGGTAGATGTTTCTCCCATCCTTTTCCAAAATCTATTACGCAAGCTCTAAGCATATCTTCGAGAGTTTGAATCGTTCTTTCATTTTGCCCATCTGTTTGAGGATGATATGTCGTACTCATGTCCAATTGAGTACCTAAGGCATTTTGAATCGATCTCTAAAATACAGATGTAAAGCGACTATCACGATCTGAGATAATAGATACATGCACTCCATGTTGAGAGATTACCTCCTTGATGTACAATCTCGTAAGAGTTTCCATACTTTCGGTCTCTTTAATAGGAAGAAATCGCGTAGATTTAGTAAGACGATCGACAATAACCTAGATGGTGTCATGTCCATTTGATGTCTTAGGTAACTTAGTTACAAAATCCATCGTAATTCTTTCCCATTTCCATATTGGAATCTCCGGTTGCATCAGCAGTCCGGATGGCTTTTGATACTCTGATTTAACTCTTGCACACGTTAAACACTTACTAACATATTCTGCTATGATTGCCTTCATGTTAGGCCACCAATAGAGTCTCTTCAGATTTTGATACATCTTGTTGGAAGCAGGATGTATAGAATACTTTGATTTATTAGACTCGTGCATAATCAAATCTCGTAAATTACCATGGGCAGGTAACCAACTACGATTTTTAATACAACGAAATCCATCTTGACGAACTTCAAATTCTTTATCCATTCCTCTCAACTTCTCAGCTCCTACATTCTTTACCTCAAGTGCTTCTTCTCGAGCTTCGAGAATTTGGGTAGGTAATTTCGGGAAAAGAGTTATCATTAATGATTTAACTCGTAACGGCTTAACACGCTCCTTTCGACTTAAAGCATTGATATGAGCAAAATCGCATATCAATAAGTCAACAAATCACCCTAAAACACATAGAAAATACCTAACTTTTGTGCTATAAAGCAGTATTATGTGGTATGTTTTGTATTTGTGCTTAAATAGGTAACAAGGATACAATTTCAAGCAAACAAGAGAGATCAAGCTCATTTATGAAGAAAAAGACAAGATAAGGATCAAAGATGACAAGCCATTTGAAGAAAAGGACCTATCTTGAA
This sequence comes from Glebionis coronaria, assembly GCA_025667525.1. Lineage (NCBI taxonomy): Eukaryota > Viridiplantae > Streptophyta > Magnoliopsida > Asterales > Asteraceae > Glebionis > Glebionis coronaria. The sequence continues at coordinate 193,831,598 of CM046881.1, read as the reverse complement.
AATATTCAAAAGTTGAGGGACTTAAATGCAATTTTGGAAAAAATCAAGATTAAAGTCAAACCTGGTCAACCTTCAAGTCAACCAAGTCAAGGGACTTAAATAATCAAGATTGCAAGTCAAAGGACTGAAATTGCCAAAGAAATGAAGAAAAGAGCTCAATTGTATATTCTGCTAAAGAAGAGGGGTTGAAAGTGACAAAATTATACAAACTTTGGGTTCAATCCGTGTGTATACCATTTGGACCAATAAGAAGGCAAGAAAAGAGTTAACCGGATTGCCACATGGGCTGCCAGCTAGGCCACTAAGCCGTTTTTCATTTAATGAGCGAATCTAGCACAGTACACCCATTTCTTTCCTTTCAACCAATCAAACGTTGCCATTCAATAATCAAATTATCCAAATTTGGATAATGATCCGTGTGTCTAGCTGAACTCCAATAAGAAGATGCCACGTGTCATTTTCAAAGATGAACGCGCCCAAATTCAATTTTGAGAATGAAGGCATTTTAGAAGTTGAACTTAACATGAAACTTACTCTAAATTCAACAAGGAATCCAATCCTGCAACCCAATTAGACTGAAATCAACAAGATCAAAAATCCCCTTTTGAGTTCTTGAAGATGAATTTGCAATCAAGAAGAGAAAGACACCTGTCACTCTTTCATTGGCCAAGACACGTCATCCACTCCAACAACTTCTCATTCCAGCTCTATAAATAGGAGTAGATCATCTCATTTGTATTGTGTAGCTTAAAGTGTGAAAAACACACACTTTCATATTTTCTCTCAATTCTAGTTCTACTTTCAGTTAGTTAGCAACTCTTAAGTGTTTGACACACACTTAAGAGCTTGTTAGTTAGGCAGTTAGCTTTTGTAACCAACTTTCCCTCCCAAATAAATAAAACAAAAAAATATTCAGTTCATATCTTCATCTACTTTACTCAATTCTTCATTCCTGTTGATACATTGTGTTTCTATTGATCTCCATTGATCAATAGAGTTTGTGTTGTGATTTGGAAGCTTATTAAGTGTTCATTAGCCAGTTCAGTTCATTTCTAGTTCTTAAAGAAGCAGTTTGAAGCAGAATTTATAGATTGATCAGATTTTGGTATGAATATGATGATTTGGTTGTAGATATAGTTGATTTGGGTTGAAGGAAGTGTTAATTAGAGAGCTCAGCGCTCCTCTACTCCATCAAAGGAGGCTTCTTGCTAAAAGGTTCTATAAAATCTGATTTTAGTTCCTCTAAAGTGCTCTGCATGCTAAATTCCTAGATAGCCATTAAATGTTGATCTGATAATGTGCTTAGCTTGTTTTTAGAGTAATTGTGTTGATTTTGTTGGGTCAAAAAGTTGATGTGGCAGAAACTCAAAATCGAAGAAAACATCAAGATATTTGTTCAGGCGTTGACAAGAGCAATCTGGGCGTTGACAAGAGCAATTCAGGCGTTGACAGAAAGTCAACAAAAGTCAAACGCAGTCAAAAAGTCAAACGCTGATGGATATTGAAGATTTGATGGAGAATTCTATTTAGGGAATATATTGAGTATATTATTTATGATATACACAATATATAGTTTATCTAAATAGAATATTTAGATGTTTATTTGATTTGATCTCTTGTAGATTCTGTTCCTTCCACTATAAAAGGAACAAGAGTCTTAGGTTTTTATATATCATTCATTCACAATGTAAACCTAAAGTGTGTGTCGCACTAGACGTGGGATTCAATGTATACACGTCTAGTGGTTGTTTGTTATTAATATAATAAGCAACCCATTTGTTTTAATTCGTGTTCTTTGTGCCTAAACACCTTGTTCATGATCATTGTTCTTTTCCGCTATGTTATCATATGAACGATGATCAACCTAGATATAATGGTTCTTAACCATTGAGTCTAACGATCAAATGGACTCCACAATTGGTATCAGAGCCTAAGGCTCTTGATATCTAGGTCCGACGAGGGGTTCGTGTTTCGAGAAGAAAAGAAAAATCCGTCTAGGGTTTTTCTGGACGTTTTTGTGTGCGCAGCAGTATTCAGAAGGTCATAACTTTTGATTGAACCGTTGGATCGTCACGAAATTTTATATGTGTGTTCTACATACATAGATCTAAACATCCACCGGAGGGATTGTCGAGTTTTATCCCCAGGCAAAAGTTATTAGGCGTCAAAGTCAGCAGTAGGAGGAATGCAGTTTTCTGTGAACAGCCATGTTCAAAACATGATCTCTCCGTTTGGCATGGATGGTTTGTAAATTTGGACGTCGATCGCTATTGGCTAAAATATCACGTGATGTTCAGAAACAAAAGAGAATGTTTACACGTGATGTCAAGCAGCAAAGATAATTGTTTTGGATTCATTAATGCTACACTCTATTTGCATGAATGTAACCTGTGTGTTCACACGAAGAATGCAAAAGATATGGAATACGCCACTTTTGGATGTGAGATGACGTCAGCAAGTGTATAGACGCTGATAAGAATGGACGCTGACAGAATTTAAGGTTGGCGCTGACGTTTGTAATTGAGGCGCTGACAAAGAGGATTTTGACGCTGACAGCGTTGACAGTGTCGTCCGATATATAAACTTCAACGCTGATAAGTATTGTCCGATATTGGACAATACATCTGTCAAAGATATTGGACAGAAGAAGATATTGGACAACACAAGGAAGGCTGCTGTTTGAGAAAATTGGACGTTTTAAGCACACAAAAAGGAGGATTATACACACGAAGGTACATGGAATCTCCGTTTTATTCAGAATATCAAGTTGATATTTATGGCTCGGATATATTTAAATGGATTAATGATTTTAACGCGAGTTAGCAATTATTCGTGGGATTTGATGGATATTTTAAACTATGTAATCGGGATAGCCTTGCGAAAGAGTTATCCACATTTGATCTTTTACATATGGTATGACGATGTTATTTCATTCAAATTCATCATGAAGAAGTGTTAGCTTAAGGGGAAGAATTCTTATGGTAAGTTTGATGATTGAAGAAGATTTTCGCGAGTTTGTGTTCTATCATATCTTAAAGTCATGGACTTCCAGCCACTGACTTTAACGGTAACTTGTTCGTGCTTACATGGTTGGTGACGAAGACTTGTCATATCTAGCAAACCAATTGCTATCACTTGAAAGAGTTACATTATCGTGCTCAGTGTCTCACAAAGGATGAGGATTTTGACAAATGGATCGAGGTCTACTTATACTTTGTAACATGAGTATAAGTTCTTCATCACATGGATAAACAAGACATGGAACATAAGATTGGGTTATTCTACTTCTACATCAAGAATACTTTATTTATTTTTCTTCAAAATCATTACACAGAGCCTACATTTGGAGAATCTTCAACATTGCAACATTGTTTACTTCCTTGTTGATGTGACAAAAAGGGGAAGAAAATACATGCTACATTTGAGGGGAAGCAATTTGAAGATCATGTATAACTTACAAGAGATACATATAGAGTTTTGCCACTATCAACTAGGGGAAGATTGTTGGGTCAAAAAGTTGATGTGGCAGAAACTCAAAATCGAAGAAAACATCAAGATATTTGTTCAGGCGTTGACAAGAGCAATCTGGGCGTTGACAAGAGCAATTCAGGCGTTGACAGAAAGTCAACAAAAGTCAAACGCAGTCAAAAAGTCAAACGCTGATGGATATTGAAGATTTGATGGAGAATTCTATTTAGGGAATATATTGAGTATATTATTTATGATATACACAATATATAGTTTATCTAAATAGAATATTTAGATGTTTATTTGATTTGATCTCTTGTAGATTCTGTTCCTTCCACTATAAAAGGAACAAGAGTCTTAGGTTTTTATATATCATTCATTCACAATGTAAACCTAAAGTGTGTGTCGCACTAGACGTGGGATTCAATGTATACACGTCTAGTGGTTGTTTGTTATTAATATAATAAGCAACCCATTTGTTTTAATTCGTGTTCTTTGTGCCTAAACACCTTGTTCATGATCATTGTTCTTTTCCGCTATGTTATCATATGAACGATGATCAACCTAGATATAATGGTTCTTAACAATTGAGTCTAACGATCAAATGGACTCCACAGATTTGATAGTTGATTGGTGTTTTTACAGCTTTAATCCTAGTTTACTTGCTTTCTGTTAAGTGATTTCATCAGATTTTAGTCATTTAGATCATTTTGTGGTTAAGTGTGTTTGCAAGCTTGATTTCAGTTCAAATATCTTTCATTTCATATACTAAACATAGTTTGATAAGAGTCTAAACCTGCTTTAAACTAGAGCTAAAATTCTCTTTGAAAAGTTTGATAAATGATTTTTAAGAGATGTTTGGTTTAAGTCATATTTTGTGATTCAAGGTTGTTTAACTGGTTAATTCTTGTTCATTCACATTAAGTAGACTTGTGTGATCACTTTTGTTCAGCTTGGAAGTCAAATTGTCAGTCAAAAAGGCAATTGGTCTAAAAAAGTATGGGTCATGTATTGTGAGTATTTTCATCAGCCAAACTAGCCTATTTTAATCCACTAGCATTTCTTTGTTATTTGATCATATTGCTTGAAACCTGTTTCTACTTATAGTCTAACATCCAAAGTTTAAGCGTGTAAAAGGAAATTCTACAGTATCCATTTTCCAATGATAAATCAGCTTATTAGTGAGCTTATGAGCAAATGCTAGTTTCTATAAACAAGGTCAATCTGTTTTCTCATATCTCAAGTTTTACTTCATAAACTAGCTAATTTTCTTTCATAAAACTTGTTGCCAACATGTCCTGAGTGGATTTGGAGATTTTCAGCTTTTTGGTATTTTTGGTCAACGCTTGGTCAAATAAGCTCATTAGTGCTTAATTTCAGATTCTAGCTTATCTAGTGAACCATTTTTCATTTGGAAAGACATTCTAGACTTCTTGTTACTTTATTAATCAGAATGTTCAATAAAATCAAAGTGTTGAAGTCTGAATTTCTAGTTTGCTTATTCTTGGCTTATTAGAATAAGCTATCTTAAGTTTTAGAAGCTTTTAAGTTGTTTCCTTTTGCAAGTCTAGCTAAATTTACATTTTAAGCACTTTAAAACAAACCAGTCTCAATTTGGTCCAGTAATAAGCTCAAAACAGCTTATTGGAAGTGTGTAGCCCGTTTTTGTTTAACATTTCATATTAATTGCACTTTGGTCCTTGTACTTGCTAATTGATTGTAATTTGTGCTAAACTTTCTAGTTTTTAGGGTTTGCTTAATAACAGTCCTTGTACTTTCAGTTGGTTACAAATTAGTTAGTAAGTTTGTTAGTTTGGTTAAATTTGTTACTAGTTGGTTATAATTTTCACATTTGGTCCTTTTAGTTTTTGAAATTTACATTTTAGCCCTTGTACTTTCATTTAGCTTACATTTCAAGCAAATTTACTTTTATGCATTTACATTTTGAACTTTGTGAATAGTAATTGGTATTTGCAAGGTGTTTTACGGATACGTAGTCTATTATTTTCCACTTTTTACTTGTTGATTGAATTAGACATAGCTTTCCAAATACCCTTAATAACCAAGAACAATTAAAGGCTTGATATTTTTAGGACTTTCAATTTGTCAAGAATCGAGAATAAACGAACTTCAAAATACTCAATTTCAAATGGCGCCGTTGCCGGTTCATGACATTACGAGAGACTATTGATTGACGCTTTCGATTGGATTTTGGGATCCGTTCACCTTGTGAACGTTATTTTTACGTATCATAAATCAAAAACATAAAAAAAAGATAAAAATATAAAAACTAAAAAATAACAAAATCAATTCTTTTCCTAAAGAATTGACCAAAAAATAAAAAATTCAAAAAACAATCTTTTTCCTAAGAGATTGCAACCAAAAATATATATTATTGGATTTCATCGGTTTTTACGTACATATAGTATTTTCTTTAAAAATCCAATAAATACAAAAATATTTTCTCTATTGTTAGTTTATCGTAATCCTTGGATTATCTAACTATGGAGATGATTACTAGAGAGAGAGATAGAAGAAGATGTAGAGAGAGAAAGTAGAGAGAGGTTGGAGAGAAAATGAAAGATTAGATTGAAGTGTGTGAAAAGTGAATGACCAACCCCTCCTAACATGCTAGGAGGGGTTTATATAGCCCACCCTACATGTGGGCTATATGGGCTATATTGGATCACGAGCCCAATATCATTGGAGTGACCGATCCTTTCTAAATACGTAAAAACGTATTTCCAACAATCTCCCCCAAAGGGAGGTCACTCCAAGTTACAATGTCCTAAATAGTCTATAGCTCGTGATCTATGCTAACAATGATGTGACCGAGACTTTCCTTGGAAAAACGTATTTCCAACAATCTCCCCCAAAGGGAGGTCACACCATTTTACAAAATCTTAAACCTAGCATACTATGCTTGAGTCTTCGATCTTGTTCTTGTGAATATGATTGATGTGATATTTGACTTTAGTCTTGAGCATGTTTCCTTGCCTTGACCTTGTGCATTCATCACTTGTGATATTTGCCTCCTCGTGACCTCATGATCCACATACTTATACTTTTATAAATTCTTGAAAGCTTCAGAGTTTGATACAGCGGAAGACTTGACTTTTAGACTTTCTTGAATTTGTTGAAGTATTAAGTGCAGAAAGCATAAGCATGTGTTGACGACTTCTTATGGATTGAACACGGCAATGCCACCTTCTTGTTACGCTGCATAAGACAGTTAGCAACAAAACATATACACGGATGAAATGGCCTTAAACATTTCATTCTAATTCGGTAGCATTTTACCGCCGGTCGGTGAAGACCGTTGGACGATATAAAATATCGTACTTGTGGCAGGTAGTTTCAATTAAGAACCTCCTTGACAAGATTTCACGGGTAAACCCGTTCTCTTTATTCGACCGTCCAAAGCTGACTGCGAACATAAAGAGAGAATAATTTGGATAATCATAACTGCATGATTTGAAGCCGTCAATTCATGTTCCTGGAACAAGTGAAATCCAATTAAGAACCGCACCATCGTTGCTTTCCAGTTGTCACGAGCTTGATTCGTATAGAATCTTGCAAGTTACCTACCAAGTGCTGTTTGAGGTTAACACTAGAAGGATTTCCACTCATCACTGTGAACACTAAGGTATCACTTTGAGTGTTCTGCCAAGATCACTAAGATATTGCGTCGAGGTCTGGAACGTGTTTAAATTCATTTAAGAATTAAACCCGTGTTGCTTTCCAGTTGTCACAAGTTTGATTCATAAATAATCGCACAAGTCACCTACCATGAGCTTTTTGATGTTCGCTCAAGAAGGATTTCCATCTTCATTGTAAATACTTTCGTATTACTCGGATGTTCAGGTAAGATCATGAAGATTTTGCGTAGGACTTAAGATCTTTCTTACTTTTCACAGTGTGTGAGGAAGCAAGGAAATATGAAAGTGTGTCCTAATGAGATATTTGATGATCTCAAATGGCTCTAGACTCGATCGTGCATTTTGGATTTTAGTGATCGGAGGCTGGAGAGGAGTGCCACCTTTTCAATACCAATTTATTCGGAGTGAATAAATCGATAGATAATGTGTTGTCTCCGTGTGATTAAAACAAATACCTTTTGAGAGATATCTGAGCTAGCTGGGATGGGTTGTGCATTGCATCACTGGGTCCATGATGTCTATCTTCAATATCGAGCATCATTTAAATGATCTCAATAGCATATGGGTTGACCCGGTTTCTGCCTAAAGTTGTAAGGAGGGCTTCTTTCTTTACACCCTTTATCTTTACAATTATTTTTCATTCTTCAACCCCTTCAATGCTTACCAATACGTCATAACTAGCACATTGTTGTGATTGTTCCAGTGCTAACTTAAGTACTTGGTCGGCATTCAGCTACGTTCACAATCTTTCTCCAACTTTCCTAAGGACTACTATTTCTAGCTATGGAATGTCCTTGGGAAGATGCCTCCGGTTCTGGAAGAATTATAGGACTTAACCTATCCTACCATCCTTATGTCACCACAATCTTCATCGTCGTGAAATAAATGGGTTTTGGGTAAGTATATGTCACCATGAAAATCTATTTTGATATGCAAATCCATTTTGCTCCCCCTTAACATATGCCACGATATCCGAAAACATTACGCACATGTCGGGATGAGCTAGCACGTTAAGTCAAACCATTTGTGATTAATCATTTCCTATATTAAATAACATTTTCTCCCCCATATTAAAAATATTAACCCAATCGATGTTTTTAATATCAATTGATTTAACAGCATTTTAAGAAAATTTGGGAAGAAAAATGCAAATCCACTTATCTTCATGAATTACACAAGCTCCCCCTCAAATTAATGAGGGTGTACTTGAAACGTAAATTAAATACCTTTTAAACACAAGTGTAAGGTATTTATCACGTGCAAAGATCATATATTATAATGTATTCACAAGATTAGCAATTTATGAGGTTGGACCTGAATGATGAAGAACATCATATGAAAGATGCACATGGTTCTTTTCACGAATGTTGGTCACCTCGTCACGTCTGAAGTTATCTCTTGACTCCATGTGTATGATTGATATCGTTGTCTTGACACCAATATGTGAACTTGGCACTCTCGGCATCAAGGATTCTGAATGTTGGACAATTGCTCCCCCTCAATTGTTGACCCGTGTTCTATTGAAAGAGTTGTATTCGCCGTTTGAGTAGTCGCATTGTCGAGTATGTAGATATCAATTGTAAATTGCTACGGTTGGTGGAGATGATAACTTCATAAAAACAAGATTTCTCTTGTTTTAACAAATAAATGCACTAACACGTACATATATCCGTGTTAGATTGTGTTATAAAGTAAACACAATCCCTTACATGGTTGTAAAGTAAACCATGCCCGAGAAAATTAATTCCCGTTGTTGAGTCAAAGCTTTCCGGTGAAATGCTTGACTTTAATATGAAAAGCGGGTTACTATCTGAAATAAATAGCAAGCCATTTTGAGCATGTTTTAAAAGTTTGAAATTCTGCTCGAACTTTATTTACAACCCCGTGTCATTATTGAATGACATTTCTAGTATCGTAAATATTATCGATTCCAGAAGACATGCTGTTTTTATCAAAACATTTTTGAACACATAATTTTGAAAGATTTAGAAAAACCTTTTGAGAAATTCTCGAAAAATTGTGTTCAAAGTTTTGAAAACCAATTACTTGAGCTTAAGATGTTGAATATCTTGCAAAACGAGCTCAAGTCCGAGAAGTTGTAAACTTCCCGTTGTTAAGGATAAGTTTATCATCGGCGATAAACTTTCCTTTTAACTGAAGAACGAGTCCTAAGTTGACATTTACTTAGAAGTCGTTTTCATGAGCTTGAAAAACTTTGAATGTTTTAACGTAAAGCTCATGACCGAGAAAGATGAATTTCTCGTTATGAGGTAAAGTTCTCTTATTTAAAAGATACGCTTTCCTTTCTGAGCTTAAAACTTGGAATGTTTTAATACAAGCTCATGACCGAGAAAAATTAATTTCTCGTTTCGAGGATAAGTTATCTTTAAAGTTAAGCTTTCCTAAAAATGAAGTTCGAGTTACAGTCGGATATTTAACTGTAAATCATTGTGCATGAGCTAAAAAAACTTCGAATGTTTTTAATATTAGCTCATGTCCGAGAAAAATTAATTTCTTGTTATAAGGATAAGTTTATCATCGGCGATAAACTTTCCTTTATTTGAAGAACGGGTCATTGTCTGACATTTAACAATGAATCATTTTACACGAGCTTAAAACCGTTGAATAGTTTTAAAGTAAGCTCGTGTCTGAGAAAATTTAATTTCTCGTTTTTGAGGATAAGTTTATCATCGGCGATAAACTTTCCTTTATTTGAAGATCGGGTCATCATCTGATATTTAATGAAGAGCCTTATACACGAGCTTAAAACCTTTGAATGGTTTTAGGATAAGCTCGTGTCCGAGAAAAATTAATTTCTCGTTTTGAGGGTAAGTTATCGTTGCGTAGATAAGCTTCCCTGTCTCTGGAGTCCGGGTCATCGTCTGTCATTTAACGAGGAGCCATAGTGCATGAGCTTAAAAACTTCGAATGTTTTTAATATAAGCTCATGCCCGAGAAAACTTAATTTCTCGTTGTTAGGATAAGTTTATCATCGGCGATAAACTTTCCTTTATTTGAAGATCGAGTTATAGTCTGTGATGTGACTATAAGTCCTATACACGAGCTTAAAACCTTGGAATAGTTTTAATGTAAGCTCGTGTCCGAGAAAATTTATTTTCTCGTTTTGAGGATAAGTCATCATCGGGATGAACTTTCCTGTCTTTTGAGAGCGAGTTACAGTCTGTTATGTGACTATAAGTCCTATAGTAAGCTTAACCATGAATCCCCTGAGACACTTGTTTCTCTGATATCTGCTTCTTTAGCAACCAAACTCTAAGAGTGTCCTTAGTTGAACGGTATACAACGATTGGACCGCTTCGTTCTTTTGGAACATCAACTTTGGTACCTGCATTCTCATTAGGAATTTGCATGATTTGACATGGGTTAGCGATATCAGTTTTAGAAGCACGTGGGGGTTCACAGTTGGCTTTACTTGTGTCAGAGGCGATCTGAGTAGATGATTCACTTATCTTAGCTGGCAAATGTTTCCTTTTATAGAAAACCTTAAGTTCAGGCTTAAGTGATGTATCATCCTTTTCAATTTCCTCCCTAGCAGTCTTAGTAGAATCAGAGACTATCCTAGTTAAAGGGCACTCGTTTCCTACAAGAGTGAAAGTTCTACCAGTGGGGCGCCACATTTTACCCATGGGTTTTATTTTAGCTACCCATTGGAATTTAAGTCTAGCACGGGAGTTCACCTCATTAAGTAATTTCTTGACACAAGAATCATGATTGGCTTTAAAGACACATTTCCTACATGTTTTACAAGTAGCATATTTAATGTCCGAGTAAGATCTAGAATTCCTAGATGATTGATTGATGCTCCTAGGATATGATATGCTACGGTTAGCAGTGTTGGGTAATCTAGAAGGCATCTAACTAGGTTTAAAATTCCTATCTCTTACTTGTGTCTTCTGAATAGCTTCCCTTAGAAAATAATTATGACGAACATCATTTGAACTAGTTCGAGACGTGTTCTTTATACTATGTCTGGGGAGGCTAGATGCAATCATGTGATTAGGTCTTGCAAATGCTGTTTTAGTCACATTGGGCCTAGATAGTGGAGTGAATGGTCTAGAAAGATGAACCATATCAACTTGGGAGGCAAACCGCGGTCTCGAGGATTTTGGTCGCTCGGATCTAAATGCAGCCGGTTGTCTAACAGACTGAATTTGAGGCGGTTTCCCCAAGATTGATGGTTTTTCAAGCTTAGTATCCACACTAAATCCTTTAGTTTTTCTCAATTCGTTTTTCAACGCAACTATAGCAAAGACCTTTTCCTGTACTTGAGCCATTAAAGTCTCATTCTCTTTGAGCAATTCATCTTGGGATGCCAACTTAGATTCAAGCAACTTAATTTGTCTCACAAAATTATCGTTTTCAGCTTTAGAATCTTGAATTTTTTGATTTAATTTTCTTTCAAGAACAACGTTTGAATTTTCAAGTTTTTCAAAATACTTTTCAAATTTATCCGTTTTCTTCGAAAATTCAATTTTGGCGTCCTCAAGAGCTTTAGATTGTTGAGCTAAAATCGTTTCAAGCTCTTTAATCTGGGAATCAGAATTAGTTAGAGAAGCAGTCATAAAGCATTTATCATGATGAACTATAGCATTCTGAACAATTTCTCCCCTATTTTGACTCACATCGGATGAATCTGAAGTGGTAAAACGATGACCCTTTTCCATCCCATGTTTGTCATAATTAGGTTCGGAATGCGCAACATGCGGTATTTCATCGGCATAGACATCATATACCACATTCCTTTGTACCGTATTTGTAGACTCTTCGTCAGATACGGGTATGGTGTCATCAATCCCTGACATGCTGCTTGTATCATGCTTTCCTCCCGAATCCTTGCTCTTGCAATCTTTAGGCTCCAAGTTGTCAACCGTATGATCATTCTCCTCTTGCATCTGCATCGTAGATTCTTGCACTCCATTATCATACTCTTGTTGAAGTCGAGATCTTTCATAAATCGAAGACGAGACCGATGCCATTAATTTCAACAATGTACCACGGAACTCTTTAATTTCCGTTTGTGTGTACTGAAGAAATGATTGACATATCCCTGAATTGTCAGAATTAAGAATGTTGAATTTGAAGAAGTGCGTAAGTTGTGTCACTAGAGCTTTATATGCAGATGCTGATGCAGAGTGATTAAAGTCTTCTTTGTGAAGTTGCTCAGCTAGTTGGTTCAAGTTGAGGAATATGGAATTGATGAATATATAACGTTCTTGACGGAAGAGTGTCAGAAATTCGCTTCCTCCTTGAAACCAAAAATGGTCACTAGATGAGACTAGAGTAGTCGAAAGAACGTTATACCACTTTCTCTAGCTGTGTTTTGCATGAGATGCAAGTCTCCCTCTCGAGATGTCGAATTCAACGAATCCATTGAAAATCGATGATAAATGAAAGTAAGGATTACTTGTCGATCGATCAATGAAAGAAAGTAATTGTGTTTGGTGTTGTGAGTAGAAGTCGAGAAGTAATGTTAAAATCCCCTAATAATTGTTCTCGATAAGCCAAAAATTCCAAGACAAAATTACACACTTCAAAAACACGTTTTTGAAAAATCTTGAAATACTTGTCACTGTATCGGAATCCTCAAATTTTATCCGTCGGAATACCCATCGGAATAACCATCGGAATGTCCTATCGGAAAGTCTGTCGGAATGTGGATTGGAATACCTGTCGGAATATTGATGTTTAAACTATCGGAATACTCATCGCAATACCCATCGCAATATTACCCATCGGAATACTCATCGCAATATTACCCATCGGAATACACATCGCAATATTGCCTATCGGAATGTTACCTATCGCAATATTGGATCGCAATGCCTATCGCATTGTTGCCTATCGCAATGTTTGATCGAAATATGGACAGAGTAACGTCGCAATATCTCTTAATTCCGTCGCAATCCACGATCGCAATGAACGATCTCAATCCTCGATCGGAATAAGGGGTATCGGAATACACTATCTGAATATTCGTCGCAATGTAGAAACCCTAGGCTTTTGCGATCGCAATATTCAGATCGGAATATAAAACCCTTCCAACTTTGCGATGGAGTATTTTTCCAATTTTCTCGGACAGTACACAACCAATTCGGAATATCAAGCCAAGAAACGAATCAAACACCCAAAAATTTTGTGTTTTTAACCAAAATACCAATACCAAATCACAATAATAAGTAACTAGATGAAGTATATCAAGATTAAACCATAAAAACACAAAAAAAATTGTACTTGTGAATTCGGATCAAAATAGGCGAGATAATCAAGAACACAAACACAAAAACCAAACAATCATCTCATGGCTCTTGATACCAATTGTTAGTTTATCGTAATCCTTGGATTATCTAACTATGAAGATGATTACTAGAGAGAGAGATAGAAGAAGATGTAGAGAGAGAAAGTAGAGAGAGGTTGGAGAGAAAATGCAAGATTAGATTGAAGTGTGTGAAAAGGGAATGACCAACCCCTCCTAACATGCTAGGAGGGGGTTTATATAGCCCACCCTACATGTGGGCTATATGGGCTATATTGGATCACGAGCCCAATATCATTGGAGTGACCGATCCTTTCTAAATAAGTAAAAACGTATTTCCAACATCTATATTATTATATGTAGATACGTATACGTATACGAAGACTCAATACACATACTTCCATAAGTATTGCTTTTGCAATACACCGTGTTCGGGAGCGTTCCGGTCCTTGACATGTGTATCGATCAAATTTAATTAAGCAAGAATAGATAAATACTTCCAATAAGCAAGAATTCGAAGAATACAAACTACAAAGTGAATAGAAAGGCGACGTGCTATAAAATGCCTTCTAAGGGTTAATAGGTACTTAAGTGCTTCGCACCACCTAACCCCTCGTTCACTAGTGCGTATTCTAAGAAGGAAAGCTTGATTGGGGGTCTTGCACCCAAGTAGTACTTACGTATATTATACTTTCTTGTGGATATTTCATATTGAATCTCGAAGAGGATAATCCATTCTTCTTCAAAGTCGAACGAGAGCTTCTCTCTCACTCCTTGATTTGAGTTGCATGCTCACCCGCGGGCGTGCACAAATACCATTTGGTGTAAAACCCCTTCCTCCGAAAAGGAAGAAAAAGAGAAAGAGTAAAAACAACACCGTCCATCAAGCCGATCCCGAGAATCGTGCTTTGATCATTACACAAGAAGCCATGGCCGCTGTTGATAATCGACCTTTGATGGAGCACCTTCAATCCAATGTGCAAGGATATGCCGATGCTATTGTTATACCTGAGATTTCGGCAAATACCTTTGAGCTTATGACCGCCATGATTACCTTGGTTTCAAACACACCATTTTTTGGGAGACCTAGTGATGATCCACATGATCATATAAAGAAGTTTCTATCTTTTTGCAACACCATTAAGTACAATGGAGTTCCCCATGAGGCCATTAAGTTGCTCCTAGTTCCATTTTCATTAGAGGGCAATGCTAAGTATTGGCTTGATAAGCAACCACCTAAGAGCATTACTACTTGGGATGATTTCACTAAGAAATTTTTGAACAAGTTCTTTCCCCCATCTAGGACCACGGCTTTGAGAACCTAATTATTGAATTCCAAAAAAAACCTAGCCAAACCTTTAGTGATGCTTGCTAAGAGTATAAGGAGTTATTGAGAAAATACCCCAATCATGGATTCAATGAAGTTCACCAAATCAATACTTTCTACAATGGATTAAGACCACATCACCAAGATTACCTCAACTCCTCCGCGGGTGGGAATATTCTTTCCAAATCCATTCAAGAGGCAGGGACATTATTGAGACCAAATCCATGGTGCAAACTAACACACACTTTGATGAGAGAGTCCATGTTATTTAAGAGGGTGGTTCTAAAACATTTGAGAGTCAACTCCTTTCAACAATGCAAGAATGGACTCAAGCCCAAAAGGAAAGTCAAGCAATTTTGCAAAACACGCAAAAGATGAAACAAACCATGATGCAAGACTTTATGAAAGTTTCCTTGGGCAACAATTCCACCAATGATGTGAATGCCATTGCTATTTTATGTGAGACTTGTGGAGGTCCTCATTCCTACCAACAATGTGATAAGGTTCAAGGTTATCAAGTTGAGTGTTATGCTTACCAAGAAGAACATAGAGAGCATTTCAAACCCAACATCAATCAAAACAATCTCTCTTACAAGTCATAAAACTACCTTGCTCCACCCGGCTTCCCACCTCATCCACCCACCCATACTCAACCCAATCCTCCTCAATTGTTACAAAGAAATCAAGGGCCTAGGCCAAGCTACCAAGGGAACAACTATAGAGCACCCAACAACTTTCACAATCAAGGAAATAACTTGCATACACCCAATCAAGGATTTAACCAACCACCTCCACCTCAATAACCAAACCAAGGTTTTTATCAAGGAAATGTGCAACCTAACCCCATGGATTTGATTCTTCAAAAGCTTACTTCTTATGAAATACAAATGAAAGAGGCTCAAGAGGAAAACAACAAGAAATTTGCTCTTCTACACAACCAAATTTTACATACTCAAAGGCCACAAGGGGCTCTACCTTCTAACATACAAACAAACCCGAGGGCTAATGTCAATGCTATCACAACAAGAAGTGGAAAAACAACTAATGATCCTTCACCTCCTACACCTTCTATGGTTAAGCCTACTATGGTTCCAACTTGTGATAAGCCTTCTACATCTTCTTCACCACCTTCAAGTTCTACCACTTCACCACCTACACTCCACTTCTCCTTTACCTTCCACACTTCCCAATGAAGAAACCAAAAAAGAGAAACCTTCCACCACAACAACTACTCAACCTACACCAAAACCAAGCCTTCCATATCCATCAAGATTGAGAAAGGAGAAATTGAAAAACAAGGATGATATACAAGTCTTAAACTTTTTGAGGATGTTCAAGCAACTTAACATAAATATCTCCTTTGCGGAAGCTCTTGCATATATGCCAAAATTAGCTAAGATGTTCATAGATCTCCTCTCCAACAAGAAAAATTTGGTGGATTTGCCTAACACATCACTTAATGAGAATTGCTCCGCCGTGTTGCTCAAAACCTTACCTACAAAACTTGGATATCCAGGCGATTTTTGATCCCTTGTAATTTTCCCAGGGTGGAAAATTGCATGGCACTAGCGGATCTAGGGGCAAGCATAAATCTCATGCCTTTATCGGTTTGGCAAAAACTCTCTCTTCCCCAGCTCACTCCAACTAGGATGACCCTTGAGTTAGCCAATCGTACCATAGCTTACCCGGTAGGTATTGTGGAGGATGTGTTTGTAGGTGTGGATAAGTTTACCTTTCCGGCGGACTTTGTAGTGGTTTATTATGATATGGACCCGAGAGTTACTCTAATTGTTGGTAGACCATTTTTGAGGACGGGTCGTACTCTTATAGACGTGGCGGAGGGAGAACTAATTATGAGAGTCGAGGATGAGAAAGTGGTGTTTAAGCTAGGAAAAGTGACTAAGAAGTCTCAAGCTTGTGAAACTATTAACATAGTGGATGTACTTGATGAGGTGTGTGATGAGCATTTCCATGAAGCTTGTAAGAATGATAGTGAAGACATGCCTCATGTAGAGACCGTTGCCTCAATTGCTCCCTCCTTAACACCTTTTGGAGAGAGTGATTTCCTCTTGGAGGAATTTGAGTCCAACTTCCTTGGTAATGATGATTCTCCTATTAATTGGGAAGAATACATTCTCACTATCCAAAAGTTGCTCAATGAGGATCCCATTCCTTCACCTATCCCACAAGAAGTTACCAATGATATCCATCCATAGTAAAACCTTCCATAGAGAGTCCACCTACCCTTGAACTTAAGGATCTTCCATCACACCTTGAATATGATTTCTTAGAGGGAAAAGACAAATTACCCATGATCATTGCTAAAGATTTGAAACAGATGAGAAAGAAAAACTCATAGAGGTCCTTAAGAAACATAAGCAAGCCATAACATGGAAAATATCCGACATAAGGGGAATTGATCCAAATTTTTGTACACACAAAATCCTTATGGAGGATGATTACAAACCCGCCATTCAAAGCCAAAGAAGGGTTGACCCTAAAAACCATGAGGTTATTAAGAAGGAAGTTATCAAACTCGTTGATGCGGGCATGATTTACCCCATTTCTGACTCTCCATGGGTTAGCCCGATACATTGTGTTCCTAAGAAGGGTGGAATCACCGTAGTGCCTAATGAGAACAATGAGCTTATTCCTACTAGACTTGTCACGGGTTGGAGAGTTTGTATTGATTATAGGAAGCTCAATGATGCTACTAGGAAAGATCATTTCCCATTGCCTTTCATGGATCAAATGCTTGAAAGCTTAGCGGGAAATGAGTACTATTGCTTTCTAGATGGATTCTCGGGTTATTTTCAAATACCCATTGACCCTAAGGATCAAGAAAAGACCACATTCACTTGTCCCTATGATACATTTGCTTACAAGAGAATGCCTTTTGGCTTATGCAATGCACCGGGGACATTTCAAAGGTGTATGATGGTAATCTTTCATGACATGATTGAGCACACTATGGAAGTTTTCATGGATGATTTCTCGGTCTTTGGAGATTCTTCACTTCTTGTCTCTCCCATTTAGTACGTATGCTTAAGAGGTGTGAAGAAACATGTCTTGTTCTTAATTGGGAGAAGTGCCATTTCATGGTCAAAGAGGGGATAGTCTTGGGACATAAGATATCCAACAAAGGTTTAGAAGTGGATCGTGCTAAGATAGATGTTATTGCTAAGCTTCCCCCACCTACCACAGTTAAAGGAGTTAGAAGTTTTTTGGGTCATGCGGGATTCTATAGACGTTTCATACAATATTTTTCTAAGATTACAAGACCGATGACCCACCTCTTGGAAAAAGAGGCTCCTTTCATTTTAACCCAAGAGTGTTTAGAATCTTTTGAGATACTTAAGGAAAAGTTGACTAAGGCTCCCGTTTTGGTTTCTCCAAATTGGGATTTGCCTTTTGAGCTTATGTGTGACACTAGTGATTATGCCGTGGGGGCCGTGTTAGGACAAAGAGTGAATAAGCATTTTCAACCTATACACTATGCTAGTAAAACCATGACGGGTGCTCAACTTCATTATACCACCACGAAGAAAGAGTTGCTTGCTATAGTCTATGCCTTTGAGAAATTTAGACCCTATATTGTGCTATCTAAGACCATAGTGTATACGGATCATTTCGCTATCAAGTACCTCATGACAAAGCAAGATGCTAAGCCTAGACTTTTGAGATGGGTTTTTTTGCTACAAGAGTTTTCCATTGAGATTCGTGATAAGAAAGTAGCCGAGAATTTAGCGGCGGATCACTTGAGTGGACTTGAGCAACCTTTTCAAGGTGAATTGCCTCATAAGGAAATTAATGAGTCCTTTCCATTAGGGGACCTCATGTCTATCTCTTCTCAAGAGGATGCCACCCCTTGGTTTGCGGATATTGAAAACTATCTTGTGTGGGATGTGCTAATAGAGGGTCTCACTTCACAACAAAAGAAGAAATTTCTTAAGGAAGTGAAATACTAATTTTGGGATGACCCTTACCTCTTTAGGCAATGTGCGGACCAAATCATTAGACGGTGTGTAGATGGGCCCGAGGCATTTAAGATCTTAGAAGCTTGTCATAAGGGACCTACGGGTGGACATTTTGGGCCCAACTACACCGCCAAGAAAGTCTTTGATTCGGGTTACTATTGGCCTTCCATATACAAAGATGCCCAAAAGATGGTGAAATTTTGTGATGTATGTCAAAGACAAGGAAAAATTACTCAACGAGATGAGATGCCACAAAACTTCATACAAGAATGTGAGATTTTTGATGTGTGGGGAATAGATTTCATGGGACCTTTTCCATCTTCTAAGGGAAATAAGTACATACTCGTAGCGGTGGATTATGTGTCAAAGTGGGTTGAGGCCAAAGCCTTGCCTACTAATGATGCTCGAGTTGTAGTAAAATTTTTGAAGCAATTATTTGCTAGATTTGGTGTACCTCGGGCCATCATAAGTGATCGTGGGACTCATTTTTGTAATGATCAATTTACAAGAGTCATGAAGAAGTATGGTGTTAACCATAGACTTTTTACCGCATATCACCCTCAAACCAATGGTCAAACCGAGGTCACAAATCGTGGTTTAAAGAGAATTTTGGAAAGAACGGTGGGAGAACATCAAGCTTCTTGGTCGGATAAGCTTGATGATGCTTTGTGGGCTTTTAGGACGGCTTTTAAGACACCAATTGGTTGTACTCCATATAGGCTTGTCTATAGAAAAGCATGCCACCTCCCATTCGAGTTAGAGCATAAGGCTTCTTGGGCTCTCAAGTGGGCTAACTCTGATTTAAACCAAGCCGGTTCACATAGAAAGGTACAACTCAATGAAATGGATGAATTGAGAGCCAATGCTTATGAGAATTCATTGCTTTACAAGGAAAAGACTAAGCAATTGCATGATGCTAAGATCAAGAACCGTGAGTTCAAAGTTGGAGAGCCGGTTCTCCTCTTTAACTCAAGGTTGAAACTCTTTGCGGGCAAGCTTAAGTCAAGATGGTCCGGTCCATTCACTATTGCTCAAGTATTTCCATATGGAACTATTGGGTTGTCACAACCCGATGGTCCAAAATTCAAAGTGAATGGTCACCGTGTTAAGCACTATTTTGGGGAGGACATTTCCGTGGAAATGGTCCAAGAGATCCCCATTTTCCCCATGAATTAATTCACTGTGGGAAGAGTCGAGCTAGAGACTCCTTAAATCAAGCTTGAATAACTAGGTTTAGAGTTTTTATACTTAGAGTGTGGTAGGATAGCAATAAGTATATAGAGTTGATGAGAAGTGTAGGGGAGACCTTCCTTTTGTCTTTATGTTGTTTGTAGGGTTGCTCACTCATCACGTGCTTTGGAGCTTATGGAGGAGGCCCTTGTATCCGGTTCACTTCGTTACTATTGTGATTTTTCATAGACACGTTGTGCTTAAAAAATGAATTCACTATAGTTGATCTTTCCTTAGCTTGGGTAAGTAAAGTCTATTCCTTGTCATAAGTGTAGGAGAGTTTATACTCCCATGCTCTTAAACACTGAGGACAATGTTTAGCTTAAGTGTAGGGGGTCTTCTATCGAAGTGACCTTACCTAGACTTTGTCATTGACCTTCATGATAACTTGGAAATTAATTTTTCAAACATTTTTCAAATTTTTGATCTACTTTGGCCACCAAAAATATGCATTCATAATTTTTGCATTAATCATTTTTCATAACACATTTGCATTGTATATATTTCTTCTTTTGTTTTAAAAAAATATATAAAAGAAAAAAATAATAATAAAGGGCATGGTTTAACAAGTTTAGATATCTTTGACATATTAGGCCCGCCATTGATACTTTGACTCAACCCGAGTTTGCTTATCTAAGCTTACTCTAGCTAGTATCCTTAACCATGTAGTCCTTCATTGGTCTATTAGGCTAAGCATCCACGAGTCTCATTATTTGAGATTTTAAATTTATGGAGAATAGGAGATGATAGAGTTGAAGCAAGTATAAAAGGGCTAGATAAACTTCATGACAATTACTTGTGGCTAAACCCTTCTTCTTCTTTGCCTCTATTTTCTTCGCATGTATATATGTTAATAAATAATCAAGAACGGTTTTAATTAGTTTGTAGTCTCTTATGCATTTTTTACTAATCATTCATGGTTGGTATAAGTACGTCTTAAGATTCTAAGTTAGAACGTTTTATGTGTATTAGACTTATGTCATGCTTAATATTCTATAAGAAAGAGGATCCTTCATGCAAAAGCGTTAGCGGGTGTTTTTCCTTTTATTCTTTTCAACTTTCTTTGGGAGGAATAAAGAAAAATAAGAGCGGCTTATAAAAAAAATGAGTGGCTAGAAAAAAAAAGGAAAAGAAAAAAATAATAATTATACAAGACTCCCAAGAGGGGCAGTGAAGTGTTAATTATAGTGACTATTGAATTCCAATATAACTCTCACAAGGGTTGTAGGGATTTGATAGTTGCTCCAATCCAATATTACCTTGACGGGTTGCGGGGTTGAAGATCCAAGGTCTCAAAAAGGTGGCGGATGTAAATTATTGCGTGAGTTTTATTTTTCTTTCCTTAGCGAGTGTGTAGCTACTTATTGATGCATGACATATGGATTTTACATATAAGGCGAATGACTTATTACTCTTGAGTCGGACTTATATTAAGTGTGAGCGGTTTTTCGAGTAATGGATGAGAGGACTACTTAGGATTAAACCGTGCTTCCTTATTTTTTGATTTTGCATTTATTATATTTCACACTTGAAATAATGACAAATTTGCTCTCAAGTAATTTGCTCAAATAATAACCGGTTTCACATTTAATTGTCATGAATAAGTTGATGCACTTTTTACTTGTGAATACAATGATCCTATTTTTAAGCTTGGTATGGGGAAAGTGAAACTTAAGGGTGATAAGTGTTCATGGTACCAAAATCCCTAATCCAAGTCATTGATTCCTTTATGAGTTTTTCCATCAAAACCATTTATGAAAAATCACAAATATATAAATAGAATTATTCTTCTTTGCATTGCATTATACAAAATCAAAATCATGCATCATATAGTGTAGAGTAGTGTTAAAAGCATTTCATATTGGCCAAGGTGGGTTAAAATCTAAAAAAAATATAAATTTGTGCTTTAAAACTTAGCATCGCATGAAGTCATGGCAATGATCAAGTGTAGGGGATTTGATATGAGCAAAATCTCATATCAATAAGTCAACAAATCACCCTAAAACACATAGAAAATACCTAACTTTTGTGCTATAAAGCAGTATTATGTGGTATGTTTTGTATTCGTGCTTAAATAGGTAACAAGGATACAATTTCAAGCAAACAAGGGAGATCAAGCTCATTTATGAAGAAAAAGAAAAGAGAAGGATCAAAGATGACAAGCCATTTGAAGAAAAGGACCTATCTTGACAATATTCAAAAGTTAAGGGACTTAAATGCAATTTTGGAAAAAGTCAAGATTAAAGTCAAACCTGGTCAACCTTCAAGTCAACCAAGTTGATAGGTGTGAAAACACCCATCCTTTTTACCACTTAATTGCAATAATAACCGAGCCAAAACGTGTATTTTATGTCATTTATGTCGGAATTATGCGTGGTTTGTGTTTTTGTTGTGATTTAGGACGAAAAGGTGAAAAGTGGAGAAAACACGGCATTCACGGGCTTTTATCGAAGAAAAAGACGAAAGATGAAGTCGAAAGATCAAGAGTGGAAAAAGAACGGAAGTCCAAGACCAATTCTGAAGATTTATCGAAGAAAAAGTCAAAAGACGGAAGTTTACTAAAAAGGCCGAAGAACTCAAGTCTTATTTATGAAGAAATGTCGAGACGAGTTCAAAGAAATCCCGAGACAAAGTCATTAAGTCCAAGATTAACAAAAGATAAAGAAGAAAAGGACTTAAGTGTGCAATTAAGGAAAAGCGGAAAGAGGGAGGAAGCTTCCTAAGCTCCTCCCTAATCACCCCTATAAATAGATTAGGCCTAGCTTCATTTTCATGTTGTTGGGTGGTTTGACAAACCACCACTTCCACCATTTTCATACTTGTTATTTTAATTTCTTGCACTTTAATTACTTGTTATGCACCTTTAATCATTTAATTTTCAAGTACCACGACTTCTTCATTTTTCTCCAATCTTTATTTTGGACTTTGATATACAACGATCCGCCTCCTTTTATGACTTGGATCTATTTATCCTCATACCTTGCTAGGGTCTTTTCGGATACACTTCTCCATGACTTTTGGGGAGTTTTTGCTTCTCGTCGTGTGTCTCGATCCTTCATATTGATTTTCGATAAATGATTCTTCACATCACTTTTGGATCTTTAGCAACAAAATGTAGCCCTCATGCCTTATTAGGGCCTTTTCGGACTCGCCAATCTTCGCATCCCGCTTCAATAAGTTATGCCTTGGCTATGAACTCTAATCCGTACCGAGCAACTTTTAAACGATCTTGGGCTAGAAGCTAAGTAACTTTTCAAATGTACAACCTTATTTATTGCAGATAAATTTATTAACAAGCGATGGGAGAATAGGCTTATAATTAACTCACATAAATTCACGAAAGAATACCAAACTTATAATTGGCTCTATCATCTCTCGTTATCCACAGTTTAAAATCTCAAGGAATGAGACCCGTGGATGCTTAGCCTATTAAATCAAAGTTTTGGGTTTTCGAGTCGCCTATAGGATCTTGCAAATTCTTAGACTTTTTCAAGTTTAGAAATCGCGTTTTAAAGTTCCCTTGATAAACGACTCTCTAGGATCAATTATAGGAACTTGCGAAAAGTTCTTGTTCTTAACCCGTGAGAGTTAAGACTTCAGCGTTTTATAGCTCCCTATATAAAAGCCTAGCAAAACTTGACTTAAACACGTTAAGGATACTAGCTAGAGTAAACTCGGGTTGAGTCAAAATATTCATGACTAAGAAAAATTTAAAACCACTTTATTGAAAATTTATTCTAGCAAGGAAAGAAAATAGTTATAACAAAGGAAGATACAACTATACAACTAGGCCAAAATAGATTAAAATTTTTGAAAAATGTCGAAAAATAAAATTTTCCGGTTAAAATGAGGGCAAATTCATGGAAAAGACCACTTACTTCGATAGAAATCCCCCTACACTTGAGATAAACATTGTCCTCAATGTTTAAGCATGTGGGAGTAAACTTCCCTACACTTAGGACATTGTACACTTTGTTTAAATCTTGCTAAGAAAGAGACAACTAAAGAGATTCCTATTTTAATATTGGAAAATATAAAATAGTGAATCGAAAAGAGTTTAGGATAGAACCGGGAAGAAAGGAACACGGAATCATGGTTCGTCAAAAATCATCAAGAGTGTGTCTTTGAAGCTCTAATCCATGCACATGATAAGAAAGAAAGCAAGAAACACCACGGAGCTCCCCCTACACTTATGGTGAAAATAGATAGATAATTGGGTTGCCTCCCAAAAAGCGCTTGTTTTTTATAAGCGAGTCACGAGCCAGACTCGTCCCCGAATTAAATGGTCCATGGGGAAGCCTCGAATGTGATACCGGGATCAAATACCTTGTCCTCGTTCCCGGTTGACATCAACAAAGGAGAGGCGAGGGGATAAGTCTTGAAAGGGAGAAAGGTCCTTTCAACATACGAAAAGTATGTGAAATCAAAGTCCACGGGAGGTGGGTTGGGTAAAGTAAGCACATTGTCCTCCCCCAAAGACAATGGATGCTGAGCAAGCGGCAAAGCCGTATTGTTATCAATCATAGCATAATCAATGACACCTCCCGGGTCAAAGCACTCATCCTCCGAAATAGTGGCTAAAGGGGAGGATGAAAGGTGCTCGGGAGGGGGACTTGGGACAATATCTTCCTGCAGCAAATTATCAAAAATAAAGTCCCCCTCCGTGTCAGAATCATTAATACCTGGAGGGATGGAGTGAATATCAATTTCTTCCAGCAATGGGTCATTATCTTCAACGGGAGGAATAGATGGAGGTAAAGACTTGTAAAGAGAAGGAGAAGTCAACTCTTCGATTTGAGCAATAAGAAGATGAACTTTCCGTAATCTATCGCGAAGAAGCACGTCTTCCACCTTATCCACAAGATCATGTTCATCAGTGAACTTCTCGTAAACCGGAGAGAATAAATCGTCATCGTCTACATCTCCCGGTGGAGATTGAGAAATTTCAAAAGTGAAATTCTCATAGCATAGAGAAGAATCGTCATCACTAGGATCGACCTCTTCCGTAAGAGTAACGTCGTCCTCAGGCTCCATAGCAGGTAAGTCACAAACCTCATCATCCAATACCTTGTCGAGACCAACATCACTAAGCTCACTCAACGAATCTAGATCCTTAGATGCAGTAGGAACATCGAGAGTAGGAGCAGCAACTTCAGAAGATTGGTTGAAAGTGTAGACATCATCGTCGTCGTCATCATCATAATAGATGGGACGAGTCCAGTTAGGAGTGACGTAGTCGGCTAACTCTTCCTTGATAACCTCCATATCTTTAAGAAGCTCATGCAGCAACTTTTGTTGTTCATCGCCCCGAGTATGTTCAATTTCACCAATTCTATCCCACGCTGTAATTAAACATTTTGGTGTAGAAAAGAAGGGAAAACGACTAAATTGGCTCAAAAAGGTGTCGGTGGTTTTCAAGGTTTCGTCCACATCAAGCAAAGGTTGCTTTTCCGGATGCAAGTCAGCTCGAAGTTGAGCTATTTTCTAGAATGCCATTCAAAGAAGTGAGTTGTTGATCAAGACTAGTTTGCTGAGAGGATTGATGATTGAGGGTGTGATGTGGGGCACGGTACTTTCTCAAAGACTTGTGACGGATCACAAAAAGAAGCATCGTGAGGGCCCCCACAAATATAACACCATGGGTATGGAGATAAACTGGGTGCTTCTTGTGGATAGCTATTATCATTGTCATAATTGTACCCCGGTTCTTGCCCGTGTCCATATGGGTATTGAACCGGGCACGAAACATGCCAATGAGAATCGCTTCCACAATAGATGCACAGGGGAACAGGAGGAGGTGGGTTCAAAAAGGACGAATTAGTCGAGTTGCACAAAGGACAAAATCCGAATAGGAATTGTGTATTGTCGATATCGTTTCCACACCGCTCACATGTACACCATTGACAAGAGTCGATCCCGTACAATCGTCTCCTACACCCGACGCAATGGACATAAAAATCCATAAAGAAAGATAGATAAGTAAGAAGAATATTTTTGGTGCAAAACTTTTGAAAAAGAAATGCTTTTTATGATTTTTCAAATGTTTTTGGGATTTTTGAAAATTTTGGACACGAAAAATAACGTTCATAAGTGAATGGATCCCAAAAGCCAACGCGTCTCTCACAAAAAACCGTAGATCTTAACGAGAAGAGCCGGCAGCGGCGCCATTTAATACATAAATTTTACTAGTTGAAAGAGTTCGTTTTCTCGGTATCTTCTCGAATTGATCTCTAGTTAATTGTGCAACTCAGTTGTTCTTGGTGAAAACAATATTTTTGGTTTTGGTAAGATAAATGTGCAAGACTTTAAAATAAATGACGGGTAATTAAAACTACAACTAATTAAAACGTAAATGGTGCAATATTTAAGACTATAAAAATAAATGACGAGAGATTAAATGACGTAAAATTAAAACTTAACAAAAAGTAAATTGACAATTAAATAAAAATGCAAAACGAAATTAAAATGAGCTAAAAATAAAACGAGAAAAATTGACACTTTAACTAAAACAAAATATTAAAACAAAACAAAAACAACCAATCGGAATACACCCGATCAGAATCCAATCGGAATCCGATCGGAATGTTCCCATCGGAATAGTCACTGATCGGAATATCATACAAACAAGTCATGATCGGAATGCAGAAAAAGGGTACAATCGGAATATTTAAACTAACACCAAATCGGAATGCTAAAAAATAACACCAATCGGAATGTTTATAAAAACATCCCATCGGAATAAGCCGGCGCCATTTGATACTAGCGTTTTAGATGGGTTCAAGATTATGTCTCTCGGTATCCTCTCGAATTGATAACGGCTCTAAGTGGAATGATTTGTTCTTGGTTAATAAAAAGGTGAGGGTTTGTTTATCTATTTTAAACTAATAACCAATAAGTAAGTGTCGAGAAGTAAATTAAAGCTTTAAAAGATTATACTAAAAAGACGAGTTTAAAAATAAATGCTTGAAAACTTAAAGGCAATATAAGAAAAATACTTGAACACTTAATAAAACTAACACTTGAAAACTTTGTAAAAACAAGAAATTAAACAAACAATTTATACCAAATCGGAATATCACTAAAAGGACCAGATCGGAATATATTCCGATCCTGCAAATCAGAATGTTCAAAATAAGTACTAATCGGATTAATGGACAAGAAGCTCAGATCAGAATCCTCTAAAATTGGAGGCAATCGGAATATGAACAAAATGGTGCAATCAGAATGATCATAAACATGTGCCAATCGGAATGTAACATTATATGCCAAATCGGAAAGTTTGAAACCCTTTTCCGATCTGACGATCGGAAAGAAGGGTGTGGTGTGGTCGGAATACCTGGTCGGAAAAGGGCTTTGCCCTTTCCGATAACAATGTTGATCCGAGACTTAAAGCAAGGGAAATAAGGTAATGGAATAAGCTAATACCCAAACTAGCACGAATCTAATATTAAGCTGATCAAATAAGCACAAATACAACTTATCTAAACTTCAAATAATCAATCTTTTAAATCAAACAATAAAAAGATGAACCTTTTAAGCACGAAAACATTAATGAACAACACGGATCATATGTAATTCGCACCAAAAGTAAACTAGGATCAAGAAAGGAAGATGAGAGATTAAACAAGAAAAGTAGCGATTCAAGAACAATAAGTGAAAACTTAATTTTCAAGTAAGTTTTCATTTATTGTTCTTGAATCGTTACTTTTCTTGTTTAATCTCTCATCTTCCTTTCTTGATCCTAGTTTACTTTTGATGCGAATTACATATGATCTGTGTTGTTCATTAATGTTTCCGTGCTTAAAAAGTTCATCTTTTTATTGTTTGATTTAAAAGATTGTTTATTTTAAGTTTGGAAAAGTTGTTTTTAGTGCTTATTGGTTCCGTTTCATTATTGATTCGTTTAAGTTTTTGTGTTAGCTTAATCTAATAGCTTATTACTTGCTTATTGTCGAATCCCTTATTAATCAGAAAAGGTAAACCCTTTTCTGATTTGTCCTTTCCGACCAGCACACCTTATTCCGATCAGTAGATCGAAAAAGGGTTTTGGGGTTATTCCGATTTCATTAGTTTTGTCTTATTCCGATGGGATGTTTTTATAAACATTCCGATTGGTGCTATTTTTGAGCATTCCGATTTGGTGTTAGTTTAAATATTCCGATTGTACCCTTTTTCTGCATTCCGATCATGACTTGTTTGTATGATATTCCGATCAGTGACTATTCCGATGGGAACATTCCGATCGGATTCCGATTGGATTGCGATCGGGTGTATTCCGATTGGTTGTTTTTGTTTTGTTTTAATATTTTGTTTTAGTTAAAG
The DNA here is from genome assembly GCA_025667525.1 of Glebionis coronaria. Classification (NCBI taxonomy): domain Eukaryota; kingdom Viridiplantae; phylum Streptophyta; class Magnoliopsida; order Asterales; family Asteraceae; genus Glebionis; species Glebionis coronaria. The sequence continues at coordinate 193,803,341 of CM046881.1, read as the reverse complement.
TGTCAATTTTTCTCGTTTTATTTTTAGCTCATTTTAATTTCGTTTTGCATTTTTATTTAATTGTCAATTTACTTTTTGTTATGTTTTAATTTTACGTCATTTAATCTCTCGTCATTTATTTTTATAGTCTTAAATATTGCACCGTTTACGTTTTAATTAGTTGTAGTTTTAATTAACCGTCATTTATTTTAAAGTCTTGCACATTTATCTTACCAAAACCAAAAATATTGTTTTCACCAAGAACAACTGAGTTGCACAATTAACTAGAGATCAATTTGAGAAGATACCGAGAAAACGAACTTTTTCAACTAGTAAAATTTATGTATCAAATGGCGCCGCTGCCGGCTCTTCTCGTTAAGATCTACGGTTTTTTGTGAGAGACGCGTTGGCTTTTGGGATCCATTCACTTGTGAACGTTATTTTTCGTGTCCAAAATTTTCAAAAATCCCAAAAACATTTGAAAAATCATAAAAAGCATTTCTTTTTCAAAAGTTTTGTACCAAAAATATTCTTCTTACTTATCTATCTTTCTTTATGGATTTTTATGTCCATTGCGTCGGGTGTGGGAGACGATTGTACGCGAACGACTCTTGTCAATGGTGTACATGTGAGCGGTGCGGAAACGATATCGACAATACACAATTCCTATTCGGATTTTGTCCTTTGTGCAACTCGACTAATTCGTCCTTTTTGAACCCACCTCCTCCTGTTCCCCCGTGCATCTATTGTGGAAGCGATTCTAATTGGCATGTTTCGTGCCCGGTTCAATACACATATGGACACGGGCAAGAACCGGGGTACAATTATGACAATGATAATAGCTATCCACAAGAAGCACCCAGTTTCTCTCCCTACCCATGGTACTATATTTGTGGGGGCCCTCACGATGCTTCTTTTTGTGATCCGTCGCAAGTCTTTGAGAAAGTACCGTGCTATCATCCTAGTGTCTATAATTTTGAGCCCCCACATCACACCCTCAATCATCAATCCTCTCAGCAAACTAGTCTTGATCAACAACTCACTTCTTTGAATGGCATTCTAGAAAGTATAGCTCAACTTCGAGCTGACTTGCATCCGGAAAAGCAACCTTTGCTTGATGTGGACGAAACCTTGAAAACCATCGACACCTTTTTGAGCCAATTTAGTCGTTTTCCCTTCTTTTCTACACCAAAATGTTTAATTACAGTGTGGGATAGAATTGGTGAAACTGAACATACTCGGGGCGATGAACAACAAAAGTTGCTGCATGAGCTTCTTAAAGATGTGGAGGTTATCAAGGAAGAGTTAGCCGACTACGTCACTCCTAACTGGACTCGTCCCATCTATTATGATGATGACGACGACGATGATGTCTACACTTTCAACCAATTTTCTGAAGTTGCTGCTTCTACTCTCGATGTTCCTACTGCATCTAAGGATCTAGATTCGTTGAATGAGCTTAGTGATGTTGGTCTCGACAAGGTATTGGATAATGAGGTTTGTGACTTACCTGCTATGGAGCCTGAGGACGATGTTACTCTTACGGAAGAGGTCGATCCTAGTGATGACGATTCTTCTCTCTGCTATGAGAATTTCACTTTTGAAATTTCTCAATCTCCACCGGGAGATGCAGACGATGACGATTTATTCTCTCCGGTTTACGAGAAGTTCACTGATGAACATGATCTTGTGGATAAGGTGGAAGACGTGCTTCTTCGCGATAGATTACGGAAAGTTCATCTTCTTATTGCTCAAATCGAAGAGTTGACTTCTCCTTCTCTTTCCAAGTCTTTACCTCCATCTATTCCTCCCGTTGAAGATAATGACCCATTGCTGGAAGAAATCGATATCCACTCCATCCCTCCAGGTATTAATGATTCTGACACGGAGGGGGACTTTATTTTTGATAATTTGCTGCAGGAAGATATTGTCCCAAGTCCCCCTCCCGAGCACCTTTCATCCTCCCCTTTAGCCACTATTTCGGAGGATGAGTGCTTTGACCCGGGAGGTGTCATTGATTATGCTATGATTGATAACAATATGGCTTTTCCGCTTGCTCAGCATCCATTGTCTTTGGGGGAGGACAATGTTCTTACTTTACCCAACCCACCTCCCGTGGACTTTGATTTCACATACTTTTCGTATGTTGAAAGGACCTTTCTCCCTTTCAAGACTTATCCCCTCGCCTCTCCTTTGTTGATGTCAACCGGGAACGAGGACAAGGTCTTTGATCCCGGTATCACATTCGAGGCTTCCCCATGGACCATTTAATTCGGGGACGAGTCAGGCTCGTGACTCGCTTATAAAAAACAAGCGCTTTTTGGGAGGCAACCCAATTATCTATCTATTTTCACCATAAGTGTAGGGGGAGCCCCGTGGTGTTTCTTGCTTTCTTTCTTATCATGTGCAGGGATTAGAGCTTCAAAGACACACTCTTGATGATTTTTGACGAACCATGATTCCGTGTTCCTTTCTTCCCGGTTCTATCCTAAACTCTTTTCGATTCACTATTTTATATTTTCCAATATTAAAATAGGAATCTCTTTAGTTGTCTCTTTCTTAGCAAGATTTAAACAAAGTGTAAAATGTCCTAAGTGTAGGGGAGTTTACTCCCACATGCTTAAACATTGAGGACAATGTTTATCTCAAGTGTAGGGGGGACTTCTATCGAAGTAAGTGGTCTTTTCCATGAATTTGCCCTCATTTTAACCGGAAAATTTGATTTTTCGACATTTTTCAAAAATTTTAATCTATTTTGGCCTAGTTGTATAGTTGTATCTTCCTTTGTTATAATTATTTTCTTTCCTTGCTAGAATAAATTTTCAATAAAGTGGTTTTAAATTTTTCTTAGTCATGAATATTTTGACTCAACCCGAGTTTACTCTAGCTAGTATCCTTAACGTGTTTAAGTCAAGTTTTGCTAGGCTTTTATATAGGGAGCTATAAAACGCGAAAGTCTTAACTCTCACGGGTTAAGAACAAGAACTTTTCGCAAGTTCCTATAATTGATCCTAGAGAGTCGTTTATCAAGGGAACTTTAAAACGCGATTTCTAAACTTGAAAAAGTCTAAGAATTTGCAAGATCCTATATGCGACTCGAAAACCCAAAACTTTGATTTAATAGGCTAAGCATCCACGAGTCTCATTCCTTTAGATTTTAAACTGTGGAGAACGAGAGATGATAGAGCCAATTATAAGTTTTGTATTCTTTCGTGAATTTATGTGAGTTAATTATAAGCCTATTCTCCCATCGCTTGTTAATAAATTTATCTGCAATAAATAAGGCTGTACGATTTGAAAAGTTACTTAGCTTCTAGCCCAAGATCGTTTAAAAGTTGCTCGGTACGGATTAGAGTTCATAGCCAAGGCATAACTTATTGAAGCGGGATGCGAAGATTGGCGAGTCCGAAAAGGCCCTAACAAGGCATGAGGGCTACATTTTGTTGCTAAAGATCCAAAAGTGATGTGAAGAATCATTTATCAAAAATCAATATGAAGGATCGAGACACACGACGAGAAGCAAAAACTCCCCAAAAGTCATGGAGAAGTGTATCCGAAAAGACCCTAGCAAGGTATGAGGATAAATAGATCCAAGTCATAAAAGGAGGCGGATCGTTGTATATCAAAGTCTAAAATAAAGATTGGAGAAAAATGAAGAAGTCGTGGTCCAAGTATGAATCTCTCAAAACTTCAAGTGAAGAAATTCCTATTATGAAGAGAATACCATTATTTCATGAACGTCTCTCAAGGTTTGAAGTATGAAGTCGCTGCCAAATATCGGTCCGAGAAAGGTCTCAAATCGCGAAGCGAGTTATGCCAAGATATGAACTTTATGAGGTCTCGAGAAGCAGTTTTAAAAGATTTTGTCCTTTAGCTAACTATTGATTAAATCGTTCACTTTATTTTCGGCCTTAATAACTATCGAAATAAGTCAAACAATGCATCCTCGTGATCATTCAAGACAAAAATAAAATACAAGAGATACACCTAGGAATAAGGGAGTCTGAGTAAGTAATTGGCCCACATAAGTTCGTGTTAGTTTGCTAACTTATAATAACAATGATCTCATTTCTAAGCTTGGTTTGGAGAAAGTGAAAACTTGAGGATGATGATCATTCACGACATTTCCAAAACCCAAGGTATGTTTTTAATTTCTTTACTTTGAATGTTTATAATTTTCTATCTCTTTAATGAAGGCCAACGTGGATTGATTATGATGAAAAGTGTAAACTTGCTTTGTAACTAATGCATTGCACGAGGACATTGCAATGTTAAGTGTAGGGGATTTGATAGGTGTGAAAACACCCATCCTTTTTACCACTTAATTGCAATAATAACCGAGCCAAAATGTGTATTTTATGTCATTTATGTCGGAATTATGCGTAGTTTGTGTTTTTGTTGTGACTTAGGACGAAAAGGTGAAAAGTGGAGAAAACACGGCATTCACGGGCTTTTATCGAAGAAAAAGACGAAAGATGAAGTCGAAAGATCAAGAGTGGAAAAAGAACGGAAGTCCAAGACCAATTCTGAAGATTTATCGAAGAAAAAGTCAAAAGACGGAAGTTTACTAAAAAGGCCGAAGAACTCAAGTCTTATTTATGAAGAAATGTCGAGACGAGTTCAAAGAAATCCCGAGAAAAAGTCATTAAGTCCAAGATTAACAAAAGATAAAGAAGAAAAGGACTTAAGTGTGCAATTAAGGAAAAGAGGAAAGAGGGAGGAAGCTTCCTAAGCTCCTCCCTAATCACCCTTATAAATAGATTAGGCCTAGCTTCATTTTCATGTTGTTGGGTGGTTTGACAAACCACCACTTCCACCATTTTCATACTTGTTATTTTACTGTCTTGCACTTTAATTACTTGTTATGCACCTTTAATCATTTAATTTTCAAGTAAGTTTTCATTTATTGTTCTTGAATCGTTACTTTTCTTGTTTAATCTCTCATCTTCCTTTCTTGATCCTAGTTTACTTTTGGTGCGAATTACATATGATCCGTGTTGTTCATTAATGTTTTTGTGCTTAAAAAGTTCATCTTTTTATTGTTTGATTTAAAAGATTGTTTATTTTAAGTTTGGAAAAGTTGTTTTTAGTGCTTATTGGTTCCGTTTCATTATTGATTCGTTTAAGTTTTTGTGTTAGCTTAATCTAATAGCTTATTACTTGCTTATTGTCGAATCCCTTATTAATCGGAAAAGGTAAACCCTTTTCCGATTTGTCCTTTCCGACCAGCACACCTTATTCCGATCAGTAGATCGGAAAAGGGTTTTGGGGTTATTCCGATTTCATTAGTTTTGGCTTATTCCGATGGGATGTTTTTATAAACATTCCGATTGGTGCTATTTTTGAGCATTCCGATTTGGTGTTAGTTTAAATATTCCGATTGTACCCTTTTTCTTCATTCCGATCATGACTTGTTTGTATGATATTCCGATCAGTGACTATTCCGATGGGAACATTCCGATCGGATTCCGATTGGATTCCGATCGGGTGTATTCCGATTGGTTGTTTTTGTTTTGTTTTAATATTTTGTTTTAGTTAAAGTGTCAATTTTTCTCGTTTTATTTTTAGCTCATTTTAATTTCGTTTTGTATTTTTATTTAATTGTCAAATTACTTTTTGTTAAGTTTTAATTTTACGTCATTTAATCTCTCGTCATTTATTTTTATAGTCTTAAATATTGCACCGTTTACGTTTTAATTAGTTGTAGTTTTAATTACCCGTCATTTATTTTAAAGTCTTGCACATTTATCTTACCAAAACCAAAAATATTGTTTTCACCAAGAACAACTGAGTTGCACAATTAACTAGAGATCAATTCGAGAAGATATCGAGAAAACGAACTTTTTCAACTAGTAAAATTTATGTATCAAACCAAGTCAAGGGACTTAAATTATCAAGATTGCAAGTCAAAGGACTGAAATTTCCAAATAAATTAAGAAAAGAGCTCAATTGTATATTCTGCTAAAGAAGAGGGGTTGAAAGTGACAAAATAATACAAAATTTGGGTTCAATCCGTGTGTATACCATTTGGACCAATAAGAAGGCAAGAAAAGAGTTAACTGGATTGCCACATGGGCTGCCAGCTGGGCCACTAAGCCGTTTTTCATTTAATGAGCGAATCTAGCACAGTACACCCACTTTCTTTCCTTTCAACCAATCAAACGCTACCATTCAATAATCAAATTATCCAAATTTGGATAATGATCCGTGTGTCTAGCTGAACTCCAATAAGAAGATGCCACGTGCCATTTTCAAAGATGAACGCACCCAGATTCGATTTTGAGAAGGTAGGCATTTCAGAAGTTGAACTTAACATGAAACTTACTCTAAATTCAACAAGGAATCCAGTCCTACAACCCAACTAGGCTGAAATCAACAAGATCAAAAATCCCCTTTTGAGTTCTTGAAGATGAATTTCCAATCAAGAAGAGAAAGACACTTGACACTCTCTCATTGGCCAAGACACGTCATCCACTCCAACAACTTCTCATTCCATCTCTATAAATAGGAGTAGATCATCTCATTTGTATTGTGTAGCTTAAAGTATGAAAAACACACACTTTCATATTTTCTCTCAATTCTAGTTCTACTTTTAGTTAGTTAGCAGCTCTTAAGTGTTTGACACACACTTAAGAGCTTGTTAGTTAGGCAGTTAGCTTTTGTAACCAACTTTCCCTCCCAAATAAATAAAACAAAAAAATATTCAGTTCATATCTTCATCTACTTTACTCAATTCTTCATTCCTGTTGATACATTGTGTTTCTATTGATCTCCATTGATCAATAGAGTTTGTGTTGTGATTTGGAAGCTTATTAAGTGTTCATTAGCCAGTTCAGTTCATTTCTAGTTCTTAAAGAAGCAGTTTGAAGCAGAATTTATAGATTGATCAGATTTTGGTATGAATATGATGATTTGGTTGTAGATATAGTTGATTTGGGTTGAAGGAAGTGTTAATTAGAGAGCTCAGCGCTCCTCTACTCCATCAGAGGAGGCTTCTTGCTAAAAGGTTCTATAAAATCCAATTTTGGTTCCTCTAAAGTGCTCTGCATGCTAAATTCTTAGATAGCCATTAAATGTTGATCTGATAATGTGTTTAGCTTGTTTTAGAGTAATTGTCTTGATTTGATAGTTGATTGGTGTTTTTACAGCTTTAATCCTAGTTTACTTGCTTTCTGTTAAGTGATTTCATAAGATTTTAGTCATTTAGATCATTTTGTGGTTAAGTGTATTTGCAAGCTTCATTTCAGTTCAAATATATTTCATTTCATATACTAAACATAGTTTGATAAGAGTCTAAACCTGCTTTAAACTAGAGCTAAAATTCTCTTTGAAAAGTTTGATAAATGATTTTTAAGAGATGTTTGGTTTAAGTCAGATTTTGTGATTCAAGGTTGTTTAACTGGTTAATTCTTATTCATTCACATCAAGTAGACTTGTGTGATCACTTTTGTTCACCTTTGAAGTCAAATTGTCAGTCAAAAAGGCAATTAGTCTAAAAAAGTATGGGTCAAGTATTGTGAGTATTTTCATCAGTCAAACTAGCCTATTTCAATCCACTAGCATTTCTTTGTTATTTGATCATATTGCTTGAAACCTGTTTCTACTTATAGTCTAACATCCAAAGTTTAGGTGTGTAAAAGGAAATTCTACAGTATCCATTTTCCAATGAGAAATCAGCTTATTAGTGAGCTTATGAGCAAATGCTAGTTTTTATAAACAAGGTCAATCTGTTTTCTCATCTCAAGTTTTACTTCATAACCTAGCTCATTTTCTTTCATTAAACTTGTTGCCAACATGTCCTGAGTGGATTTGGAGATTTTAAGCTTTTTGGTATTTTTGGTCAACGCTTGGTCAAATAAGCTCATTAGTGCTTAATTTCAGATTCTAGCTTATTTAGTGAACCATTTTTCATTTGGAAAGACATTCCATACTTCTTGTTAGCTTATTAATCAGATTGTTCAATAAAATCAAAGTGTGGAAGTCTGAATTTCTAGTTTGCTTATTCTTGGCTTATTAGTATAAGCTATCTTGAGTTTTACAAGATTTTAAGATGTTTCCTTTTGCAAGTCTAGCTAAATTTCCATTTTAGGCACTTTAAAACAAACCAGACTCAGTTTGGTCCAGTAATAAGCTCAAAACAGCTTATTGGAAGTGTGTAGCCCGTTTTTGTTTAACATTTCATATTAATTGCACTTTGGTCCTTGTACTTGCTAATTGATTGTAATCTGTGCTAAACTTTCTAGTTTTTAGGGTTTGCTTAATAACAGTCCGTGTACTTTCAGTTTGTTACAAAATTAGTTAGTAAGTTTGTTAGTTTGGTTAAATTTTTTACTAGTTGGTTATAATTTTCACATTTGGTCCTTTTAGTTTCTGAAATTTACATTTTAGCCCTTGTACTTTCATTTATCTTACATTTCAATCAAATTTACTTTTATGCATTTACATTTTGAACTTTGTGAATAGTAATTGGTATTTGCAAGGTGTTTTACGGATACGTAGCCTATTATTTTCCACTTTTTACTTGTTGATTGAATTAGACATAGCTTTCCAAATACCCTTAACAACCAAGAACAATTAAAGGCTTGATATTTTAGGACTTTCAATTTGTCAAGGATCGAGAATAAACGAACTTCAAAATACTCAATTTCAAGCATCAACTACTACATTCGCTTTACCTGGGTGATAACGAATTTCATAATCGTAATCAACAAGTAACTCTAACCAACGTCGCTGTCTCATATTCAATTCCTTCTGATGAATAATATATTGAAGACTCTTATGATCAGTAAATACTACACACTTCGTACCATAGAGGTAATATTTCTAGATTTTAAGAGCAAATATCACTGCTCCTAATTATATATCATGAGTAGTATAATTCTTCTCATTAGGTTTAAGTTGTCTTGATGCATAAGCAATAACTTTATTCCTTTGCATAAGCACTGCTCTCATTCTTCGAATAGATGCATCACAGTAAACGATAAAGTCATCGTTACCTTCTGGTAATGCTAGGATAGGTGCTTCACATAACTTTTGTTTCAACAATTTAAAAGCTATCTCTTGATCATTTCCCCAGTCAAACAGTTTGTTCTTCTGAGTCAATTCAGTCAAAGCTTTAGCAATTTTTGAAAAACCTTCAATAAATCTTCGATAATATCCAGCTAATCCTAAGAATTGTCTTATCTCTGTTGGTGTAACAAGTCTAGTCTAATTATTTACCGCTTCAATCTTAGCAGGACCCATACGAATACCTTGGATATCAATGACATGTCCTAGAAATTACACAACATTGAGCCAAAATTCGCACTTCGAGAACTTAGCATACAACTCGTCCTTCTTAAGTAATTCAAGAATTATACCAAGATGATTGGCATGTTCTTATCTATTACGAGAGTAGATAAGTATATCATCGATAAACATGATTACAAATTTATCCAAGTAAGGCTTACACACTCTGTTCATGAGGTCCATGAAAATAGATGGGGCATTGGTTAAACCAAAAGGCATCACTCGAATTTCATGATGTGCGTATCACGTCCTGAAAGCAGTTTTAGGAATGTCGTCTTTCTTAACTCTCAATTGATGATAACCTGAATGTAAATGAATCTTCAAATACACGCTTGATCCTTGAAGTTGATCAAATAAATCATCGATTCTGGGTAATGGGTAATGATTCTTTATAGTAAGTTTGTTTAACCGCGATAATCGATACACATCCTAAAAGATCCATATTTCTTTTTTGAAAAATAAGAGTGGAGCTCCCCACGGCGATATACTTGGTCGAATAAAACCTCGATCAGTTAGTTCTTGAATTTGACTAAACAACTCTTGCATTTCCGGAGGTACTAATCGATAAGGCGCTTTAGCAACTGGTGTCGCTCCTGGTATCAAATCAATTTGGAATTAAACTTGACGCACATGTGGCAAACCTGGTAATTCCTCGGGAAATACTTCGGGGAATTCTCTAACTATTGGAATATCTTCTAGTCGCTTCTTGTCTTCCTTCTTCTCCACTACTTGAACTAAGAAAACTTGACTACCTCGGGATACATACTTATTTATCTTTAAGCATGGTATGAGATTTAATTGAGTTCTACTCCGATTACCATGGATAATCAAAACCTCACCGTTAATAGGAATATGAACGGATTTCTCATCACATAGGATTTTAGCATGGTATTTAGATAACCAATCCATCCCAATGAATACGTCAAAACTACCGAGCTTAATCGGTATAAGGTCGATTTCAAAAGACTGTCGTACTAAACTAATGATACATCCTTGAATAACGGTATTAGTGCTAATTATTTTTCCACGAGCTATTTCTATATCATACTTAGTATTCAAAGAAACAGTCGGAACATCTAATTTAGCAGCAAGTTTAACAGATATGAAGCTTCTATCAGCTCCTGAGTCAAATATTACTTTAACCAGACGTTGATTTAGATGAAACATACCCGTAACCGTATTATGATCTTGTTGAGTATCATTCAACAAATAAGCTTTTCCTCTGCTATTGTTCTCTTTACGACACTCATTCGTAAAATGACCTTTTTCTTCGCAGTTATGGCGAATTTTAGTTACAAGAAATTGATTACTTCTAGTAGCTACTCCTTTACCTCTACAGTTTCTTGTTTGATGTCCTATTTTTCCACAGTTCTGACACTTGATAGTCCAATACCCTGTGTGATGTAAGGAACATTTCTGACATAGGGGAAGTCCTCCTTTATAACCATTGCTTGACGTTACAGCATAAACTTTAGAAACATCATTTCTTTTGCTATGCTATTGACGACTATTGCCTTGATTATAGTTACGAAAATGATTCTTCTGGAAATTACGAGTAACAAGAAAGCTCCTCCTATCATCAAACTTCCTTTTATTATTGACTGCCACTTGTACCAGAGTGTACCTTATCACTTGATCCATTAATCTTTGAGTAATGGTGATAGCTTCCTCTAGAGTTTGGGGTTTAGAGGCAGTAACATTCCCTTTAGTACTTCTAGGCAATCCTCCAATAAAAGCTTGCATCAAATTTTCAGTATTAGGCACCATATTAGGACATAATAATGGCAATTCCTGAAATCTTAGGATGTAAGCTTTGAGATTATTTTCTTTCACTTCTAAATTATAGAATTCTACCTCCATTTTTCTTATTTCACTAGGAGGACAATACTTCTTAATTAGCAGATTCTTAAATTCATTCCAGGGAGTCTGATAAGCTTGTTCTATCCTGATGGGTTGAGCATAAGCATTCCACCAAGAGAAAGCTTCTTCTATCAGCGTACCCGTAGCAAAATTCACATTACAATCTTCAGAACAGTCACTGCGAATAAATACTGATTCAGTTCTCTCGAACCAACGAATAAGTCCAACAGCTCATTCGGATCCTTTTATGTTAAAAGGCTGACAATTCATGAAATCTTTGTAAGTACACTTCTTTTCCATAGGAACTTCTCTTCGAGCAGCATTTCCATTACTTGAACTAGCTATATTGGCGGCTTGTGCTTGCAAAGCTGCAGTCACACTCTCAGCAACCAATTGCCTTATTTCTTCCGCTGTCATATTTACTGATGCAAATGATGTTGATCTCGTCTGAGCCATTCTATCAACATTTACAAAAATAACGCTTGATAAGAATAATATTTTTTTTCATATTTTCCTACGTTCGAGTATGGAATCAATTTAACATATAATAGAACAACGATAGTTTCTAATTCTTTCGACAACTTCATATATGAGGATTCATAATATGAATGACGATAATTCCTAATTCTTCTAATGAATTCATATATGAGGACTCATAATAGAAATGACGATAAAGGCTAAATATAAAGGGACAAGGATTTTCGAGAACAAAAGCACATTTCTTTATTTATTTAACAACTTATCGTTCATATTTACACGATAAGCATCTTTGTTACATAAAGAAAACTGTACATATATTACAGACTAGAACTAGATTCCTAAGCTTAACTCCTCATTTTTTATATCCTCAATTATGTCCAAAATATATCTGGAGTCAGATTGTTGAGTTGTTTTAATATCATCGATGAGTGTTTCTAGATTAAGCCTAGTCTTCATAAGTCCTTCTTTCAACTCAGAATTCTTCACATTCAACTTCTTCATATCCTCCTCGTGCAAGTGCATTCTTTTACTTAGTTTAATATTATGGTGTCGGGTAACGTTCAACTTATATTCCAACTGACTAAAATGTTCTTCAATCTCATTTCTTCCTCTTATCAGATTCCTAATATTCTTCTCCACCCTTTTAAAAGCTTCTAAAGATATCTCATCGAGATGACTTGCAATTGCGAATAAATACTTGTCGTGCTTCTCCATAATCCGTGCTCTAGAATCCTCTTTAGTTTCGTAGGTGATAAGTATGAAATCACTCAACATTTATAACCCAAAACACTTAAAACACAACAAATAATATAAGTTTATATCTTAAATTATCATAATTACGCGTGTATTTTGTGTTTGTGTGTTTCAGGCAAATTAGATGCATTATGGATCAAATACGCGTTTTCAAGGGATTTATCTGACAAAAGAGGAAGAAAAAGACAAAACCGAGCTTTCATGGACTTAAGTTGCTGAATTTACGAAGATTATAAATTTCAAGTGCAAAAGGTTTAAACTCAGAGCTTTACATTACAAAGTGAACAAAGATGGAACATTAGGGATTAAAAGTGAAACTTCACTTATTAATAAAACAAATAACATTGTTATCCCTGGCAAAGATTAAAAAAACGTGTCTTCTTCCACCGAGAGAGAGAAGGAGCAACTGGTTCATACCTTCTTCTTCACCAAGACCATTCAAGACGATTTAAAAGAAGATCAAGGAAGATTCATGAGAAGATTAAAGAACGAAAAATGATCCTCATCACTCCAGCAACACAACCATACAACTTAATTGGGCTCTAATCAAAGATTGAAGAAACCCCCAGTTTTGGGAATCAAGATCAAGAATTACTTGAAGACACGTGGAGCTCCCTGGTTGGTCAAACCACATCATCAACCTCTTCTCAACGTCTATAAATACCGAGATATCACTTCATTTGTAAATAGTTAGCTGTAGAGTGAATTTCACACAGTAGTTAGTTAGAAAATAATTAGGAGTAGTTTCTAAACTTTTTCTTTCTAGTTCTACTTTACACAAAAGTTAGTTACAAATTTGTTACAAGATTTTCACGTTTGTTATAACCGTTATGTAACAATTTTCAGTTCACTTCAATAAAAATCCAATTTCACTATACCGTTCTTCATATATTCTGCTATTACTCTTCCTAATTGTTCTGGTGATTGGCTGAAGATGTTAAATAGTTAATAGTGTTAGCGAGAAGTTTGATGGATGTTCTTGAGTTCTTCATAATCGGTATTCTGATGATAGCGACGTGAGATGGTGTTGTGATATTTCTGTTTCGACTATGTGTTGATTTCGGGTTAATGAAGCGTTTTAGTGATTCACAGTAGTTGTTCGATGATGATTTATGTTAATTGATTCGTTCAAGAATTTGAAGTTAGTGTGACGTTTCAAAGCTATTAGAATAGTTGTTAAGCCGACGAGTGTTCGTGTCTGATTAGTTTTGCACCGATATAACTGTTCGTGATCGTTACAACCGATGAAACAAAGTTGTTGTTGATGTTTATTGATGGTTAAGAGTAGTTCGAGATCTATGGTTTATAAGTAGCAACAGGCTCGATTATATTCAATAGTTTGGAGTTAGATATCGATCGTTTGGATTTTGGAACGAAGCTATAGGGTAAAGATTAGATCAGTTTCGGTTAGCTCGGTTGGTTCAGATTACGGTTTTGAGATCGCAGCAGCTTGTTTAGTTTGTTTTGTTCAACTGATCGTCGCCATTAGCGGGTTGGCCTTGATGCACAACTTTGTAATTAGTTTAGTTGTGGTTCGGTAGATAGCTCTCGGAATCAGCGGGCTAGGCCGGGAAGTTGAGGTCACAACCGTTTATTTTTTAAGCATTACTTTTAGAATATACTGCTAGTTGTAACTACAGTATAGTTGCTAAATAATTCGCTTCCTGTGCTCATTTAAATTGCTGTGAAATTGTATTTGACTGAATTCATTGATGCTTAGAATTGCAGTTCATATATTGTCTCGTTATTGATTTTGTGTTGTTTTATGTCGGTAGCGTAGAAAGTAAAAACCAAATAGTTTTTAGTTTGTGTTTGGTCAGAGCCCCTAGCTGCGTTCTATTTTTAGTTCTCTGTTAGGAACTCAGTATTGGTTTAGTTTGTTTGTGGACCTTTAGTTTCACTATGGAATGTTATTTGTGTTATAGGCTGTAGTTAGATAGAAATTTTAGTTCAATGCATATCTATTTTTTTCTACATCATCACGTAGTAAATGTTGGACATTTAAGATTTTGGCTTGAATTTAATGCAATTACACGTAGAGACTTTGCAAGACTTTGTCATTTTCATTAATTGGATTTTGATAGTTTCATTTTAGATTTAATACAAACTTGAATTTTAAAGTGTAGATTAATTTGTAGATTTTATCAAAAAGTATTTTAAGTGTAAAAGCTTGTTTTACATTTTATAAAAATTGTTTGTAGATTTTATTTGTAGTATAAATTTGTTTTTTTTTCCATTTATATTTTGTGCATTTAAATGTGGTAATTGTAATGTGTTTTTAAATAGTACGTATATGTAGATGTTAATATTTTTACCTTTTTACTTGCTATTTCAAATTAGACATAGAATCCAAATAATCTAATAATACCAAAAGCGATCAAGTCTTGCTTGAAAACGTTAAATCAATTCGGATTGAGTCGAGAAAAACGAACTAAAAAGACAAATATTAAATGGCACCGCTGCCGGTTCTTTTAGTGAAGATTGACCGTTTCTAGTGAGACGTATTGGATTTTGGGATTCGTTCACTTGTGAACGTTCTTTTTACGCATTATAAATTAAAAATATATATAAAAAATAAAAAATAAAAAAATAAAAAAAATTAAAAATCAAAAAAATCAATTCTTTCCTAAGAATTGAACCAAAAAATAAAAAAATACAAAATTAATATTTTTCCTAAAAGATTACACCAAAAATATATTGTATATATTGTTTTCACTCGCTTTTACGTACATATTATATTTTCTTAAAAAATCACATAAATACAAAAATATTTTCTCTATATTATTATATGTAAATCAATATACGTACATATGAACAACCAGTCCACCTACTACCATAAGTATTGCCTAGCAATACACCGTTTGTGACGGTGTTCCGGTGCCACTTACGTGTATCGATCAAAGTTAATTAAGTCACAATAGATAAATACTACAATCTACTTGAACTTGACAAAGAGGCCACTGTATGGCGGTTATAAGGCGAGTGTATTTCACATTCTAAAGAAGCAGGCTCTTAAGTGCCACGCGTCGCCTCGTTTCTCCGCTTCCTTGAGGGTCTTTCAAAGGTGATAGTAGTGAGTGGTGTGCCACCGAATTAGTACTACATATCAATATATTTTCTTGTGGATATTAATTATTGCACCTCGAGAGAGATAATCTATTCTCTTTCAAAAGTCGACCGAGAGTTCCTCTCTCACTCCTCGAGTTTATTTACACGTGTACTCGCACACGTGTAACCATACCACATTTGGTGTATTACTTTCTTCCCCGTGGAAGCGTTAAAACATCGTTCACTTGTATATACATTGACAATTTCGTTCACGTGTATATTGCCACACATGGATAATCGTCCTATTTTGGAGATATTATAAGAGCGGCATTATCGAGCTGTGTATGGGCCTTGTGCGATTTGTGGAGGACCGCATGGTGATAATGATTGTGATCTACCCGCGAGCGATTATGATCAAGGGTTTCATGAGAACTTTCAAAATTTAAGAATTTTTAAATCAAGACGATTTTCAAAGTGAAGGAAATATTCAAGGTCATAATCAAACAACCTTTCAAAATCAAGGACTTTATCAATACTATAGTCAAGACGCTTTTCGACTTATAATGCAAGCACTTGAGCAAATGAAAGGGGCAACTGATCCGAACATCTTAAGCATGCGAACACAAGTCTTGCAACACATTAGACCTGACAATGCTTTACCTGATGATGAGCCTTCTTTGAGAGTAGATGTTGAGGATGATACACTTAGTGATGTTCCTATTGTAGACCCTTCCATCTCTCCACCGACTATACTTGAGCCATACACACCTAATGATCTTGATACTATGATTGATGATTCTTGTGATGAACCCTTTGATGATCCTTATGATAGTGATGAGTCCTTTACTTCTGATGATGATGAATCCATGTCTTCTATGACACTTTCACCTATTCCTCCAAGTGATTTTGTGATGAATTCAATCCCTCTTTTTGAGACATGTTTTGATAACCCAATTTTTGAGGAGTGTGAAGATCCTAATAATGAGTCTATAGAAGAAGAAACCTTGATTGATCATCCTTCACTGGTTTTTGAGGATACACCTATTGATTTTCATGATCATGTCATTCCTAAGAGTGATTCTCTCATTGATATACCTACTTTTGAGCCTTCTAATCCCACCTTTTCACCCATGGAGTTGGTTATTGATGAAGATCTTATCCCCTTAGAGATTGATAACATTTCACCCAAGTAAAATTTAGAACCAAGAACCGTTGATATGGATTTGTTGGAGTATGCTCGTGTCATAACAACTAATTATACGGCTAGACACATATGGGCCTATGGGGTCACACACATATACACTGAGGTACCATTTCAATATATCGTGTTTATCGTATTTACGGTATATAAACAACCTTCGTAACTCGAGATCATTATTGGGCTTCTAACGACTAGTAGAGTACTTAGTTATTAGACTTGTAAAAGTGAATGACAAGGTCCATAGAAAGCCCATTGAGTCCGGCCCATTAAGATGAAAAAAGGAAGGAGTTACATTTGTGATAAATTTTAGTTATTAGGGAATAACTCAAATTTATTACATTAAACACATTACCAAAACTCCTCCCTCTTTCCTCTAATTGGTTTTTGCACGGTTTTGAGATAAAGAAAACGAGGGTTTATGCTTTGTAATGATCTCCATCTTTGAATCTTGTTTATTCAAAGGGTGTTACTAGGTTACGGGGTTTAAGACTAGCATCTATTGGTATACAAGGATGTGTGGTGTGGATACATCATAGAGGTGATCTCCTTTGATCACTTGGTTTCATTTAGTTTCTTGGTTAGATCATGTGGTGATTGTCTCCAATCATTTGTTGCCGTTCGATCCTACCGAATCACGTTACAAAGGTATACTTTTATTGTTTATTCTTTAGATTAATCATATGACTATATGGATCCGTTGATAGGTGATCTTTCCGCTGCGTTTATTATTTATTCATATCATATTTATATGGATAATCACCTATAGTGGTATCACGAGCCATCATATGATGTCATATGATTATCGGGTATGCGTAAAAGTGGCTAAAACGCGTATTTTTGATGGATTAATAAAGATAAAATTAAAACAGCCCATAGGGATTAATTTTCGTGATAAAACAGACCTAAGATGGTATTATGATCTGTGATTTTTTATTCCATGGCCACGGGTTACGCATATCTTAATTGGTATTGTTACCGGTACGTGTAAAATGACCTAAAAACGCGTGTTTTGGCACGATTTGTGAAACTGTTTTAGAACAGCCCCATGGACATGATTTCTGTAATTATATGATAATTATAAGGTGTTTAAAATGTGGTTTTAATATCCTAAGGTCATTGGTTACACGTACCAATCGGGGGTATAATTAATTGTTGATTATTTCTCCGATTTCGTTGGCTAACAAGTGTTTCTTGTTGTTTAATTTTATTTCCATGGCAAATACATGCATGTTTGGCCATGGACTTAGCCAACACTTTTTTATATTCATAATATTATGGTATTATTATGTTTCGTATGCAAATCCGATGAAAACCTAGACCAAATTGTGACATGTTGTGTGTTGATTTGCATTTAATTTCAGTTTTGGGGATTTGCCATTGTTTCGGTTTCATTAATATGTTTTTGATGTTGGTTATAGCCATTGTTTGGGCATTTTACAGTAGGTTAATGATAGGTTAAATGTTTTTATTCATAAATCATTTGTAACCGATGCTTGGATGGGAATGGCCAAAGAATTAAAGACATATTGTGAAATTCGGAGCTGCTGAGTGACCTGCACTAAAATGTGATTTCCCACAGTTCTATAAGGAGATAGAAGCCCAAATTTGGTGTGCTAATTCACAACTCATAGGCCTTCAAAAGTCTCAACTGGAGCTCAGGCTAGGGAAGACTCCTTCTATGGGTTTTGGGCCCTAGAAGTCGACTGAAATTTTTAGGCAGATTTGGGCCTCATGTTCATTTTGGGTTCTACTTGCTCTTGATGGTCTTGGAGCAAGTGGGAGCCCACTTTGTGGTTATGTTGACTTACCCTTAGTTGACTTCTTGGTCCTCGTGATGGCTCACGAGATCAAGCATAGGTTTTTCATCGGTTTGAGGCTTTGCATACTTGTGGTTGTGTGGTTGCTTATTTGCTTGATATCTTGCTATAACTTGCAAATGTTTTTATAAAACTTGATACCAATCATAAACCATTTATAAAACTAAATCTTTGATTTAGTTTAAAGTTTAAATACAATTTAAAACAAAAATCTTGTTTTCATAATAATTCATAACATGTTATGAAGGTTATTTATTTTATGCATTGTCTAAACTAATAATACATCCACTTAGGCTTTATATTAGTCTTTAACTTGGACAACCTGACACGCATAAATTAAAACAAGAATAGACTTAAGTTAAGAAATGTTTTTAACTTGTGCTACGATGGATGAATGCATGCTTCCTCGTACACACTTTTGATTTGTAAATCAAACTTTTATACCCGTCTCAAATTTAAGTCATGCCGTCCAATCGTTTGAGATCACTTGCAATTACTTTTTGCATCTTGTGAGACGTATGTGAATTGTAACCCAAGGTGATTATTATCTATGCGTGAGACCTAGACTTATTCTCGCATGTTCTCAAATTGGATGACTTAATCGGTACAACGGTGAGACCTTGACCGAGGCAAGGATGGGACTAAACATGCCAGATTGACATTTAGTGAAATGTTTGCTTGTGTCATGAGTCCCATAAGGATCTAAGAATTGCACAAGATTTGCAATTGATGAACGTCATCTACCTGTTGAATCTATCATTGCTAGCAGATCAACTGATGTGGTGGTGGAACCTCAATGAGGATCTTAGCCTTTTCGTAAAATTAATTGTTTTTATAAACTTGGGTAGTTAATTTTAAAAGGATAACTATCGAAAATACTAAATATGAACTTTGTATTTCTATTAATGATTTTGTGCAACACAAACCGTAAACAAAGTTTGTTTCCTTTTGTGCTAGAGGAAAACAAACTAAGTCTTCTTTCCTTGTAAGAATAAGACTCGTTCCCATCCTTTCTCCTTGTATGAGAAAGCTGTAATAGGAACACTTGAATCTTCTCAATTCTAATCAATCTTAATACACACCTACTCAAGAAATCCCATTGTCTTGTAAGTCAAAACGATTAAGTACGGTTGCACATCTTAAAGTGTTAAGATATTGTAAGAGTCTTGATTAGAAATTGAAGTCTCAATAAACCGCCAGGGGAAAGGAAATTACTAGCATGTTTTTCTAGTATATTTTCCTTACTCAAAAAAGTTCCATAAGAATCTACACACCTTTGAGGTAAAGTAGAAAGAGGAATTGCATGCAATACTTTCAAATTAATGGCATCGATGAAAAGCTCATCACAAATATAGTAGGGCTTGATACTTTTCTTTGAATATCTATGTACTTGTTTACTAGTCTACGAGACTCACATTGGCTATAATGTGTAGACATTCAAAGAACTAGAAAGTATACAAATTGCTACTTGCTTTTTCACTAGTATAGATACATTAATGTCAAGGTACAACACAATATGACTTATAATATTCTATTAGGACTTATACATATTGATGTATGTTGTCTAATAGAGAACTAATGTCAAGAAATAATAAAAATTACTTCATCGTATTACCTAAATATTTTAGTAGTTCAAGAACTTCATGTTCATGTTTTAACAAGAAAACATAACATGTTGGTCGCTAAATATACTTTATAAGATATTGAACAATCCAATAACTTCATTGTATATGCCCTAACAGGAAGACACAACAAGTCAAGTACTTACTTTATTTTATAAGTCTTTGAACAATTCAAGGAAGTTCATGTTTATGTCTTTACTTGAAGACATAAATATACTAGAAATAAAGTATTATTGAATGCCTACTTTTGGCTTCAATAGTATTTTCAAGTTAATTTACATACTTCATATTTATTTCTTTACAAGAAGAAATATGCTTATTAGCTAAAACATTTAGGTAATACGATGAAGTAATTTTTATTATTTCAGTGGGAGCTATGCAGTTTTTAACCATATGACACACTTGTAATGTTGTCTTATTCAGTGGGAGCTACGAGCTTATCAGTGACCCACTTAATTTCTTGATTGTCTCGAAATAACGTCATAGTTTTCTAAGCCTTATTGCATATTATTTTAAAAGATAACTAGTCGCTTTTCTGATGTCACTTCCCGAAATGTTATCTAAAAATAATTATGCATGATTGCTTATTAAACATGAAGTTCTACATAACCCTTCTATACAAGCTTGATTTGAGTATGACTTAAATCTTATTATGTCTGTGATATTTTAATATTATTCATATATGATGTTGTGCCATGCTCAAGTGGGAGAAATATTAGAGTGTGCAAGGTACAACACAATATGACTTATAATATTCTATTAGGACTTATACATATTGATGTATGTTGTCTAATAGAGAACTAATGTCAAGAAATAATAAAAATTACTTCATCGTATTACCTAAATGTTTTAGCTAATAAGCATATTTCTTCTTGTAAAGAAATAAATATGAAGTATGTAAATTAACTTGAAAATACTATTGAAGCCAAAAGTAGGCATTCAATAATACTTTATTTCTAGTATATTTATGTCTTCAAGTAAAGAAATAAACATGAACTTCCTTGAATTGTTCAAAGACTTATAAAATAAAGTAAGTACTTGACTTGTTGTGTCTTCCTGTTAGGGCATATACAATGAAGTTATTGGATTGTTCAATATCTTATAAAGTATATTTAGCGACCAACATGTTATGTTTTCTTGTTAAAACATGAACATGAAGTTCTTGAACTACTAAAATAATCATACTTTATAGCATGAAATTGGCTTGAATATTTTGTTTATGCAATTTGGTTTGGCCAAATTATAAAATATGTGAGCCAAAGAGTATTATGTTATCAAAGGAATTGTGATACTGTCTCATAATTGCAACACTATGTCTCATGTGTAAAATCAAATACTATTGTTATTATTTGATCCTTGATAACATTAACTACTCTCTCTCTCTCTTGTATCTTATTACGGTTAACAAAAATTTGAATATGCCCGTGCTTATTCAATATGGTTCCAAACATGAAGGTAACTAAGAAACCATCATTTTATGGAATGGGATGACTCCCAGTAAGTCTTAGTTGATGTCTTGAATTTGTTAAAATCATGTTAAACGTGTTATTAACAAAACTTGAATCAAGAAATTTCAGTGTATTTTATACATCCCAAACGAGAACAATTCATTGTTGCTCGACATGCTGTGTACTTGGAGAAAGTCTCCTCTTACAAGAAGCAAGTGGGAGCCTTTATGCATCTTTGAAGAAAGTAATGAATAAAATACAACCTTCTGAACACACTAGTGAACGACACAATTGAGGCTGAGCAAGTAGATGCAAAAGCCATAAATTGTTGTAACTCCCATTCGCATATCCGCAAGGATACCTCAAGCACCTGAAGATATGAATGTCATGTCAATGTTGAGGAATATGAGTTAGAGGATCATATTGAACCTCATAACTATCGAGACTCATTTTTAAATCTAATGAATGACTCAAACTATGAATGGTTAGATGTAGTCCATAAAAGAAAATCAATTTTGGAAATTGATTAGCTTTCACTAATCAGTAAGACTGATAGGTTATAAATGGTCTTCTATGAGAAGATAGATATGGACACAGTTGTACACATTTATCGACACTCTCTTTGAATAGAGTTTAAGGCATGCTCAAGCAATTGATCATGATTTAAGCCTTTCTTTTCTTTACGAGTGTTAAATTAATAAAGATATTAATTACCATACTTGATTTCATGAATATGAAATATGATAATTGGTGTACAAACTCTAGAAATCCAAGTGTGGATTAGAGCATGCATCTAGGAGCTGGAATCTTAAGTTTGAATCAAGGATATGATCATGATTAAAACAAAGATTACTCTCGAGTACCCTTAAAGCTAGTAGGAGCATATTATTTTGTTTGTTTTAAATCTCATATGTTGTTAACATATTGGAAATATTATTCCATCAAAGCTAGTTTTTAATCCTTGACTTGGAATATATTTCTATTGAGAGATAGAAGAAGTAAAACATATAACCTTGGGAAAATGCTTATTATAATAAGACATAGGCGGTTAATAAGTCTAAATATGACACATCATTGAGAAAGTCTCAAAGTTCAATCTGACGTGATAAGATTGATTATGTACATGGAAACCTTTAGTTTACCTAGTGGATTCATTACATATGATATGTGATGTATTAAGACTAATGTTGATACTTGCATGAATGCAAGATGAACTGATCACAAAGTATCTAAGTGAAAGTCATTAGAATACTATATACTTGATCATCATTTACGGATTTTAGCTAAGAAGATTAATGTTGAGTTTATACACTAATGCTTACTTTGATTGAGATGGTACTCAATACTAGTGATAGTAGAATTTCATCTTCAATGATAATACTACTACCTAGACGTGCTTGATGAAAAGCATTCTTGCACTACTCATTAGTAAAATAAGAATACTTTACAGTTTGGGAAGCTGTTAAGAAGATTGTCTTAAATAGGTGTTCTACTTGCTTCAAACAACCTATGTAATGTACTATGGCGATGCTAGTATTACTTTATTAGCACTTGAGCGCACATATACGAAATGACAATCATCGTATTATTCAAAATCTTCACTATTTGTGAGTTTCTGAAATAAGTATTCTCAAAGTTCACTCAGATGAAAACTCAACAGGTCCTTGCGTAAATTCAATGTCTTGTAGTCAAACATGTTCATCATGCTTGGAACATTGGACTTTGACCTTAGAGTAGTCTCATGTATATCTGTTTTTTTTAGTATTTGGATAATGGAACGTTAAGCAGTTTTACTAAATAATGAATTGATATACTTGGTAGATCGTCTTCATTTGTACTACTGTGTTCTATATTAGCATGTTTAATCCATGAATAATTTAGTTATTGTAAATTATCCATTGTCAGTTGACGATACGGGAGTATTGTCGAATTAAGACAAATGTGAGTTGGTCATATTCATTAGGAATGAATATTAATTGATGATGCCGCCAAACTCATATGTGTTCATTGGATGAACATTGGATTGACCCAACCTACGAGAATTTACTGCATGGATCGACGTTAATAGTGAATCTCGCAAGTGGTTGAATCTCTCATCCTTAGACTTGAGATGCAAGTAGGTTTTGTATGTGTGGAATGTCAATCTTTGATATGGTTCAACGTTGTCCTGAACAAGGCTGCCATAAAGACCATTTTCAAGTACGATGTGAAATACATGAACGACACGTGCAGTCAAAATAGGATTTGTTCCTCCATACGTATTGGAGTTAGATACTACTGGGCCCCTCGATGAATTGTACAGATGTATGTGTGGCCACACCCAAATGTAATTAAGATGATTCTTGATTAATTTGGTAATCTAGTTCAATTTCTATATCGAGAAACAGAATAGTTAAACTTAAGAATGACTGTTGATCCATGTCTAAAGTTTAACAGAGTATCTGAAACAAAAGGATGACTGATATCTAAACCATTTAAATAAGATGTTTGAGAAACTACCCCCATACGTTTCTAGGGGCATTGGCGTGTTGCTAGACGCTAACCATTGCTTGTATAATTACATGATTATTATGATGTGCGCAAGTGGGAGCTGTTGGAGTATGCTCGTGTCATAACAACTAATTATACGGCTAGACACATATGGGCCTATGGGGTCACACACATATACACTGAGGTACCATTTCAATATATCGTGTTTATCGTATTTACGGTATATAAACAACCTTCGTAACTCGAGATCATTATTGGGCTTCTAACGACTAGTAGAGTACTTAGTTATTAGACTTGTAAAAGTGAATGGCAAGGTCCATACAAAGCCCATTGAGTCCGGCCCATTAAGATGAAAAAAGGAAGGAGTTACATTTGTGATAAATTTTAGTTATTAGGGAATAACTCAAATTTATTACATTAAACACATTACCAAAACTCCTCCCTCTTTCTTCTAATTGGTTTTTGCACGGTTTTGAGATAAAGAAAACGAGGGTTTATGCTTTGTAATGATCTCCATCTTTGAATCTTGTTTATTCAAAGGGTGTTACTAGGTTACGGGGTTTAAGACTAGCATCTATTGGTATACAAGGATGTGTGGTGTGGATACATCATAGAGGTGATCTCCTTTGATCACTTGGTTTCATTTAGTTTCTTGGTTAGATCATGTGGTGATTGTCTCCAATCATTTGTTGCCGTTCGATCCTACCGAATCACGTTACAAAGGTATACTTTTATTGTTTATTCTTTAGATTAATCATATGACTATATGGATCCGTTGATAGGTGATCTTTCCGCTGCGTTTATTATTTATTCATATCATATTTATATGGATAATCACCTATAGGATTCTCTTTGGAGATTGATGCCACCATAGAGGCTACTCTTACACATTTTGATATAGAGGTCGATGATAGTATTTCTAATTTGGAAGAGGAGGTTTGTCTTATTACAACATTTCTTTTTGGAAACATAGAGCCTACACCTCCTTCACAAGACACTATTACTCTTGATCCTCCTTTCACTATGCCTTTTATGGAAGATTCCTCACTTTTTGATGATGATGAGCAGCACCACATAGATATAAATTATCAGAATTACGCGTGAAATCACTAGGCCTTGGCAATGGTCAAGTGGAGGGGAGTTGATAAGTGTGAAATCACTCATCATTTATAACCCAAAACACTTAAAATACGACAAATAATATAAGTTTATATATTAAATTATCAGAATTACGCGTGTATTTTGTGTTTGTGTGTTTCAGGCAAATTAGATGCATTATGGAGCAAATACGAGTTTTCAATGGATTTATCTGACAAAAGACGAAGAAAAAGACAAAATCGAGCTTTCATGGACTTAAGTTGCTGAATTTACGAAGATTACGAATTTCAAGTGCAAAAGGTTTAAACTAAGAGCTTTACATTACAAAGTGAACAAAGATGGAACATTAGGGATTAAAAGTGAAACTTCACTTATTAATAAAACAAATAACATTTTTATCCCTGACAAAGATTAAAAAAAACGTGTCTTCTTCCACCAAGAGAGAGAAGGAGCAACAAGTTCATACCTTCTTCTTCACCAAGACCATTCAAGACGATATAAAGGAAGATCAAGGAAGATTCATGAGAAGATCAAAGAACGAAAAATGATCCTTATCACTCCGGCAACACAACCATACAACTTAATTGGGCTCTAATCAAAGATTGAAGAAACCCCCAATTTTGGGAATCAAGATCAAGAATTACTTAAAGACAAGTGGAGCTCCCTGGTTGGCCAGACCATGTCATCAACCTCTTCTCAACGTCTATAAATACCGAAATATCACTTCATTTGTAAATAGTTAGCTGTAGAGTGAATTTCACACAGTAGTTAGTTAGAAAATAATTAGGAGTAGTTTCTAAACTTCTTCTTTCTAGTTATACTTTACACAAAAGTTAGTTACAAATTTGTTACAAGATTTTCACGTTTGTTATAACCGTTCTGTAACAATTTTCAGTTCACTTCAATAAAATCCAATTTCACTGTACAGTTCTTCATATATTCTGCTATTACTCTTCCTAATCGTGTTAGACTCTAAATATTGAGTCAAACAAGAATGCTCGGTCATATGGTTATTATGTATCGTATTTTAGAACGTTGTAATAGGTAGTATATTAGTCGTGTATAACGGGCTTAACTTTAGGCTAAAGTTCATTAATAAGTAACTAAAGCCCAAAAGGAAAGCCCGACCCAAACCATATAGTCCATAAAGAAGCCCGCATGTGGGTGGACTATATATACCCTTCCTAGCATGTTAGGAAGGGTGTTGGTCATTTCATTTTTCTCCTAATCTAATATTACACAAGTTTCACCAACCATTTCTCTCTACTTTCTCTTACTACTTTCTCTCTCTAAAACTCATCTCATATCTACCTTTCTTTCATAAATTCGTGTGCTAGAATCATCATATATTAGGGACAACAATTGGTATCAATCGCCATGGGGTAGTTTTTGTGATTCGTTGTTGCTTTACTACTTAATTCGTGTGATTTTACCATAAAATCTACTCGGATTCAAGTTTTTTCTTGTATTTTTCGTGCTCTAAATCATACTCCTTTCATCTCTCATCTTTCATACGTGTGGTAAGTTTTTGGTTACTTTTGTTTGAATTGAATCACGAAATCCAAGGTAAAAATCCATTCTTTCTTGTTGCTCTTAAGTCTCGGCTTAATTTTTGGGGTACGATCTGATTTTGTGATTGCATAAAATCTGGGGGTTGCTACTTGCGATCCATAGTCACGATCTAATACTACGATCTTACTGCGATCACTCACTACGATATGTGAGTATGATCACCGAGTACGATCGAAGAGTACGATCAAGTGAGTACGATCAAACTACGATCAGAGTACGATCCAACTGCGATCTAGGAGTACGATCAGACCATGATCAGAGTACGATCCAACTGCGATCTAGGAGTACGATCAGACCACGATCAGAGTACGATCCAACTGCGATCAAGGATTACGACCAGAGTGCGATCTCATAGTGCGATGGGTGACATTACGATGGACATCTAATTTTTTGTTCGAGGATTTTTTAGACTTAGCCACTATCTAGACTAGTCTCAGAACGTAGTTTACACGAAGATTAAAAAAAAAAAAAAGAGTTAAAATTTTTTAGGTCAAGTAAAATCAAATTTTTTCCATACTAGTTTTAGGCTATTTCTGGCTCGATTTCAAAATTTGGTGATTACAACTTTTTTAGGTCTACCGTTTTGTCGGACTGAGGAATTTATTGTCGGACTGAGAAAAAATCGCAATTTTCGGAATTTCAACAACCAAACAATCACAACACAACTACTTAAGATCCACATTCGATTCATCATTTCAGAGAATTTTGAGATGGATTCTACTACCGAATACCGTGTGACGAACAACAACATAATGGTGGCAGGTAACAAGGAAAGACCACCAATGCTAGTGTCGGGTCGATATGATCAATGGCAATCCCGTTTTATACGTTACCTTGACACAAAACCTAACGGTGATGCTTTAAGGCAATGTATCTTGGAAGGACCCTATAAACTCTCAAGGATTCAAGTTCCTGCAGTACCAGCCACAGACACAAGTGACGCACAACCCGCATATGAACGTGATGAAAAGAGGACCGACCTCACCCCAGAGAACCGTGCGTGGTTTGATGCAGAGAAGGAAGCAATATACTTAATTCTCAGTGGCATTGGAGATGAAATTTACTCTACGGTTGACGCATGTCCTACTGCTCAAGAAATGTGGACGACCATTGAAAGATTGCAACAAGGTGAATCACTTAACAAACAAGATGTGAAAACTAAGATGTTTTAGAACTTTGGCAAGTTTACATCAAAGGATGGGGAATCAATTGATTCTTATTACTCCCGATTCTACAAGATGATGAATGATATGACCCGAAACAACTTGCAAGTTTCCACCATGCAAGTCAATGTCCAATTTCTACAGCAACTTCAACTAGAGTGGACACGGTTTGTCACCTTGGTGAAACAACAACAAAAGTTAGACGAAGTTTCATATCACAAGCTCTTTGACATCTTGAAACAATTTCAAAATGAGGCAAATGAACTTCGAGCTGAACGAGTTGCAAAGATTTCCAATCCACTTGCTTTGGTGTCTACCACTCAACATTACCCAGAATATCACTCCCGTACTTCAAAGACCTACTCTACTCAATCATCATCACCACGATCATCCATTGTCTCCAAGTCACATTTTCCAATACGATCCCGAGGCAAAGAAGTTGCAAGAGCACCATCACCCACACCTGAGCAATCATCCGAAGAAGACAGTGATGAAGAAATAGCTCAAAAGGATAGGGAATTCAAGCAACAAATGGCTTTCGTTATGAAGCAATATAAGAAAATCTACAAACCCACCAACAACAACCTTCGAACATCTTCAAACTCGAGGAACACCCATGCACAGAGTCCTCCAAGGTATGACACACGAAGACGTGTTGAGAGTCCTCCAAAGTATGATCGACAACCTAAGTATGATAATCAGAGGGTGGCTACTGTTGTTGGAAATAGGGAAACTGTTGGTACTCAAGTTGTGCAACAAAGTGGGATTCAGTGTTTTAACTGTAGAGGTTTTGGACATTTGGCCCAGGAATGCAGGCAGCCAAAGAGGGTTAAAGATTATGGTTATCATAAGGAAAAGATGTTGTTGTGCAAGAAAATGGAAGCTGGAATCAAGTTATCAGCTGAGGAAGGAGAAATGCTTGACGACACAGATGATGAACTCTCCGACCAAGAAC
The DNA here is from genome assembly GCA_025667525.1 of Glebionis coronaria. Taxonomy (NCBI): domain Eukaryota; kingdom Viridiplantae; phylum Streptophyta; class Magnoliopsida; order Asterales; family Asteraceae; genus Glebionis; species Glebionis coronaria. The sequence goes on along the minus strand of CM046881.1, from coordinate 193,774,567 downwards.
TCGAGGCACATTATTCATACATGGCAAAGATTCATGAGGTCCTTAACGTCACTGAAGATGACAATGGTCCTATCTTTGATACCGAGCTAATTGATAAGGTACAAGATGATGCTGAATATAATGTGTTTGGTGATACACATGAGCATAGTGATCTACCAACAACAATTATTGACACGTGTATGATGGAAACGGTTGATAGCAATACCACACCCGATTCATCAGACATGTGCAATAATGAGTTTGAGGATGATCAACATGCAAATGAGTATGATGACGAGGAGCGTGTCGCGCTTGCTAATTTAATTGCTAGTTTACAAAAAGATGTAAATGAAAATAGAAAGAATCAAAAGCAATTAAAGAAGGCAAACGCAACGCTCACTCAAAACTTTAAAGAATGTAAAGCCGCTCTTATAAAATCTAGTGAGACTATTGATAGTTATAGGGCTGAGCTTCTTCAAAAGACCAACGAGCTTGAGGGGTACAAAAGTCGTGTCATCAACGTTAAAAAGGACGATTTTGAAAATAAATACAATGAAGCTCTTGCTTTGTTAACTAAAGAAAAACGTCAATTTAATGTTTTATTAAGTGATGAACGTCAAAAAACGTACCTTGCCACAACAAAAGTTAATGAACTTGAACAGAGGCTTTCTATAAACACCACCGATTCTGCTAAAATTCTTGACGAGAAGAAACAAGAGGTTGAAACATTAAAACAAGATTTCAAAAATAGACAAAGCAAAGATACTGAAAAAGTAAAGGATCTCGAAGAACAAGTCGATTTTTTGAAAAAAGTTGTTTATAATACACATGACTCTATTCAAACCGTAAGAATGATAGCACCTCGGTCGTTTTTCAAGGGTCAACCTAGCTTTGCCACCCCCAAGTACCTCAAACAAGCTCAAGCTGCGAACCCTCACTTATATCTTGATGAGTCCGAATGGACTGATAATGACTGCCTAGTAGCTAACATCGATAGTGAAGAGACATCCCTTTGGAATGAGGAGAGTAGATCACCGGTCAATAAAGATTTTGTGACACCATATAACTATGCTTATGAAAACAGTCTTTATGGTCTTTTCACTCCACAAAAACAGAAGTCTCGTGAGGAATTATTTTTAGAATGCAAACAAAAAAGAATTCAATGGAAAAAAGCTTTTGCCACTAAGAGGAAAACTAATGTTTTTAAATATATTAACTATTTTCCTCTAGATGCTTCTAAAAGCAAAAGTAGAAAAATACTTGGTTTTCTTAAACACCAAGTTAATAATGTTCAATCAATTGTTGAAAGCGATTGGGAGAAACGTCAAAAGGATAAGTGGAAAACCGAGATTCCTCACGACATAACTGTGCTTGTGAAAGAAATTTTAGTACCAAATACAAAGATAATAAAAGAACATGTTCTTGAGTTTGAAAATTTAATTCAGTCTGAAATGTTTGATGATTTGAAATATGTTGAGTCTCTTGAAAAAGAAATTGATGACCTTCAAAATGACAAATTAGAATTTTCAAACGAATATGATCTACTCTTAGAAGAATGTCTCTCCAAAGATATTTTGTTTGTTACTCTTCAATCTTGTGCTGATATCGATGAATATTCTGATGTTGCATGCAAATATCTTGATAAAATCAAAGAGTGTGAGCGTCTTGAACTTGAGCTTTCGAAACATAAAGAAAATGTTGATAAAAAGGCTTTTGAGTTACTTCAACACAAAACTGATTTCCTTCAAAAACATTGTCATTCTCTTGAACTTGCTTTGCAAAAAGACGTTGGTAGTTTTCCACATAATAATATATTGCAAGAAAAACTTTCCCAAACGTTTCGAGAAATGAACAACAGAATTTGGATATTAAAGGGTTGAAAGCTCAGTTACAAGACAGGGACAGAGCGATAGCAGAATTGTAGAAACTCGTTGCTAAGATGGGTGGGAAGATTGTGGAACCTAGTGTTAAGAAACCTGTTGTAAGACAACCCAATGCTCAAAAAGTGACTAGACCCTCTGTCTTGGGAAAACCATCTGTTTTCTCTAATTCTGCATTTGCAAAACCTGCGTTTGCCCTCAAGACGGATGGGAAGGATATGTTACCACAAAACACTCCTAAAACACATATTCGATCACAAAGCACTAAGAACACAAATGTGGTTAAACCAGGGATATATAGATTGGCCACTAAACCCACACAAAACAAAGAAAGTCAATCACCTCAGACTTCTAGAAACACTAATAGACGTGTGTCTTTTACTACAGGAGTAGTCCCCACTGCTAGTGTTAGCCGGCCTCAGCTTAAGAGCACTCGCATGAATGAAAAGGTCTGGCAAAACAAAAGTCAAGGGAAGATGAAGGAAGTAGAAGACCACCATAGGATTTTCAATGTTTCTAAGAATAAAACGTCTGTAATCGCGTGTAATGACGATTTGAATGATTCGAATTTGAATGCTATGAAAGTTAAGTTTGTTTGTGTGAAATGTGGAAAGTGTGCTAATTGTAGAAACTAGAACTAAGAAGCAAACTGTGATGCCTATTAGTGCTAGAAAACCCAAACGTAAAGTGAACCATTCTGGTGCAACCCCTCCTAAGAAAAGTATTGCATCAGACTCCACCACTAAGAACCCTAGAAGCAGAATTAGGGAATTATATGAATCTGCTAGCAAGCCTTGGAAATGGTGGTTTGCTAATCAATGTCCTCCAGGATATAAATGGATGCCTAAGGTTAGGACAGAAAATGTGACTACGAGCGTTAGTGTGCCTCTAAGTGATGAAACTAGGGAAACTAATGAATCGGAAATCATAACTAACATGGAATCCAATTTAGCAAATGCTCCATCGTGTTCTAATTCTTCTGCAGGTGATCGAAATAATTCTCTTCATACTGGACTCCGGATGCAAGAAGCACATGACGAGGAATCTCAAGCTTCTAATTAACTTCGTGGAGAAGTTCCTGGGTACGGTCCGATTCGGAAATGATCAATTTGCACCGATCCTAGGATATGGCGACTTGGTTCAGGGGAATATCACTATCAAAAGGGTTTACTACGTCGAAGGGCTCAATCAAAATCTTTTCTCGGTTGGTCAATTCTGTGATGCGGATTTGGAGGTTGCTTTTAGAAAGAAGACATGTTTTGTTCGTGATTATGATGGGAATGACTTACTTACCGGAACACGGGGTACTGATCTCTACACTATTTCACTACAAGACTCCACATCTTCAACTCCAATCTGTTTCATGGCTAAAGCTTCAACGACTCAAGCTTGGTTATGGCATCAACGTTTATCTCATCTTAACTTTGACACCATCAACTTTCTTTCCAAGAAAGATATTGTGCGAGGCCTTCCTAACTTGAAATTCATCAAAGATCATCTTTGTTCTTCTTGTGAGCTTTGTAAAGCTAAACGTAGTAGTTTCAAGACAAAGACTACACCAAGCTCTAAAGGACGGTTAGATCTTCTTCATATAGATTTGTGTGGTCCCATGCGTGTTCAAAGTATCAATGGGAAGAAATACGTTATGGTAATTGTCGATGACTACTCAAGGTACACATGGACTCACATCTTGAGATCCAAGGATGAAACACCCGATGTTCTCATCAGCTTCCTTAAAGTGATACAACGTGGTCTTCAAGCTCAAGTTAAAGTGGTTCGTACTGACAGAGGTACAGAATTTTTGAATTCAAAACTGAGAAATTATTTTGAAGCCGAAGGAATTGAACATGAAACATCTATTGCTCGAACACCCGAACAAAACGGCGTTGTTGAACGACGAAGCCGTACTTTAGTTGAGGCTGCTCGAACATTATTATCCGCTTCAAAACTTCCACTATACTTTTGGGCCGAAGCCGTGTCAACCGCATGCTACACACAAAACCGCTCCTTAGTTATCCCAAGACACGAAAAGCCATCATATCACATAATTAATGATCGCAAACCTTCACTCAAACACCTTCATGTTTTTGGATGTACGTGTTACATTATTCGAGATGGTGAAAATCTGGACAAGATGAAAGAGAAAGGTGATGCATGCATTTTAGTGGGATATGCAACTCAGTCTAAGGGATACAGAGTATACAACAAGAGAACAAAATTGATAGTCGAGACTATTCATATCAGATTTGATGAATTACAAGAAATGGCACTTGAACAAAACAGTTTAAGTCCCGATCCACAACGACAAACGACTTCCGTTCACAACCGCACGGAACTCGGAACTCAAGACCACAGCAATGATCCGTCAAGTTCAAAGCTGGTTCCTGAACATGTTCCTAGAGCAGATATGACAGTGGACACGACAGTTGAAGAGTTGGAAATGTTATATGGACCAATGTATGATGAATATTTCACGGGGGAGAAACAAGTTGCATCGAAGTCTTCCGCTGTCACTCATGATAAGAATGATGATACCTATCATCATCAACAAAAGGATACAACTTCATCTACTTCAACACGGGTTGCTGCAGATTTACTTCCTCAGAATATCACATTAACAATCAATCCTACAACATCCACAACTACTGTCATTGCTCCAGAGAACACAAATCAAGCAGACGGTGCATTATTTGACGATGACGATTTTCACAACCCATTCGGTACACCGGTACACGAAACTGGAGAGTCTTCTACTCGCCATGTTGATCCGTCAAATATGCATACGTTTTATCAACGACATCCTTCAACACATCATTGGACCCGAGAACATCCTTTGGTTCACGTAATTGGAAACCCTTCACAGCCTGTTCGTACAAGACGACAACTAGCCACCGATGGCGATGTTTGTATGTTCGCACTCGCCGTGAGTACTGCTGAACCGAAAACATTAAAGAAGCCATGGCTGATCATGCTTGGATTGAATCGATGACGGATGAACTTCAACAATTTGAAAGACTTAAGGTCTGGGAACTTGTTGACAAACCACCCGACGTGACTCCATTAAATCTTCGTTGGATCTGGAAAAACAAGATGGATGAAGAGAATACGATCATCAAGAACAAAGCTAGGCTAGTGGCTAAGGGGTATGGCCAGAAAGAAGGAATTGATTTTGATGAATCATTTGCACCAGTTGCTCGCATGGAAGCGGTCAGGATTTTCCTTGCTTATGCTGCACATAAGGAATTCACTGTCTATCAAATGGACGTAAAGACGACGTTTCTTAACGGTCCTTTGAAGGAAGAAGTCTATGTCACGCAACCGGAAGGATTTGTCAATCCTCATTATCCTGACAAGGTGTATCGTCTCCACAAGGCACTATATGGATTCAAGCAAGCTCCAAGGGCGTGGTACGACGAGCTCTCAAAATTTCTGGTATCCAAAGGTTTCTCAAAAGGTTCCATTGATCTAACTTTGTTCACTTATAAATATGGGGATGACATTTTGCTTGTGCAAATTTATGTTGATGACATTATTTTCGGGTCTACAAACCCAAAACTTTCAAAATGGTTTGAAAAAGTAATGCAGATCAAATTTGAATTGTCAATGATGGGCGAACTAAAATTCTTTCTAGGAATTCAAGTTCACCAATCCGCAAGTGGTATCTTTATAAACCAAGCTAAGTATTGTCAAGAGATAATCAAAAAGCATGGTATGACTTCATGTGACCCCGTTGGGACACCATTATCAACCACATTGCTAGATGCTGACTTGGAGGGATTACCCATAGATCAAACGAGATATCGTTCCATGATCGGGTCCCTCATGTACTTGACAGCAAGCAGACCTGATATTTCACATGCTACGTGTTATTGTGCACGTTATCAAGCACGACCCACTGAAAAGCACCTCAAGGAGGTTAAACGGATCTTTCGGTACCTCAAGAATACCATTCATTTGGGACTCTGGTATCCGAGGGAAACCGGTTTCTTTCTAACGGCCTATTCAGATTCTGATCATGCAAGGTGTCTTGATACACGAAAAAGTACTTCTGGTGGTGCACAATTTCTAGGTCAAGATAAGCTTGTGGGATGGTCTTCCAAGAAGCAGGATTGCACGTCACTCTCATCAGCAGAAGCGGAGTATGTGTCTCTATCTGCGTGTTGTGCTCAAGTTCTATGGATGAGAACACAACTCACGGATTATGGCTTCCACTTTGATAAAGTACCTATGTACTGTGACTCAAAGTCGGCCATAGCCATCTCTTGCAATCCGGTACAACATTCCCGTACGAAGTACATCGATGTCAGATACCACTTCATAAAGGAACAAGTTGAAAGAGGTATCGTTGAATTATACTTTGTTGGAACGGATTACCAATTAGCCGACTTGTTTACGAAAGCTCTGTTGAAAGATAGGTTTGAGTACCTCGTTAGGCAAATTGGTATGAGATGTTTGACTCCAGCAGACCTGGAGATTCTGGCAAAGGTGCCTGCTTGATTTATCTATCAAACATCAACCTGTAAATATCTTTGAAAAAGCAAAATACAAAAATAGAAAACACATAAAAGCAAAACACAAAATTAAAAATATTTCAAAATCCTAAAATATTCTTCTCGACATGTCTTTTTCAAAACATGTCATTTCTTCTTTTAATAAAGGAAATTGTCTATTTTGGACAAATATTTCCAAAAACGTGTAGAGCAATCTATCACGGGTGAGCTTGTCACAAGACATTCAACGTTTTGAGCTCAACACAATGGCTTGTAATCACTTTTAGATTGCAACCCGGATCGATATTCACGGGGGAGTGTACGATTCAGTACCCTTACCCTCAGCAAAAGAAGAGAAATCTTCTTACACTTGAGTGGATTCGTCAAGACATTCAAAGTCTATGAACTCAAGTTAATGCTTTAGAAAAACCTTTCGACAAAAAGAATTGATTTTTCAAAAAGCGTTGAACACAATTTTTTTCAAGAATTTTTCAATGATATTCAAAATCTTTCAAAAATTGTGTGTTCAACAACTCCCATCCTCAAAAAGCGAAATGTGGATCATATCCTCACAATGACAATTCAATTGGATCAATTTTTGAGGGGGAGCATTTTAACTTCATGCAAAAGATTAACACATCTTTCTCCCGGAGATTTCAAGACTATTTTTCAAAATATATTTTAATCAAATTTGGTATCTCTAATATCAAAAGATTTTATATATTAGATATAGGGGGAGAAAATGTGAGTAAAATGTGATCTAATATAAGACTCAAGCACTTTAACTCTTTCCTACATGTATGAAACACTTTCGATTATCGATGCACATGTGAAGGGGGAGCATTTCTAAAACGACAAAACTAGCAAGGTGTTAAATGTTTTTCAAACACTTTGTTAGAATTTAAAGTGGTTTTCATGGTTACGATCAAATACCCACAACATCTTTAATTCATGACGTTATCGGTGTCAAAAGGGTGGTTAGGTTTAAGTCCTATGATCCAACCAGAACCGGAGGGATCTTCCCAGGGACAATCCAATAGATTATTAGAAGTCCTTAGGAAAGATGGAGTAGAATGTGAATGTAGCTGAATGCCGACTAAGTACTGATGCTAGCACTGGAACAATCACAACAAGGTGTTAGTAATGATGTCTTGGTAAGCATTGAAGGGGTTGAAGAATGAAAAAGAAATGTAAGGATAAAGGGTGTAAAGAAAGAAGCCCTCCATACAACTTAGGCAGAAACCGGGTCAACTCATCATGAAGACAAACTCATCATGGACCCAGTGATGTGAAGCACAACCCTTTTTCTAGCTACTCAGGCTTCTCTCAAAAGAAGTTTGTTTTATTGTCACGGAGATCAACACGACTTCTATTGACTTTCTCACTCCGAGATAGTTGATATTGAATAGGTGGCATCTGCTCCAGCCTCCGACCACTAAAAGTGCACAAATCGAGTCTAGAGCCAAGAGATAAATCAAATCTCGTTAGGACACACGGATGAAGATCAAGAGAGTCCTACGCTATATCCTTGTGATATTGCTAGAACACTCAGAGTGATACTACTTAGTATTCACAATGATGAGTGGAAATCCTTCCAGTGTTAACATCAAACAGCACTGCGGTAGGTCATGTGTAAGATTCTTCATGAATTGAACACATGTAAAACTGAAAAGCAACAGTGGTTTGATTCTGAATTGATTCAAACTCGTTTCAAGCTTCTACGCAATATCTTTATGGTCTTGCCAGAACATTCAGAGTGATATTCATTAATACTCACAGTAACGAATGGAAATCCTTCTAGCGTCAACCTCAAACAGCGCTACGGTAGGTGACTTGTGAGATTCTTTATCTTCACACGGATGAAGATAAAGAAGCCCGCATGTGGGTGGACTATATATACCCTTCCTAGCATGTTAGGAAGGGTGTTGGTCATTTCATTTTTCTCCTAATTTAATATTCCACAAGTTTCACCAACCATTTCTCTCTACTTTCTCTCTCTAAAACTCATGTCATATCTACCTTTCTTTCATAAATTCGTGTGCTAGAATCATCATATATTAGGAACAACAAATTGTTCTGGTGATCGACTGAAGATGTTAAATAGTTGATAGTGTTTGCGAGAATGTTGATTGATGTTCTTGAGTTCTTCATAATTGGCATTGTGATGATAGTGACGTGAGATGGTGTTGTGATATTTCTGTTTCGACTATGTGTTGATTTTAGGTTAATGAAGCATTTAGTGATTCACAGTAGTTGTTCGATGATGATTTCTGTTAATTGATTTGTTCAAGAATCTGAAGTTAGTGTAGACGTTTCGAAGCTGTTAGAATTGTTGTTAAGCCGATGAGTGTTCGTATCTGATTAGTTTTGCACTAATATAACTGTTCGTGATCGTTACAACCGATGAAACAAAGTTGCTGTTGATGTTCATTGTTGGTTAAGAGTAGTTCGAGATCTATGGTTTATAAGTAGCAACAGTCTCGATTATATTCACTAGTTTGGAGTTAGATATCGATCGTTTGGATTTTGGAACGAAGCTATAGGGTAAAGATTAGATCAGTTTCGGTTAGCTCGGTTGGTTCAGATTTCGGTTTTGAGATCGCAACAGCTTATTTAGTTTGTTTTGTTCAACTGATCATCGCCATTAGCGGGCTGGCCTTGATGCACAGCTTTGTAATCATTTTTGTTGCGGTTCGGTAGATAGCTCTCGACATCAGCGGGCTAGGTCGGGAAGTTGAGGTCACAACCGTTTATTTTTCTGCATTACTTTTAGAATATACTGCTAGTTGTAACTGCAGTATAAATGCTAAATAATTCGCTTATTGTGCTCATTTAAATTTGCTGTGAAATTGTATTTGACTGAACTCTTTGATGCTTAGTATTGCAGTTCATATATTGTCTCGTTATTGATTTTGTGTTGTTTTATGTCGGTAGCGTTGAAAGTAAAAACCAAATAGTTTTCAGTCTATGTTTGTTCAGAGCCCCTAGTTGCGTTCTATTTTTAGTTCTCTGTTAGGAACTCAGTACTAGTTTAGTTTATTTGTGGGCCTTTAGTTTCACTATGGAATGTTATTTGTGTTATAGGCCGTACATTAGATAGAAATTTTAGTTCAATGCATATCTATTTTTTCTACATCATCACGTAGCAATCTGTTGGACTTTTAGACTAACAAATCCATTAACCACTCAATTGGACATTTAAGACTTTGGCTTGAATTTAATACAATTACACGTAGAGACTTTGCAAGACTTTGTCATTTTCATTAATTGAATTTTGATAGTTTCATTTTAGATTTAATACAAATTTAAATTTTAAAGCGTAGACTAATTTGTAGATTTTATCAAAAAGTATTTTAAGTGTAAAATTTTGTTTTACATTTTATAAAAATTGTTTGTAGATTTTATTTGTAGTATAAATTTGTTTTTTTCCATTTTATATTTTGTGCATTTAAATGTGGTGATTGTAATGTGTTTTCGATAGTACGTATATGTAGAGGTTAATATTTTTACCTTTTTACTTGCTAATTGAAAATTAGACATAGAATCCAAATAATCTACTAATACCAAAAACAATTAAGTCTTGCTTGAAAACGTTAAATCAATTCGGATTGAGTCGAGAAAAATGAACTAAAAAGACAAATATTAAATGGCGCCGCTGCTGGTTCTTTTCGTGAAGATTGACGGTTTCTAGTGAAACATATTGGATTTTGGGATCCGTTCACTTGTGAACGTTCCTTTTACGTATTATAAATAAATAAATAAATAAATAAATATATTAAAAAAAATCACAAAAATCAATTCTTTCCTATGAATTGAACCAAAAAAATAAAAAAAATACAAAAGTAATCTTTTTCCTAAAAGATTACACCAAAAATATATTGTATATATTGTTTTCACTCGCTTTTACGTACATATTATATTTTCTTAAAAAATCAAATAAATATAAAAATATTTTCTCTATATTATTATATGTAAATAAGTATACGTAGATACGAACAACCAATCGACCTACTACCATAAGTATTGCCTAGCAATACACCGTTTGTGGCGGCGTTCGGGTGCCACTTACGTGTATCGATCAAAGTTAATTAAGGCACAATAGATAAATACTACAATCTACTTGAACTTGAGAAAGAGGCCATTGTGTAGGGGGTATAAGGCGAGTGTATTTCACATTCTAAAGAAGTAGACTCTTCAGTGCTACGCGCCGCCTCGTTTCTCCGCTTCCTTGTGGGTCTTTCAAAGGTGATAGTTCTGAGTGGCGTGCCATCGAATTAGTACTACATATCTATATATTTTCTTGTGGATATTAATTATTGAACCTCGAGAGAGATAATCTATTCTCTTTCAAAAGTCGACCGAGAGCTCCTCTCTCACTCCTTGAGTTTATTTACACGTGTACTCGCACACGTGTAATCATACCACATTTGGTGTATTACTTCCTTCCCCGAGGAAGCGTTAAAACATCGTTCACTTGTATATACATTCGACCATTTCGTTCATGTGTATATTGCCACACATGGATAATCGTCCTATTTTTGAGATAGTGTGTATGGGCTTTGTGCAATTTGTGGAGGACCGCATGGTGACAATGATTGTGATCTACCCGCGAGCGATTATGATCAAGGGTTTCATGAGAACTTTCAAAATCAAGAATTTTTAAATCAAGACGATTTTCAAAATGAAGGAAACTTTCAAGGTCATAATCAAACAACCTTTCAAAATCAAGGAATTTATCAATACTATAGTCAAGACGCTTTTCGACTTATAATGCAAGCACTTGAGCAAATGAAAGGGGCAACTGATCCGAACATCTTAAGCATGCGAACATAAGTCTTGCAACACATTATACCTGACAATGCTTTACCTGATGATGAGCCTTCTTTCAGAGTAGATGTTGAGGATGATACACTTAGTGATGTTCCTATTGTAGACCCTTCCATCTCTCCACCAACTATACTTGAGCCATACACACCTTATGAGCTTGATACTATGATTGATGATTCTTGTGATGAACCCTTTGATGATCCTTATGATAGTGATGAGTCCTTTACTTCTGATGACGATGAATCCATGTCTTCTATGACTCCTTCACCTATTCCTCTAAGTGATTTTGTGATGCATTCAAACCCTCTTTTTGAGACATGTTTTGATAACCCAATTTTTAAGGAGTGTGAAGAACCTAATAATGAGTCAATAGAAGAAGAACCCTTGATTGATCATCCTTCATCGGTTTTTAAGGATACACCTATTGATTTTCATGATCATATCATCCCTAAGAGTGATTCTCTCATTGATATACCTACTTTTGAGCCTTCTAGTCCCACCTTTTCACCCATGGAGTTGGTTATTGATGAAGATCTTATCCCCTTAGAGATTGATAACATTTGACCCAAGGAAAATTTAGAACCAAAAACCGTTGATATGGACTCTCTTATGGAGATTGACGCCACCATAGAGGCTACTCTTGTACATTTTAATATAGAGGTCGATGATATTATTTCTAATTCAGAAGAGGAGGTTTGTCTTATTACAACATTGCTTTTTGGGAACATAGAGCCTACTCCTCCTTCACAAGACACTATTACTCTTGATCCTCCTTTCACTATGCCTTTTATGGAAGATTCCCCACTTTTTAATGATGATGAAGAGCACCACATGGATATACTTGTTATGAATGTTTTGATTCTTACACCTTCATTGTCTCATGATGCTTTGATATCTAAGGGGGAATCTTATATGGTTCATACGAGCTCATCTTCTTATTTTCCCATGAAGGGAAGGTTTTTGATCCTGGGATCTGTATGTTTGGGAAATATTGGTTTTCATCTACTCCACTTACGAGTGTGATTTCTATTGAGATGTGATTCTCGTATGAGCTTACTTTGTTGATGCTACCTACTTTGGAGTTGTTCACGTGTAGAGATGGAAACTATGTATTTGATCCTGGGGTGCTTCCTACATGAGAGATTTCGTATGTTGGACAAATTTGAGACACGTTGGACCGTTCCATTTATCTAGGCGGATATTGTAAATCTTATAGTAAATGGCAACGTGCTAAGTTTGAGTGTATCATGTGAGATGTGCTTCAAAGTGGATATCCTTTATTCTCCATGATGGTTTCCCCAAGTACAACCTAATTCGGGGCCGAGTCGAGCTAGAGACTTAGGGTATAAAAAAATCAAGCATTGAATAACTAGGTTAGAAAACGTAGAGTAGATATTGGTAGGTTAGGTTTAACAAGAGGGTGTTATAGTAGAGTTGAAGTGGAGGGGTGTGCCTTTCTTCGTCTTTTGGTGTTTGTTTCGAGGGTTGCTCTATCTCATTTCATTCATAGAACTTATGGAGGAGGTCCCTGTATCCGGTTCACTTTGATTGTTTTTTTATTATGATATTCAAAACATTGTGCTTAAAATGAATTCACTTTAGTTGTCTCTCCCTTAGCTCGAGTTAAACAAAGTACACAATGTCATAAGTGTAGGGGTGTTTACACTCCAATACTCTTAAACATTGAGGACAATGTTTATCTTAATTGTAGGGGAGACTTCTATCGAAGTAACCTTTCCTAGACCATTGTCTTTGCCATCATGATAATTGGGAAAATTAAATTTTCAACATTTTTTAAATTTTTGATCTACTTTGGCCACCAAATATGCATTCATAATTTTTGCATAAATCATTTTTCATTTGCATAACACATTTGCATTGTATAAATTTCTTCTTTTATATTTCATCAAAAATAAATGTAAAAGAAAAAATATAATAAAGGACATGGTTTAACAAGTTTAGAAGTTTTTGACATATTAGGCCCGCCATGAATATTTAGACTCAACCCGAGATTGCTTTTCAAGCTTACTCTAGCTAGTATCCTTAACCATGTAGACCTTTATTGGTTTATTAGGCTAAGCATCCACGAGTCTCATTATTTGAGATTTTAAACTGTGGAGAACGAGAGATGATAGAGTTTGAAGTAAGTGTAAAGGGCTAGATGAATCTCATATAAATTAATTGTGGCTTTTATATCCCCTTTCGTAACCTTTACTTTCTTTTCAACGCATGTATATATGTTAATAAATAATCAATTACGGTTTTAATCGGTTTGTAGTCTTTTATGCATTTTTGACTAATCATTCGTGGTTCGATAAGTACGTCTTAAAATTCTAAGTTAGAACGTTTTATGTGTACTAGACTTATGTCATGCTTAATACTTAGCGGGTGTTTTTCCTTTTATTCTTTTTATTTTATTTGTGAGGTATAAAGAAAAATAAGAGCGGCTTATATAAAAATAAGTGGTTAGAAAAAAAAAGAAGAAAAAGAAAAAGAAAAAATAATAATTATACAAGACTCCCAAGAGGGGCAGTGAAGTGTTAATTATAGTAGATATTAAATTCCAATATTACTCTCACAAGGGTTGTAGGGATTTAATAGTTGCTCCAATCCAGTATTACCTTGACAAGTTGCGGGATTGAAGATCCAAGGTCTCAAAAAGGCGGCAGATATAAATTATTGCGTGAGTTTTATTTTTCTTTTCTTAGCGAGTGAATAGCTACTTATTAATGCATGACATAAGGATCTTACACATAAGGCAAATGACTTATTATTTGGGTCGGACTTATATTAATTGTGGGCGATTTTTCGAGTAATGGATAAGATGGTTACTTAGGATTAACACTGTGCTTCCTTATTTTCAGATTTTGCATTTCTTATATTCCACGCTTTAAATAATGACAAATTTGCTCAAAAGCAATTTGCTCAAATAATAACCGGTCTTAGAGGCAAAATAAGTGGGGGTATAATATTAACACAATTAATTTTTATGAATAAGTCGATGCACTTTCACTTATGAATAACAATTATCTAATTTTTAAGCTTGGTATGGGGAAAGTGAAACTTTAGGATGATAAGTATTCATGGTACCAAAGCCCTAATTAAAGTCCTTGATTTATTTATGAGTTATTTCCATCAAACCATTTCAAGAAAATCCAAAAATAAATATAGAGTTTATATCTTGCATTGCATTATTAAAACTTCAAAATTATTCATCATATAGCATAGTATATTATATTAAATCATAAAATGGTCAAGGTTGATTAATTATGCGAAAAGTGTAATATTGAGTTTTAAAATACTACATTGCACGAGGCCATGGCAATGGTCAAGTGAATGGGAATTGATAAGTGTGAAATCACTCATCATTTATAACCCAAAACACCTAAAACATGGCAAATAATATAAGTTTATATCTTAAATTATCAGAATTACGTGTGTATTTTGTGTTTGTGTGTTTCAAGTAAATTAAATGCATTATAGAGCAAATACGCATTTTCAAGAGATTTATCTGACAAAAGACGAAGAAAAAGACAAAACCGAGCTTTCATGGACTTAAGTTGTTGAATTTACGAAGATTACGAATTTCAAGTGCAAAAGGTTTAAACTAAGAGCTTTGTTGGGAATAAATTAAGGCCAGATCACTTGAGCGCTGACAAGAACAATTCAAGCGTTGACAAGAACAAAGCAAGCGCTGACAGCTCAAGCGTTGACAAGTTAAAGTCAAGCGTTGACACATTGAAGACAAGCACTGATGGAAGATATAATCTACACGTTTATTATATTCTAGAATACTTCTAGTAAGGATAGAAACGACAATGTATTTTCTATATTTATCTTTACCTAGAATAGCTGATACGTAGATTATTGTACAAGGCTTCTTATGTCTATAAAAGAAGGCCTTTAGGTTAATGTTCAAGATAAGTTTTGATATAAGTTTTCATTCGAAAACATCTTTCATTGTAAGCAAGTTCGACATTCATAATCAAAGTGAAAGTTTGTTTACATCTTGTGTGTTCTTGTTTAAGTGTTAAATTCCGCATAACACTTAGATTCACAAAGCATATACAAAGGTTTCTCTACGTGTATTACTTGATCTAATCTCGTATACACAAAGCTAATCGATCTAAGTTTGGGATCAACAAGTGGTATTAGAGCTTGTTGAGGAACTTTTGATCTTTAAAGAACACCAGAACCCTAAAAACATCAAAACCCTAATTTTCTCATAAACCCTAACAACATCATGTCTGAAGCAATAACCTCCTCCTCCTCAGCCTTACCAAACATCAAGATTCCCATGCTTGATGCAACCAACTTTGACTTATGGAAGTTCAACTTTGAACAATATCTGGGGATCTATGACTACACACTCTGGGAGATTATTGAATATGGAAACACATTCAATAAGGCTCAAAAGATTCTTGATGCCATTAGTCAAAGAACAGCTGTTGAAGGATGCCCTGAAGAGGATAAGAAAGAAAAACCTGGAGATGGTATAGCTATAGCTACTGATGATATTGCAAAGAAAAGGGTTGACATGAAAGCCCTAAATATTCTGAAAGTCTCTTTGGGACAAGAAAACCAACACAAATATAGAGGCTATGAATCTGCTAAGGATCTTTAGGAAGCACTTGAAGTTGCATATGGTGGCAATGCAGACACTAAGGAAGAAAAGAAAAAGCAACTTCTGCATGATTATGCTGTCTTCAAAGCTCAACCCAATAAGAAACTGAGTAGTGTGAGAAGCAGATTGCTTGACATCATAAGCAAGTTGTCCTTCATGGGAACACAAGTTGGTGATGTTTACACCAATGCTACTTTTCTTAAAAGTCTTGGTGAGGCATGGAAGATTGAGGCAAGATCTATTCTTGCCAACAATACTTACAAGAGCTCCTCGTTTGATGACATCTACAACAAACTAAGACTGTTGGAAGATGAAACTCTTTCAGAACATGGAAGCAAATCTACCACCAGCAACATGGCCTTCTTCTCTCATAGTGAAGGTCAATTCAATCAGAAGGACTCTTATATGCATCCAGTTACTGGATCATCATATGTCAGCGCTGGAACAAGTCCTGTCAACGTCTCCTTTTCAGACGCTGACACATTCAAGAATGACTCCCCAAGAGTTAAACCTGCTGGGTTGGATTTGGATACTGTTTGTGCTTACATTGCTTCTTTGCCCAATGGTTCAGTGATTACATATGAGGACCTTGAGCAGATAAGTGATGAGCACTTGGAAGAGATGGACATCAAGTGGAACATGGATCTTGCTAGTATAAGAGCAAATAGGTGGAACAGAAGGTTTAAAAAGAAGATGACCTTCAATGCTAAAGACACAGCTGGATTTGATAAATCCAAAGTTGAATGCTACAACTGTCATCGTATGGGGCACTTCATGAGGGAATGCAGATCTCCTAGAAGATCTGATGCTGGTAAACCCTCAAGTCAGGTTGTTAAAGCTCAGGATTCCAAAGCCATGGTTGCAGTTCAAGGAATTGATGGTACAGGATGGGATTGGAGCTATCTGGCTAAGAATGTTGAAGAGGATAAAGCTTTGGTTGCTGATATTGAAGAAGAAGAGCATGTTGAATATGCTCTCATGGCACACTCCTCCTCTTCATCTGATAATGAGGTATATGATGATGATTTTTGTAGCAAAGGTTGTAGGTTAAACACTGAAAGACTTAACAAAGAGGTGTTAAAACTAAAAGATGATATGAGTACTGAAAGGTGTAAATTGTCTAATTACCAACTAGCTCTTACTGAAACTGAGAAAACCGTTTCTGAATACAAGAAAATGGAATTTGACTTAAAAGATAAGATCAATATCTTAAAACATGAGCTAGAGGGTAGTATGGATGTTAGAAACATCATGAAAAAGGTTAATAGTGAATTACAGGCTAAGTTAGATGAGGCCATTAAGAATAAAGATAATGTTGACCTCAAAATTTAAAGATTTGATAGAGCCACCCAAACCCTAGGAGACTGTGTAGCTAAACAAAGGGATCCTAAGAACATGACTGGGATTGGGATGAATGATTACTCTCTGGTTCCACCACCAGCTGGTGACTTCTATGGTGTCCAACGAAGGGACTTATCTTGGACTGGTTTACCAGAGCTCCAAGAGGAGGAATTCATTCCTCCACCAAGAGTTGTCACTCCAGTGGAAGAGTATCAACAAAAATTGACTGACCTAAATGAGTGGAAGAAAGCTAACCCTACTTTATTTGTTAAGGGAGGTTTGCTATGTGAAAGTCCCAATGAATCACCACCCATTAAGGTTACTCACCCAATCACT
Organism: Glebionis coronaria; assembly: GCA_025667525.1. NCBI lineage: Eukaryota > Viridiplantae > Streptophyta > Magnoliopsida > Asterales > Asteraceae > Glebionis > Glebionis coronaria. The sequence goes on along the minus strand of CM046881.1, from coordinate 193,757,090 downwards.
GGTAAAGCTGTTGACCTAAGCTCAAACACTGTTAGAAGACCTACCATTAAATATGCAGAGATGTATAGGAATAATAGGTCACCCAAGAGCCAAGTTAGCAATCATGAAACAGGTTTCTTCTCTTCTAGACCTAAGGTTGTGTCTAAGAAAGACTGTTACACTTGTGGTAGCTTTTCACATTTGGCTTACAAGTGTGTCAACGCTCCCAAAGCCAACGCTGACAGGAACAATTTTAGCGCTGACAGGAAGAAAGTCAACGTTGTTAGAAAGTCAAACGTTGTCAGACCCAAACCTTGTGTGCAGCAAAGTCCACAAGTGATTAGACCTGCCCCATTCTTTTCTAGAAGGTCTAACACTCATGGACAAAGACCATTTCAAAAGACAAACACCTGGTCAAATAGGCAATGGGTTCCTGTAGCAAACCCTAGGTTCAACGCTGACAATGGTAATTTCAGCGTTGACAGGACAAATTCTAACGCTGACAGAAACGTGACCAGACCTAAATATTTGCAGCCACAAGGTAAGGGGTCTAAAGCTTCTTCAAGCTTAACATGGAGACCCAAGAAAGATCAAAACCCTAATGATAATGGGATTTCAATGACTTGCAATAGATTTAATTACATTTCAAAGGTCATTACAAAACCTATTGGGGTTAACTGGGTATTTCATCCTAAAAAGGATGAGAATGGGGTTGTTGTGAGAACTAAGTCTGTTCTTATTGAACAACCAGATGAATCCAAGTCTTTTGAGACTTGGGTTCCCAAAGAAAACTAATTTGTTTTCTTTATGTGCAGGGCATTCAAAGACATATCAATGATTATGGATATTGGGATAGTGGATGCTCAAGGCACATGACAGGGAAGGAAGACTATCTGACGAATTTCACTCCTATTAAAGATGGTGATAAGGTATACTTTGGAGGTGGATATGGAACTATCACAGGCAAAGGAACCCTTCTCACCAATAATTTGCGTTTTGAGAACGTCTTCCTGGTAAAAGAACTTGATTACAACCTGTTTAGTGTATCACAAGTTTGTGATAACAAAAATAAGGTTCTTTTTACTGATACTGAGTGTTTGGTGTTAAGCAAGGATTTTAAGATCCCTGATGAGAAATATATTGAGTATAGAACACCTAGGCATAAGGACATATATAATGTGAATTTAAATGGTATTAAAATGAATACAAATATGTCTTGTTTTTATGCTAAGGCCTCAGTAGATGAGAGTAATTTGTGGCACAGGAGACTAGGGCACATAAATTTTAAAAATATAAATAGACTTGTGAGGCTTGGTTTAGTTGATGGTTTGCCTGAGAAGGCCTTCCACAATGACCACTCTTGTGTTGCATGTCTTAAAGGCAAGCAGCACAAGGTCTCATTCAAGTCCAAACAGGTGCATACTAGTTCCAGACCTCTTCATATGCTTCACATGGACCTCTTTGGTCCAACAAATATAGAAAGTTTGAATGGTAAGTCATATTGTTTTGTTGTCACAGATGACTTCTCTAGATTTACTTGGACATTCTTTCTAGCTATGAAGAGTGACACAACTGATGTTCTTATTGATTTTATCACTCAGATTGAGAAAAGGTCTGGCAATGAGGTTAAAATGCTTAGGAGTGATAATGGTGGAGAATTTAGGAACAAGAAGCTAGATGATTTCTGTGCCAGGAAAGGAATTACTAGGCAATTTAGTATTGCTAGAACCCCACAACAAAATGGGGTTGCTGAGAGGAAAAATAGAACCCTAATTGAAGCAGCCAGAACAATGTTGGCTGATGCTCACTTTCCAATAGCCTTTTGGGCTGAGGCTGTTAATACAGCATGCTATGTGCAAAATAGAGCATTGGTTAACAAAATTCAGAACAAAACACCTTATGAGTTACTTTGGGGAAGAAAACCTAATATTGGTTTTCTCAGACCTTTTGGTTGTCATGTAGTAGTATCGGATACTAGTGATGCCTTAGGGAAATTTAGTGCAAAAGGTGATGAGGGTTACTTCATGGGGTATTCAGTCCAGAGAAAGGGTTATAGGTTTATCTTAAGGAGGACAAACGTATAGTTGAGAGAGTACATGTTAGGTTCTTAGAAAATAAACCTAGTGATCCTGAAAGTGGTCCTAATTGGTTGTTTGATTTGGAACCCTTATCTAGAACTTTAAATTATATGCCTGTCACTAATCCAGACATTGTGAAGGTAACTTCAAATGTTGTGGAGGAACAAGTTGTTAATGTTTCAGGTACACAGGTTCATGAGAAGGTTGGATCATAAGCAGAAAAGGCATCTCCTACATTAGAATATGTCACAATTCCCATTTGGACAGATGCTTTTGCTGCTGCTGCTGCTGCTGGACAAGATAATGGTGGTTTCCAAATACCACCAGATACAAACATGCATGGTTCTTCAGGCGCTGACAAAGGCAAATCTAGCGCTAACAAGACCAATTCAGACGTTGATGGCTCAGACGTTGACAACAACAGTTCAAGCGTCGTTAGCCCAGACGCTGACAACCAAGATTCAGACGTTGACAACACTTATGGGCATCTTTTCTCTTCCAGTTTTGAACAAGGTGGACCTTCCAATTTTCTTGAAGAAGTTCACATTGATCAAAGAGAGTCTGATGAAGAAGATATTGGCAACATGGAGCGTGAGGTTGAGGACACCAGACTTTTTGAAGGAGGGGTTCTCACTTCCACAATGAAGAATCACCCCACTCTCAGATCATTGGTGATATTGTGACTCCAGTTCAGACTAGAAGATCTCATCAAGGTCTTGGTGGGTTTATTGCCAATATACACAAGAAGGTTGATACCCCTCTTGTGCAAGCATGTTTGTTTGCATGTTTTCTGTCACAAGAAGAACCCAAGAAAATATTTTATGCTCTCAAAGAACCAAGTTGGGTGGAAGCAATGCAGGATGAGCTTCATCAATTTGCAATTCAGGATGTTTGGGAGCTGGTTGATTGTCCTAGATATGTCAGACCTATAGGGACAAGATGGGTTCTCAGGAACAAAAGAGATGAAAGAGGCATTGTGGTCAGAAACAAGGCAAGGTTAGTGGCTCAAGGTTATACACAAGAGGAGGGGATAGACTATGAGGAGGTCTTTGCACCAGTTGCAAGGATTGAAGCGAATTTTCTAGCCTATGCCTCCTGCATGGGCTTTACAGTCTATCAAATGGATGTCAAGAGTGCTTTCCTCTATGGCACAATTGTTGAGGAAGTTTATGTAATGCAACCTCCTGGTTTTGAGGATCCAGAGCATCCAGATAAAGTGTATAGATTCAAAAAGGCTATGTATGACCTTCATCAAGCCCCTAGAGCATGGTATGGTACTTTGTCTACCTATTTGGTGGACAATGGATTCAAGAGGGGCACCATAGATCAGACACTATTTATAAAGAAGAAAGGCAAGGATGTGTTGCTTGTGCAGGTCTATGTTGATGATATCATTTTTGGGTCTACTGATCCAAAGATGAGAGAGGATTTCTCCAAGCTTATGACAGATAAATTCAGGATGAGTGCTATGGGGGAGATGAACTTCTTTCTTGGTTTACAAGTTCAGCAGAAAAAAGATGGTATCTTCATCTCCCAGGACAAATATGTTGCTGAGATCTTGAAGAAGTTTGGCTTTTCTCCACATGAAAAAAGGGCTACTACTCCTATGGAGAGAGAACACCCTTGGGGAAAGATTGGAGATGGGAAAGATGTTGATGTTAGGCATTATAGATCCATGATTGGATCCTTGATGTATCTTACTGCTTCCAGACCTGACATTATGTTTGCTGTGTGTGCTTGTGCACGCTATCAAGTGACTCCCAAAGAATGTCACCTTTATGCTGTGAAGAGGATCTTTAGGTACCTAAGATGTTATCCTAGTCTTGGTTTGTGGTACCCAAAGGATTCACCATTGGAGCTGATTGCATATTCAGATAGTGATTGTGGAGGTGATAAATTTGATAGGAAATCCACAACTGGTGGATGTCAGTTTCTTGGGAGCAGGTTAATATCTTGGCAATGCAAGAAACAAACAGTGGTGGCTAATTCTACAACTGAAGTAGAGTATGTGGCTGCAGCTGCATGTTGTGGTCAAGTTTTGTGGATTCAGAACCAGCTGTTGGACTATGGGTATAATTTCATGCATACTAAGATATTTGTTGACAATAATAGTACTTTATGCATCATTAAGAATCCTGTACATCATTCTAAAACTAAACACATAGAAATTAGACACCATTTTATAAGAGATTGCTTTGAGAAAGGTTTAATGCAACCAGATAGGGTTGACACTGAGGAAAATGTGTCAGATTTATTAGCTAAACCTTTTGATGCTGGGAGATTTCAATACTTGGTAACAAGCATTGGAATGGTCAATCTCACATAATATGTGTTTTGGATTCTTTTTGTAAAAGTATGTACAGGATGATGCATTATTATTATTGGTCTTATTGATGATTTAGATTTTCCACTATATTTTTCTAACACTGACAAAGGTTGCTTGAACACTGATAAGTGTTTTTGCAACGTTGTCAGCAATATAATTGTCTAACGCTGACAAAGCTTCCCTCAACGCTGTCATGTGTTATCGGGGCGTTGTCAGCAACAATGTTAGTTTTGTGGTTTTCAATCTAAATGAGCAGATGGTGTTAGCAGTATACCATTGGATACAGAGTTGCTTATGGATCAATGGAGAAGCATTTGGATAAGTTTTTATTTATGGATGATGGTTGGAATGTTTCATTCCTATCTTGACATAAATTTTTTATGTTCATGCATGATTTTAGCAAACTTTTTGTATCATGGTTTAAGGGGAGGTTTTAGGAACCTTTAGGATGTTTGGGTATCCATATGATACTCTTATCACAATTCTAGATTGTGTCCACAGGTGAGTATGAGTTAGTTTTACTAAATCATGAGGCACTGTAGCATGCATAGTATATCAACTTTGCATGCTGCCAAGACATTTTTGGCCTAGAATTGGTTGTGGTCTGTTGGGAGACTTGGGAATGATTTTGATATGGGATTTACCTGGGAGTAACAAGGATTTTATAAGGTAACTTTGTTGTTAAGAGATTTGGTTAGCAAGGGACACTAGAGGACTGTTATGTCTATTTTGCTTATGCAAGTGTGCATAACTGGACAGTGCTTGCCGCCCTATGATAATTATCAGCTTTTGGTTATCTTCTCTAGGATAAATTACTTTTTAAGGTCATTTTTCACTTTTTAAAATAACTTTATTTTTGGACGCTGACAAGAATTTTCCAAGCGTTGTTGTGACCAAATTGGACGCTGACATGGCTTTAGGCAAACGTTGACAATATTATAGCCGTTGGGCGTTGATAGGTTATTTTTGACCGTTGACACCAATTTAAATTTATCATTTACAGCTATGTTGAGAGAGGTTACAAAAGGCGCTGAGGGAAAATATTTGAGCGTTGACAAGGCAAATTTGGACGCTGATAGAAGTATTTTGGGCGCTGATAGGATAAATTTGGGCGTTGACAGACCTGCACATGAAGGTGATGTGTCCCAGTCATCATCTATCATCAAGGAGGTTTCTACTCAGGTATTACCATCTACCTTACCAACCATTGCACCATCAGATAAGGGTAAGGGTAAAATGGTAGAAGAGATTGTTCCAAAAGATGCAGCTCAAGTTGAATTTGATAGAAGATTGGCTGAACAAATGATGGAACAAGATGAAAAGGAAAAGTCACCATTTGTTGTGACTTCAGAAGAAGAAAGTGATGGAGCTAGCTCAGACTCAAGTGTAATGATTATAGAACCTGAAAGGCTTGAGTATGGAGATGAGTTGGCCAAAGAGAAGCTGAGAGAATTAAAATTGCAGGTTGACTTTGACATGCCAGAGGTGGTTAAAATGTATAATGCTTGGGAAGAAAGCTGCATGGATAATCCAGACTTGACCATTTCAGATCAAATATGGGGTTTGGAGCTTCTTCTTAGAGTTCAGAAGGATTGTAAGGTAATTTTGAAACATAAGGCAAGCAATATTCTCTCAGAGTTGAAAAGGGATAGAAGGGAGCTCTACTTTATGTTGCTCAGATGTCATGGAGTTGGATGGACATATCAGAAGTTGAAGGCTTTGACATTTGATGAGTTGGAAAACAGGGCTTATCCCATTTGGGTGAGAGTGCAGGAAGCAAACACTCTCAGACTTCTTTCAGATGAAAGAAAGGAGAAACTTGCAGAAGAAATGGAAATCAAGAAAGCTATGATGGTTCCCAGGCCAGTGAAGAAGGGAATTAAATTTGAGTTTCCAAAAGATATGGATCCACTATATCCAAGTGAAGCAGTTTTAAGAAAGAGCCTCAAGCTCTCCCCATTAGAAGCTTCAGATATGGTGCAAGTGTTACCATTAGATTCCAGGAACCCAATTGTGAGCTATGAAGAAGATGAATGTGGGTTCTGGAAGATTGGCAGATTTGGCAAGGAGGTACACACTTTTACCACTCTCATATCTTTGTTTGCAAGTTGTGATAGAGAAGACTTGGTGGACCTTTGGAGGTTGCTGGAGACCAAGTATGAAGCTGAAGCACCAACTTCAGCTAATGGAATAAAACTTTGGACCACATTTAAAAGAATGTGTGGGCCAAAAGATGAAGATCCTACAATTTGGAAGGATCTTGAAGATGACCTCAGTGGTCTTCAATGGAGGTTATATTCAGCTGCTGGTGTATACCATTTGAGTTCTACAAAGTTTGCTGAGTATCTACTTGTGGATGCTCAGTATTTCATATCCAAGGCTGTTTTGGAAAAGATGAAGGACACTCAGCTGGAAATAGATTATTCAAGTGACGTGGAAAAAGATTTGATCAGATTTATTCATTACCAATATGAGAAGGTTTGTCAGACTCCTCCTAGTCCTTAATGCTTATTCAGAAACTTGATCATAAGAGTGGATATCAAGTTTAGGGGAGGATTGTTGGGAATAAATTAAGGCCAGATCACTTGAGCGCTGACAAGAACAATTCAAGCGTTGACAAGAACAAAGCAAGCGCTGACAGCTCAAGCGTTGACAAGTTAAAGTCAAGCGTTGACACATTGAAGACAAGCACTGATGGAAGATATAATCTACACGTTTATTATATTCTAGAATACTTCTAGTAAGGATAGAAACGACAATGTATTTTCTATATTTATCTTTACCTAGAATAGCTGATACGTAGATTATTGTACAAGGCTTCTTATGTCTATAAAAGAAGGCCTTTAGGTTAATGTTCAAGATAATTTTTGATATAAGTTTGAGTCAAGTTATTTTGGATACCATATCTATCATGGATACTAAGGGACTCATCCCCACCATCCATCCTCATCATATCTAATGGTTGAGATTAAAAGTATTTAATTATTTTACTTATTTTTAAAACTTAAATATCTTTTAAACCGTTAAGTCTTAAACGGAAAAAAATATACCATCGTGACGAGCATTTAATTAGCTTTCTACAGATATGCAATATGATATACTTTTGAAGAAAAAAAAAATCGTTTTTTTTTTAAATTTGCGTAAAATATCATATATGATAATAGTGTTTTATCATATATGATATTAGTGTTAAGTTACAAATTATTACAGAATCATATATGATATTGGTTTATATCATATGATATTGGTTTATATCATATGATATTGGTTTATATCATATGATATTGGTTTATATCATATATGATAAGTTATATCATATATGATACCAGTGTTACTATCATATATGATATTCAGTATCATATATGATAAATTACGGAAAAAACAAAAAAAAAAATTTGTCGAAAGTATATCATATAGCATATCTGTAGAAAGATAATTAAATGGCCGTCGTAATGGTATATTTTTTTTTGTATAACGATTGACGGTTTAAAAGATATTAATGTTTGAAAAAAAAGAGGAAATTGGTTTTATGTTTAATCTTATCCATTAGATTAAGATGGAGATGAGTGGTGGAGATTAGTCCCTTAGTATCCAAATAAAATTTGGTATCCAAATGAACTTAAATCTATAAGTTTTCATTCGAAAACATCTTTCATTGTAAGCAAGTTCGACATTCATAATCAAAGTGAAAGTTTGTTTACATCTTGTGTGTTCTTGTTTAAGTGTTAAATTCCGCATAACACTTAGATTCACAAAGCATATACAAAGGTTTCTCTACGTGTATTACTTGATCTAATCTCGTATACACAAAGCTAATCGATCTAAGTTTGGGATCAACAAGCTTTACATTGTAAAGTGAACAAAGATGGAACATTAGGGATTAAAAGTGAAACTTCACTTATTAATAAAACAAATAACATTGTTATCCCTGGCAAAGATTAAAAAAACGTGTCTTCTTCCACCAAGAGAGAGAAGGAGCAACAAGTTCATGCCTTCTTCTTCACCAAGACCATTAAAGACGATTTCAAGGAAGATCAAGGAAGATTCATGAGAAGATTAAAGAACGAAAAATGATCCTCATCACTCCAGCAACACAAGCATACAACTTAATTGGGCTCTAATCAAAGATTGAAGAAACCCCCAATTTTGGGAATCAAGATCAAGAATTACTTGAAGACACATGGAGCTCCCTGGTTGCTCAAACCACATCATCAACCTCTTCTCAACGTCTATAAATACCGAGATATCACTTCATTTGTAAATAGTTAGATGTAGAGTGAATTTCACACAGTAGTTAGTTAGAAAATAATTAGGAGTAGTTTCTAAACTTCTTCTTTCTAGTTCTACTTTACACAAAAGTTAGTTACAAATTTGTTACAAGATTTTCACGTTTGTTATAACCATTCTGTAACAATTTTCAGTTCACTTCAATAAAAATCCAATTTCACTATATAGTTCTTCATATATTCTGCTATTACTCTTCCTAATTGTTCTGGTAATCGGCTGAAGATGTTAAATAGTAGATAGTGTTAGCGAGAAGTTTGATTGATGTTCTTGAGTTCTTCATAATCGGTATTGTGATGATAGTGACGTGAGATGGTGTTGTGATATTTCTGTTTCGACTATGTGTTGATTTCGGGTTAATGAAGCGTTTTAGTGATTCACAGTAGTTGTTCGATGATGATTTATGTTAATTGATTCGTTCAAGAATTTGAAGTTAGTGTGACGTTTCGAAGCTATTAGAAAAATTATTAAGCCGACGAGTGTTCGTGTCTGATTAGTTTTGCACCGATATCACTGTTCGTGATCGTTACAACCGATGAAACAAAGTGGTTGTTGATGTTCATTGATGGTTAAGAGTAGTTCGAGATCTATGGTTTATAAGTAGCAACAGTCTCAATTATATTCACTAGTTTGGAGTTAGATATCGATCGTTTGGATTTTGAAACGAAGCTATAGGGTAAAGATTAGATCAGTTTCGGTTAGCTCGGTTGGTTCAGATTACGGTTTTGAGATGGCAGCAGCTTGTTTAGTTTGTTTTGTTCAACTGATCGTCGCCATTAGCGGGATGGCCTTGATGCACAACTTTGTAATCAGTTTAGTTGCGGTTCGGTAGATAGCTCTCAACATTAGCGGGCTAGGCCGGGAAGTTGAGGTCACAACCATTTATTTTTTCTGCATTACTTTTAGAATATACTGCTAGTTGTAACTGCAATATAGATGCTAAATAATTCCTTTCATGTGCTCATTTAAATTTGCTGTGAATTGTATTTGAATGAATTCATTGATGCTTATAATTGTAGTTCATATATTGTCTCGTTATTGATTTTGTGTTGTTTTATGTCGGTAGCGTAGAAAGTAAAAACCAAATAGTTTTCAGTTTGTGTTTGGTCAGAGCCCCTAGTTGCCTTCTATTTTTAGTTCTCTGTTAGGAACTCAGCATTGGTTTAGTTTATTTGTGGGCCTTTAGTTTCACTATGGAATGTTATTTGTGTTATAGGCTGTAGTTTAGATAGAAATTTTATTTCAATGCATATCTATTCTAAATCATCACGTAGCAATCTGTTGGACTTTTAGAATAACAAATCCATTAACCAATCAATTGGACATTTAAGACTCTGGCTTGAATTTAATGCAATTACACGTAGAGACTTTGCAAGACTTTGTCATTTTCATTAATTGAATTTTGATAGTTTCATTTCAGATTTAATACAAATTTGAATTTTAAAGCGTAGATTTTAATTTGTAGATATTATCAAAAAGTATTTTAAGTGTAAAAGTTTGTTTTACATTTTATAAAAATTGTTTGTAGATTTTATTTGTAGTATAAATTTGTTTTTTTTCCATTTTATATTTTGTGCATTTAAATGTGGTAATTGTAATGTGTTTTTAGATAGTACGTATATGTAGAGGTTAATATTTTTACCTTTTTACTTGCTAATTTCAAATTAGACATAGAATCCAAATAATCTACTAATACCAAAAACGATTAAGTCTTGCTTGAAAATGTTAAATCAATTCGGATTGAGTCGAGAAAAGCGAACTAAAAAGACAAATATTAGTAGGGCTATTTACGACTTCAATTGGGAGATGAGAATAGATCCTCAGATAATAGAAACGAGACGTAGGTGAAGGCGTACTATTCATCACTTCATTTTGATGTGAAAAATATTCTTGTACTCCAGGATTATCAAAAGAGACAAAGTCGGAACACACGCATCTGTGGGAGATGGAGTGAACATCAGAACTTTTCTTTCGTCATCAACGGAAACGATAATATAGGTGGAAGTACACATCCTTGTAGTTTTATAATATATAATAACATAAGATATGATACTAAGGGAATAAAAATCTTACACTGGCGCTGATGATGCATGATGGTCTTGAAATTAAAAATTTCAGTTATAGTTTAAGAAAAACATTTATTCTTTATAACTGTGAGCTCTGATACTAATATGTAACACTCCTACTTTTACCATATAGTAACATAAGCTAATCTAGGGTATTACTTTCATGGTATCGAAGAAACAATAATAGAAAATTCTCAAAGAGTAATTTTATTAAAAACTTGTTATCAATCATTTAATTAGAGTTAAATAAAACAACTGTACATACACTGTACATCACAGGTTTCCCAAAGATCTAGTTTTATTCTTTAGAATGATAACTTTTCAAGACACCACCATCCGCAACACGCCAGTCATCAGTTACCTGAAATATATGTTTAAAAATCAACACAACGGTTGAGTGAATTCATAGGTTTAAACAATATTTGAATACAAGCATGACTCCATCGCTACAGTGTTATACACCCTATATTTTTGAATTCATCAATTCTCATTTATTATTGCACTAGCTCATACCTCGCTACTTGACATAACAGAAAACCAACAAATTTCCCTCATGCAGGTAGTTTGTCGGACTCCTGAGTTTAGCAAAATAAAGTGTATCCGTTTAGCCTAGGTAGGAACCTATTGGCATTCCAGCAAGTGCGCCTTTCCCAGATAGGGGATGCCAGTCCCCAAACAGTACCATTCACAATATTGGCGTTCATTTCTGATTAACGGTCACGATTAAAAAGGGACTTAATGGCAACAAGTAAACGTAGTGTCAATAATTATATCAGGCAGCATACAAAAACACTTGTATTCCAGTTTTAGCATATATCTCCTTCACGGGTTTTCAAATCATTTATAAACTTTCAAAAGTGAGCCTATGAACTCACCTTAGCCTATTGAATCTTGAATTCCTCTGAAATAACCAATAACAACTTTCTCACTAAATCTGAGTTGTCACACAAATATGTATATATATCAAGTCGTAACCTTGGAGTTTAACTTCTTTATATAGTAATTTGTATTTTTCTTTTTGATTCACATATTTTAGGTTTATAGTATCATTGTTCAGGCCATCATACTCAGAAGCCATTCTATAAACATTTGAGGAGCGATGGCACTTTAAATCGTAAACCCAACCACTATGTCAGAACGTAATATCGAGATGGAATGTCTTTGTACAAAGCTCCCTACTAACATGAAACATAGTATATTATTTAAATTTTATGTCTTTAGTTTCAATATTGGCAAAAATAGTCCTTATATTTATATTTTGGCATAATTACACTTTTAACCCTTCACATATATAGTTTCATTATTTACAATTTCAACCCTAAAAAATTGACCTTAGGGTATCAAATTTTGCAATATTTATTCTTATATTTTTAACTTTCACAAAATGACCCTTTTGGCCCAAAATGTTAAATAGTTTCAAAAATGACAGTTTTAGTCCATGTACTTTTAAAAATCACATAACAACCTTAAAAATGTACCAAATGATCTAGGATTTTAAAAAAAGTTTCAAAATATATTTATAATTATAACAACATTTATACAGGATTATAGCTTTTGAAATGGATTTTAAGTCATTATTTCATCTAAACTACAAAACTAGGGTTTTAAGACATCTTTAGCTTATAACTTTCATTTAAAATGATCAAATGCTCTAATTTCTTTTAGATTGATGTAGTGTTTTTACTACCCTTTAGGAAAAGAGCAATAAAATAGGGTAAGCGTGCACGACGATTTAGGAAAACCGTGTGTGAATGACCCTTAAGAAAGTGAGTTCGTTCTCGAGGAGGCTAGTGCGTTGTGTAATGAATGATTGATTTTGTTTTTGATTATTAACAAGAAGAAAAGAAGAGAAAATGACGAAGACGAAAAAATAGAAAAATAAGGCAAAAACACTACTAGAAAGTTACGACGTAGAAACGTAAAAAGCACAAAATTTAAAATTTTAACCTAAAAATTCCTAAAAATTACTAAAAATCCCAAATAATATTTTAAGAGTTTACAAAAAATCCAAACTTGCTAAAACCTTTTAATTAATTTAATAATGACTTTTTAATGCTAATTAAAGCCCTAAAAATCACTTTTAAATATTAAAAAGCCCTAAACAAGATTTAATAGTTTGTAAACCTTAAAAATGACCTAATTAAGCTAAAAACTATTTTTAAAAATTTTAAAACCAATTTAAACTATTTTTAAACTCCTAAAAACTATTAAAATCTATTAAATCTTAAATTAATTCTAAAAATTAATTGAAAAGCCTAAAAATTAATTGGAAAGTGAAAAAGTTCCTAATTTAATGTCTAGAATCTAGGAAAAATGAAAAAAAGTTAAAAATAAAATTTTGAATTTTTGTGAATAAAATAATAATAAAATATTCCAAAAAATGAAAAGTTCTCAAATAAATTCTAAAAAATTCTCAAAAATCCTAAATATTCTAATTAAGAAGAAAATGCAAATTAAAGTTCCTAAAACCTTTTAGTTAATTTTATATTAATTTTTAAACTTTAATAAAAAACCTAAAATCAAATAAAATTAAAAATTAAAGTTTTTGAAAAGTTAACTAAATGTAAACCTCAAAATACTTAATTAAAACTTAAAAACTATTTTTTTGGATTTTTTTAATTACTGTTTACTATTTTTTATAGACTTTCTAAATTTAAAACTAAAAATAATTCTAATAATTAATTAAATAAAAGGAAAAATAAATTTCAAAAACAGAAAAGTCCAAAATGCTTATCAAAACCTAGGAAAAATACTAGCCACCAAAAAGCTGAACAAATAAGCTTAAATAAGCTAAAAATTGTCACGGCTTTTAATATAAGCTCACAATCAGAAAGTGTTTAAATAAGATTTGAAATGAAGTGTAAACATAAGAACTCATCTAGATCACTGGTAGAACCCCTTACTCCTGAGCTGCAGGTCGGGGGTTCGAGTCCAGTGCGGGTGTAATTTTTGATTTTTTTTTTTTTTTTTACTTTTTAACACTTCACAATCCAACACTGATACTTGTAAACTAGTAATCACAAACCAATTTCCACTTTTAACAAGAATTAAGCCAGATCAAGTCCAAAAAAACGTGACAGTTAACACTTGAAGAACACAAGTGAAATTTTGTTTCTTCACAAATGATGAAAGGTCCAAGAGGGCTTGGAGTTGCTTACTTGGTGTTGATTCTTGGAACAAAGGCACCCCCACACTCTTTCTGATTGTAGGGAGTCAAAACAGGCAGAAAACAAACACTTAGCACACAATCAAAGCAAATTAAGCACCCCTAGGACAAAGTCAAGTTGCTGTGGTAAAGACTAGGTCTGGTGGACTTATGAGCCAAGTTACATGCAATTTAATTGATTTCAAACTCCCACGTTTTGCATACAACTTCACAAACTGATGCACAAACAACTTCAAACTCTAAATGCCCCTAAAACTTAACAGATTCCAAAGATTCAAGCACAATTTTGTATGAAAATAAGCAGAAAAAGGCTTAGCAGATTTTATGCTATGCTTTTCACTTTTTTTACATTCACTTTGCTTAAAAACTTTTCCAAACTCACTACCCACTAACATGAAACTTAACACAATCCTTTTTAATCTATCTAACACCTTTTTAAAACACAAATCAAGATTTTTACCCCTGCTAAAACAAGTATCCAAACAACCCTTATGAATCTTTTTTTTCAACTTTTTCAAAGCAACTTGAATCAAAACTTCCTCTAATTGATTTCTAAAGCATCTCACATGCATAACATAACATATAAACACCACTCAAACCAGATTTACAACAATTAGCAGGCAATCATGCAAATCACTTAACCCACAAATTTTCTGAAAATTTCAAAAGGGAAAAGGGCTTCTTACCTAAGAACCTTACATCCAAGGCTCTTTGTGACTGCCAAGTCACTTCCTTATACACTCGGGTGTATGCTGAACTCAATCAACAACAACTCAACAACCTGCTAAAGAAAATCAAAAGCAAAACACAAATATATATCCAATATTCTGTTTTCTTTTACTTTCTTAAAAATCTTTTCTAAAAACTTCCAAACCTTTTCAAACACGTTTTAAAAACTCTCAATCTCAGAAAATTGAAAGCTTTGGTCCACTTTCACTTTCCAAACCTCATTTTCTGAAATTAATTTTTTTTTTTAAACTTTTGAAAATGAAAAATAAACACCAAGTGTTTATTGAAAATCAAATATGGAACTCAGAATTAGCTATCATTCACACCACCAACTTTTTAAAAACACAAAAGGAATTAAATTGTTTTCTAACAAATACCAACTTTATTTCTTAAAAAAGGAATTACAAGTTTTTTGATGCTAAAACTGGAACAAGGGGTATGAACAGGTCTCATCCTCCTTTTATAGACTAAAAAGAACTCTCTAGAATACTAAAACCCTAATGAATGGAATCTCCAAAATGCCCTTGGGTCTTGGTCTTCAAAATCGGTCAAAAGTTGATACATGTGATGCCAGGCTGTGGAATATTGATCAAAGACGTTGGATGGAACTTGGGGACCAAGGGGAGTGATCCTAGTCGCTAAATTGGTCGGGTGTGGGTTTTGGTGCGAAAGTGATGTAGTAGGGGAGGTCTGGGGAGGGGTCCACAATGCATGTGATGTTGTCAAGTGAGGTGGGATTAAGTGAGGGCATGGGTAATTAAGGATCTGCATGATTTGAGGGGATAACCCTTTGTTTTTGGCTTAATTGAAACTGGGGGTTGATTAGGGTTTATCAGGATTAAGGGGGGGTTTTAATCCAAAAAGGGTAATTTATTTTTTAAATAAAGTGTTAGGAGGGAAAGAAAAGGGTTTGACTGGGGTGTTGACTTGGTTTAACTTAAAAGACGGGTGTGGGTTTTGGGTTGGGTGGATAATGGGTAGGGTATTTGTTATTTGGGTGGGTTTAGTGACGTGGCACAATGTGACTGGTGGTGGGGGTTTGGTGGTTTGGCAGGATAGGTCCCCAATGTTTCTTCTTTTGTCCAAGTTGTAATAAATATCCATCAGCTCCCAATTTGCTTATAACAACTTTGGACATGTTGTCAAAAGTGGCACAAAACCTTTAAAAACTTTTCCAAGGGTATTTAATGTATAGTCTTCAAACTTGATGGACTGGTCTTGTACAATCTTCAAACATTAAGGATTATACTTGTACAATTGACATTTTGAGGGTCAAATGTGACAAGTTCTTCAAAGATGAGGGACTAAATTTGCCAATCTTCAATTCTTCAAGGGTATTTTTGCAAAATTCCAAACTTGGGCCCGGTTCATTGTGCGGCTTCGTTTCCCGTGTTCATTTTTGATTGATTCTTGTGATCTTTTGCCAATTCCTCAATATCCGTACCTAAAAATACACAAGTAACAAACACGAGCATATATTTGGTCTATTTTATGATATTTTATGCATTTTAAGGCCGATTTGGACGATGAGACCATGTATAAAAGCAGTCTCATCACTCCCCCATACTAAACCATTGCCGTGCCCTCACGCAATGCTAGAATAAAGTATCAAAGCATCTCCAAAATTTAATTTTATTCACTTTTATTGAAATGATAAACTAGCTACATACTATGATTACTTCTACTTGTGTTATAGACATAATGTATGATTTTCATCGCAAAATGGGACGTTTAGGTTCATAGAATAAGAACACGTGAATGCTTCGTTATAAATAATTTCATCGTCCTCGATTTTCACCTTAATTCCATGCCAAGCGTGCAACGAGATCATTGTTATTATAAGTTAGTAATGCTAACACTACTCATATGCCCTAATCACGTACTTATTCTCCCATTATTCCTAAGTTGTATCTCTTATATTTTATTATGTCTTTAATGATCACGAGGATACATTGTTGACTTATGCGATAATAGAGATTTAGGTCTAAAAATAGAGTCCTAACGGTGTAACTAAGACCATCAAATCAATAACCCTTCCTAATAGACAACGATGTTAAAAAATTAAGTTAACAAGAAGAATCGATAAACACGGTTTTATAACGGTTTTGAACATGAGACTTATTACCAAGACTTTTATACGCCCCCTAACGGAAGGACCTTATTATCTTTGGTTTACCTCCATCTTTTATTCAACTTCGCCATGAAGCTTTTATTATGACTTCGGTCTTGCCTTGCCTTTTATTATCCGCCATCATCGGTGGTTTTATTAGCCAAAGACGTATATCCTCACGCTAAAGCGGATTTTGGATCTTTAAAGCTTCGAAGATTAAGGCTTGATTCACTTTCAATTTTGCATAGATTTTAGGCCTTGTGGGGCTTCAAATTGTTTGCTAGATTTTGGTGAGCACTTGAAATCTTATTATTGGGTGAAGCTTTCGATTATTAGGGTGCCAATACTTCAAAACCGTGACGCTGGCGATACCTTAATGTCTTCCCAATTTAATTACACGGAAGCTACTAGAAAAGACTAGAAACCCAACAATCCTAACTAAACCACTAAGTCAATATTTATTAAGCAAAAAATATTTACAAGCGAAGGGAGAATAAGCAAACAACGAGAACACATGAGTTTTTGAAAGAATACGAGTACTCTACGTTTAGCATAGTAACTTATAATTAACTCTATCATTTCTCGTCCTCATTTAAGAGACTTAGCCTAATGTGTAGTTAAGGAATCAAAGCTAAGTGCTCAACACGCACGGTTGAGTCAAAAATTACTCTTATTCTCGCCATCGGAAAATCTACATTCGTGTCTTCAAACACTTATAAAACATGAGAAAAATTTAAAATTTGGCCATTTTTAGCCTTTTTTTTTGCAACGAAAACGATAACAAAACGATAAACTTTGGAAAGCATGAAGGTTTGGCAAGGCAAGTATCTATTCACCCCCCATACTAAAGTTAAACATTGTCCTCAATGTTTCGAGTCTAGGGGTGCAAACACCCCCATACTAGAGACGTAGTCGAATGCCTAATCTAGCATGGAAAGGGTGTAACCAATAAGTAATAGCCGTTTATGAAGTGTGCTAAAAACCTAAGGTTAGAACATAAAAGGATATATCATATGGATATTGGGAAAGGCCTCCAAAGCAAACGATCGAGTGCTCCCATGAAACGAACACGAGAGGCTCCAATCGTGAAGATGATGATCTAAAAGACACAATTCACAAACAACCACGGAACAAAGGTTGGAAGGGCACAAATCCCCTCACATTACACTAATTAGAAAGCAATAATATGTACATGGATAAGCATGGGTCTCCCCCACGAGGCACCTTGTTTTTGATAACCGAGTCAAAAGCTCGACTCGAATCCCCATAAATGTGATCATTTAGGGATAATCATGGTATGGTCAATTTTTGGTGGGGCTTACATGATAAACAAGGCCCAAAAGCACGCGGAGTACTTTAAAAATCCGATAAACGTATACCGGGGTCAAAGATAGTGTCCTCGTTTTCGGATGAAAGACGAGACAACACAACTCCAACACAAATCCCAATGGGATAGAAGAAAATAGGAGAGAAGAAATAGAAGGGTGGGACAATGGGTAAGTCATAACATTGAGCTACTCGAGGTAGACTCGCACCAATCAAATGAAAAGATTTTCCATTTATTGCATCGGCGGAAGACCGAGATTTCCCTATATAAGCAATTCCAGGATCAAATATCTCGTCCTCGATGGAAAAAGGGAAGGAAACATAAGGGGATTCCCCCACACTAAGTCCACACAAAGCATCGTCAAAAGGAGAAGACGAGCTTGTAGTACTCAATAAACGCGATGATGACGGAGCTAGAGTTGTAGAAAAATCTTTTAAATTAAATTCAAAATCTTTTCCTTTTTCGTCTTTTTTACTCTCCTTGTGAAAACCCGATTTAATTATGTCAAAAATATTTGGTGTATCTAAAACAATGTTAGTCACACTAAAAATTCTCACATTTTGAAATCTTTTTGGTTTAGGTGGTGGCAAGTTTTCAAATCTTTTGTCAACAAAGAAAACCTCCCCATCGGGATCAACGTATTCATCATCCGAAGATTCACTCGAGATTGTAATTATAGGCTTAACACTCTTAACCTCCATCGGCGGAGGGGACGGAACTTCATTTTTCTCAACAACTCCTAAAACTCTATTTGAAATCTTTTGACAAATGTTTTTGACGGGATTGACATTGTACAAAAATGTGATCGAATACACATGAGAAAGCGTGGAGTTTTGGGTTACATTAATGACGAGTTCTTCCTCATTGAAACAAAGAGTGATTTTTCTTGCATGCACATCGATAAGTGCTCTCGAGGTATCCAAAAAAGATCGACCTAAAATTAACGGAACTTTAGGATCGATAGGAATATCAACAACAATGAAGTCCACGGGATAATAGAATTTCCCGACTTTCACAAAGACGTCCTCGGCAACTCCACAAGCTAGAATCGTAGAATGATCGGCCATTTCGATTGACATTCTTGAAGGAGTGAGATTTGGAAGATTGAGCGATTTAAAAATCTCAAGAGGCATCAAATTAATACTAGCACCAAGATCGGCCAAGGCGTAGCATTCTTCCATGTCTTGGATAGCACATGGGATTAAAAACTTTCCAGGATCACCGACTTTTTGAGGTATGCGGCTTAGAAAAACCGAAGAACAACTAGACGATTTTTGCAATTTCTCTTTGTTATTCAACATACTTTTGAAGTTCGCGGCAAATCGAGGCATCATGAATAAGGCGTCGGCAAAACTTATATTGAAATGCAAGTCACGAAACATTTTCATAAAGAGTTCAAATTGATAATTATTTCGTTCTTGTGCCTTTTCCTTGTTTCGTCTTGATGGGTAGGGTAAAGGTGGTGTGGGTTGGGGCAAATTAGGCATAGGCATCGGCCTTGGAATCTCGGGTTCCATGATTGGTGTAGGTTCAACCGTAGGTGTGGTTTGAGCGGTACTTCGTGGGCTTGCAATGTGCTCCTTTTCAACCACAACCTCGGGTTCTTTCTCTTTTTCCTTCTCCATAGAAGTACTTGGACGAGAAATGGGTTCTTTGAAAGTTTTACCACTACGAGTAGTAATAACCTTCAATTCTCCTTTCGGGTTTACGATGGTATCACTAGGAAGACCACCCGAAGAAGAGGGCTTACACATGATAGCTTCAAACATTTTAGCCATACGGTCTTCAAACTTAGATTGCCTAGCATCCGCTTTTAACAATTCTTGCTTAATCTCATGTTGTCCTTGCTCCATTTTTTGTTGATTTTGTTGGAGTCGTGTGACATTTCCTTCCATTTTATTAGCATGAGTTTTAAGTTCATTAGCAAGTTCGTTTTTAAGCTCGTTTTTCAACTCGGACCTTAAGCTAATCATCTCACGTTGCATGTTATCAAACTTAGCATCATTAGCCTTAGCATAATCTAAAAATTCTCCTTGCAAATTTTTAGTGTTAGCATTTTGAAAACCTTGAGTAGGAGTTTGAAAATCACGGTTTTGGTTTTGGTTTGAAATTTGCCCATTTCCACTTTGATAATTACCCTTGTTATAATTCCTTTGATTTCCTTGGTAATTTCCACCTTGATTGTTGTTTCGATAGTTATTAGCATTTTGATTTTGTGGAGCTTGATTTTGGCGGGAACCTTGACCGATTTGGTTATAAGTTCCCGTGGCTACAAAAGCATTCGAAGTGTTACCATCCGCGGTAATGCACTCGGAAAAATCATGAGCTCCACCACACGAAATACAACTCTTAGCAACCGCTTTGACCGAAGCGGAATTTGAAGCTTCTTGAGCTTTCCAATGAGACATAAGAGTCGAAAACCTATCGAAAAACCGATTCTCCTCATTTGCTTCATCTTGCAAGGCATTAATGGAACGAGATGATGACGAGCCCAAATTGGCAACACTCGGTGTGTTACGAGGGCTATAGACCTTAGACCTATTTTCTATGATTTTCAAAGCCTCATTGGTCGTTTTGCACAAAAAATTACCACCCGCGGCGGCATTTAAATAATCTCGTTCATGATCATTAAGCCCATTATAAAACGTGTCAATTTGATGCAATTCGGAAAAATCATGGTGTGGACATTCATGTAACATTTCTTTAAACCTTTCCCAATCCATTGAAAAACTTTCATTTGGTCTTTGTGTAAAACGTGAAATCTCGTTTTTCAAATGTGTTGTCTTAGATGGTGGAAAAAATTGATTCACAAATTTAGA